>CM022955.1:2114808-2714808 GCA_012931725.1 Litsea cubeba
GAATATAAGGAAGTCTATGATTAGTAATTAGTAATGTTAGTGAAAAGGAAGATGAATTGCACTCGCCTATTGTGAATATTGATTATGTTCAAGAAAAGTGGAATCTGATATTTTTTGAGAGATGAATTTGTTAACCACCCTCAGTTAACAAAAGTCTGGAGTTATTTCTATCATCTGATCATCTATGACCCATTTTGATGGAGCATTTTACTGAATCCAATGTTTCAAGTGAACACCTTATAACTTTGATTTGGTGCAAGTACCAGGTTTTTCTCTCTTTTTATCTATTTTTTCATTTAACTTTGAAAATTGTCTGCAGTTTTTGACTTTTGTCAATTGGGAACAGGAGTTATCTTTTATTCAACTGTTATTATCGATAACTAGATGAAAATTAAACCTTTTTTCACCTATTTTCTTCATCCAATTGAAATCCTACAATTAGGTCTTGTTCTCAAAGACTATAGTTTCACACTAGGAGCAGGAACTTACACCAATTGGAGTCATGAAAAAGCTTTAGGGAAGAAGAATTGATGACAATTTTTCTGTGGATACAGATTGAAAGATCATTAATTGATAGTAGAAAATTATAAATTGCTAATACATTGGCATTTGGTATGTCTTTAAACACAATATATTGAGAGAATCGGGCTCTGAAAGCTATCTGCAACCCATTTGTGTATATTTATTTATTTACATAATTGGTTACAGCAAGGTCAAAACCAGTACAACAGGCTCTCCTGTCTTCCCTAGTGGGGAGAATGCCTCAACCATAGTGCTGGTTGTGTTGTTGGCCATCGCCTATTTGTTTTACTGCCTCTTAGGAGGATCTTAGATTGATTGTGTGCACACATATATTAGAGTAGTAGCTTGGTTGTTCACAGATCTCTGGCGAAACTGTCGGGGAATTAAAATCAGTTTCTGACATGCATGGGCGTAAAGCTGAAATGGCCCGCCAAGCCGATGCTTTTATAGCTCTTCCTGGTAAGTTTTCTTTCACTGAGCATCATAGCTTGACATGAAACAGAGTTTTCCTCCATATATGCAAAAGACTTTCAATAATGCACAAGTGTTTGGGTATTTTAGGAGGATATGGAACCATGGAAGAGATGTTGGAGATGATAACATGGTCACAACTTGGAATTCATAGCAAACCGGTATCTTCCTCTTTTTTCCCTTCTTTTCTTTAATGTTTTCTAGGCAACTGTAGTGGCTTCCAAAAGGAATCCTTACAAACAGATTGTGGACTTCTAACTCATATATGGGCAGGTTGGTCTTTTAAATGTTGATGGGTACTACAATTGCTTGCTTGCTTTATTTGATAATGGTGTTGCTGAAGGTTTCATTAAGCCGGCTGATCGGCACATAGTTCTCTCTGCTACAACTGCTGAAGAACTGATTGTAAAGATGGAGGTAACAACCCTCTTTCCACACAACTTTTCGTATCATGTGTCTAAGTGCAATTCATCCTCTTAGATACTCTTCTGCTTATTCTCCCTTTCCTGCAAAGTCAAATTCTTGAAAAGTACATGCATAATGTAGTGCTCATTCTTGGAATGTTTCGGTGTCTTGAGAAGCACGCATTGGAGATGAATTTCCTAATTTCCTCCCACAACCAATATCTTTAGGGACCCCCACTTGGGGACTTTTGGGAAGAAATAGGGAAAGTGAAAATCCACGTTATGGGCATTTCCACTTTCCGCACTACCAAACATTGTGCTTTGAGTGTTGAGGTTGACTTCACTGAGGTATCCACTGATATGACCTCACAGAAGGAAACACTTCCGTCTCGTAGTAATTCTTGTGTTCACATGGAATTTGCAGCAATACGTTCCATTGCATGAACAGGTTGCTCCACTTACAAGCTGGGAGTCTGGACAGAGAGGATATTCAACTCAGCCAAATACGCCTTGACATTCACCTTCTTTCTGTTACACATATTCCATTTAGATATGATTCTTTTTCAGTTGAATTTGTATATGAGAATCCTTGCAATTGGGCACAATTGTCCATTTACATGTTCTTTCTCCAACTGATTGAATTCTAATTGAACTGTCTGTGCTTTTCCTTAACTGTCATCTGAAGAACTGTTAGTTACTTTTTGCATAAACTAATGAACCATTGGATGGTAACCACACACTTCTCTAGTGGAATTGTGTGTTGCCTTCATAAAGGGCGAAGATGCCTGTAAAATGAAAGAGATGGAAGTAGCATCAGAGAGGTTAGCAGAATGTTCCTTCTAGGAATAAACGCTCCCCATTTTAGAATGTTTCATCTTCTGCTTTTGGCTGACGCTCTAGTTCTTGCTTTAGGCTTATTTGTTGCCCGTGTCTGATACACATTTAACGAAACCCCACAATTAACGTTTTAATCTCAGCTGTCTTAGTTTGATTGATTTACTGATTTTATGGTTTGTTAGTGTTTTTATCTAGATATATTGTTCCATGCTATGTGCTTTCACGAACTAGTATTGATATTATTATCATATAACTGTACAGAGGTATCCACGAACTAGTATTGATATTATTATCATATAACTGTACAGAGGTATCGATGTGTTAAATTTTCAATAATCCGTGTCTGAGAACTTGTGTAATCCATAAATACCGATGCATACGTGTCAAAGTTGAGTTAATGGATTATATATCATCTTACTCATCCAAGAACAACAGGGTTTTGTTAAATGTACTCGTTAAGTGCATTTTTGTAAGTATTCACTCAGAAGATATGCTAGATGGAGAACCATAGAAAATGCTATGGGTCTTCATTCTCACATCATTTTCTGGTATCAGAGCACTTTAGGTTACTGTCATAATGTATTTCTTCTTCTTTTTTAAAACTTTACCATGACTTCCACTGAATCTTACCTCATGTCAAAAAAAAAAAAAAAAAAAAAAGAGGAAAAAAAAAAGAAAAAAATGAGAAAGAAAAGAAAAGAAAAGAAAAGAAAAAGGTAATAACATATGATATAGTCTTCATGAGTTAGTTTCTCTCAACACACCTTGTGTCATAGAAGAGGGTTGGCGTCTGACACACGGTCATTAAAGCTTCCTGAGATGAGTTTTGAATCTTTTTTTGTATGAAAATAGTACTAAACCGACCTTACATTTGCAAGGAAATGGTTGTAGAAGATAAAAATGACGATGGTCTTGTAAAAAAGTTACATACATAACTTGATCACCAAATGATTCTATAATGGAAAGAGGTTCCATTTCTGAGTGACCCAAGTTTCCTCTTCTTGTGCCTGTCATTTTAGGGAAGTCTAGGAAGAGCTTATTTGTATGTTTCATATGTGAAGCTGGCCTTATCTGATGGTGACAAACAGCACACACATGGGGGACTCAGATGAGTGTCTAATTGAGGAACACTCCACATACTCACAATCCCTTGATTGCATAGGTTTGTTAAGAGCTATTTTAGGCTTTTACATAGGTGTCTTGAGCTTAGCTGGAGCTGTCTAAGCAGTGGGCCAGGTGACTGCCCCCTGGTCTCAGAATGCAACACTACATAAAAAGGTGGAGAAAGGTGTAGTACCTGTTTATGGGTCCCTTTCTTCAACTGAGACATGAAATGGATTCTAGCAGTATGGAAAAAGCAGGTAACTGTTAACCAGTCACAGGCTCACAGGCCATGGAGATGATAAAAGTGGGTAAGGGCTCTGGGGGGGCCAAACCCAAGTTCTTTTTGCTGTGCACAATTAGAGTTGTGATGGGGGGAGGTTGGAAGGGAGATATTAATTGAAGTGGCACTTTCCTTTATTATTCAAAGCCATGATACTAGACTGCTTTTAGTTGCTTTTCATCATAATCACCATCACCATCACCACCCAAGGAATTATTGTTTCTTGTGGGTCCCAGCAAGTATTAGTGTCTCCTCTGTTCATTAGGGGCCCATGTTTTGTCTATTTAAGCTTTTGATTTGCATTCTGGGAAATGTTTGGAAATCCACAACTGCAGTGATGCCCACAGTGAGGGCTTGAACTGGGATTAATTTTCTACAACAAAGATAAGCAGGCTGGGCCTGATTGTCTATGCTAAAGGCATAGCCTGGCTAAAATTCTGTATTAGAGGATATAGATGTTTTGCAAATGGGCTGGGCATGGGGCTAACCTTTAGTGCTGCATCTGCGCCTTATTATTTGGCTTAATAAGTACAGTGCCCGAGCTTGGACAATGCTTGGCCTGGCCCATGAACACTTGGTGTTATAATCAGGTAAACAATAGTAAATCTCAAATTTCAAGTCAATACCATTCATTTAATTTGTTGAGGCAGGTCAATGATGTTTTTTCTCTAATAAACAAGTAATGATAAGGCCTTTACGGGCCACTTTAATGGACAAGTCCAACAAGACTTGGTCCAGCTCATCCTGAGTTTTCCAATTCAACTTCACTCAGTATTTATGCAAGTTGGGAGAGTTGGAGGAGTCAGACCAAGTGCTTTGTTCGGTACTTATACTCACCCGAGTTACTCAGCTCGGTGACCTTCCAAGTCAAACCCCAGGATGGAAGATGACCACAAAATTGCACTGACTGAGCTCCAACGCCCTATCAGTTTCTTGACATGATGGTTAAGATAAAATAGTCAAGACAGCAATGGTCAGATCCATGTTTGGTGCTCAAATAAGTTGCCATCTCATTGCATGTTTATAATTTTAGGACCCACCAAAATCAGGGTCTAGATCACTACATCCAAAGTATATAGTCCATGTTACAATTCTTGATCAATCATTGATTTTCGCCCTTTTCAAAGTCTCACATGCTCAAAAAATAAAATTCCAAGTTGCTCATTGTTGCAGCCACAAGGTGTTGCCATTGTTTTTGGTGCATGGACCATCACAACTATTCAATCTGATGGACTTCAAGGAATTTGGGTTTCCTTAGATATGTTTTATGGTTGAGGAATTTGGCATTCTCTTGAAGATCTTCGCCACAATTAGGATTCTACTTGATCAGGTTCTACTCTTTATAGTCTCTAGATTTCATTCTCAAGAGAACTATATGGGTTGGTTTGTGCACAACTTTGAAATATCTGAAGTGATTTCCTTCTTTGGCAGAACATGTGCCTCCTAATTATGTTTTATTGGAGGAATAGAGAATGCAAAAGAACATCCTTGATGTCATGCTTTCACTTCTACCAAAAACAATGAAAGATAACTTTCAAGAGGGAGGTTGGACTTGCAATTCCACAAAATTTGAGAATTGTAGAAAAGTGCTTCCACATGCTGTGATTCACAGAAGTGTCTTAACCAAGCATTTGAATGAGTTTCTTGAGCTTCTTTGTAAAAGGGAATCAGATCATCTACAAGAGAGCTGAAGAAAATGGCTGCAAAGGTAGGAGTGCTCAGGGCCGGGCCACCCTAGGCCTGACCCGCCGACGCATGCTGGGCTAAGTTTGGGTTATGCTTATAGGCCCTTGGACTGGATCCGTGCCTAATCTTTTCCCCCAATAGTTTAAATTGTCCGGGCCCAAACCTATGTATGCTTAAAAGGCCTGGCCAAGGAGTTATATGCATACACTTTAGAAACGGACTAGGCCTGGCTTCACTTTAAGGCCTGCAGGCTGGATCCAACCTCGATAGATAAACTGGCCCGTTGTGGGCAAGCTTTGACCCAACCCAATGTGGTCCATTAACACCCCTGTATAAATGCACCCACTGACATCTACTCGCTCCCATTGCTTCTGATCATACTGAGGTTGGGTTTGAGTTGTGATCAATCACTATTCAAACTGGTGCTCATCTCACTGAAAGGTCACCGTGTTGAGCAGGGGCGGACCTAGCTACAAGCATGTGGGTGCGGTCAAACCGCAATGCGCTTCCAAGGCCTATATAAAAGTTCTAGGTCCACTTTAAAAAAATCCAATAAAAATTGTGGGTCCACCCTCAAAATCCACATGGAAATTTTCAGTTAGAGTCCACAACCAAACTACCTATTAGGGTTGCACCCCTTGAACAAAAATCTTGGATCCTCCACTGATGATGAGTAATTCGGGCAAGTCGAACAGAGTACTTGGTCAGACTCAACCAAACCGGTTGCCTTCCCTGGCTTAAACTCGGATGAGTTAAAAGGAATTTTAACCATGTGTAGGATAGTCGGAGTTTATTTTTTTTTACCCTTTACATACATATAGGAAAACTGGTCTTGGGTTGGCCAAAAGTGACTTAACCTGCCCAACTTGCAATCCCTCTATGCAAATATGCCATGATAGCCCACAGACTAATGATGCCTTGGATTGGACCCAATCATCAGGCATCCTTCTCTAGATCTCATCTTTACAAATATCTCCAACCAACAACATCCCATCCCATCCCAGACATCATGATCAATGAAGAAGATCATGACCCTCATTCATGTAACATAATAATAGAGGAACTAAACATATCAAAGTATGGATGGGATGACTGACAAAATCAAATCAAACTCACTACTAGCTACTCCCCACATGTCACTTCCACTAAGATGTTGTTTGCCGGCCCAGAAGAACCAACCAAATACTTGTTCTAAAGGTCTGTTGGGTAATTTAGAGCCGTTCATTGCATTGCTCAATCCATATAGAAAGACTTTCTATATGTTTACTTTTATAAAATAAAAAGTTAATCTTGATCAAAGGGTTTAGATGTGACAAGTTTTACCCGGGCAGTCAACCTGACATAACCCTCATCTTTTTATCTGGGCTTCAGAAGGTGGCAAACCGAAATAGTTTCTCTATGTAGGCCAACAACAATACCATTGAGGAAAAACTCATCTATGTAGCTTGATGTCTCTCAAGAAAAAAAGGGTAAGCCCAAGAGGGAATGGTTGGAAGTAAATAGGATAGATATGAGGAAGTGCAAGCGGTCTAAGGATTTGGCCAATGATAGAATGGAATGGTGAATTAAAAATTCATGTCGCTAGTACTCAATATAGTTCAGACAAACCTTTGATGAAGAACTTGATTGGAGGTTGTGAGTTGCGTGATAACATTGTTAATACAAAAACTTTCACCGACGGCTAGGGATGTCTTGTTCTATGGTAGCTGCCTATGCCACCACCATATGATGAATCTAGCCCCTTCTCATGAATTTATAGCTCACAGAATTTGGCATTCTTCCAAATTATGTACTTCTTGTGGAGAGAATCTTCTCCCACTAGGGGATAACATATGCAGTCCAACTCCATGCAGCCCACTTGGGCACTCTTTTGATCAATGCAATCCTTCTCACATTCTTATCCCCCACCATCTAGCATCATTCCCGTTTTTATGCTCATCAAACTTTTATTCGTCATTGGATTGAGTATGAAAAAAAAAAAACCTATTGTTAATGTACCATTAAATTTCAACACTGTTAAGTCAAGGGCTAGGATAATTTAATTGACCTGATTTCTTGCATGATTCTTATCTATAAAGGGACCGTTCCATCTGGCCTACACTACAATTATAAGAATGCATCCAAATGGGCCCCACGAGCTGCACTGCGTATTTACAATATACAGTCTGCTCTTGGGAGACTATATATTGTCCCTTCTTGTTGATATATTAAACAGAAGTAGTCAAAAGAAAAAGAATGAAGAAGCCAAATATAGTGTTCAGGGCAAGTAAGATGGCATATGGTACAGGTTCATCAGCACAAAAATGAAGGCACCCTAACAAGGCAAGACAGACAGTAGCTGGCATTTGGCTCCCAGTGCCAGGTGCATGGCGCACCTCTTGGCTCGCAAACCATACATATCATTCTCATTGAAAGTCTATAAACAGAGATGTCACCCTCCTTTTATTTGGCATGGTAAAATGCAGAATCTCCTAGAACTCTGTAAAAAAAACAAAAATATGACTTCAACCATCAGAAACAAAACTTAAAACCTCTCAATGTCTGATTCCAGATCTGAACGGATGAAACTCAAAAGGATATTTGTGAGAGTTTTTGTCATTTTTTCTACAACGAATTGACGGTGGTATCGTCATGGTATTTTTCCCCGATAGGACTATTTCCACGGGCACATGTATGACCCCACAATATATGCACACCAGATAAGTATAGGGTGAGACTCAAACATAAGACGCACATCAAGGGTCTTTTTTTTTTTTTTTATATATATCATAGCTAGGCTTATTGACTATTGAGAGTTAAGTGTGTAAGGAAATTACTTTTAGGTCTTTTTACTTAGACCACAAGTCCTTACCTTTCCATAAATTGTGGTCATTATTGGAATCCCGTTTTCATAGGATACATGCTATCTTTTACTCATATAAGGTTTCCTAAAGAGATATATTCCATAACAAACTCTACCTTGATGGACGGTTGAGATTAAAACTAATGGAATCCTAATTGGAATATATTTGGTCCTCTCTCCACCTATAAAATAGAGTCTTTCCTCCATCACAAAGACTCCTTCACAAAATTCAACACATTAAGGCTTATAGGCAAGGAGAAAGAAACTGAAGTTATTCCCTAAAGTCTTCTTGGGCAGATCTCAGCATCAACATCAGACAGCAGGATCGGAAAGCTCTCTGCATCAGAATGTCTGGAGGTAATATTTAATTAAATCCTACACGTGATAATCATGATGTTCTCGATCTTAGGGTTCATGTTAATAATAGGCTAACATGTGGTATCAGAGCATGGTTATTAGAGAACACATGATCGTCCATTAATTAGGAGGTTCGGTCTGATGATGATGGCCCCACGATCGTTCGCGGGATAAAATTCTCTCTGGTCTGATTTATTCACGTCGACCGAGTGCTGCATCATCTCAGTGGTTGAATGAGAGAATTTCTCTTTCAAGATATGCACATGGCATTACGTGATGAGCAACAGACACCATCATCGCATGAATTTCCATGTATTAACATTCCTTGCAATGCTTGTGGAGCCAATATCAGATCTGGATTACATTAAGCCAATCAGCAATTGGACTTTTAGTGGCCATCAAATTCACGACAATGATCGTGTCAGCAGCTTTTATCTTCATCGGTTGCTTCATGTGAGCATGTGGTATTTTTTTTAAGAAAAGGAAAGGTTCACGTGGGCCCTTTAATTAAATAGTGGATAACAAACACTACAATGGTGGCTTGGAGTTATACTACCCACAGTACATCTTAGAATTGCTGTATGATGAGTGATGACGGCACTGGCCGTAGGGTGGGCCACACTGATCAGAATTCAGATGGTGTCATGGGGGAGGTTTTTTTTTTGTGCTTTTCTGTACTGTGATTGCCGTCCACGAATCAATGGCGTGACACGTTCTGTTATAGTGATGGCAGTCACAAATTCTGTCCTTGAGTGCCTCCAATGGATGCAAATCCTGCGCAGATCGCAAACAATGACCGGATATGACTGACGACTAACCATATTAAATGGAGGGTTCCATATTAAAAATTTCCCATTGGAAATCAGACCTACCTGCCTATCTTCGGACATACGTACAAGAGGATATTACTTGATGTAATTATCTATACTTGTTGGGGAAAACAATAATTACAAGATCAGCCCCAAAGAGCCGGAGGAATGCCCTCCGGGGCTCGGCCATCTTTATCAGTATTTTTCATATAACGAATAATCAATTATGTCTACATGCAATAAATAATGTTATTTATTCATATTAAACTAATTTTGATCACCAAACTTGTATGCTTAAGGTTAGGTCTCACCACAGTGACCCTAACAATTAAATACTGATATTTGGCCTTAATAGTACCATCATGATGTTTACTTTTCCCATTGTTCAAGCGCATGAAGAATTTAGTCGCCCACAGGCGGATTATAATCATACGTTTGAATAATAATTAAGGAGTGTTTGTTCATACATGGACCAAAGATATCCACAGATATCTTACTTGTTCTAATTAAAAGTAACATCACTCATTTACACCACCTTGAATATGATGACCTTAGATGGTATAATGTGTAGAAATTATGGTGACTACCCACAGGAGCACCTAAATTTCTTTTTGTCATATATATATTCATATATTATGCATGTGTTGTCTTATTTTAATTAAAGCCTTATTGTTATATCTCTATTGCAGTTATAGTACCCACTAATCTGAATTCGCATGCTACCTCTGTCACTAAACTCAATGGAACCAACTTCTCCGAATGGAAAGAGCAAGTTGAGTTCATATTGGGGGTACTTGAACTGGATATGGCTCTTCGTAAAGATAAGCCGGCTCCACTCACTACCACAAGTAACACTGAGGAAAAGACCCTCTTTAATGCTTGGGAGACGTCTGACAGACTAAGCACTATGTTTTTACGAATGACTATTGATACCAACATCAAAACATCTCTTCCTACACCTGAGAATGCTAAGGACTTGATGAAAGCCATTGAAGATAAGTTTAAGACTGCAGACAAATCCCTTGCTGGGAAACTAATGGCAGATCTTACAACCACGAAGTTTGATGGCACTCGCTCAATGCATGAGCATGTCATTGAGATGACCAACCTTGCTGCTAAACTAAAGAATTTGGGACTATCCGTGGATGAGGCTTTTCTCGTCCAATTTATCCTAAATAGTTTACCTCCTCAGTACGGGGCCTTTCCAAATTCACTACAATACTATTACGGAAAAGTGGACAGTGATTGAATTGTCTAACAAACTGGTTCAAAAGGAGGCCAGGCTGAATCAACAAGGTATTAAAGTAGCTCATCTCGTTCAAGGAGCTGGAAACAAAGCTGGGAGAGAAAAAAAATTCAGGCCAGAAAAGGGCACCACCCAAATCTAATGAGTCTAGTCAGAACCCCAAGAAGAAAAAGAAGGAAAACTTAAGCAAATTTTGTAAGAAACCTGGACATTTTCAGGCAGACTGCATTAAACGTAAAGAATGGTTCGAAAAGAAAGGTAACCCTCTGGGTTTCGTAAGTTATTTCAAATCACATTTTACTTATGTTTCTTCTGATACTTGGTGGATTGACACTGGTGCTAATGTTCATGTTTCCAATTCAATGCAGGGATTCCTTACGATCCAAACCATAAACCCAAGTGAGAACTTCCTTTTTATGGGCAACAAAGACAAAGCTCCAGTTGAAGCTATTGGCACTTTTCGTCTTATTTTAGATAACGGTTATCAATTAGACTTATGTCAAACTCTTTATGTTCCGTCTATTTCCCGTAATTTGGTTTCTGTAAGCGCACTTGATAAAGATGGTTACTCATTTGAATTAGGAAATGGTACTTTCAGTTTACTTAAAAATTCTAGTCGTATTGGTTCTGGGATTTTATTTGATGGGCTATACAAGTTTCATCTTAATAGTCAAATTGCTGAAACCCATCTTACCCTGCATTCTAAGGAAACCAGATGCAAGTCATCTAAAAATGACTCTTATTTCTTGTGGCATAAAAGACTGGGTCACATATCTAGTGAAAGAATCAAACGATTAGTAAAAGATGGTGTCCTTCCGGATCTAGATTTTACTAATATTAAGGTATGTGTGGATTGTATTAAAGGCAAATCAACAAAACACACAAAGAAAGGAGCCACAAGAAGTACTCAGCTTCTTGAAATAATTCATACAGACATTTGCGGACCCTTTGATGTTCCAACCTTTGGGGGAGAAAAGTGCTTCATTACCTTTATTGATGATTACTCACGTTACTGTTATTTATACTTGTTGCATGGCAAATCTCAGTCTGTGAATGCTGTACAAGTGTTCATTACTGAAGTCGAAATGCAACTCGATAGAAAAGTGAAAATCATAAGGTCAGATAGAGGTGGTGAATTTTATGGTAGGTATGACGAAACATGACAACATCCTGGACCTTTTGCAAAACTTCTCCAAAAGCTTGGAATTGTTGCCCAATACACAACGCCTGGTTCTCCATGGCAGAATGGTGTAGCTGAAAGGCGAAATCGTACATATATGGAAATTGTTATATCCATGATGAGTCATGCTAACTTACCTATATCCTTGTGGATGGATGCTCTACGCACAGCTGTTTATATCTTGAACAGGGTTCCCAGTAAGGCAGTTCCAAAAACACCCTTTGAACTGTGGAAAGGATGGAAACCTAGTTTAAGACATCTCCAAATTTGGGGTTGTCCAGCTGAGGCTAGAGTTTACAATCCACATGAAAAGAAATTGGACCTTAAAACGATCAGTGGTTACTTTATAGGTTACCTAGAAAAGTCCAAAGGATTTAGAATTTATTGCCCTAACCATAGTACGAGAATTGTTGAAACCGGTAATGCTAGATTCTTTGAGAATGGCAAAATCAGTGGGAGTAATAAAACTCAAGATGTGATCATTCAGGAAATCAGGGTACCTATCCCTTTACCCTCTATTCCGAAAGATGTTGGAAATCATTCCGTTGTTAAACCATTTAACAATGAAGAATATCCAATCAATGATCAACAACTCCATCATGAGATTGTCGCCAATGAACATATGGATGAAGCACCAGAGGAACCAGCATTAAGAAGGTCTCAAAGACAGAGGAGATCAGCTATTTCCGATGATTATATGCTTTACCAAGTAGAATCTGCAGAAGGGACAATTAAAGACCCGATTTCTTATTCACAAGCCATTAAGGATGTTAATTCTGGTAAATGGATTGATGCCATGACGGATGAATTGAAATCTATGGATGAAAATCAAGTATGGGAAGTTGTTCAATTGCCTCCAGGACACAAACCAGTTGGCTGTAAATGGGTCTTCAAGACCAAACGCGACAGCAAAGGTAATATTGAACGACATAAAGCCAGACTTGTTGCCAAAGGTTTTAATAAGAAAGAAGGCATTGATTATACTGAGATATTTTCCCCTGTATCCAGGAAGGATTCTCTTAGAATTATCATGGCATTAGTAGCTCACTATGACCTCGAGTTACATCAAATGGATGTGAAAACTGCCTTTCTTAATGGAGACTTAGAAGAAGAAGTTTACATGTGTCAACCTGAAGGCTTCATAATTGAGGGTCAGGAAGACATGGTCTGCAAACTTAAGAAATCAATATATGGACTGGAACAAGCTTCGAGGCAATGGTACCTAAAGTTTCATGAAATCATTACTGCCTTCGATTTCACAGAAAACATGGTTGACCCTTGCATATACCTCAAGATCAGTGGGAGTAAGTTCATATTTTTGGTTCTGTATGTTGATGACATATTACTGGCTAGTAGCGACCTTGGTTTATTACATGCTACAAAGGATTATCTCTTTAAGAATTTTGAAATGAAAGATATGGGAGAGGCTTCCTATGTGATAGGAATAGAAATATTCCGTGACAGGTCACTTGGTATTTTGGAGTTGTCTCAGAAAGCATATATTGACAAAGTTCTAGAGAGATTTGGCATGATGACATGTTCCTCTAGTCCTGTTCCACTGCATAAAGGAGACAAACTTGATCTTACGCAGTGTCCACAGAACGAATTGGAAAGTAAAGAAATGAAAAAATATCCTTATGCTTCTCTGGTAGGGAGTCTGATATATGCACAGGTCTGTACAAGACCTGACATTAGTCATGCTGTTGGCATGCTAGGTAGATTTCAAAGTAATAAAGGAATCGCTCATTGGAAAGCTGCAAAGAAAGTACTGAGATACCTCAAGGGAACAAGAAATTATATGATCACATACAGAAAATCAAGTCACCTACAAGTGACTGGTTATTCATATTCAGATTTTGCTAGATGTCCTGACACCAGACTTTGCACTCTTGGTTATGTGTATCTTTTATGTGGAGGTGCAATATCATGGAAAAACCAGAAATCCGAGTTACTTTACACATCCACCATGATGGCTGAGTATGTGGCATGTTATGAGGCTGCAATTCAGGGAACATGGTTGCGTAATTTTATCTCTCAGTTTGGAGCTTTGAGTTTCATCTCTAAGCCATTAACTCTTTACTGTGACAATGACGCTGCAACTTTCTTCTCCAAACATGACAGGATATCTAAGGGAGCCAAACACATGGACCTTAAATATCTATCACTGAAGCAAGATGTTAGATTACAGAAATTTGTAATTGAGTCTATACGTACAGATTTCATGGTTGCAGATATATTCACGAAAGGACTACCTCCAAAGACCTTTCAGGGTCATACTGAAAGCATGGGTTTTGTAGATAATTCTTGATTATTTTTTTCTGTCTTTTATTTCTCTACTTGTATTGGACATTTATTGAGCTCTTAATGCATATCTACATCTGCCATTTCTGTTTTTTTCCATTGTGTACATATTTATGTTTGGATGAATAATAACAGAAACGGTCTTTAAACAAAGACATTATGAGACCATTACGTCAATCTCTTGTTATGGTCTAGTTATGCAAGTTGTAAATGATGGAGTACATAGAAGTAAGCATGTTGCAAAATAATGTGTACACGCCATGACTCTCATTCACAACCAAATTAGTCAAGACACTTATGATAACCGACTAAAGAAGTGTTTAGCATATAATGCGCGCCTTATGATTCCTAAAATGAAAACATTAATAGATCTTCCTATTGACCAAGTGAGAGACCGTAAGGAAATTACTTTTAGGTCTTTTACTTAGACCACAAGTCCTTACCTTTCCATAAATTGTGGTCATTATAGGAATCCCGTTTTCATAGGATACATGCTATCTTTTACTCATATAAGGTTTCCTAAAGAGATATATTCCATAACAAACTCTACCTTGATGGACGGTTGAGATTAAAACTAATAGAATCCTAATTGGAATATATTTGGTCATCTCTCTACCTATAAAATAGAGTCTTTCCTCCATCACAAAGATTCATTCACGAAATAAAACACATTAAGGCTTATAGGCAAGGAGAGAAAAACTGAAGTTATTCCCTAAAGTCTTCTTGGGCGGATCTCAGCATCAACATCAGACAGCAAGATCGGAAAGCTCTCTGCATCAGAATGTCTGGAGGTAATCTTTAATTAAATCCTACACGTGATAATCATGATGTTCTCGATCTTAGGATTCATGTTAATAATAGGCTAACAAAGTGCCCATTTGTAATTAATAAATTAAAGAAAAGCATTACTAAAGCATTATTTTTTGGTCCATCGATCGAGTTCTATTTTGCTATGGGTATTTGAATTGATCATGCAAATTTGGCACCCATCAGTCTTCATCTAATGGCTAAGATTTGAAAAACTTAGAGGCTCCATCAAAGCATTACATTGAATTATCATTATTATGCATGGATAGGTACAAGTGGAGACTTTTAAAACCATACCATGATTGTTATGTTTCCAAGTTGCACAGAGGCTAGTCCTTCTTATGCTCAGGGATATTGCTTGGCCTTTGAGAAAATGAATCATAGTAATTCAGTGATATCCAATATTATAACATAGGTCCGACAATCCAAAGCATCATTAATGATCCTACAAATCCAAGAGAACTGAGAAAAGAAAATGATCAGCATCGAAACCTTATCCTATCAATCTAGAATAGGCTAAAAGGAGTCCAGATCGAAGGAAAAAATGCTAGAAGATATTAGAATACAGACCTGTTTTATATGACCTTTCTTTATAAATCGACAAAACAGAAAAGTTAGATGCTTGGCATATTTTGATCTAAATGATCATTTTGAAAGCCTCAATGAAATCACCTTAATAAAGGTCACTGATTATTGTGGTGATACATATCAATATTAAAAAGGTCAAATGGCGTTATGTACAAGGAAAACAAAATAGGGTTTATTGTATTATGAGAAGATTTTATAAAACAATACATTGTGCGGGAGCGAATTATTATTATTATATATATAATGACAATATCCCTCTTTGTGAGAGAGCAACACGTAACGTTTACTTTTGGATTTTCGAAAGGACAAGTGGCCACACCCATCTCATCTCTTATAACCCATCTCTCTATAAATCATAAACCCTATATATATATATAATATCTTTCCCATTCAATTTTGAATTTTCTCTAACTAATTATTTTCTTTTTCTTTTTCTTTATTATCTCTTATGATTCCAAGTCCTATTTAATTTTCATCTCCCTCTTGCTATCCTATCTCCATCAGTCTCTATTGGTTTAATTTATTTTTACAGTACTTAATTATCTATTGATTTTTCCCCTATCATTTTAGAAGTTTCCTATGTGGGATAAAGATCCAATCCACTAACCTTAGATTACTGTGGATCTCCATCTTATCTACAATCAGATCAATTATTTATTATAGTGAGATTCTTAGTCTCTATTGTAATCTAGGGCGAAAGAAAGCACACAAGAGAGACTAAGCACACCACACATAAATAACAAGAACACAAGATTCACGTGGTTCAGCTTTTAGCTAGCCTACGTCCACAGGAGAAGACGAAAATAGTTTTTCACTATACACTGAGAAGATTACATAACAAAAGGCTTTTAACCTCTATTTATACTATCAAGTATCGACCCCATATTCCCGATACACCCATCTCAGACCCACTTTTAACGCAGTAGGCCAAGGGCAGTGCAAGGGGGGCTTGGCAACTGAGACTATCAACTTATGCACTCAATACTACTGACTTCTATTGAGTCATACAAGTCAACAATCTCCATTGCCGTCTACTTGATCTGACATAAGACCCCGTGGCATGCGGATTACACGATTTCCTACATTTTGTTTGTAAAAAGGTTGCTCAAGGTGGATAATTACTCAATTTGTTTCCTCATCCACGAAGCAATATTCTTAAGAAAATTATTTTGTGTGATTCGATCCAAGCTGGGAGTTCAGCCTCCTATCCTCAGCTTGTGGGGGATTAATGGGAAATTATTAAGAAGTTAGCACCATCCTAATCTAATCAAAGCAGATTCGCCTCATTATGTGCAACCTCAGTGCCTCATCATGTGCATGTAAAAGACTCGTCTATCTTTATCATCTTTTCAAACTGCATCCTTGTCAATTTCCAGGCGGTTGTATACTGTTGTGCGTGTGCGTGCAGAAGCACGAAACCTGCGATCGATCGATCATGTCATACAAGAGAGACACGGAGATTTTACGTGGTTCGGCAAAACTCCCAACATCCACGGCAAGAGATCAAAGCCGACTCACATCTTGATTCTTTTCAGAGTTTAGGGTTACAGATTACATTATATAGATAATTTTTACTTTTTTAACCCACAAAAAAGCTCTAGTACAATGACTAAAATACTCTTGATCTTAAGCCCAGTTATTACCTGACCCAATGGACCAATCCGCTTAACCCGAATTATTAAGTATAAAAGCAGATGATATCTTCTTCTTTCTCCCACCATCGAGAAGAGCTTCTAATAATATTAGTTTTAAAAGTTCTGACTTTGGGTGGGTAGTTGAACTGTCGGAAACATGCTTATGTAGAGTAAGGAAGCCTGGAAGAGCAACACAAACTTAAGGAGCAATATGTATTTCAAAAAATCAGATAAAAGCATCTGTAGGCTTTCTACATCAATCACTGAACAGCAATTACAATAACCAATTGAAAGTATGCAACAAAACATATATTTTTTTCCCAGAGAAGCTCCAAATAGCATTTTTTTTTTCTTTGCTAGTTTGGCCAACCGGCCTGGAGCATCTTTGTTCTCATAAGTTTTGTTATCTGCATTTTGGCTTTGTTCTTATAAAAGTCAACTTTGACAAATATGTAACTTGTTGCCTTCACGTCATTGGGAGAAGTTTTTCAAACGTTGTGCATATTGTAACAATTTTAAAATTTATTGAAGGGTATTTAAGTTTTAGTATCTTTTATATTAAACCCCCATGACAATGACACTCCCTTGGAACATTTTCAAATTCCATCAAGGATTTTTTTTTCTGCTTCGCTCGGTGGCCAAGTTGGAGAGGGTTAAAGCCTCCCACTAGGGAGGGATGGGAGCGGAAGCCGTTACCACTTCCCGGCTTTTGTGTCACCCTTTGCCCATGTAAATTAGCATATTCCAAACAAACATTGATCCCACTGTTGAATTAATTAGAGAAAAAAAACACTATTACTTGAAAACTTTGAAGGCTTCAAGTAATTCTTCCACTAAATATTGTGCATGCCGGGCATATTCCTGGTGCCAGTTAGATAGCACGCACTAAAAACCCTACCAAACTGATGTTCGAGCTTCTTTTCCATGAAAGTAACCTATACACATTGCGGCCAAAGAGATAAAAGTAGATAAAGAAGATAAAGAAAAAGGCTTTTAAATCTAAAATGATTTGATGATGGCCCAAATTTAGTAAAACCCCTATCGTCACATAATTCCATGATTGTCACATGATTGAAGGCCCACACAGGGAGATGCTAGATAAAAAAGAAGGATAGGGGATCAGCACCCCCACCTTAAATTTAATCAACCTGTCTTTGTTTTCTTTCTTGTTTCATATATTTTGAAACTTAGTTTTCTTAATCATAATTTAAGAATATAAGCATAAGCAATTCACACACCTCTTTTATAAGAATATAATACATTGAGACAATACATTGGCAGTAGCTCTAATTTTGGACGTGTTGAATGATACCTTGGATGGGCCATGAACAAAAAAGAAAAAATCATATTTCATGGATCATTCCATTCATTTTCTGGAAAGAAGAATGCAGGCACTGCTGTTGTGTAGAAAGTAATTACATAATAATAGAAAAACACACACATTATAGGTCCACCTTTGTTCATTCTACCCTTTTGCACTGCTTAAACTTTTCTTGTCATTTCGTATCAAGACTAATTATTTGACATTCATTTAATATTTATTCACTGTATGATGAAACTTTAGAAAAATGTATACTTAAAAAATGATTGAACTTTGAGTCTATTAAATTAAATATAAGTATAATTTAATGGAACTAATTTTTTGTCTTATATTCTTTATCCATAACGAGACCTTTCCATCTTAAACATGCACGGACATGGCTCTCATGATCTGGACTGCAAATGATAGATATATAGTCCGTTTATACAAAAAAATCTCCCAAGATCAACACGACAAGCTTTGGATAAATTAAAATTAAACTTATTTTCTCAATGACATTTTATAAGTAAACATAAAACAGAATTTTAATTATTACTGACACTCCATGAAGGATGCTCATGACAGATGAATTTAGCAGGCAGGGACACATGATTGACATGATCTAGCTTCCTAGGTCTCAAATGAAAGAGCGCCCTAGATTTCAGAAATTATATTTTATATAGAGTTTTGGCAGTCCCACCAAAGAAGCAACATAATTCAATTCTGGCTTTATGCTTTTGACTGCGAGTGTAACAGCACTTTTTTTTTATACCAATGTATCCTATGGTATTTTACGGGGAATTTCCTCCGCTAACCAATCGTATCAAAATCTTGGAGTGTCGGTAGAGCAGTGTTACGAAATTCAGTTCGGATATCGTTACTATTTGCTCTCTAAATGAAATATTTCGGTCGATTCGGAGATTTCAGTAAGATATTTGGGGAATAATATTATATATATATTTAAATGAGAAAATAATATATTATACATTATTGTACTAAGTCAATGCAATATGTTGATTTATATTTGATGGGCTATTTCATATTTGAGCGAAACTTGGCTAGCTTATTCATAATAAAATATTTTTTTATTGGAATAAAATTTGATTAGGGCGATAGGGCCCATATAGTTATTTAGATTTTAATAGATGGGCAGCTCCACATTGGAGCCCACTAATTTCTCTAAGCTAAAAGGCTAAAAAGGTAATTTTACTTTTGCTTTTAAATAATAAAAATATGTTTAGCTCCTTTGGTTTTCATTTTTTATATTTTAAAGGCTACCTAAATGCTTGGATGAATAATTGTACGAATTGGACAAAATCATAAAATTCAGACCGAATGGGACAAATTGAGATGAATTTTGGGAAGAATAATTACAGGATCCTGTACATTTAGTAAAGCGAACGAACTGAGATTATTTGGGAATTTCAGCCGAAACAAACCGAATTTTGTAACAAAGTAGTAAAGGCAGTGAACATACTTTTCAATACTTTTCCTAAAAAGCACTCCCCTTCGGCTGAAACTCGGTCATACACATTTCAGTACCGAGTTATTCCTCTTTGAATTCGAACTTCCAACCAATTGATTTCGATATCATATGAGATTTTTTTCATCAAACCAATTTCACTAAAACCACTAGGTTTTGGTAGGATTGGTTTGGAGAAGAAATTTAATTCTGCATACCCCTAATGATGGAACAGGGTTCTCTTATTTTAGACATATTTGGGTCCACCAACAGCAGATTGAGAAATGAGGCCTGAACACGCACCACATTGAGCTACGTGTATCATATAAAAACGTGAGTTGGCTTTCTACATCAATCATAGAAGAGCAATTACAATAACCAATGAATAAAGTAGTCAACCAAGTATTTTTATCTGAGACGCAACAAACAGCATTTTTGTTCTCCTCAGTCAAATTGAAAAAGATGTGACATGTTAAGTCATTAATTTGGACAACAGGATAAGTGTTTGTGCAAATTCATGACCCATTCTTGGAGCATTTCCTATCTAGGGTTTGACTTTTGTGCATGTAGATTAGAATTTGGGATCCCAAATTAACATTGATCTGATAGATATCCACTGTTTAATTATAAATAAGAAAAATCAGGAGGCTAACAGGTGTGGTTGTGTAGACAATATTTATAAAACCATTAAAAAAATCACAATGGGCTTACCTTTGATCATTCTAATTAATTTCTAGCCCTTTGCAATGCTAAAACTCACCTTTGTCATTGGGCATCAAGACTAATTATACATTAGTCTAATATATTTTAAAAAATGGTGACACTGCTTGAAAGATGCTCATGCCAGATGAATTTTAAAATTGCTGACACATGATGCAGCTTTTGATTTCTCAAATTGAAGAGAGCCCAAGATTTCAGAAATTTTATTTTATGTAGAGCTTTTGGAATCCTTCCTAAGAAGCAACATAATTGAATCAAAATAAGTGTTTGACCATTGATGTTTTGTGACCCCACCCAGAGTGCATTTTGCCCTAATCTTGACCGGACAACTGGTGCTGTTATGATTATTTGAAGCGTGGCACTCTGTAGTGTACACTCCACAATGGATGGCCCTAATGTCCCAAGGCTGCACACAACTTAATTAATTGAAAACAAAAATTATTGGGAAAAGATATCATTGTCTTTGAATTCCATTAATAGATGATGCTAACACAATGACAAAAACTTTCTTCTACCAAAAAAACACAATGACAAAAGCTGTTATGTATTTTTCATAGTACTCTATCTTCAAACCTACCCATATAAGTGAAAAGAGGAAGCCAAAAGATGATCCCTACATGTGGGAAGAGCAGCATCAGTCCCTAGGCACCGACCAACCCTTTGTTGTCAATGGCAATAGATGAGTAGTTGAAGCATGTGCACAAGTTGTTAGCACAGGTGGGCATGGAAATTCATATATAATCACTTGGCTTCTCTTACATCTTAAAAAATGAATTTATTCAGGTGAGAACTAGTTTTATTATATGAGAGCTTTTAGAGGGGTCCAACTGTGGGTCCCATTTGGGGATGAGACTAGGGAGGATGGAAAGATATGTGTGAGACCACTACAAACAACAAGTTTAACCCCAACCCCATGCCCCTAACCCCTTCATCCGCGGCCTATAAGTTTAATAGCTTTATATTAAAAAAAAAAAGATTCAACTCTCGATCAAACAGTTCAGTCTTTTCGGATGTGTGCCAATCTTTAAGATCAGTGACTATCGGGCCGGGGGAGGGGGTCCCATTTATGCATGGTTTTGATGGGTTGCTAGGTGGGTCCCACCAATAGTTCTTACGGTTCTCACCTGAATATTTTCATTTAAAAAACTCAACTATATTTTTTAAAGTTATGATTTGGAAGTCTTTGAGAGGAGGGTTTTTTTTTTTTCGTTTTGCAATTATTTTAAGATAAGGAGAAAGGAAGTAAAATTGGGGTGTATGCCAATTATGAGCTTTAAACGATGGGCAAAAATATGTAATAACTCTAGCTAATTCAAGACAAGAGTAACTTGATAGTTTTAGTTAGAGTTCGTTCGACTAGAGATTGAACTCTAAATTTGTTAATGTTTCGTTTAGGGCCTATTTATTTGCATTGTAATATATAAGAATTCATTGTCAAATGAGCTCCCCTAAGTTTAGATGTGGATGATGTGAGGCAGTGGCGGAACCAAGGGGGGCCTGGCAGGGGCCATGGCCCCCCCATAGTTTTTGAAAACCCTCTTCACTATTTTGGAAATTTTATTAATTTTTATATATGGCCCCTCCAAAATTTCTGAAAACCCGTTTATTCTTTAAAAAACTTTATAAATTCTTACATGTGGCCCCTCCAGATTTTCTAAACCCTCATTCTTCTTTAAAATATTTTATAGTTTTTTACATATGGACCCTCAAAATTTTCAAAAAAACTACTACAAGTTTTAAAAAACTACATGTGTTTTTCATATGTGGGACCCAAAAAAGATTTTCTATATAGTGCCCCCCCCAAGGAAGAATTTCTGAGTCCGCCCCTGATGTGAGGTCAGGAGTGATAATAGTAGGGTCCACTTTGCAGCTAACCGAAAGGCCCCGCTAAGTGGGCCCAACAGGCCTCTATTTATATTTGTATATAAGCTGTCCACAACCTGTGAGGAGACAGTTTTGATTCCACCCGTGATCGAGTCAAACACCTACAAGGACAGTAGATAATCCAAAAGATCATCCCGTTTTTTGATGGGCATGAGACTTGGTCTATCCAAATTTAGTTTATCATAATCCTAATCTGGCGCCCCTACATAGCCTTAGAAGCTTAGAACCATCGCTAATGCCCGATAATTTTGTACTCATCTGAATGGATTGGACTGTTGGATTAAAGTCATGTTTATGTTGCATTTTTAAGTCGTTAAATTTGCAAGCTACAAATCACAGGGCCTGTTTGGTAATTTTATATGTAAAATAAAGTGGAGTAAAGCATCAAATCAAGAGAAAATAAAATTTAATAAGATTATGATGGTATTTTATTTTTAATTATTTGGTACTAAATGTTTTTTACTCTTTTTATAGAATAGTAGAGTTTTTTTTTTCTTTTAGTGAAAAAAAGATATTGCTTTTTAAATTTTTTGAAAAAGATCGGAAGGATTTTAAATTAAAGTATTATTTATGTAACCCCTTTTCTAAAAAATAGATGTTTTACTTGACTTTTACTAATTTAGTAAAGTGCCAAACGGAAAGGGCTTGGGATGATGAGATTGAGTTGAAATTTGATGTATGGGCTAAACCCATATTGATCTTTTGATCCCCACATCGGCCATGATTGGTGGGGCTCGAATTGGGCCCCATTTATTAGTGCTAAACTAGGAAATTTGTGATGGGGGACGACGATGTAAAAATATAAAATCTTTTCGCAAGGGCTAGTGTAAAACAAACATGATATTTCTTATAATAAAAAAGGGATTTCAAGAATTTTTTTTTTTTTTTTTTGTTTTGTTTTGGGGTGGTTTGTCTTGCATAGCTCTTGCATACTAGCGAGACATTGACATAGCATTATATTAGAGTCCTGCTACTTGGACGGAATCTTGGAACCGGTCCTTGGACCGATCCCAAGGTTCCATCCAAATATCAGTAACAGAATCTTGGGACAGGTGACGATCCTAAGGTTCCATCCAAATAGTATGATATTTGGATGGAACCTTGGGATCGGTCCAAGGACCGGTCCCAAGATTCCGTCCAAGTAGACTTTTTGATTATATTATGTTATAGCAATGAGTCCAAAAGGTCTGAATCTTGCCTCGAGAATTTCAGAGATGAAGGAGAGGAACTTCACATTGTGGCCTATTTATTAAAAATTTGAGTCGACCAAAATAGAACACCCTTATCTTATATGGGGATTCGTTCAAATTTTACTCTAATAAAAACTGGTACCAGCAAAAAAATGGACCATATTACTGGTTGGCTGATGACTAAATTAGGATATAAAATGCAGTCACAAAAAAAACACTAAACTTCAGCCAACGCCTAATCCAAATCTTATCCTACTCACTCTCTACACAGATGGGCCATGCAAGGTGGTGGAGGGTGATCTTAAAAAGCAAATCTAGATTTTCTCTCTCACTCTTTGTGTAATCAGCCTCTTGGCAGAGAACATTGGCGACAAAGACAACAGCTAGTGTTGGAATAGAATGTCTTTTTAATTGGACCGGACCTGCTCTAAGATGGAGATGCCTTTGTTTTGTTCAATATTGATAAGCAAAAGACCCTTATCGGAACAGAACCTAGTCATATGTTCTATGGGAATTCCTCTCACATGACAAGGTGACAAATGGGAACCACAATCCCCTTCACACCTTCGAATATACTGCTCCTTTTACCTCTTTAAAATCCTCCCTCCTCATCTATTTCTTCTCACATCCCTCCTCTCTCTCTCTCTCTCTCTCTCTCTCTCTCTCTCTCTCTCTGTGATATCATGCAAGGGTTGATTGAGATATGGTGGTCATTGGTAAGGGCAAGTGCACCTTTACTATTCACCACTCTTTCCCTGCTGATTGGTGTTTTGATTTACTTCTATTCTCCTTATTGGGCTTTGAGAAATGTGCCTGGCCCTCCCACCACACCTCTGTTAGGACACCTTCCCTTGCTCACTAAGTACGGCCCAGATGTCTTTGCAGTCCTAGCCAAAAGATATGGACCTATTTACAGGTATTTGCATGCACATAGTTCATTTTTTTTAGTATTTTCATTTGTTATCATGGTGCAAGAGCTGTTTTTATTTATTTATTTATTATTTCTATTTTTTTGCTCAGGTGAATACTCTTACACTCACACACTAACCCAAGTCTCTCATCCCAGATTGTAGGGTTTTTTTTTTTTTTAATGATCTTAAGATATTGTATTTTGAAATTTGATCTGTAGGTTTCATATGGGAAGGCAGCCACTAGTAATTGTAGCAGACCCAGAACTTTGTAGAGAAGTAGGGATCAAGAAATTCAAGGATTTGGGCAACAGAAGCATACCTTCACCTATCTCTGCGTCTCCTCTCCATAAAAAGGGTCTCTTCTTTTCAAGGTACCGGTGATGTGCATGAACATATAATTTTCTTTGATTAGGGACATGACTAGAAGTTCCAAGTTACAAACCTTGTGGCTGTGACAATGAGTACTTTTGTACATCAGTAATGGTATCTATATTTACAGTCTCTGGAGAGCTCAACTAGATGCATTTCATATGTAACCAATCAGGTCATCAAATGGGATAATCCACTAAGTAGGCTCTGAAATGGGGTAGTTCAAAGGATTCTCATCAACTCAATTCAAAAGATGAAAAATAAAATAAGAAGAAGAAAGGATTCTCATGAAAATGCAGTAGTTCTATTTCTCTATTTCCACAAGGGAGTTTCAAAGATGGAATGTGGAATGTGGATTCCACATTCCCTCATCTTTCCAACGAGAGATAGTAATGGATGTTCCAAAAGCTTTAAATGGGTATTTGTCATGGATTCTCATTCATTTCTGTGTAATCCTGATGAGTATTCCTTTCAATCATTTACCTTGCAGAAAGGGTTCCTTCTATATCATTCTCTCTATCATTATGCTCTGTGTTTTTTCCCATTTTACTTTTTAACCCCTCCAAAAGCAGGGATGAAAAGGCTTACCAGTGTTATTAGCATGTGGCTTCTATTCAACTTTCATAGATATCAAGAGAATCATTGTGCCTCTACCAAAAAAGAAAAAAAAAAAAAAGAATCATTGTGCATACACACTCCACAATTGATAGGGATCACAGAGCAAACCCCACTTATATCTCTTCCCTCATTTGGTGACAAAAGGGCTATTTGGTGGTGAGAAAAGCATGTTCCTTGGAGAATCTTCTTTTTGCTCAGATTTGTTTTTTCCTTTTCCTTTTTAAATTAGTGGGGACCACTTGGTGAAGTATTAGCCAATTGATGGGGAAATAATAGTGCTATCAAAGAAGAAAAAGCATAATTGCTCCACTTCTAACCCTTGAACACTTTCTCCACCTCTGATTTTTAACAAATTAAGACCAATAGTAAATTGAAAGTTTAGGGTTCTTCACCCCAGTTATCTTTACCTCCTATTTTTCCCACTCCTCATTTTCAATTTTTGGTTGAATGTCTTGGTGATAAACAGTAAGGATCACTTGCTGAGTTTTTTCTATTCCAGATGAAAAGAGAATGCCAAGGACATAGGGGAAGCACAAATTCCCCCAATTCATAGTTGGATTGTCTAAGGGATGACAGTTTTTTACCCAACCCAACTCGAACCCTACCTAGTAGTTCAGCGTTCAGGCCGACCTTCAGGTTCAGGCTGACCCTTTCTTTTGGGTTGAGTCAATTCTTGCTATTTAACTAACTTCATCCAACCTAACTAATTGAAATATCACTCAAGCAATTAAGGTTTCCGGTTGACCTTTCTAACTTCTGAGATTAACAATCTGATTAATAAATGAGTCAACATTTCTCAGCCTGGCCCAACCCAACAAATGGCCTATCCCAAATGACAAAGGTCATGAAAGATTTCATGTTTTTCTCTACATGACAAAGGCTTCATGTTCTTCTCTATGTGCAGGGGCTCAAGGTGGACAACCATGCGCAACACAATAACCTCTCTATACCAACCTTCCCATCTCTCTAACTTAGTCCCAACCATGCAATCCTACATAGAGTCTGCAACTCAAAATCTCTCTAGCTCCGAAGAAGAATACGTCAGTTTCTCTACTCTCTCCCTGAGTCTTGCCACAGATATCATAGGCCAAGCCGCTTTTGGCGTCGACTTCAGCCTCTCTAAACAAAAAACTCCAGATAATTCTACCAATCAAAGTAAGACTATGAAAGAAATCTCAAGCTTCATTAAAGAACATATCTACTCTACAACCTCCCTCAAGATGGACCTCTCTGGGTCCTTCTCAATCATACTGGGCCTTGTTTTACCAATCCTCCAAGAGCCAGTGAGGCAAATACTTCGTTGGGTACCAGGGACTGCTGATTATAAGATATATCAAACCAACATGAATTTGAGTTACCGCCTAGATAAGATTGTTGCGAGAAGAATCAAGGACCAAAATAGAGGATCAAAGGACTTCTTGTCGGCGATATTGAGCGGTAGGGATGAGGGGGTGGCAGCGGATGTCACACAGGATTACATTAGTGCTCTTGCTTATGAGCACCTACTGGCCGGTTCGGCAACCACCTCTTTTACACTGTCATCAGTGCTTTATTTGGTCTCAGGGCATCCTGAAGTAGAGAAGATGCTGATTGAAGAGATTGATCGATTCGGCCCGCACGATCTTAGGCCCAATGCTGATGATCTTCAGTGTAAATTTCCCTATCTTGATCAGGTATGTCATACATATCTGGTACTGGTATTTCTCTACTTTTGTAAGTTCCATCAGTTTTGTTAGTGGGCCTAATATTTAAAATCTCTGATCAAGCCCACAGGTAGCCCTCTATTAACATGTTAGCTGGGTTAGGCCATCTAATTAGGCCTTTAGGAAGACATTGGCCTAGCCCATGGGCATAAAAATAACATATATAGGGGCTGTCATAGGGGCTGGGTTAGGCCATCTAATTAGGCCTTTTGTAAGGTCAAGCTTGGGTTAACTCCAAGGGGCTGGTCGAGTGGTCAATACCATGTTCCTCCCTCTTTCGGAGCTAGAAGTTTTGGTATCAACCGCCGATTCCCCCTTCTCAAGAATCGAAGCTTGAGTCCACTAGTGCTATCACCTTGGAGCCTCAGGGGTGTTTATCCGACTTCCCTCTGGGCCCGGAGGGATTAGTCCAGCCCAAAGGATTGGGAACCCTCCGATAATAAAAAAAAAAAAGGTCAAGCTTGGGTTCGGTTGGCACAGTGGGTAACCTATATAGTGTCAACTAGAACTCAACCTATTTATTAATGGGCTGATATACCCAGTCCATTGTTGAAATTGTCTTCTTTTTTTTTGTTGTTGTTTTTCTTTCTTGAAAAACAAATAAATCTATAAAATATTTGTAATACTTCCTTAATACTTCCTTTCTTAATGATTTTAGAGGATGCTAGTTAAAAACATAACGAAAGCAATATAAAGGTAGGGTTCGGTACTTTTTTCCGGTTTTAGAAGGATCTATAAAAAAAAATGGAATCAAATATGACCGAAACCAAACGATATGACTCAATTTTGGCAAACCTTAAAACTATAAACGTAACCTGAAAGTTGTGAGGGTCAACCCAAAATCATTAGTTAACAAGCCACATTCGGGTTCACTTCCGGGTGTTCATAGTAAAATTAGTTACGTTCATCACTTTTTCGTTTGGATGTTTACAGAATAAAATATTTACAGATTTAAATATTGCAAGAATAAGATAGTATAGAATAAAATAAAATAATAAAATAATATTTTTGTTGTGTGGCAATTTTTGAAGAATATTACATATTTTCAATTGAGTTGTTTGGAATGTGCTACGATTAAAGTAAATTTTATTATTAGAATAATTTTTAATTAAATACTTTTAATTTATATGTAATTTACCACGTCTAGATAAAAAAAGTAGTATGATAAAGTAAAGTTCAACTGCCACGTTTTTTTTACTATAAGTTACTTTTCTTTTATCATATAAAACTATAGTATAGTGTATTAAAGTAAACTCAATATAAAAAAAAATACTTTACAACTCTCTCTCCCACTTTATTTTACCACTTATTTCATCTCACCTTACTTTATATTATATTTTACCATGATGTGACATCAATATTTATTTTACTTTACCACACATGTGAACGTGTCACTTTTTATTTAACATATAAAACTACAGTAAAATGTGATAAAGTAAAGTCACACAAAAAGAAACTACTTTACCATTCCCTCCCATTTTACTTCACCATATACTTTATCTCACATTTACTTTACTCCTCCTTTACTGTGTTGTGACATTTACCTTTACTTTACTTTACTATATATGTAAATAAATACATCATGATGGATTTGGTGAACTAAAGTATCTACTTTATTCTACCACTTTGTAATCGTCATTTTGAAAGATTCTTATATTGTAGAAAGTTTTCTACAGCGGGGAGCTGTAGGAAGAAATATTGACTTTTTTGAAAGAAAAGAATGTTTTCTTCAGTTTTTTCTTGGGTTGTCAAACGCACAAGATTCTTTTCTTTATAAAAGAAAGATTATGTTATATAAAATATTACTTTCTTGTATTTTCTTTTGCATCCAAACAAACCCAAGAAAACTCAGAAGTACAACTCAACAACCTCAGCTTGAACCCTGAATTGCCAGGTCAGGTTGGCAGGTATATATCCTACATTTAATGCTTGTGAATGTGGTGTTGCAGGTGATAAAAGAAGCAATGCGGTTCTATACTGTGTCTCCATTGATTGCAAGGGAAGCATCTCGGCCTGTTGAAATAGGAGGCTATCTCCTCCCAAAGGTACAAACCCTAAACCAGGCATCTAGGGTTCATTTATAATCGAACCCTTTTACATACGTAACTGATGCACATTCATAATATTTTTGCACATGATTAGTGATTACGTTTTGTTTGTACTCATTTATGCATCACATGAGTATTGTGAAATTGCTTATAGGTTCACTATATATACAACGCGGTCCCCCCCACCCCACCACCCCAAAAAAAACAAAAAAGGGGTGTGTACGTGATGTTGTTTTTATGTGAAAATTCACGCATTTAAAGAGACGTATAAGTGCTAAAAAGAAAAAAGTGGTGTGTAAATGATATCGTTTTCATGTGAAAAATCATGCATTCGAAGAGACGCATAAGTGCCGAGCAACTTCAAAAAAATTGAATCTCTTAGTTGTGACATTTTTCATATGATTAGTATGGGGCCACAGCCACTACAAACCCTTGTCAGTGTGCTGTCCAACTTAACAAACATCATGATTCACGAGCATGTGGTCAAGGAACTAATTTGATCCCTTGGAAGTGCTTGAAAAAAAATGGCTGATCTCTCGACATAAGTAGATTTTAGAAAATTCTCAAATACTTGGAATCTTCATATGACATAACCAGTAGGGTATGGGTAGGGTCCATGGTGGACGCGGACCGGACCTGATGCGGGTCTATTGCAGATAACCTAGGCCCAACTCAAAGCCCGGTCACATTTAATGTTATTACATGCTTTAATATATATATATATATATATTTGTATATAAGAACTACAATCTAATATACATTATTTAATATTAATGTGTACTGCATATAAAACATTCGAGGTTTAGGAAAATGAGACATAAATAATATATATTCATATATGTGGGCTATGCTATGCTAATAAGTACCTCTTTATGGATTTGCGTGAGAGATAATCTATTTACCACCACGTGGGACGCCTCATGATATATCCATATAATTATCTAGTGTGCACGGCATGCATGGAGCTGTCCATGCGAATCACGCTATTGGGCTAGCCCACCTCAGGATGAGACCTAGGGGATTTGAAGATATGGGCGCGGCCATCCTCTCTATAAAAAACCAGCATCATCCGATCATCCTAACCCTACCATCTGGGGCCTACAAGTCCAGTCAATTTGAACGGGGTGTATAGTCAATCCAATGATCCAATCCATTCAAATTGATCTAAACTTAGGGCCACATGTTCTATTTGGAGGGGTGGGGGAGCTTGGTCCACTCAGATGGACCAGTAGGTGGGCCTCACTAGGGTTGCGCGACATGCACTCGTAACCTCTGTGTGTGTATCATGGCTATTAGCATGGTGTGTACTTGGATGTGGGGCTCACTCTTGGTCCATCCAAATGGACCAAAAAATGGATCCCCCTAAATTAAATGGGTTCCATGGCTTTTACACCCATTTAAATGGATTAGGCCCATAGATCGACAGTGCACCATTCGAATGGATTGTACACTTGTTAAACTTGAGTGGCTCGAATGATGATGATAGGATGATCGAATAGGGCCCATCTTGATCTTGAAATTCCCTCTAGTCCCATATCCAGGTGGGCCCCATAACCCAGAAGTCTTACGGTACAAGCCACCTAGTGGGGCCACCGACTAGGTTCATCCGAGCGGACCATCCAAACCCACCCTTCCTATTTACACGGGTCCCTCCGGGTTTTGATAGATTCGAATGGAGAGAACCGTTGAGTTGAGGGTCAATTTTATTATTTTATATAAAGTCGTTAAACTTGTGGACCACGGATGAATGAGTTAAAGGTATTAGATTGAATTCAAATTTGATATCTAGATTTGCCTCACTTGGATCTTTCGATCCCCCCTACTCCATGATTTGTGGGGTCCCAAGTGGGCCCCACTAGGTTGCTTGTATCGTAAGACGGGAAAGGAAGTTTGTACTGCTCAATGCTCTTGTACAAGCTTCCTTTACTATCTTACGGTACAAGTCACTTAGTGGGGCCATCTATTGGTCCATCCGAGCGGACCATCCAAACCCACCCCATCCTAATTACACGGGCCCTACCAGATTTTGCCAAATCCGAATGATTGGACTCAAATATAAACAAACACCCACATATGATTGGACAAAGACTCCCACCTGATTATGAATTGGGATCTTAAAAGGCAGCCCCATTAAGGGATTTTTATCCTCAAGGATTTGTTTGGTATTTGGACATAATTAGAAGAAAGTCCCTGAATGCTTAGAATTGGACATAATTAGAAGAAGAAGAATGATATGGAAGTAATATGTTTGTGTTCATTTTGTAGGGTACATGGGTTTGGCTGGCACCTGGAGTCCTAGCCAAAGACCCCAAGAATTTCCCAGAGCCACACTTATTCAGGCCAGAGAGGTTCGATCCAACATGCGAAGAGGACAAGCGAAGGCACCCCTACGCACACATCCCATTTGGGATTGGACCCAGAGTGTGTATTGGTCAGAAATTCGCCATACAAGAGATCAAGCTCGCACTAATTCATCTCTACAGAAATTACATATTTCGACACTCCCCAAAGATGGAGTCCCCTCTGCGGCTCGAGTATGGCATCGTTCTCGCCTTCAAGCATGGTGTCAAGCTCCAGGCAATTAAGAGAGAGAGTAATGTCAATTAAACCTAAACTCCACTCATTTTGTTGTATAAACTTGTTAATATATGAGTGCTTTTTTGTGGGATGAAGTTATAATAAATAACAATCTTCATGACTTACCTGCAATTATATTAGAATATTTTTATCAAGATTTGATCTGGATAGACTAGAATGGAGAAGCAGAATTTATGTATAGTTAGACTCCAACATTGAATGTTAAGATCGATCTCTCTCTGAGCACGAGTGGGAGCCGCGAACTTTAGGACTCAAACACATGCACTTCCATAAATGCACAAGCAATCGAACCGCTTTAGCTAACGTATTATAAGTTATGGGTCTAAATTCACACAGAGTCCACCCCATGGCCCTGAAAGTTTGGCTAAACTTGCCCATCTGCAAAATTTTGTGTCCCGATGAGGTTATATAATTTAGGCCCAACCAAGCCAAACCCGCTGGCATGAAAACATTGCCCAAAGCCATCCCAAAATTTGTGTCTTTTGCCAGCCATGTCCAAACCTAATGCCACTTAATTTTATTATATTTTCCTATTTATTTCTCTCCCTTTCTTTTACAATCAATCACCAATATTAATCCACTCAACTTTTAAGAACTTTTTACTTTTCATCAATCAATCAATGGTTAATATTATTCTGATCAATGTGAATTTTTTTTAACTCCGAGAATACCAAAAGGGTATAGATATCAATTTCAGCAGTTTGGCCACCCTCACCTCACTTCACCAATACCTTGCCTCACCTCACTTCACCACATATCCAAACACATCCTTTAGAGATCTGTTTGGATAGATGAAGAGAATATGAAGAGGAGAACAGAGCCATTAAACCGAACCCTAGAACAACATAGATTTCCATTCAAAATCGAAGGCACAAAAAAATTTTAAAACCAAGGAGGAGAAACGTACCTCCATGCCAGCCACCTTCGAGAAATTGGCACCAAACTGGTTAGGACCAGCTGTCTGGGACCACTGGAAAGGGAAAGGGTGTCGACAGCGAGGAGAAGAAAAGGAAAGGGCAAAAGTGATGGTCGATAGAAATGGGGAAGGGGCCACCGCGATTTGGATATATTCGATGTATTGTCGATATCGACTCTATCGCTAGACGACAAAAAAAACATATATACAAAAACACACCGTGAGGACCTAATCCATTAGTATGGTATTGTTGGGACCCCAGGAGTGATATGGGGCCCTACCGGGACTTATGCGGTAATTTTCTCTAAAAACTATACGAGCAAGTTTGTCCGAATAAAAAACAAAAAGTATCTAATTGCTATATTTTTATTGGAAAAAGTTTATCTTTTAGTTTCATTTTTTGTAAAAATGAAAAAAACTGATTCACTAAAAATTCACAAAAACTTTGCCAAAGAGTTGAAAGCCCTCCATATACCAGCTTTAAATTAAATACACACATTTACTCAAAAAAAAAAAGAGAGTTAAATGCACACAAAATATAAGTGGACGAAGGACACCTCTTTCTATTCTTTAGTTGCAAGTCTTTCCAAGTTCCAAAACAAAAAACTAGTTTCTTTTATCAAATCATCAACTAGCACTACAAAAGAGTGTCATTTAGTGGGGTGATTTTTTCTGCCGCTATTGGTCTTTTTTGCTCTCTTAAAAATCAATAATGGAAACATTTTCAATGAAAAAAAAAAACCACCACTAAAAAAGGCCGATAGCGGTAGGAAAAAAAAAAAAAAAAAACCCACCGCTAATTAGTTTTTTTTTTCTGCCTATAAAAGTCACTTTTTTTGTAGTGGCGATTTCTTATCATTTTTGTATTATCTATAAATCTATATATTAGTACATTAATTTTATTATCAAAACAATTTGGATTTAATTCTTATTTTCGGACAACAGTGATTTGTAAATGATAATAGCCCTTGAAAACACCAACCATTGTACTTGTCCATATGTACACTTGGAATGAAATGAGAGCAAGGTGCTTGGGAATTAGGGAATGGTCACAACATGTGTGAGCTTTATAGCAAGGCAGATGGATGGGAGATGGTTCCAGATGGCACAATCACACCATCTTTCCTTTTATGACAAAGACATGTGCCCCATGTTGTCCTCTCAACATGCACACACCGGCTTTAAATGGTGCATAGACTTTGATAAAAGTCTGCCAAACAGGTTAAGCATAACCATGTCTATTATGTGTGTGGGAATTCCTCTGCAGCTTAAGGATTGGCATCCTCCCATACAGGTAAAAAGATTTATTGTTTGGACATTCTTTTGAAGTATCTTTAGTAAAATAAATAAATAGAAGGTATATTTGAATATTGAGCCCCTGACACAGCAATAGAAGGTGCTCATAATTGAAAAGACAGTGGAAGGTGCTCATGATTAAAAAGAAAAAAAATACATTTAAGGTATATTTGCTTGTAGGGAAAAAGGTGTAGAAAATTTTCCACAACATGTAGTCTTTACATCCAAATGACCCCATTTTGAAACTTGATTTTGGCTTTTTATTTGCATACTGTTATGTGGTTTTATATTTGCTCTGATGTGAATTTGGATGACCTATCAAATCATTAGCATTTGATGAAATTACCTGATTGTTGGGACTAGTTCCTGATCATGTATTCTGAGTCTTGCTACAGCTACATAAGAATACCTTTTTTCTTGTGATTTTTTCAGATTTGATGAATGAAATAAATTAAGTTGATATGATAGATAACCAACCAGAAGGGTCTGAAATGGTGGCAGTTGGGAAGATGAACGACAAAAGTCATACAACTAAGATGGCCACATGTTAAGCCTTTCAGTTGGACAAACAAGGGCCCAGTCATAAATCCAACATGGCTAGGTCAATCAAATCATGAGGAGAGAATGAAACTAACCCAAATCAATCAAAGGCATAATTGAAGCTGGTGAGATAACCTATCCTTGGTCCCACTGTACTTAGTTTGGGATTCATAATGATGTGCCCTGCGATCCACGGGTTAAGCCATACACAAAGTGAATAATAAAATATTACTTAAAAGTTAATATTTAAATTAAGTATTAATTTAGTAAAGTTACATAATTTAATGATGAATTCATTTGTGTGATTATAAATTTATACTATAATATAATTAATTAAAAAATTCATATTTAGAGCTTCAATAATATGTGAATAAATATCAATAAATTGTGTTACAATTCTTCTAGTTTAAATTGCTTGTATTTTTAGTTAAAGGAAAATCCTCAAATGAGCATTATTTCGTAACTAATTTTAATTAAGCCTTATAAAATCATTAAACTTGTGCGAGGGTCATTGATCAAAGCATTTAAAGGGTTTGATATTTTGTATACCCATGGGTCTCATTCTTTCAAATCCCACCTCCCCATGCACATAAACCCTCAGGTGGGTCCCACAAGGCATGCTGTGAGATGATGCTCACAAGAGGTGCTTTGGAAAATGGTTGCCTTTAGTTAGATGCTAAATTATAGATTATATGTAGTCTACTTTGAGAAAATAACTCTTCAATTACCAAAATGTCCTTTGACTCACAATCATATCAAAGCTTAAGGTGGGGCCACCTAAGTAACATAATCAATGTGGGTTCATGGAAATAGTGTAAATAATAGCGAGCCCCTATCAGAGCCTTGTAATACGCGTTAAATACAATTAATCTATCCACCTATGAGATTCATTGTTGAAACTTATGACTAATGGGTTTCTATAGAAGGATGGATGTGTTGGATGTGAGGAGTCCTATGTATAAAGAGACAAAGGATGGGTTGAGTAAATGTGCGGCTTAGCCATAGCAATGGCCTGTTGGTAAGGCGTCTCACTCTCATCCCTCCCACAAGGAATCGATTTCTTTTTTTTGGTTTTGCACTCCTTCCTCCTAGCAACTGAGCCATAGCAAAAAAAATAATTTTAATAAATAAATAATGTACGGCTTATGATGGAGACAAATGATGGTCGAAAAAGATAAAAAAAAAAAACACTAAAATTTAAACTAGAAAGATAAGACAAACTTCATGAAAAGAGAAGCAAAGCAAAATATATATAAAACTCAAGACTCATTAAAAATAGTGAATTCCACTAAAAACTTCTTTGAGGGGAATCAGTGATGTCTCAATTAGAGGTGATAATATTAACAGTCAAATTGAAAGTAATGTGCCATGCCTGCTAAGTCAACTTCTTTGGACAAACTATAAAATTTCATTTATATATATATACATTAATTAATATAGCTCATTCCATCATATTTTGGACAAAGTAATTACAAAGACATACATCTTAGAAAAAGTCTACAAAGGTCACGCCGTGAACCTAATTTCAGCTGGACGTTGGGATCTCATCTTACAAATGAGATCTCATCTCAGCGTCCAACTGGGATCGGGCACACGCCCGACCTTTCATAGCAGGGTTGTACATCTTATACATCTTATGATGAGTTAGATGGACCAGCTGCCCCCGACCCTTATCATTAGTATTTGGTATTCCAGACTTCCAGTTGTCATTATGAATACATTCAACTTTATTTATTTTATTTTAGTGGTTTTGGGTAAATATTTTATTTTATTGGTTGAAGCATTCATTTTCATTAAGATCCTTTTGTCTCTTTTTATGTGCTTGCCAGTTATGGCAAAGTAACCTTGAAGTTTGATCCGGTTCCACAATCAATGAGTTACAAAAGTAGAAATCAGTATTGTCTAGATCGAGAATGTACTCTTGTCTGGTTTGATCCGAACCATTGATGTGATGGCCCACGCTCTGGATGGCACTTTCTAGATGGTAAAACATTTAATGACTAAAGAATTATTTCCAGTGGTGCTAGACTACTAGTATTTCCACACATGGTCGGTAGATACGTTTCCATCAATTATCAGCTGTAGAAACTTTGTATGTCATTTCTCTTGATCAAATGGCAAGGCCAATGAGATGAGTGATTTTTATCATTGATGTTGCTTTATTCATTATTTTGTCATTTGAGGGAGGCAGGGATTAAATTTCTAAAGAAAATGGGCATCTGGGACATGATTATTGATTAGATTTAAAAAGGTACTTGACACTTTTCCACAGTCCAATGGGGTGACTGCACCAAAACTTTGGTAAGTAGGTCCGCCCTTGCATGTGGGATTTAAGTGAAAGTGCTGGTGATTGAGACCCCACTTAGACCTGATCCACACCCCAAAGCCATACTTTGTTATTTAGGTTTAAATATGGGTTGGTGATATAGCCTAGTCCACTTGTTGCCATCCCTGAAAGTAAACCATATTTGTAGTCTTTCTTTCTATAGAAGAAGGGGAGAAATTGTTCCAAAGTACAATTCTCAGCTGATAAGGGACACATCAAGGTCCAAAGACGAGGCAGCGCAGCTTCAGTAGGAGCCCCAATGTGAGAGGGGAAGGTATCTTTCTGCTGTTCTTTAAAAAAGAAGAAACAGATTAGATTAAGAGTGGGTTAGAAAAGATTAGGATTAAAAAAGGAGAAGTTTTCTATCAAAAGGAGGAGAGCAGGATTCTTTTATCATGGCCAAATAAGGATTTGGGGTAGTAGAAACTTCTGAGAAGAAAATAACTGAAGACCCTGTTTGCCTCTTCTAAACTTTTCACCCTTCTTGCATACTACCCTCTAGTCAGTCCCAAGAGAACTTTTTAAATTTTTTTTAACAACACAAACCCACTTCAAGAATTCACAAAGACGGGAAAAAGTTCCAATATTTCCAGATATGGAAATTCATACAAACTGTAAATCTTACCCAAAAAGAGGAAATGAAAAATTAAGTCCATTTTAGTTCTTTTGTCACCAAATTCTTCATACTCCTTTAGCGGTGTAGCCATCAAAATCAGCAAACCCATTTTAGATGATCCAAAAAAAATCCCATTTTCATGATGAAATGTAGCTTCATGTTGCAATTCCTGCAAACCCATTTCAGAAAACTCAAATCCCACTTCAAACGCCCACATTTTGATTCAAACCAAAACCCCAGAATGCATTTGATCAGATTCTTTATGAAAGGAGGAATGCCAGTTTAATTGAATTCTTTTCCTTCAAATTCCCAGTTCAAAAAATGTAATTTTTCATATGAAATCCACCTTCATCTAGCAATTCCAGCAAAACCCATTTCAAACACCTACAATTTTTTATTTTTTTTAATAATTCACCTTTCAAAAGGGAAATCCATTTCCATCAATTGGCCAGTAAAAGAAAAAAACAATTTTTCTGAAGAAATCCACCACCTTTTAGCAATTCCTGCCAACCCATCTCAGAAAACCCAAAACCCACTTCCAAAAACTCACATCTTCATTCAAAAAATCACATCCCCAAATCCCAGGAATCGAACCCTTTTTGGAAAGAAGAAAAATTGTCAGGAGAGAGAGGCATGCAATGCAACACCTTATATCTCCTTTTGGTTTCCATTCCTATAAGCCTATGTTTTCTTACTGATATTGATACGTTTCTTGGGTTTCTCTCTCTGTTGCAGGACAAGGCCATGGAAGATGTGAAGGTGAAGGTGAAGGAAGAAGAAGACATGGGTGGCAGTTCATCTTCCATGTTGTCACCACAGCCAATGGAGGGGTTGCACGATGCAGGGCCACCTCCCTTCCTGACAAAGACGTTCGACATGGTAGAGGACTCTGCAACGGACTCCATTGTCTCATGGAGCCAAGCTCGCAACAGCTTCATTGTCTGGGATTCTCACAAGCTCTCCACTAATCTCCTCCCTAAATACTTTAAACACAGTAATTTCTCCAGCTTCATCCGCCAACTTAACACATATGTAAGTACTCAAGCTGTTGTTTGAGAAATTCAGTCTCTTTGCTCCATCTTTGCATTTCTACAGTAATGATTGTAGGTGGGTTTTTTTTTTTTTTTTCCTTTTTAGTAATTCTGTCTCTTGGCCTCTCGATTGATTTTTTTCTTTTTTTTTTTTTTTTTTAAGTTCAGTCTCTTGGCCTTTATCAGAAACTTTGCATTTCTACAGTTAGTACTGTGGGTTTTTTAATATTTTTTTGACTAATGTATCTGTTGTTTAGTATAATAGGTTTTTTTTCTTTTTATTATTATTGATGATTCTGTTGTTTCATGGCACGTTTGTGTAACACAAGGATTCCATGAAATTCTTTTATGCACCAGAGAGGTACCCCACTTTTCACCTCCCCTGATCCGACTTTGATTTGCTCTCCATCATGGAAAACCTGTTAAAAATATTCCTTTCTCTGCATGGAAAATGTTGCATTAAAGAGGAGAAAGTCGGAGCTGGTTTCCTCTTTATCACATAATATTAGCATTGCACAAACGTGCCCTAAGAATATTGCCATTCTTCTTTGTAGATCTTTTTGTTCTTGTGTGATGAGATTTCAGGTTACTGCTGTAGAAAAAATGACTTTCATTGGAAAATTGTTGGTACATTGGATGAGTGATGAGGTTGCGATTTAGTTTAAGCTCCTGAAGCATGAATGATTATGGGATTTGCAAATATCCCCTTTTTTCTTCTAATTTTCAGAGTGATAGTAGTATTTTGGTAATTCTCCATTGATTTAAATCCTCCTTGGTTCATTTCTAAATATGGAGAACTAGAATTTGCAAAGTTCATTGTTTCTGGAATTTACTAAATAAGATGTACAATCTTAAAATATCTAGTCCAGCTATGGTGAATTTCAGGAATAAAATGTAATTCTTCATGTGGTAATTGCTTTCCGATCAAGTCTGGACCCCTTTACACAGATTTTATCTCCAGTTGCTAATGAAGAAACAATGGTTGGTTTTGGAGGGTTCTGCTCTCTGATGCATTTCTTGGTTTTTTTTACTGAACTCTGGAAATGATTGTTTTCTAGAAGCAAGAAAGTTTGATTGGAAGTAGTCTAACAAGAAAATAGACTAATACAAAAGGAAAATTTTAAATAGGCAAATGCACCACATATCGCAAGAACATCTTTGGCTAATTTGCTCTTGCTAATGCCCATCTCATCATTTCATTCTCCTGGGACGTGAAAGGAAGTAACTCAGCCAATGAGAATATCATCCTAATCTAGAACCTGCCCATCTCTATGGCCGGCATGATCTACTTCTATCTCAACTTACTGTTATCAGCTGAATCTCCTACAATTAGAAGCTTGCCTGACCATGAATTTGAAACAGCTTAATCCCCTGTTAGAGCTAAAATCTAGGCTCTATTTGAGTCCCCTGTCCCAATTGAAGCAGAAATTTTGAATCTCAAATTTCATTTTCTTTCATAAATCTGCAATATTTATCTGTATGCGTTTGATTTTCCAAAATATACATGTTGAGCGAGTTTGAATGCCAATTTATGTTATGATGTGGTTAGGTTCATGTACATTTGCTGCTCTCCACTGCTTTCTGTGAATCTCACCATAGCGCCTGAAAATAATGGTTGCAGGGTTTTAAAAAGGTTGATCCAGATCGATGGGAGTTTGCAAATGAGGGGTTCTTAGGAGGGCAGAAGCACCTGTTGAAGAGAATCAAGAGGAGAAGAAATGCCCCTCAGACCATTCAGCAACAGCAGGAGAATGCAGCTTGTGTGGAGTTGGAACGCTTCAGCGTTGAAGGTGATGTCGACCAACTGCGAAGAGATCGAAATGTGTTGATGGTTGAAATCGTTAAGCTCAGACAGCAACAGCAAACCTCACGAGCTCAGCTTGTCTCCATGGAAGAACGTTTGCAAGGTACTGAAAGAAAGCATCAATATATGATGGCATTCCTTGCAAGAGCTCTCAGGAACCCAACGTTTGTTCAACAACTGATTCTACGCCGCAACCAAAACAAAGAACTAGCTGGAATTGGAAGAAAACGGAGGTTGACCTCGAGAGCGACGAGATCAGAAAATGTCCAAGAAGTGATTTCACAGTTGAGTTCTCAGGCTGCACGTTCGGATCACCCAGCCCAAGAGGAAATGGGAATTGGAATGGGAATAGAGTCATTATTTTCTGCCATTGACAACAGAACAAGCAGTTCTTATAGAAATCAGAATGCTGAAACTATTGCAAGTTCCTGCTACCCCGATATGGATTCTGGGAATGATATCAATTGGGAAGAGTTACTGAACGAGGGATTGATTAATGGAGAGGAGGATGGAGAGGATCAAAATGAAACTCTGGTCGAAGTGGAGGATTTAGCTGATAAAACATCTGGTTGGGGTAATGATGTACAGTTGTTGGTGGAGCAAATGAGTTTTCTTGGGTCGAAGGCTTGAACAAATCTGAATCAATTCAAACATTTGTCCGCGCCCTCGACTTCTGCGACTTTGAACATCCTTCATTTTCATGGGTAATGGTTCTTATCTATAAAATCTGCCATTCGTTGCATGTTTATCTTGCGATTGGTGGCTGTGCTGTAAAACCGAAACAGAGTTTACGAAACCACAGAGTTGATGGAAGATGCAGAGGATCAACATGTTTGATTCGGTGTTATCCTTACTATTTATATTTCTGAATTAAAACCTCTTTTTCCTTGTTTTTCTAGTACTTTTTTTAGCAGGCTTTCTTCCTTAAATTTTCTGGTTTTTTGGCGGGACTAAATCTTAATCTCTAGCTGCTTTGATAATGTTTTTGGCTCTAAGCTGAGAACAAGAAATGAAGATCGTGGGAGTGAAGCAGCATGGCCATGGAGAGGAGTCATATAGCAGTCTTGCTGCAGGTTTTTGTTTTTTCTTGCTGCTGTTGCTCCTTGCATGGTTTGTTTCAGTGGGGGCTTGGAGAGGGTTGTCTAGCTGCTGTTGCTTATTGCATCCAATTCTGCTCCATGTGGTTGGATTGGAAGAGAAATACTACACTGTGCTATTTTGCAAACAAAGGAATGTTTATTAATGAAAATATATATATAGGTATTTTCGTTGCCCAGCATTCAAATCATGCCTGGAGGTCATTCTGGATGAGTGATGCTAAAGAGAGACCGAGCCCCCATCAAAGAATTCTTTCATCTTCATAGTTACATGTGGATTACTTAACCAGGAGGCAGGAGCTCTCTCCTAATAGAACCATGCTTTCACTGCAATCTGACTCTGTGGCCTGTGGCTTACAAGTTGCTACAATTCTTCAATGCAGATGTTTTAGTCATCTGTCATCTGTAGGTGGTGGCCCCTGACCAAATCATAGATTCAGAGCACTTGGGCACATTGTGGAGTCGAGGGCAGAGACAAATAGTGTATTTAGTATCAAGAGCAGCAGTTTAGTTTCTGTACTGAATGTGATAAATCTGGTATCATACTAAAATTTAGTTTAGTTTTGTTTTTTTTTTTAAAGGTAAATTTTCGATATTCACCTTTGATATTCATTTTTTAACTACTTAGGGCATGAATTCCTATTGCCTATGAGTATTGCTAAACAAGAGGTTGGCTGGGCAGAGACTTGGCTGCACTGTTGGACAGGATGCGATGGGGCAGCTATCGTCAAGGTTCCCATTGCCTATGCGTTCTATGAAAACAAACAGGCTCTAAAACCTCAATAATTCAAATGTTCAGAGTTTTATTTTCAAGTATTTTAATTTAAAAACTCAAATCTAACTATTTGAAAACAATTGTTGTCTGGTCTGGGGGTCTAATAATATGGACTCAAATCGGGTTATGGGCTCAGAGATGAACATGAAATTAGACCCCATCAAGCATTGGATGCCCAACAGTCAACACTAACCTCATATCCAGCTCCACACCCAATTTCCAAGTTCATATAATTGAATAAAAAATGAAGATTAAAAGTGAATATCCAAAAATGATCATCAAGCAACGTTTGCTTTATTGAAAATTGAATCAAGGGAAAATGAGAAATATACCAGATTTTTTTATTTTATTTTTTGATAGGGTGGGCTGCTGGTTACGCTACTACAATATTAGTACACAGGCATTTATGTGAAACTAATGTGCCAACACCGCTCAGCCATGCGTTGAAATCAGCCTAGTAATTCAAATTCTAGGAAATCCTAGGAAAGTTACGGTCTCATATCTTTCACCCCACACCTCTTTAATAATCCTTGGTGGAACTCACTTGACCATGAATTTGTGTGTATACAATTCTCATGTATTCTATAAAACAAAATCACCCGCATACCTTATCTTTCTCAGGCAATGGTATTCAGGTAAGCAGGTTTCTGCTTCTGCATATATAGCGTGGTGATAGGGGCATACTCCCCTAACAGGAAAGATAAGTGAGGTCAGCAACTCCAGCTAGTGAGTTGCCTACCAAAATAAGAAGGCTGGACTGGGGCTTGATTACATATGAAAATCATATTCTCATTTGACTATCCAAGTAGTCGGCTAGAAAGGCCCATAACTGTTCACAACACAACCTGATTGCGAGAAAGGTCCGTAACTGTGGTCGCGAACCAGAAACAGGACCTGCAACTGATTTCTTTGGGTCACACCACTGGTGTAGCAGGGTGAACTGGGGTCCATTGACAGGGAGTAAATTCATTAGAAGCTATAGACAAACATGCAACCAGATAATCTGACCCATCAAAACTTTGATGACCTCCTTAAATCAAAGTAAAGACATGGTTTTTTTATGCACAGAACTCCAAATAAATGAAAAATAAACCTCTTCTTTCCATTCCATGTCAACCAACTTCAGCCAATTCTTCCTATGTACAACCATGCAAGCTGAGATGATGACAGGTCTATAAAAGATCAGTATCACAGAGGCATGATATCTTCTTTTTTTTTTAATGGTACACAGAGGCATGATATCTAAATCACGTCACAAGCAAAAATCAAAATGGGCATGTGGGCATTTAACAAGTGTCTCTAATTTCTCATATTTCCGCATTTAACAAGTGTATCTAGTTTCTCACATTTCTATATAAGCTTCGATGGTACCAGACTCGCAGATGTTGATGACGATGACGAAGAGATGAAAGAATTATCAAGTTCCTCCTTATCCTCATTGTACGCTTTTTTTAGAGCATTTTGAAATTCCTCCAACCTTTGTTTGTTTAACTCTTGCTCCCCTGAGGTCTCATGTGTAAGGTGAGCAAGCACTGATAAGCCATCTCCATCCATGATCTTGTTGAGTACCGCTGAGCAGCGAGGGAAAAAACGCATCCCAAGCTCCACTGTTAAATAACCAACATGTTTAAAAAAGTATGTATCAAATACAGAAATGCATCTGGGCAGCAGATGAAACAAAATATCATGTGCTCACTGGAAAACTTGATATATTTCAAAAGGATGGTTACTGGTCCACTGCAGTTAGTAATTAATTTGATAACTACAGAGTGACTGCTAAACTTGGAAAAGAAATGTAATAAATCCCCTGTTTTACTACAATTTTTTTGCACTATCATGTTTCTCCAACAGAACTTCCAAATGAGTTAAACATCTAGTCCAATTCCTTTGCACTGGGATAGTATTGATGAAGATTAAGATGGAAGAATTCATTTAAGGGAGGAGTGCCATCCTTTATACTGGCTAAAAACAAACATTGTGGAGACAGTATTTCAGATTAAGCAACAATGGTATCAAATTGTCTATTGATGAAGCACAAGAAAGTTTTAGTAAAAAAAAAGGAGAGGCAGAACACCATATGGAAAGTACCAGTTTTTGAGAGTGCTCTCAGCCTGGCTAGATGCTCTTCCTTCAACTTGAAAGGTGCATCATTTAAGTCCATTGCTGCACTCTGATTTATCTGTGTCAGTTTAAAAGTAGGACTTAATTGTAACTCTGAAGTATCTTCAACTTGTGCAATGTCCATCGCAACTTTTGCCTCCGTTGGGAAAAGAAGCTTTGCCAGAAAAACTGCAAGGAAAATAATTGAATAAACATAGGCCTCAAATGGCATGCACTTAGCAGAAGTCCAAATGCAGAAATAGTAAGCATAAACACTGCTTGACCAGTTAAATTGGGATAGACAGATGGACAACATAGAAAAAAACCCACGCACACAAGGTAAAGGAGCGTTTCGACTTGAACTAGGTACCCATTTAATGATACAGAGAACCTGGCTGGTTAAGGTAGAAAACAGATATACCAAAAGGCTTTTAAAGCCGAGTAGAAGAAGGGAATTTCATCAAGCAGGATACTACATTTCTGGTCCCAATCAGTATTAAACCCATTACATTCTGCAAAATGAGTAGTGGATATTAGCGCACTCTCCTTTCTAAGGTCATCCAAGTACGGGCAATGTTCTCCTACGAGCAGACTGCATACTTTTAATATGCAGTCCAGCTCATGGGGCCCACTGAAATGCCTACTAATCAGTGGGGGTGGGGTATTGGAAAGGCCTCCTTGTGGAAAAGGGTCTAACACAAAAATCAGCAGAGTCAGATTATCCTAGCCCTTGATTTAATAGCCAAAAAGTATAGTATTTTTTTTAACCATGGATTGCTTAAAGATTCGATCCAATGGTGGATATAGGTTTGATGAGAGTGAAATCGAGTCTTGTGCCAGATCACCAGATCATGGGGGGATGAGAGTGAGAAAGTGCTTGCATTGATCAAACGTGGGCCCAAGTGGGTCCCACAGAGCTGGACTGCATATAAGGTTGCTCATAGAAGAACATTCTTGCTAAGTATGCCCTAATAACCGAGGGGCAGACCCAGGAAATTCAACTTGTGGGGCTCTATGTAAAACAAATTTTGGGGGAAGGAGCAAATGTTAAAAAAAATATTAACTTTCAGAGTTATCAAGGGGGGTTTAAGAATTTTAAACTTTTCTCAGGTATGGGAAGCCCCCACTCACTTGTACCTGGGTTCGCCCTCGTAATAACCTATGGACAAGTTCTTTATAAAAAAGTATTTAAAAAGAAATAACTATGCAGATTCTTCTGCTCTTTCCAATCAAGTTTTTTGCTCAAAACAGCAACCATGAATTGAGCAGCAAGTCCTCGAAAAAGAAAAGAAAAAAGAAAAAAGAAGAAGAAAACATATGGAACAGCTAAGCTTGACTTGAAGATAATATCAGGGGAGAATCATCTTATCACTATTAATTAGCAAACTAATATATCTAGATGAAATTCCTGTTGTACTGAATTTCTGAATAACCTGCCAAAAGGTCTTCATAGTAAGGTATATCCAAATAAAAACTTCAAGACAGTATAAGGATAGCTGACCTCTAGTTTCAAGGTATACTAATTTTGAGCGCAGATCATCGCCTGCCATTGCCAAAGAAACAGAAGCTTCACTTAATAGTGGATCTCTTCTCTCTGCTTGCTCCAAAATCTCTATACACAATCGGTCCTTTGGAGAAGCCATTCCTTCTTCAGTAGGCTTGTAGTAATCCACAAACTTGGTGAGCCTCTTGGATATTTGAAGTGCATTCCTTCCATCTGAGGTGCGCTCCGATGGCCGAGCCCCCTTTGTTAGAAGAGACACAATGATTTTAGGGTCTCTCCTCAGAGCAGCTAAGTGGAGTACGGTGTATCCCCTAGGATTTTTATGATTAACGTCAGCAAGCCCGATATCTAGAAGTTCTGCAGTAACTTTTGAGTCACAATATGCCACTGCATAGTGCAGTGCATATGCATCGTCCAATGTAATTGGTGCCTCCTTCAGCAACATCCTCAATAGTTCGACATCATCAGAATCAAGAGCCCTGTGAATTCTCTTCACATTTTTATCCGGAAAATCATCACCTTCAAGTCTAACCAAACCCAAACTCTTACGTGAATCAGTGATTTTCTTGACAACATGTTGGGGCAATGCCTTCTCAAGAGCTATAATGTCAATATCGGATTTAACCACGATTTCCATGCACTTGGTCAGCAAACTCCCACATGTATTACTACACATATTTGCAACAGATAAAATCACCAGAATGTCATCTGTTGCCACCTTCTCAAGAATATCAAGGAGTTGCTGCTGCAGTTATACAAATAGAAATTGTTCTATAATCCTCACATGTAAGCTGACAAAGCAAAAAAGGGAAATATATACTCAAATGTCTATATTTAATATATGAATAATAAAAAAAAATCATAAATCTTTTGCAAGCAACAACAGAGCGACCAACATAAATAAAGATACTGGAACAGTTAAAACCAGTTCATGGCCCAAACCTACACTTGTTCAAGGAAGAGTGACATGTAATAATGATTAATGAGAAAGGAGTCCCACATGAGGATTTTTGTTTTCCAATTCACAACAGTAAATTCTGGTCAACCTCCAAACCATCCAACCTCGATTGGACTGGGACAAGTTGGCTGCACTTACTGTGGCACTTAAGTATCAGAAATCAACCAGGGCCACTTCTTAACACCGCCTGGTCTTCTCCAGAGACATAAAGTTCCACCAATACCAACAATTTGTAATTGGTGTCTCCATTATTTTCCGAATCAACAACAAGGTACTTTCTCATACAATTCACCAACAACAAATCCTAATTCGTGTTGGGCCTAGGTCCAGCCCAATAAGGGCTTATTTGAAGTTTATGTATTTCTAGAGGGGCAATATGGTCCTTCAAAATCTCAGCACATAATCCTTTTTTTGAAGCCCTAATCTTTAGAAGAGTTCAAGAGACACTAAACAGAGAGAGTGCAGAAATTCGTCCAGAAAAGAGGCTCTGCGCAGTATTTTTCAACCGACGATCGGAGGTCGATCCGTGGTCCAATTGGGCTGATTTTTTGTCAGCAGGTTCGTGACTCATTGCTCTACATTCTGAACGGTTGATCTGTCATTTGGAGATCTCTACATCAGGTTTCTGTGTCCATTTCAGAGGACGTTTTTGGGTGAGATCTTCCCATTTCTCTCTTGTTGTCTTTTGTCATTTGTTTTATCTTCACTTACATTTTGTGGATTCCATTGTTGTTGGAGTTGAGGAGGTTTTGTACCTTGTTAGTGTTAGGTTCTGTACCTAAACATTATAGTGAAGATTTGGGTGGACTCCGAGAAAGGTCCCGTGGTTTTTATCCTTCTTTTTTTAGATAGTTTTCCACGTAAAAATTGTTTTGGGTTGATTATGGTTGATTGGTGATACCTTATTTGTGGTTTGCATATTCTTCCATTGCTTGTGTTCAATTATTCCTCACAGGTTCACTCAAGGGGGGAAAAGGTGTTTGTTGTTTCCAAGCATTTTCCCAACAATTCGTTCTCTCATGGACACACTACAGGCTACAGTATATGATTTCAATTAAAACCCACCCATCAAAGTGCAAAATCAAGCAACCATAGTTAGATTAAAAAAAAAATTACATAACACATTCCCAAAAAAAAAATGACATTCTCAATCAAGTCTATTCTCCACCAGCACCTCGAGACAGAAAGCGAGTTGAATTCAATAACATGGAAATGGCAGATTCTTTTTTTTTTTTTTTTTGGTAGAAGAAATAGCAATGCGATTAGGAGGCTAATTCCCTCAATAATCCTGAATAGCAGTCATCAAAAGTCCTTACATCAAAGCAGTTGTGTTCAGTTTTTCACCAAAAGAGCTAGGCTCCTAATTGCATGTATTTTTCAAGTGACAGACAATCATAAGGAAACAAACTGCAATTAGGAGCTACCCACCTGCTATGAATACTGAAACAATCATTGAAACCATTTCCTCTCAACAACTGAGTTTTTGAAATTGAGTTCATTTCTTCATCTAAAGGGCTCTAAACCAAATAGCAGCATACACTGAAATGGGCAAATTCCTCTCTTCCATTAATCAATTAATTAAAATTCCTACAGTTCCTATGCAAAATCAAAATTTCCAAATTGGGTTCTTCAATTAATCAAAGTTACTCCAAACAAAAATCTCTAAAAATAAAGAAGACCCACCTGATAAATCACAACCAATTCCATACTCTGAAACGTAAAAGCCGCATAGAGCGTACCCACCATGAATTCCACAGCCGGCCGGCACGCCGCGTGCGAGCAAACATCATCAACACAGACACAAACCCCATCAGGCGGCTGTCTCACCTTTCCACTATACAAATACGACAGAGCAGCAACCAAAGAATCGAACCCCACATCGAAATCACCCACCAATTCCTTCAATTCGAGCTTCCTACTTCTCCCCTTGGGCGAATTGCTGTCGGAGAAGATCTTCCGGAAGAAGGGGCTTCTCGCCGAGAGGATGCAGCGGTGGACGGGGACTTCCCGGCCGGCGCCGGCGACGATGCGGGCGTCGCTGCAGAATTGGAAGTCGGGGGATTGGAAGACGGAGCCGAGGTGGTCGGAGAGGCGGTTGAGGGCGACGGGGGAGAAGTTTGGGGTGTCGGAGGGGGAGCAGGTGCCGTTGTTGCAGTTGTCGTAAAAGTCAGAGATGGTGGTTTGAGCGGCCATGAGAGAGAGAGAGAGAGTTGCAGAAACCCTAAGAGAGAGAAAGTCCCATTTGCAGCAATATATTTGCAGAAAACCCTAGAAGGAAGAGGGAAAGAGAGGGAGGTCTAAAAGGCTGGTGGCGTGTTGGTGGTGATGGAGAATGACGACTCTTCTTGGATACAAAAATCTGTTTATTTTTGTTCCTTCTTATTTTGACTGTTGAGAAGCGTTGACCAAATGAATCAGGTGGGCCACACATGTGGTGTTTTTCTTAGGCTTGATTACAACCGTCTAATCAGATGGGATACGCAGATTGAATGGTGCTGTACCCTGATCCCATATGCTATGGCCCGCTCATGATTTTCGTCGATTTTTTTACGTGAATTTTTGAAGCAAAGCCAGAATTTTCATTATAATTTTAGAAGCGGAGACTTAGTCCAAGTCCAAGGGTGCGACCACCCTCATATGGATGTAATTGGGTCAGTTCCTACTCCTGATAGCCCACATGGGATGGGGACTTGAGAGTTTGGTTAAAACCTTCATTTGCAAAAGAGATCAACCCATTTGATCCTTGTAACCCTGTCATTTAACGGCTCATAAATTTTAATCGTAAAAAAATGGATACACAGTTTATCCAATGGTCCAATTCATTCAGAATTTATTATTTCTTTAAAGGAGTTGGAATAGGTGTACACGCTGGTGTGCAGGAGCAAAAACAAGGCTTGCATCATTGAATGGAATAATTTATGGGGGGGTTAGTCCATGGTTCTGTCCATGAGTTAGTTCATGTAGACTTCTTATTTATGGGGATAGCTGTGGGCCCTTTTGAGATTTTTTTTTTCATGACATGGTGGGCCATCAAGTGGGCCTCGTTTTTAAAAAAAAATTAATAAGTTGAGTCTTAGGTTACTTTTCTTTTAAAAAAAATTGCAGGCTCTTGCATTAGTGTCTACTAAGGGGAGAGAAGAAAACAAGAAAAAAAAAACACTATTGACAGCCAAAAATATGGGGATATCACTGTTTTGGACCTCTGTTCTCTTCATTAAAATTGCAGGACTTTATCCTTCTCCTCATGGGGTCTAAAGGGACTTTTTTATATTCATAACGTCCTCTAAAAGCAATCACAAGGTGTAGTCTACATTCATTTTAAAAATGTCACAGGCTGTCACTTTAAAAGTCCAACGGTGTCTCTGTCATCATCCTCTTGAGTGGGACTTTTATTTCAAGTAAGACTCAAAATTTAGTTTTAAATTAATGATGTTTTTCTATTTATACCCAACTGTTAATCCAAGGCAATTAAGCCCTTTGTGTTTTTTTTTTTTCCCTATATCCAATAGACAAACTAGCATGATTGGAGGAAACATTGGGGGTGCTCATTAATAAGAGAGGCCAATCACAAATGATGAAAATGAATCCAAAACACCAAATCATTGTAAGTCAAGCCTAGAATATAGAACAAGTCTCAATCTTATTGAATGATTCTGCTTATCCGATATGTCTGGTGAATCTAGGCTTCATTTTGCCTATGACCATTAGATCAATGGTTGAAATATTCTTGATCTACTGGTGGGGTTTCATAAAACAAAGTCTTTGTTCATAATAATATAGAAAGAATTAGGATGGTTTATTTAGATTGGCATGAGTGTGAGGAAATTGAAGTTTATTTTCTGAGTCCGGATCTAGTGAGGTAGAATCCCACGGTGACTAAGAGTGGACCATTTACAGTCTGCTATGTCACTGCAGACAGTCTGCCATACATCCAGGCAGGGGCTGCCCGCAGTGACGTGGCGAACCCTGAGTGGTCCACACAAGGTCACTGTTCGTAGCCACTCACGGGTTCCCAATTCTTATTTACCACCCATATTTGGAGACCATATTATGGATTGTGTAAATTGTGAGAAACTCATCATCATCAGATACATCACCATTCAAATGTGTGCACTATATAAATAAAGAAAGTTCTGGTGAGAGCAAGAGGAATTGAATAGAAGGGACGAAGATGTGATAGGCCTGCAAAGTCTTATTTTCTTTCCCTAAATACAATGAGATGAGTCCAGATCCAGTGAGGGTTTTTCCCAAGGTGACTGTGAGTGGGCTTACTACGGTCTGTCACATCACCGAGGGCGGCCTGCCACACATGTTGTGTTGCTACCCTATGCCCAGACAGGGGCTGCCCGTGATAATGTAGCAGACTGTGATTGGTCCACTCACGGTCACTACGAGAAAAGACCTCAAATGATCCCAATTCACATCGAGATATTCTCAAAGGCATATAAATGCAAGTCCATGTCTTCTTACTCTTATTCCAAAACTGTCATATTCTTAAAACTCTCTTTTAAACCTTCTATTAGTGGACCCACCTATTGGAAATACTACTTTAACGCATGTTATTTTTATTCGATCATGAGTTAGCCCCACCATGAAATTAAGCTTCATATAAATACCAAAATAATATATCTATTTTATACATTAGGAGAGAGACAGGGAGAAGGAGGAGGAAAGAGGAAGAGGGAGAGAGACATGGAGAGGGAGAAGGAGAAGGAGAAGGAGAAGAGGGAGAGGGAGAGGGAGAGGGAGAGGGCGCACGGGCGCCAGGCCGGGGGGAGAGCAGGGAGAGAGAGAAGGAGAGGGAGAGTGGCCGTTTAGATATTTCTCCCGAGGGCACCTTGGTCTTGAAAAGAAAGAGATGAACAATGAGCAAGTGGAGATGTGCCAATGGCAGCTCCCTCCTTCCTTTAATCTACCTATCCTTTCTAGGAAAAGAAAGGAGTGCCTATTATGTTGGCTCCGTTTCTTTTCTTCATTTTCAACTGGACTTCATCTCCCTAGTAAAACTCTTTAAGCAACGGCCAACAAGCAAAAATCAGATGATTAGAATCATAAGAGCTTTACCTGTTTAAACATACACTATATACTCACAATCAACAAAATTATCAACAGTTTTAAGTATATAAATTTAATGGACGTGCTTGTTAAGGTGGACGTGTGGTAAAATTAAAAATGAAAAATAAAATTAAAATAAAGGATTTCAAGAAAATTTAGGAGCAGCATCAATAGGAAAAAATAGAAAAAACCGCCCATTTGAGATTGGTTTAGACCGAAAAAGACATTGATAGAAGTAGTAAAAATAAGTTCAAAGTGCACTCCTTCTTAGTACAAGGCCAGGCATAACATAAAAGAGTGCACCAACTCCCCTTTCCAGTTAAAACTCTGAACTGTTGATTACTTTGTCCTCTAGGGCCAAATTCAAAACGCCCGGAGTGGTTCCTGCCTTAATCAGTGGGAATGCTGTTTGCATGCAACGTTCTTAAAAAGGTGCAGGAAGCTTATAATAGTGTAATGGCCCATTACTGTTTCTCTTTGAAAAAAACAATACAAGTGCTACTTTTGTTGAAAATCCATTATATTCTAATTCTAAGCTAATCAAAACCGTTTGGTAGTCCAGTAGGCCAGGCCCACTGTACATTTTCTGTTCAAGCTCATGGGGTTTTTTTCTTTCCTTCTTCCTTAATAGACAAAAGTCAATGATTCCCAAGCCAGAAGAATATCCAAACACAATTTTTCAACAGAATCAAACAATTCAGACAGACCATATATATTAATTAGTTACATGCATCAACACCTCTGCAGAAATTTTTAAAATAAAATAAGAAACCAAAAAAAAAAAAAAAAAAACACCCCAAACTCTCCACAGTCCACACCCAATTGAAATAATGTGTTTTTCAGAATAATAAAACCACAGGCTTCTTTCATCACCAAAAAACAGGAACAAGTTAACAAAGAGGCATTTTACAAGATTGCTCACAATTCTGCTAACATGCAGGGAAAAAAAAGGAAACAAATATATGTAAAGAAAAAAATAAAAAAAAGAAAGGAACAAATCTAACTGACCCACATTTCGAGTCAGACAAACGAACAAGAGACACGAATTGTAATTAACCCGCCTTGATGATGAATGAACATGAGACCGACCCTGCATAGCCATCACAATTTCATCGAGCAGGAACTTATTCATCTCCGGTAATGGCAGAAGCCAGCCATTCTGATGCTGCTCCATGCATTTCTGATTCAACATGCAAAGGAAGGCATAGAGGTGTAACTGCTACCTGCAAAATCGTGGGAAAGGTCAGCCACCAAAGAAACAAAGTCCCATTGAGCATTTAAATAAATAAATAAAAAAAAAAAGAAGAAAAGAAAGAAAGGAGAATAAGAAATATTTGACTCACAAAGCCATTTTCCAGTGCCCTAAAATCAAGCTCCTCATCTGTGGCTTCTTGCTCCTTTTCCAAGAACTGAAATTAAAAGAAACCAATATTACTTGCAAGTTTATCTGATGTCACCGCCTCACTTATTCCAAGATAAAGACAGGTGACAACAAAAGGAGGAAAAATGAAATTATTCATGAAATTAAGAATGTGTTGAGGACTTAATGATCTGCATCCCTATTTCCATGTTCTCATTGGGGTCCAGGTTCCTCCACACTTAAACTTCAGAAATGAACTAAGGTATAAAAGGAATTTGAGAGAACCAGAGAGTGCCAAAGGAAGCAAGAACGTAGGCACTATTTGGAATATGATATGCCCTTAAATCAACATTAAAAGACAGATATTTGTGACTTGATCATGTTCTATAAACTACAAAGTTTAATTTAACTAACAAAAATGTATAATTGTATTATTATAATCCTAAATACAAAAAATCATAGAAGCAAAGAGCGCAGGCACTAATCTGATTAAGAGATGCTCAGCTCAGTACTTAAATCAACACTTTCAAGGCAGATACTTGTGATTAGATCATGTGTTATATAATATAATGTTTAATTTGACTAATAAAATGCATAACTATATTATTATAATCTTAAATACAAAAATCAAAGGATGACATCAGTTAATTAGACCAATTTGAGCTCAAATTCCAATTGGGCCGTGTTTCATCGAAGACACCTCTGGTCCTCAGCTACCAAGTTTCAACTTGGCTTCTCAAAAATAAGCAGGTGTGAGTAAACTTTTCTTTTAAATGTAATTTTGCAACTTTCAAATGGTGACAAATGTTAGGAGCTGTAAATACCTCAAGACGGAAGAACTTCTTCACTGTTTCACGCTGAACATCAGGCCTTCCTGCAACTGCAACAGATTCAATCTCCACGCTCTTCCTCTGTGTCTGGAGGCGGCGTGCAGCACCCTGAAAACAACAGACCCTTTTAATGATTTAAACCAAAACCCATCTAAGATACTTGGAAAACAGAATGTGTCTTATGTTTTATATGTTTCTCCTCATGGATATTTATGAGACCAGACAATATATGATCCTTGGATAGAGAATTTCATAATTGGGCCTCGAGTTTGTACGTGATGGGCCATGGTTCAGCAACCCAGACTGTTGATCTATGGGGTCCCACCACAGGTAGACCATCCTCCAGAGTCCAGAATAACTCAGATGGAAAATCCCTGCCATAAGATGGTTGACCCTTTCTGTAGTTGTAAACTGCTTTTGTGTATTCATAATTGTCCATAGAAGAGATTGCATTATCTCGTCAGGAAAACATTTTTGTCATCTAGACACACAAGCCCTCATCAATTAACAGTTTGGATCAGTGGAAAAAGGGCCTTGCTCATATATACTCGCTGCACAATGCAGATATACTTGCAGAATAATATGCTTCCTCTTATAAATACTCACAGCTGCAGATGCATCTCGGCTGAGCTGTGCGAGTTGGATGCCAAGGCTCTGTTGTTTCGACATGAAATGCCCAGCAGGGTGCCTGTTTGCGGACACAGCTTGCCAGCTTGGAACGCATCTCCACAAACTACGTCTAGTGATTTTGAAGCCCTGCAAAATGATATGATATAACTGATTTAGAAATTGGGGATAGTCGAGGTAAGATACATTCTTTAGAGAAGCAATAGAATAATATAAATATATATATATATATATATTGAAATAATTCTATCAAAACACACACAATTACAGAGAAGCCTTCATGAATACAACGTGAACATAAATAAAGATGACACATATAAGAAAGACCTCAAACAGAGAGTAGAGACGAAAATTATTTTCCAAGATAAATTAAAATTGGTCAAGATAAAAAGCAATGGAAGTTGTGACTTCGAATCCCAAGAGGAACGACTCGACACAGAAATGTGTGTCGCAAAATGTGTGCCGACCGGGTTCCACCTATCGAAGAGTATTCCCACTGCCTCTACTGACGCCTCAAAGTTTTGGTAGGATTGGTTAGCAGAGAAAATTTAAAACAAATGAGCTTCTAGCCGTCCAATATTTGTCGAATGAAAGCAACCTGTGGAGGGCTGTGATAATAAAAAAATTCTGCTGAATGTTGCACAAGGTTTAACACAATCATGCAAAGGCAAGAAAAGGGCTATATGCCAAAAATAAGATCGATGCAAACAAGATGGCTAAAGCCAAAGACAGGACTCACACCCAAGGAAATCACTCTCTGAATGCTCATGCTCAAAAAGTTTCTTTGAATCAATAAACAAATGAATTTTATTCCAAAAAAGACTGAGATGGGCACACAGCACTGCAAGGGTCTTGGAGTAAGTTAAAGCAAAAATCAATTTTACCCATGGATTAGAACAAAGATCTATCTTAAGACTTCCTGCTTTAAATCCAGACTCTATGCCTACATTTGGATATTGACAATCTCTTACAGTGAAGCACATGGTCCATATAAACAGCCACTAATGCCATACCACATGTACTTAGGGCCATTTCAGTGGGGGACCTAGGATTTTTGTTTGCCATACCACAATTGCAATTTTGACCGCTTGATTTTCTATCAATTTTGTGGGTTTTGTGGTGGTTCTTCTTTGGGTTTTGGTGGTGTTTGTTTCTTTTTTTGTTTTGGCTTTGCAGTATAGCTGTCTTATACTGCAAAGGCTTTTCAATGAATGTTAATATTTAAAAAAAAAATCTATCAATTTTGGTAGTCACTGGAGCCCATTGTCAACCTGCCATGATAGAAGTTAAAATATATACATTCTAAAGATTTGAACTTACAAAGTCTCACTTTTTTAAGTTCTTGGAGTCAAAATGTACTCAAACCACTACATCACAAATGATTTTGTATAAAAACTCATTAAAGAAACATAAAAAAGTAGTAATAGACGAAGTGGACGGCCTTGGACACCAAGGAGATAAAAGATCCAATATATGTCACGGCTGCAAAAGGAAAATATGGAACAAATCATTCAAATTATTTCTTATATGAGATCCTATTAATATATACTTAGGGCTGTTTCCATTTACAATATGTGAGGATTCCAACTACTATGTTATTTTAAATTAATATGGATTTACAGATATAGAATTGCACATGATAAGCAAGGGCACAGGGCACGTTTTGCTAGTGTGTTAATCAGAGTCACTTAAGTGATTCAAGTGAATCCCATACCCATATGCCTTTTTTTATATTTTTATTGCTCATGAACCGCATCAAAAATATAAGATCTTTTTTTTAGAAAAACGGATCTTCAGTGTATAAAAATTGGACATCAGAAGAAACTTCTCATCACTAACCACAGGTCTAAATAAAAAAGACATGATAAAGCCAAACCTTATTTGTAGAAGGTGACGTGGGAACTTCAATATTCAGTGAACAGTTTCTTGGGAAAACATCCTTCTCAATGTCCCTTATCGCTGCATGGATTAATGGTAGACAAACATCAACAGCATCCTTGAAATCACTCTCACGGCTTTCATCCTTCTTCCTAACAAGATTTAAATGAACCCTGTTACAATTATGTAAAACAGCCATGGCACCAAAAAAAAAAAAAAAAAAAAAAACAGATCAATTAAGGGATCTCCATTCACCAATTTAATGAGATTGACAGGGAAGGTACACCACAGATTAGCGCTTCTCTAGCTCCGGCAACAGCACCCGAGTAGAATCTGTAAGGCAGTGGAAAACATATACAACAAATGAATAAAGAAACAAAATGCAACTCAAGTGTATAAAATGAAATCAAGCATTCAAGCAACCACTGGATGTTAAGACAATTAAATATTTTAAGATTCCTCATATGCCAAAAATCATAATCAAAATATTCAAAACACAAAACAACCAAAAAGTAAGGGTAAAATATATATTATATACCTAATTTTCCATCCAACACAGAAGCATAAGATTTAATACAAGATCAGTATGAAGGAAAGCAACAAAAGGACATGCATACTTACATGTGTTGTCCACAACTAGATCCCTTGTTAATTCCACTGATCACCTGAGAATAACAAATCAAAAACAGATGTTACCCCGGCAAACTCAATATAATAGATACCATGTTTTCTGTTACAATGTATTAAAAAATCCATACCAATGAAGGCTTTGACCAGGAAAATAATGCCCCGGATAAAGCTAAAGAGACACAGTCAGCCGGAGTACCTAGTCAACAATCAAGATTTGTGCTACCACATATTAACTATGAGGGAAATAGCCCAACCCAGATAAAAATAATGTCTATAGATAACATATACAAAAAACTGATGACGCATTCCTTAGAAATTAAAAGCAGTAACATCAATTATTGTATTAATGCGGTTGAGTTAGGAGGTGGCTCAAAAGGTATGCAGTTTGATTTTTTTGGCAGCAAGGATAACTAAATGGAAACTAATGTCTATCCCAATTGCCAATGCTGACATTGCTACAAGACAAAACAGCATCTCAGAAGGCAATTTCCAATTCACTTCATGGAACCAAATCTATCCTTTCTATCAAAACTTTCAAACTGATTTTGTTCTCGTGATACATCCAAACTCACCAGATAAAAGCAGGCTAAATTTATACATAACAAAACAAAATCCATATGAAGGTGATCTTACCAGAAACCTCATAAGCTGTGGCACCATTGATCTCAGCAGTGCTTACTGCAAGGGTTTCCCCAAGCGTCACCGAGTGCCCCGAAACCGATTTATCCCTAAATTAAAAAAAAAAAAATTCAATAACAAACACGAAAGGAATCATTAGCAAAATATCCTAAAAACCCAAATCCAAGAAACCAATAAAAGAATCACACTGAGAAACAAAACTTACAGTTGGGGAGCGCAGACATGAACACTGAACCGCCCATCGCGAACTAGCCCCTCCACAAGGACAGCGAGCCCTGTGGCCTCAATTCCATCCCCATTCGTCACAAGAACAACAGGTTTGGAACTATCTATCTCCGAATTCGCCTCCACTGATGAAGAAGGGCCTTCGGAATCCTCGTTTTTCGATTGTTCTTCGCCATTGCTACCAGCTTTTCTGCTGGCTAAAACGTCTTGCAGACTGGAGACAAGACCAGGGGACAAGAAGTCTTTCTTTACAGAAGTCGTCATGAAAGGAAAGGGTCTGGAGAATCAAAAATATACGACAGACCCAAGTTTCAAAACCCAGAAAAATATCAGAAAGCGAGATACCCAGAAAGAAAAAGGCACGAAAACAGGGTCAGAAAGAGATAGATGATCAAGACAATCAAAGGGGTATACAGATAAGAGAAGAGAAGAGACACCCAAGGTTCAAAATGCAGAAAAATATCAGAAAGGGAGATACCCAGAAAGAGAAAAGCAGGAAAACAGGGCCAGGAAGAAATGGGGAAGAAAATCAAAGGGGTATAGAGGGAAGAGAAGAGAAACCCAAGTTTGAAAACCCAGAAAACATCAAAAAGGGAGGTACCCAGAAAGAGAAAAGCATGAAAACAGGGTCTGAGAGAGATAAGAAAAAAAAAATCAAAGGGGTTATAGAGAGAAGATGAGAAAGCCCCAAGTTTCAAATCAAATAAAATCAAAACCTGGAAAAGAGAAGAAAGAGAGAGATGGCTATAAAGGAAAAAGCGCGAAAAGAGGCCTTGAGAGAGGAAGAGGAATCGTTAGAGATGGGAAGGAACGGGTCTGTCGGAATTTTATGGAGGGAGAAGGGAGGGATTGCTTCTGCTTGAAAAGAGTAGAAAGGAAAGAAAAAGGGATAAAATGCGGGGAATGGATTTGGGAAATGAGTGTGTTTTAGGATTTCCTCCTCTTGTTTTCTAGTATTTTCAAATAAGGGGATGTCAAGAGAATTGACATGGGATCATGATTTTAACTTTTTTTTTTTTTTTTCAGAATTAGCGAAATGTCCTTATAGTGAATTATATCCAGCCTTCAGTCCAAGCAAAAATATGTTAAGGCCTCTGGTCCACTTTGCTAGACTATTTGCAGCCATAGATCCCTACATCCACATGATCACATATTTCAACCATTTTAGGTAGGGCTGCACAAAAAATCCGATATCACCGTAAAACCAAACCGAACCGGCCGAACTGGGCGGTTCGGATTGGTTTATTGTAGATCGGTTCGATTAACGGTTTGAAAATCATAAAAACCGCTTACATCGGTCGGTTATCGTATTGAGCCCACGGTTAACTGCTTAAACCGAACCGACCGTATACAATAACTTAAGTATTGTTTTTTTACTATTTTAGCCTTAGGGTTTCATTTTTGTGCGCTTGCATTTAGTCCAAACTCTTTTTGTGGAGTAGAATTATTTTTTATATGGGTCACTGGAATGTTGGATTTTTATGTCTGCACTAAACATTGGAATAAATGCAAATGACGGGGTATCATTATTTTGAAATTTTCAATGTTTGATTTTCAAAAAAATAAAATAAAAAATAACGGTTTAACCGACCGAACCGGACCGAACCGAACGGTTTAAGCCCTTTTCCATCGGTCGGATCGGATCGGTTAATTAAAAAACCGACAGGTTCGGTTTGGTTGTTGGTTTTTGTGTTAAACCGATCCGAACAGCCCATGTGCAGCCCTAATTTTAGCCATAAAATTTTGAAATTTAAAATTTCAAATCTTGTATTCACCTTCGTTCTTAACTTCTCTCGATCTCTGCTACCCAAAAGAACCCTTCTCCTTCTTCTTCCCGCTTTCAAGTTACCTCCTGGCCTTCACGTAGATCACTGTACGACGATTACTCCATTTGTGGCGCAACCTTGATCGCCTCCGCAATCGTCTTATACGTCCCATTCCCATCCTTCAACACTACAATGTCAGCCTAGATCTCCGCCGCCGGCACCTGCAACAGCCTCCTCTCCCACCTCCCCACCCACCCCGGAAAGCCATCCTCCTCAATCAGCCTCCGTCGGTTCTATAACGGAATCCCTGAAAAGTCCTTATTCACCGCCGAAAAAGTAAAGATCGCCAGGCAGTTGCTCACCATCTCCGCCAGGTCCCTCGTCCGCGCCACCATCTCATCCTTCACCAGCCCACCGGCGTAGGAGAGCCACTTGTCGCACGGGTCCTGGTTCGTCAACGGCTGAAATTGGAGGGATTGTAGTCGGCGAGGAACTTTCGTTGATCGATCACTTCCAATTCTTCTTCCTCGGGCTCTATTTCTTTTGCAATGGGAGTGAATTGAATAAAACCCATTTCAGATTAAGGGGTTTTGAGGGGATTGGAGAGGTGGAGAGGGGTTTTGGGAAGAACCCATTTGAGAGATGGGGGTGGAGTCTGGAAAGGAAGCTCATTTGAGAGAAGTATGGAGGTTTTTGGGCATATGGGTTTAAGGAGAATCCATTTTTGCTTTGAGGTTCTGTATCAGAAAAGAAATCATTGAGAACAACTACATGCAGGGAGAAAAGGTTCCAGTGGATCGGGGATTTGTAGACCGAAATTGCTGGTCTTCGATTGCTGGTCTGGGTTCTGGGTTGCAGACCGGAATTGAAGCAGTAGACAAATCGAAGAAGAGAGGTCCCGGTTTTGATCTCCGGACTTCTTGTTGCAGCCGTTGGTTTTGATCGCCTGGGAAGAAGGGCTTCGCTCAGTTTTTGTCAAATTTATCTGAATTTTGTTAAATTTATCTGAGTTTTTGTCATATTTATCTGAATTTTTGTGAAATTTATCTGAGTTTTTGTCAAAATTATCTGTCTTTTGCCATATTTCTCTGTGTTTTTGCAACTTTATCTGAGTTTTTTTTTAAAAATTATCTGAGATTTTTAGCAAATTTATTTACGTTTTTTATAATTTATTTGTATTTTTTAATTTTATTTGCGTCTTTTGAAATTTATTTGTGTTTTTTGAAATAAATTTAACTGAGTTTTGACAAAAACACTTGAGTTTTTGGCAAAATTTTCAGAAATTTGAAAAATCTATTTATCTTAGTTTTGACAAATGTATTTGCGTTTTTTAATTTTATTTGCGTCTTTTGAAATTCATTTGTATCTTTTGAAATTTATTTTCACCTTTTGAATTTTCTTTGGATCTTTTGAGATTTATTTGAGTCTTTTGATATTTATTTATATTTTGTGAAATTTATTTCGATCTTTTGAAACTTATTTGCATCTTTTTAAATTTATCTGCGTTCTTTTGAAATTTATTGCTTTTTTTTCATTTATTACATTTTTTAAAATTATTGTATTTTTTAAAAATTTATTTGCGTTATTTTGAAATCTACTTGTGTGTTTTTAGAATTTATTTGAAAATCTCATTAATGGGATTCCATTAATCATGGGCAATTAAATGGTAGTTGGCCATTATTAATAGGATATCCCACCAATCATGGGATATGATTTAAAGAAACGATAAATTAGACATTTCAGGTATGAAAAAGTGTAAGAGAGACCTTTGGCTGCATGATTTTTTTTTTTATAGATTGTTTGCAACAAAGTCTTGCTTTGAGGGACCTCTGGCCAAAGCCACTTTTTTTTTTTGTAAAAACCATGGTTTTAACTTAGGATGAGACATTCAAGCATTTCAGGATGCCTTGTACTGTAGCATTTAGGGTCTGTTTCTACAGAAAAATTTAAGAAATTAAAGTTTGTAGAATTTGTAAATTCTAAAAAAAATTGCCCTTTTAGAGCGTGTTACTCCTACAGGAATTTAGAAGATTCCAATTTGAGAAGTTTTTGAATTTCCAGACATTGTGGATTCATGGATGCTCCTTTGTACCGAGCGTCTAGAAATTCCACCAAAAAGGTCTATTTCTTTGCTATAATTTCTTATAAGAAATTGAGGTGTTGGAAATTTTTTTAGACATACTGTGATAGCTTGTCCCCTGAGCACTTTTGGGTGCGTTTGGCATCGTGCCATTTAGATGTTCGCATGAGATGAGGCAATGAAAAAGATGTTTGGTTAGTGTAAGTTATTGTTCTCAATTTTAGTCTCACGGGAAGGAATCCCGAGATCTTTACCCACTGGCAAAACATCTTTGTTTTTTTAAAAAAAAAAAAAACAACTTTCTGGCACAGTTGGTTCCTATTTATCTCTTACATTTTAAATATATCATTTAAAAAGATTTCAAATTCTTTCACTTATCCTAATGGTAAGCCCGGTGTTCACAATCGCAGAGAAGGTGGCCCAACTTTGTAATTCTTAAAGGTGGGTCACATGGTCACAATCACAAAAGGTGGACCCATATTATAATTCGTATAATAATGGGACCACATTATAAGGCCCTATGTTCTAATTTCTAAATGTGGGTACCACTTGTAATTTCTAAATGTGGGTCATGTATTTACAATCAATCAAAACATGGCTCTACATTATAAATTTTATAAAGATGGGCCAACATTGTAAATCCTATGAACGTGTCCCCATATTCTCATTTCTAAATGTGGGCACCACATTGTAATTTCTAAAAGTGGGTCATGTGTCCACAATCACAAAAAATGTGTCACCATTTTGTCATTTTTTAAATGTGGGTCACATGATCATGATCACAAAAGGTGGACCCACATTGTAAATCTTATGAATGTTGGCCCATATTCTAATTTCTAAAGGTGTGTACGATGCTGTAATTTCTAAAGGTGAGTCCCATATTTACATTCACAAAAAGGTGGCCCCACATTATAATTCCTATAAAGTGGGCCCGTATCGTAAATTCTATAAATATGGGGCCTCTGTTCTAATTTTTAAAGGTAGTACCAAGTTATAATTTTACAGGTGGGTCCCATATATGACAATAATAGAGTGCTGCAAATAATAAAAGGTGGGTCCCACTTATAAATCATGTGATTCTCTTGCTTCCATTCTTTGAAGCAGAACTTTATAATGTTACCAAACAAGTTATGGACAACATATTCTCAACAGAATAATTTAATATAATATTGCCAAATAAGATATGAAGAGTATAGTCTCGGCACAACCTAATCTCAGCGCAACCTGATCTGAGTACAAAACTAGGAACAACACGAGAATGATGCCAAACAGGCCCTTTGTTTCTTCACAAAAATTTCAAAACCCCAACTACCTAGAAAATCTCAAATGCCCTGACAGAATCTTGAAATTTCAATCCTTTACTTTTTGGTGGAAGTTCTAGATGCTCAAGTACAATTGAGCATTCAAGAATTTCACCATGTTTTGGAATTCAAAAATTTTTCAGATAAGAATTCTATGAATTCTAGCAAATAAGGCGCTAGTTCTTTATTGGAATTCGGAGAACTCTTATATAAATTTTTTTTAAAATTCCCAGACATAGTGAGATTCTTGAGGGCCTATTTTTTGGTGTGTCGGAGCATTTTTTTATACGACGTGATGGCTTGTCTCTTAACATTTGTAAATGCCATGACTCTTTCCAAAAATTCCAAAATTCCAACCACCTAAAAGGTCTCAAATGACCTTTGGAATTCTTAAAATTACATTTCCTTTGTTTTTTGGTAGAATTTCTAAACGCTCAACTGCTCAAGTACAAAAGGAGGATTCAGGAATTCTATTATGCTGAAGAATTCAAAAATTCTTCAGACAATAACTCCTTGAATTCCAGTAAAAAAATAAGCATAGAGTCATCTTTTGTACCTAAGTATCTAGAGATTCCACCAAAAAGCAAGGAGGCTGAAATTTCAGAAATTCTAAAGGTCTTTAGAGTCCTTTTAGGTGGCTGAAAATTTGGAATTCTATTGAAGAATTGTGGCATTTGCAAATGATAAAAGACAAGTCATCACATCATGTCATAAACTCCCTAACACAACAATTTCTTATAAGGAATTCTAGTAAAAAATTAGGCATTTAGTTGGAATTTCTAAATCCTCCTCTTGGGTGGAGGATTTGTAAATACAAGGGGTTTGTATTTTGAGAATCCCAAAGGTTAAACTTTTCATGCATTTGGAATTTGAAATTCTACCAAAGAAATATGAAACTTGTAAGCTTTAGATGCAGTGGAAGCACAAATCTGCGAAGATATAGCCGTTACTAATAGAATTAGGATTATGTCAGCTTCGATCAAGCAGTATATGAGGAGATCCATGACGGTCTATAAGAGATCAATCATGCATGTTTCACTTTTCATGATCCAGAGGCCTTTCCCAGAGGTTTTTTTTCTCTTTCTTCTTACTTTGACGATGTTCTTTATGAGTATATGCATTTGTTCTCGATATCCAATCTTTTTCCATCTCTATACAATCTTTTGGCTTCTCAAGTGATAAGATCACAACTCAAGTTTGAGAGAGGGGTCATAGGGATAGACGCGGGGCAGGGGGGGGGGGGGGGGGGGGGGGCAATTACCCTTCGTTTTGTACAAAGAACAAGATTTTTAGGGATTACTGTGGCCATTTTAATTTTATCCTTTATCGGCCCTCCTCAAATATTCATTTGCTCTTTGAGAGAATCTTAACAAATAATAAGGTTATTATTGTCTTTTCCTTTATTTAATTAAGAGAGATATAAAGGAACTAAATTAGCCTATCCCCATTTTATTCGGTGGGTAGTTAAAATAAAGTAGGCTTTTCACATACCAACCTCATTCAAGTAGAGTCTTATTAGACTCTTTGAGTAGGGTCCATTTTGAAAAATAAAATTAGACTCAAAATTTGGATCCTCTAGAGTTGGTCATTTGAGTGGGGGCTCGGGACCAATGTCAAATTAATTTGTATAAATATTTGAACCATAAATTATTCTATATGAGATATCAAATCTTAAAGTGGGTCAGTTGAGTGAAATTTGTCGGGATTATGTACTACATGGAGAGGCCATTTTATCAATGATTTAGCAAATTCCAACATCACAAATTCCACCCAAATTTTTTTGTGAAAGAAACAAGCCCTTAAGAGAATCCAAATGCTATCCTTCCAAGTGAAATTCCAAAATGCTCAACATTCGAAAAAGCGGATATCTAAAAATCTACCTGGCAAAGGTGTCATTTGGAATGCAGGTTTAAAGAAATCTCTTCAATCAAGCAATTCATTTGGAATTTTAGGAAGACAACACTTGCACTGCTGTCAGGAATTATAGACAAAGAAAAATCATGTCAAAAATTCTTGCAACCAAACAAACATTAAGAAGAAGAAAAAGGGGATCTTGACATGGCTGGTGAAAAACTTCAATCCCAATATTCATTTTCCACACACAATGAGTGTTTTCTCCATAATACAATGTTTTTCTGCATCCAATATTCATTTTCGACACACAATGCGTGTTTTCTCCATAATACAATGTTATTCTGCATTTGCATTCACATGCATGATCCATTGGTAGGAGTACTAGGCAAGTGATTGCCATTTAGAGCGTGGAGTCCACTTAAAAAGTCATGTAACAAGCATTGACTTTTCAAAATATTTAGGTGGGCTTCTAAAAATCTGTGGGGCATATTTAAAAAATGTATAAATTTTTTGAAATGTTAAGAGGGTTTTTAAGGCCCCCCAACTCTCAACCCTCCCTTAATTCGGACGATGCTCTTGATTCATCCACCAACACTACATTATATACAATTAATATATACCAAAGTACATCCTTTTGAATATGAGTATTTAACTTACTCATAATCATAACAATGCAAAAGGATAAGTGCTTAAATCTTATCTTTGATGTAGACTTATAATAACTCAAACTCACCTATTTCCCCACAAGTAGTTTTCATCTTCGTTACTGCTATATTTTAAGGAAAAAACTCACGTGACCATCGCATGCCTAAATACCTCGTTGGGCCCACCTTGTGATCCATCCATGTAGACTACAAAATAAGAAAACCACCGTCCTAGTCACCGATCCAAAGTATGACATCTATCCGAATGTACCGAACCGTTAGATTGACTATTATTTGTTTAGGATGATGAAAACTTATCGGCCATTGACCAAGTGGTTGGGATGATGATTCAAGCATTTATCTGTCCCTATCCCTAGGTAGGGCTCCACAAGAAACGGTGCTTACCTTATTGTAAGCACTTATGCTCAAGTGGGTGTGGGTGTGGGTGTGGGTGTGGGGGGGGGGGGGGGGGGGGGGGGGAGAAGAATAACTACTTAGAAATTTAGGGGGGGGGGGGGGGGGGGGGGGAGAAGAATAACTACTTAGAAATTTAAAATCCATCAAGATAAAGGGATCTGGAAAATGACATATTTTAATGATATTAACATAACTACTTAGAAATTTAAAATCTACCTTATTTTTTACTTTATTTAGATGATGAAGACAAATATAACCTACACATCTCTCCTCCAGGCCGCAAACTGGCTTAAGTCAACTCTCTTAATCTTCCATGGCTCATTCATGGTTCTACCTAATGAATAGATTCAACTTTCTCATCATTCCCATGAGAACAAAGTGGATGCCCAAGATCTCATTTGGACCCCAAGCATTTGGCAGCCCATTTCCACCATAGATCTGTAAGTTGATTGACCCTAAAAAAAAAATAAAACCACCTACTTCACCAATATCCATTTATAGGCCCACGCCCCACTAATGAGGAGTGGGCCATCATCCCACACAAAACCCACTGTTTCATGTGCATGTCCTTGGATGCTTCCATAGTTCCACATACAGATGCAGAAGCATCCCAGTGTAGTGGTACATCTGATCAACCATCTCAATTGCAGTTCCCACCTTCAATGTTTGTTACTTAAGTTTGGACAGTCAGTTTCTATTTAACCGGGTCCCACCAATTGGTCAACTTGGACCATCCTCTTGGCATTACTTTTATGGGGGAACATGCTGATGCAACATATAATGCTTAAAGTTTACACTATATAGATAGATGCATGATGGTAGTATTATATGCATGGATAGATGATAATAAAATAAAGTGGCTGTCATTGAATGGCCTTTTCATGACCCAGACGTGCTTTCCTCTATTGTGTCTGTCCTAACCACAACAAACATTTGAAAATGCCTCCTCATTTTTGAATGTGATAGAGCCAACACAGTTGGCCTAAGGCTTGGTGGAAAAAGAAAGTGGTGTAAAGTCCTTTTACCCCCAAAAAAGATGAGGGTAGGGTATGAATTGATAGAAAATGGAATGATTCCAAGGTGACAATCTCATTTCCTTGATCAGTGTCCTACAAAATGGAAGTACAACTAGAAAATTAGGGAAAGGATACTGCAATGATCCATACTCAAATAAAGAAGACTACTTTTGTATGGAGAGTTGATTTTAGTGATTATCCATTGTGACTAGGGGTGACAATTCGGAAAGCATCCAGGGTTGGGCCAAACCCAAAGTTACATGACTTGGAACCGGCCAAAGGTGGAATAACTGAAATTACCACACCATTGAATACTGGTTCTGTACCCATGGGTCATATCCTCCTGCTAGATTGATGTCCCAACTTTATTTGAGAGTAATAGTGGTCCTTGGGTAGATGTAGTGATTAACTGCATTAATGATCTATTCAATACAAGCTTCAAGGATAGGTCCTGTTTGGATCTTGGTAAATCTGAGTGCAGGCAATTGAGTTTACTCATAAATCAAGGTTATTAATTATGTTTGAATAACCTGAGTTTATTTCTTTTATTTATTTCTCGGGTCACACTCCCACACACACACGATCACCCAAGTCTTTCACCATTAGCACTTTTCAATGATTTTTATGTGGAACAATATTAAAAGTGAGGTGTCTAAAAGTGAGGTGTCTTGCCACTGAGACTATTAGTGGATTGGCAATGTATAACTTGAGTTACCGTAAGTAACTGTCATTTTGTTTTTGTCATTATCAATAACAATTCAACAAAATCACATATAAGTAGATTTACAAGTAAATTAATGGCAAAACAACTGAGTTTGGGGGATTCAAACAGGAGATCTAAGGCTTGATTACACACTTAAATGTAAAATGGATGGCACATTGTACATCTAAGCAACACTAGGGTAAGCAACCCCTATCATTATCAGCCATTCATGCAGGATCCATGGTTCTAAAACTCGACTCACCTGCCCGATGACTCGGGAAGGCATCGAGTAATCATCCAAGTTTGATCAACATTTTGGCACTTGCTCACATTTTGCCATATGATTCAATTTGAATAAGCAGAGGGTGAGAAGAGCAATTGAGTATTTGAACTATGTTTTGATTACTTCTCACTTTGGATATTCTTTTTGTTAGGACACTCTGGATATTTAGCAGTAATTTAAATGTCACAGTCGACCCATGACAGGTTGGACTAGGTTCAACTGGAATTGGTGTTTTAGATGGTATGGTCAACATTAAACAGTTCATGGAGGTAAAAAGATAGACCAATTTATTTTTGTAATGAGTACTAACCCAGTCTGGATTTGAAAGATTCTCTAATTATAACATCACAGTTAGGACCATGAACCATCCATTTCAACTACTGGACTCTCAGATTCTCTTTCTACAACATTGGCATCCAATGTTGTAGATGTGGACCATCTTTTACTGGCTCATAAATTTGAAGGCCCACCCAAGTTGGTCCTTTTGAGAAGTTAAGAATGGACCATATGCAGTCACATCATTCTAGAAGTAGACCCAACCGAGTGGCTCAGCAGGGCATGAAGTTCAATGACTCGGGCAACTCTTGCGAAGGTGTTGGCGACCTTAATCAGACTTGTTTGACCCGGTCACCTGGGGGCGAGTTGACCCAGCTAGTCAGGCGAGTCTGGTGGAGTTTTTGAAACATCTAACTCTCATCTAACACTGAAAGATCTTGGGACAAAGTGTCAATAAGTGGAGTCATTAGGATCTAATGGGCATTTGCTACTCATCTCATATGGCAATGGAGATAACCTCTAAAATCCAAATTGTTCAATATAAACTATAAATCCACTTGATGTATAGATCAGACCAAATCACACTCTAGTAAAAGTTGGGCCCATTGCAATATTCAGTGTCGGTGTAAAACAAGTGATTGAACTCTCATTATTTTGTAAATTCTATCCATTTGTGTTATACTTGATGAATCTAATGTAGCGCTCAACTCCTATTTAAGATAAATTTTTCCTCAGTCAATACCCAAAAAATTTATTCATTTTTCAGCACTTTGATTTTTATTAGCGGATCCTACTTGTGAATTCTAGTAATAGATACTGTTAAGATCTTACAGTCCCAGTAGACAGGTGCTCAATTTTAATAATAAGGATCTGGGATCTGGTGCCTGTTTGGTAAGTGATCCAAGAATATCTCAAAATTCTATGCTCTCTCTCTCATTCTCATGTGACTGTTACAGGTTTTCCAATGCCCAGAGGTGTCTTTGTCCTAATATCAATGTGGGACAGTGGGGTTATGCATCCACAAAGTTGTCCCTTTCAATATATTGACCCAAGATCTTTGGTTTGGGTGGTGGAGACATGGAGTTGAATAGGCCTGTAGGATAGTACACAAGAACTTCAAATTCTAGTTACTTGAAAATAAGTAAAATAAAGGAAAAGAGGAAAAAATAAAATAGGCTTTTTGGGAAGATATTGGGTTGTAATCAAGAATCTATAGGCTTGGCATGGGATTTCTCTGAATCCAGCATGGGAAAATCCAGACTTCCCAGCAGTGTTTCAAAGAAGGAAATAAATACTGCAATAAGATCTTAAAGGATGGCAGTAGACAGGTATGAAATTTAAATAACAAAAGGACTTGGGATCCTGTCTGGTAAAAGACCTAAGAACATATCAAATTTCATTGGTCTCTTTCTCACAGTCTTGTAGCTGTTACAGCTTTTCCAAAGCTAAGAATTGTCATCATCCATTCATAAATGTGGGGCTATACATTAACACATTGTCACTATCCATATATTGATCCAATATCCTTTGTTTTGGATGGTGGAGACATGTGAGGTGAATGTGCAAGGAAATGTGGGCTCATTGGCTTGTAGGATCAAAAGAGGACTTCAGGGGTCTGGCTCTGTATGTGTGCGTGTGGCAAATAGACTTCATTCTTGAATTATCCCCATGGCTTCTGGTTCTATTATAACAAAGGATTTCATTTTTATAAGGAAAAGACACATATCCATAATTATGATTTTACACATGCACAATTCCTCAACATCTTGTGCATTCGCAACAAAATATTTTCTTTGTGTTTTGGTTAAAAAAAAAAAAACATGTTTTCGGAGGAAGAGAGACTATTTCACCAATTGAGTCACAAGTGTGTGTGAGAGAGAGTAGGCTATTGCAAGTTCTCAGAACCATATCATTTTAGGGCTTTTATATAGATCAATTAAAAACATTTTCGATTTAGACAGAACTTGTGCCCTGTTTTTAAGGATAAAATGAATATATGGAATCCATGGACCCAGGACTAAACCTAAATTTATATTGGGTTGAAACCTAGATCCATATCCCATTTTTCAAAATTGGGTCTATAGACACTCAAAAAGGAAGTTGAATCAGTTTGGACGGGATCAGTTCAGTCATGTTACATCCTAGGTATGCATATGATCTGAGAGCATTGCCATGAGGCTCCAGACCTTGGCAAGTTTGATGCATCAAACCCTCTTACTTTTTTTGTAGAGTAATTTTATCCCTCATTAGGATCTTTATATATGGAATATTATCAATAGTGTAATATAACCGGTTTTATCATTATTTGTCTGTGAAAACAGTTTCCAATATGGGAGAAAGAAGGGGAAATTTAGGTTAGTTATTGATGTTTATGTTGACCGAGTCAACCGAGTTGTAGGTTCTTTCTTGTGGCCACATGTGTGGTGGGCTAACATGACTTTTTTCCACATGAGTGTGCTGTCTTTCCGTGTGTGTGGGCACTCCCTTGAATAAAAAAAAAAAAATCAGATATAACAAGGAACTTAAACCATATTTGTGAGACACTAATAGTAGCATTGGTAGTATCACAACAGGCCCAGTAGTACCCATATTAAGTTGAGAAATGAGAAGATAACTTCAAGTCTTAAATCTCCATATGCCCTCTCTCCTCCCTAATTCAAGCCTTAAATCTCCATATCCTATATCTCTCCTCCCTCTTTTGTCATTATTTAGTAAAGGAGTAAGACCACAACATAACTAGAACTACCCCATTAAAAGGAAGTTATCTTACCACAAAGAACTGCCCCATTAAAAGGAGGGGAAGTTATCTTACCACAAAGAACTACCCCATTAGAAGGAAGTTATCTTACCACAACCTCCTACCAAATAAATGCCCATGAAATTGTGCCATGAGCAATTCCAGGTAATCTGAGTTTCAAGGTTCCAAACTGGACTTTCCCTTTCCATGTATCCAAACAGGGATTGTGTGTCATTGTCACGTCCCCAAAATACAACCAGGGGAAAACGTGAAAAATAAGAATAAATATTCAATTTCCTGTGTTTAATGCAACACAAGCTCCCAAATATGGACCCACAAAAGTTTCGAAACATGGTGAGTCATAATAAAACATTTGCGGAAGCATTAAATCAATTGGTATCAATATTAAAAATCAAACCAACACATAACTAGTTGGATATTTAAAGTTAAAGTTTCCAAAACAATTTAAACAAAATAACTAAATAAAAATTAAGTTCATTATGAATAGTTTGCCACTAAAATAGTCTCTATGATGAAAGTCACTCCCGTGCGGACTCAGACAGCTTCGTAGCCATCATCGGCACTCCACTCGGGTTCATCAACTGGCTCAAACGCTTGAAACGTTTGACCCTCCACCGTCTCCTTGGCAGGGTAGGAATTCGTACCTATGCACCAATAAACAAAGTAAACAGCAAGCACGAAAGCATAATTCATAAATAAAATACAAGAACAAAGTGAGTAATGACAGGTAATGATCATAAGAGAATAATAATGTGTCAATGACGAAAAGAACGAATATCCTAAATCCAATCTACACCATAGAGCAATACAATAATCACACAGAAGCAAAGCCACTGCTTTGGGTGGTCAGCCCTAACTATAAAGCGGGAAAACCCGTTCGAAGGCCGGCGGTCATAAACCGGTTCGTAATCGTAGGCCGGATAAACCGGTTCGAAATTCGGATATTACAGTGTCCGTACACATCGGTGATCAACCGTCCAATTACAACTGCAGTTGTTCGAATATGACCCAATCAATATACATATACATATCATAGTAGAATAGACCTAATGATCTTGTAAAGCTCCGACATAGAAACCTAAGTCAAAGTGAAGGGCTGACTGCACAATAATCCACAATCGAATACCAATCAAATCATTCGAATAAACCTCCACAATATCTCAATCAAATACCAAGCCACATCACAGTCCATCTCCAATCTACATAGGGTATGCAGCTAATAGACCAACATCAATCACAATCATATATGCAAATCCGATGGTCAAGGAATAATCACAAGCCAATCCTAAGGTCAAACATAAGATCTCGTACCCACCAACCACAGTAATCTCTACATAGATAAAAGAACAACACATCCCTTCTCAATCAATGGTGCATAGACCCAATTAAGGGTTTTCCAATAAAGATGGGTTGGGCTCATATCCATTAGGATTTTCCGATATCATATAAGGTACTAAACCCCACGTTAGTAATATACCGTATGCCCGGACGGTACTTACTTGGTCCAAAGATCCAATAAACATATAGTTTTAACCCATTAAGACCAAATATATTATTTAATATTTAATTTATAAATAATAATAAGAAATAACAATCTTAGTTAATAATTTTAGAAAACTTGAGAATTCCATCCAAAATATTTTTCTAAATTCAACTCTTTATAAATGGGCCCAAGGATTTAATTTGGTTTCATAAAACAACAATGGGCTCTTTTCTAAATTCTAAAATCTGATAGGGCCATATGATAAAATCACATGCTACGTTCTGTCACAAGTCACAACAGAACTTCACTTATGCCATTGTAACCCATGTCATCAACATCCTCTCTCTTATCCCATGTATGACAAGTCCTAAAGTTATACCCACTTCTCTGATTCCCATGCATAACCTATTATCAGGTCAACTCCCCCTCCCACACAGAACGGTTCTGTCATGTATTCTGGGCCATCAATTTTGCAAATTTCCAAACGATGGATATCACACCTAGCCTATCAAGATCGATTAACATAGTGGGCCACACGGATCAATACACAAGGTGGCAAGGTTCTGCATCCGGGAACCTGTGACAGGTCCGGTCTTATTTGGGTTATTTAGTGGGTCGACGGTAATGTTATTAAACATAAGAAAATAAATTCAATGATATCCAATCTCCAATCTCTATTATTAAAATATCATAACAAGGGCATCGAAGGGTTTCTACATGCATCAACACATAAATCAAGGAAGAACACAAGTATTAAATCTACAAATTATGATTAAGTACTTGCCTGATGTCCGCGGTTGATGGAGACGGTCTAAAATTCCTATTGCCAAAACCCAAGGTGCAATCCCAGAGAAAAAATTGGAAAAGAGAGAATTGTGTGTGAAAATAAAAGAGTGTGATGTATAAATAGGAAATAGGAATAGGAATTGTAATCTGACATAAAGTCTAAAAAATAATAGAGTTTGTTTTCTAAAATGATAAGAGTTTGTATTAGAAAAGAATTATACCACTAAATTGGGCCTGGGTTAGCTATGGGTTAGGACACCTATCCAACAAGCCTAACTCACCAAACTTAAGTCTAACGTGGTCCCCACTTAGACTAATCGCGTATTTAATTAATATACAATCAATTATATAATAATTAAATAATATAATATAATATAATATATATATATATATAATATCAAAACGTCACATTCTCCCCCCCTTTGGACATTTGGTCCTCCAAATGACAAGCATAACTCTGGAAAGAGAGGCAGGTATTGCTTCTTCACAGAGGTTAAAAGGTACCTTCCGCGACGCCCGTTGAACCATCTGCATTTTCATGGGTAAAAGCATACACCCTGCCTTGCTGGGGTTGATTCTGTTGTCCTTGTACTGGCCCAAGTTGCCTCTGTTGACCCCCTTGCTGCTGCCTTTGCTGACCCTGAATTTGCCTCTGCTGTGGAGCTTGTACCCTAAACTGTTGATTCTGAGGAGCCCTAAATTGCTGTTGTTGCTGCTGCGGCGCCCAAGGAAATTGTTGACCTGTTTGTTGTTGTCCTTGCAGAGGCGCTGTCCTCCACTGCTGCTGTGAAGACGCATGAGATCCCGTTGTCTGAGCTGTTGATAACTGACTGCCCCCATTAGGACAATCTTTCATTCGATGTCCAACCTGCTTACAGTGGAAACATGCACCAGTCTGTCTGTAACACTGTTCTGTCGGGTGATTCTTTCCACATCGCTCACAACGTAGTATCGGACTAGCTGCGGGTGGACTCTGAAATTTCTGTCGTTTTGAGTTATTTTGATCGTTCTGACTTGCCGACTGCCCTAATTGATTCTGCTGCATTTTAGCCTGTCGTTCCATAGCTCTTTTCTTCAGCGCACCCTCCGCCCAATATGCACTCTTAACAGCATCTTGAAATAGTGGGCGCTGATTATCTCCGATCATTATGTAAATATCAGCTGAAAGGCCATCGAGAAAACACCTGATCTTTTCTTCTTCCGGGGTAATGAGCGTAGGCGCATATTTAGCCAATCTGATAAACTGTTGTTCATAATGTTGTACTGACATATCACCTTGTTTAAGATTTTGGAAATCCTTTTTCCACTGATCCTTGACATACTTAGGAATGAACTTATCCATAAATTCTTCAGTGAACGTCTTCCATGCATCTTCTTCTGTCACGGTGTCTGCTTGGACTACTGCTTTAACTGAATTCCACCACTGGAGGGCTATTCCTCGAAACATGTAAGCTGACAGACTAACTTTCTGCTTCTGGGTGCAACGAAAAACTGCAAATATCTGTTCGAGTTGTTCTATGAAATCGTCCGCTACCATAGGGTCTTCTGAACCATGAAATTCTGGAGGAAACCTCTTCCTAAATTTTTCATAAAGGTCATTCGGATCCACTACTTTCGGAGGCATAACTACTTGCACCGGCTGAGCTGCCCGATTTGTTAATTCTAGAATTTGGGCTTGAAATCCTGCCCGGTCTTGATCAGCTTGTGCTCTTTCAGCGGCTCGTTCTTCTTTTTCTCTCTGTCTTTGTTCAATCTGGTCAGCTTGCGACTGCATAAAGGCTTCCAAGAGTCGATTGAAACGGTCATCATTAGAGCTCGACCCACTTCCATTATTATCTTGCGATTGAGTTTCTTGGTGTGCCATTTCCTGCAAAAGAGTGTTAGTAGTTGATTCCTAACAATAATCTAACAAACAACACTATAGACTTTACCGTCAGCACGTAAAACCTGTCTAACGAGATCGAAATCCTCACCACGTCCTAATTGTTTTTATCCAGTTTTAAGTTCCGAGAAACGTGCTGGCTCTAATACCAACTGTCACATCCCCAAAATACAACCAGGGGAAAACGTGAAAAATAAGAATAAATATTCAATTTCCTGTGTTTAATGCAACACAAGCTCCCAAATATGGACCCACAAAAGTTTCGAAACATGGTGAGTCATAATAAAACTTTTGCGGAAGCATTAAATCAATTGGTATCAATATTAAAAATCAAACCAACACATAACTAGTTGGATATTTAAGGTTAAAGTTTCCAAAACAATTTAAACAAAATAACTAAATAAAAATTAGGTTCATTATGAATAGTTTGCCACTAAAATAGTCTCTATGATGAAAGTCACTCCCGTGCGGACTCAGACAGCTTCGTAGCCATCATCGGCACTCCACTCGGGTTCATCAACTGGCTCAAACGCTTGAAACGTTTGACCCTCCACCGTCTCCTTGGCAGGGTAGGAATTCGTACCTATGCACCAATAAACAAAGTAAACAGCAAGCACGAAAGCATAATTCATAAATAAAATACAAGAACAAAGTGAGTAATGACAGGTAATGATCATAAGAGAATAATAATGTGTCAATGACGAAAAGAACGAATATCCTAAATCCAATCTACACCATAGAGCAATACAATAATCACACAGAAGCAAAGCCACTGCTTTGGGTGGTCAGCCCTAACTATAAAGCGGGAAAACCCGTTCGAAGGCCGGCGGTCATAAACCGGTTCGTAATCGTAGGCCGGATAAACCGGTTCGAAATTCGGATATTACAGTGTCCGTACACATCGGTGATCAACCGTCCAATTACAACTGCAGTTGTTCGAATATGACCCAATCAATATACATATACATATCATAGTAGAATAGACCTAATGATCTTGTAAAGCTCCGACACAGAAACCTAAGTCAAAGTGAAGGGCTGACTGCACAATAATCCACAATCGAATACCAATCAAATCATTCGAATAAACCTCCACAATATCTCAATCAAATACCAAGCCACATCACAGTCCATCTCCAATCTACATAGGGTATGCAGCTAATAGACCAACATCAATCACAATCATATATGCAAATCCGATGGTCAAGGAATAATCACAAGCCAATCCTAAGGTCAAACATAAGATCTCGTACCCACCAACCACAGTAATCTCTACATAGATAAAAGAACAACACATCCCTTCTCAATCAATGGTGCATAGACCCAATTAAGGGTTTTCCAATAAAGATGGGTTGGGCTCATATCCATTAGGATTTTCCGATATCATATAAGGTACTAAACCCCACGTTAGTAATATACCGTATGCCCGGACGGTACTTACTTGGTCCAAAGATCCAATAAACATATAGTTTTAACCCATTAAGACCAAATATATTATTTAATATTTAATTTATAAATAATAATAAGAAATAACAATCTTAGTTAATAATTTTAGAAAACTTGAGAATTCCATCCAAAATATTTTCTAAATTCAACTCTTTATAAAATGGGCCCAAGGATTTAATTTGGTTTCATAAAACAACAATGGGCTCTTTTCTAAATTCTAAAATCTGATAGGGCCATATGATAAAATCACATGCTATGTTCTGTCACAAGTCACAACAGAACTTCACTTATGCCATTGTAACCCATGTCATCAACATCCTCTCTCTTATCCCATGTATGACAAGTCCTAAAGTTATACCCACTTCTCTGATTCCCATGCATAACCTATTATCAGGTCAACTCCCCCTCCCACACAGAACGGTTCTGTCATGTATTCTGGGCCATCAATTTTGCAAATTTCCAAACGATGGATATCACACCTAGCCTATCAAGATCGATTAACATAGTGGGCCACACGGATCAATACACAAGGTGGCAAGGTTCTGCATCCGGGAACCTGTGACAGGTCCGGTCTTATTTGGGTTATTTAGTGGGTCGACGGTAATGTTATTAAACATAAGAAAATAAATTCAATGATATCCAATCTCCAATCTCTATTATTAAAATATCATAACAAGGGCATCGAAGGGTTTCTACATGCATCAACACATAAATCAAGGAAGAACACAAGTATTAAATCTACAAATTATGATTAAGTACTTGCCTGATGTCCGCGGTTGATGGAGACGGTCTAAAATTCCTATTGCCAAAACCCAAGGTGCAATCCCAGAGAAAAAATTGAAAAAGAGAGAATTGTGTGTGAAAATAAAAGAGTGTGATGTATAAATAGGAAATAGGAATAGGAATTGTAATCTGACATGAAGTCTAAAAAATAATAGAGTTTGTTTTCTAAAATGATAAGAGTTTGTATTAGAAAAGAATTATACCACTAAATTGGGCCTGGGTTAGCTATGGGTTAGGACACCTATCCAACAAGCCTAACTCACCAAACTTAAGTCTAACGTGGTCCCCACTTAGACTAATCGCGTATTTAATTAATATACAATCAATTATATAATAATTAAATAATATAATATAATATAATATAATATATATAAAATATCAAAACGTCACAGTCATAACCTTGGGCGCTGTAAAATGTCTTGGGTACTGGTATCATGAAGACAAACTGCTATATCATTTCAAACCTGTGTCAGAGAAAAATATCATGGTTTCAGACAAATGGGCTGTTATTAGTTGGTATCCATTAAATAAAATAATAATGAGACTCTTATCAGTTTGCAATCAACCAATGGCTAAACCAATACCAACCACTTTGTGTGATGCAGTATAATAATGGGTGCCATTTATTTAAACAATTGAAATCTATACTTTTTTCTTATCTTTATATCATCCAATTCCATCAAATTGCTATAGACTACACTGATATATTGTAACGACACCCGACTCAATCTCCCAGGTATAATATTATCCGCCCGCAGGGTCACTCTCAAGGATTTGTTTCTGAGGCCCGTTAGGCCCCAAAATGTGTCATACTAAGTCAAAGAGGGCGCGCACATTAAGTCCAGGTTTTGGACGCTTCATGGGCGATGTGGGATCTTATATATATTTTAATACCAGAGTCACTATTTGCACAGGAAATACGAAGCCAAGGACGCGAGACTAGTGCAATGGTTAAGGCATTGTCCCATTAGGGAAGACGTCCATGCATTGATAATGTAATAACCTATGTTTAAAAACATGTTTATATGGCCGGATTGGAGGTTGTAGATGAAAGAATCACTTCAAATTCTTATCATCTTCACATATTCTCGATCTTGTTTATTCTTATGATCTTCTTGAGCCAATGCGTGTCTGCAAGCCCAAAATATGCCCTGCTCTGTCTAATGCCAGTTGAAAATAGTTTACAACCCTGTTCTGTTGGATGAGCCTTGCAAGTGATAAGTAATCAGATATGGGGAAAAGGAAAAGATGGAAGTTCTTGATATTTACTTTCCTATGTTCATGAAATTCACACAATGTAATGAAATTTCAATTCTTCTCTTCATTCTTTTACCCAAAAAAATAAAATAAAAATCTCTTCTCTTCATTCAGTTGGGTGTTGAATCTTGCTACTCTGGGTTAGATACTTAGATTCATTCGGTCCAAAGCTGCCTTAACGTGCAGACACCAAAAATTTACACAATTCAATGAAAATTATAGTTTTTTTTTCTTTTTGCATAGTTATAAAAGATCATTGAAAAAGAAAGAGATGTCTTAACTAGAGCGCACTTTATGGTGATTAGTAGAAATATTAATAGTGAAGCAAATTGTTTAGTGAGGGCGGGACTTTGTACAAACACTGATGCCTACATTAATAATCATGCTGTATCATTTTCCATTAAATAATGAATAGAGTGCCATCTTTTCCACCAATCAAAAGACTAGGGTGTTGAATGTTGCTATGGCTGTGGTGATGGCTCAATTGGACTCTTGATTGATGAAGCCTTTTAGGTTTGGAAGTCACTTCACAATCCTCTCTTTCCTACATTAACTAATGGTAGATGTAGACTAATATAGCTCATATACATTCTAGCTTGTGGGGCTCACTGTGAGACCCCTTCCCGAGTTAATCCTGATTAACTCTAATTAATCGAGCTTAAGAATGATTAAGTGTGATTAGTCAACTTAATGATGATTAAGGATTTAGAATGGATCCAATTAGTCTTGAAAGACTAACTTAAGTTATTAATTGAGTTTAAACTTAATGGGTCTTCATTTGACTCAAAGTGGAATTAAGTAAATGAATAAGGGTGTAAATGCAAAATTACATTGTGACTAAGCTCACATGAAGTATGAGCTGTTGAGATGAGAGGGAAACGGTGGGGGAGTGCCAGCAGCTCCCCATGTCTTCTTCTTTGTTCCTTCTTTTCTTCATCATTTCTTCTTCCTCCTTCTTTCTTCATTTCAATGTTTCTTTCTTTCTTCAATTTCTGATAAACAAGCATCAAGGCAAGGAATTGTGAAGTTTCATCATCTTCTTCATCTTCCTCAACTTGGTTTTCAATTATGAAGTTGTGAAGCTTGGCTTAAAGGGGTTGTTATCTCAAAACTCAAGCTAAACAAGGGGTTTTCATCAATAAACCTTCAATTAAGGCAAGTACTTACATGTTTTTATGAATTATGATGTATTAGAATGATTAGAGCATAAATGGATCAAAAGCCAGAAGTTTGGCTTCAGAAAACCTGAAGCTCGAACTGAGCTTCTGTGCCCTATCGGTCGACCGACGAGTGAACCGACAGGTATAGAACCTGTTTTCATTGAATTTCAGTTCTCTGAAATTCGAACCGATGCATGGTCGGTCAACCGACGATCTGACCGACGTTGTAAATGTAGAAATTCGCGTCTCTGGTTTTCGAACCGAGAAACGAACCGATGTGACCGACTCATATCGGTCAACCGACAGAACGTACGTCGGTCAACCGACGTGCAAGTGCAGGAATTTCATGTCTCGGGAATTCTGACCGACGTGATGCCGGTCAGCCGACATGGAGCTATCGGTCAGCCGACAGCTGACCGACGTGCTGACCGACAGTGAAGGAAATTTCATATTTGGAATATGATTTCCCTGTTTCGAAGCCTAATTTATACAGGCTGTTTATTGTTAATGTATAAGCCTACATAGGTGTAAACTAAGTTCTTCGAATGCACAATTCAATATTTAAAGTGATGTTCATCAAGAATAACACGTGCATTGAATAACGAAAGTTTCACTCATTTGTTTGGTTTAGACGTCTGCATAGTGTTGTATAGAGTTGTATAGACTTAAATTTGATTTCCGCATTCAATGGTATTATGATTCTTAAGCTCAATGTTGAACTATGCTATTTAATGTTTCGTAAAGCTCGTATAGAGCTGAATTACATGGATGAAATGAGATGAATGAACAGCCTATATATTAGACTGTAATTCCCTAAGCTCATTCTTGAGCTATACTAACATAATAAGCTAAACTTGTTTCATACACTGAATTACTGAACTTAATGTAATGAAGAATTAATAATTCCTACTGCAGTAGATGATCTAGGAGCCTTCCGGAGCTCCGTGGTGATACCAGTGGTCTCTGATCAAGACACTGGAAATCCCACACCTTATTAGGCAAAATTTGGACCGGAGCCAGGTGGCGTGAGTCCATGAGCCAGGCAAAATTAGATCAGAGTCAGGTGGCGCGAGTCCATGAGCTGGGGCAACATGTAGGCCAGAGTCAGGTGACACGAGCCCATGACCCACACGTAGGCCAGAGCCAGGTGGCGCGAGCCATATTATATACTAAATCCTTGAGGTAACATGTAGGCCGGAGCCAGGTGGCGTGAGCCCATGAGCCAAAGAGGATTATATTATAAATATTATTTATAACTGACTGATATTGTTGTTAACAGAAATACAGAACAGCTTTCGTTTGAAAGCATGAAATGAGATGAAATATAAATTTATTATTATAGTCATAAGTAATGGTTATTACTTGATTCTACTGTTTATATCTGTGTAATATAGAATTGTATCGATTCATATAGAACTGTTAAATTGGTAAATTGACAGGTTCTTATATATGTGATTATTGATTAACAATATGATAGCATATACTATCATAGAACTGTATGTATATTGTTGAACCGTCGTGTTCACGGTGTTATTGATGACATCGCAGGCCCTGTTGTCCGCGCCATCAGCAGAGGATGTTGATTGAAGGGTGTAAATATTCGGAGTGCGAGTCAACTAACAATGTTTGAAAGATTTTATTTTATAGGTTTGACATAGAAGTAGATGTCCCCTGCATTGTATATAAATATGCAGTGGTTGACTTTATTATATCAGAGATGTATGTGTATATATGAACTTTACTTTTGGTAAAGGAATTCATATAAGTAATAGTGTTTTAGTCAATGTATATTTTCCGCCATTGTATACAATTGGCAGGTATGGTATTTGATATCCCTTGTGGATTTCGTTTTAACTTTATGTTAATTCGAAGTTTACGGGAGTAAGTATGCATTCGCGACTCGGGGTTTGTCCGAGCTAATCAGATCTCGGGACCGGGTCGCGACATACTTATCGTAATGGTATCAGAGCATTAGGTTAAAAAGCTAAGTAAACTGTTTAACGACTTAGCAAACATAAGAAACGAAGTGAGGAACGAAACGATTCGTAATAGATGTGGTTGTCACTCAATGTGATTCCTTATGAATGATTGATATGTGATTACTTAGATGTGATTACTTATTGATGGAAGTGTTGAGATATATATCTTTCCTTCCGTATTGTTTACAGCATGGCTTCTGGATCGGGATCTGGGAATGATGACTATATTGTCACGACACCCTCTCCTATATCTGATACTGATGCTAAGTTTATGGCTATATTGGAACAATTAGCCAAGAGCAATGAACAGATAGTCAAGAGTCATGAGGCACATATGGACATACAAGCCCAGTTGGTCAGAAACAGTGAGCAGATAGTCAAGAGTCAAGAAACTCAATTACTACTGCAAACTCAGATGAATACTATGTTAGAAACACAGAACCGAATGCAGGCTCAACAACAGGAGACTGCGAACATCAAGAGAAGTGGTGAGTCAGGGTACGAAAAAGGAGGACAGTCCAAGAACAAAAGGCAAAAGCAAAGGCAAGAATGTATTCCAGAAAGGAATGACAAACAAAAGAATAAGCCAGTCTGTGAGACTTGTGGCAAGACTCACGAGACTGAATTGTGCTGGAGGACTACCGGAGCTTGCCTGGTTTGTGGTTCAATGGAACACAAAATGGCTCAATGTCCGAAGGCTAAGAGGAACTCCTTAACATCAACTTGTTCAAAGACAAACAATGGACATTACAACCAATGTGGTTGAAGGTATGGTTTTTATCGCTAATAAACATACAATTGCATTGTTGGATCCGCGTTCTACGCATTCATTGCAGCACCTGCATGTGTTTGTGATATGCAAAAATCGGATAGAACAATTAGCTTGTGATTTGATGGTTTCCACTTCCTTAGGGAAAAGAGTAGGTTGTGATTTGTGTTTTCCCCCAACATGTTTTTCAATTGGGATAATGTTTATACCAGTTGATTTAGTAGTACCGCTACCAACCAGACTTCAGTATACTATTCGGCGTAGGTTAACTTTCGAATTGATCTTCGATCTGAATGTCATCAGATTGAGTTAAAGAGCAAAAATGTACCAAAACTCCGTAACTTCTTAAGACTAAGCGTACTATCACAGAAGTTCGCCAAGGACTTCTCAAGGATAATAATTCCGCTAACGAGCTGACTCAAAGGAAGATATCATTCCAATGGAATGATACATATGAGTTCAGTTTCCAACCTTGAAGTAAAGGTTGATTTCAATCCCAATCTTAGCTTTACCTGATGGAAGAGGCGAAATTGAGCTTTACTCAGATGCCTTGGGTATTAGATTGGGTTGAGTGTTGATACAGCATGGTAAGGTCATTACCTACAATTCGTGTCAATTGAAAGGATATGAGAAGAACAATACTACTCATAACTTTAACGCTTGCGATTGTTATATTCGCATTAAAGTAATAAGGGTAGTGCCTAGAGGTAATGTCGTTGATTAGAGCTGCTTAGAGACTATGACTTTCCATTCACGTGTATCGAAAAAGGACAATGTCGTGACTAATGAATTAAGTCAGAATTCTTCTAACTTAACAACATCATTAGGACCTGAATGGAACCAGATTAGTAGCTTCAAGGACATAGGTGTGTCCATTGACCTAGTGGACAACCGAAAATGATTACGGCAATGCCTCTATGTGAACCATTTCGTATCTAGCAGATTAAGGCTAGATAGTTCAAAGATCCTGGATTTGTAAGGATCGAGGACAACATTGCAACACGTTTCACGGTACACTTTGTATCAAGTTTATCAAGGATAAAGAAATAGCACGATGCCGTATAGGTAATCGTGGATTGTTTTACAGAATCTGTGCGCTTTCGCCAAATGAGAAAAGATATAGAATTCAGGGATGTGTCTAGATTGTTTGTCATGGAAATGACTCGATTGCATTGAACATCAATCTCGATTGTTTCGGATCGAGATTGTCAGTTTGTTTCCACATTGTAACAATCCTTCCAGAAGTGACGAGTACTAGACTTTGGTTTAGTACTACTTATTACCCACAGGCTGACGAACAATCGGAACAGATTGTCCAAACTTTAGAAAACTTATTTCGTGCCAGTGTAGTGGACTTGGGAGTGATTAGGATAATCATTTAATGTTGTATTCGCACAACAGTAACTATCACTTTAACGTTGAAGTGACACTATTAGAAGCATTGTATAGTCACAGATGTAGGACTTCAGTAAGCTGGAAAGTGTGGGAACTCGAAGTTTCCACAGTCCTACGATCATTACTGTTGAAACAACAAAATAGGTATTGAAAGGATAAAACCAGTTTTTAATTTCTAGATCAAGGCAGAAGAGCTTTGCTGATAATCAGCAGCGTGATCTAGAATTCGTCGTTGACAATTTTATATTTTGGAAGGTTTCACCAATGACAGACATTATTCGATTCAGTCTGAAAGACGAGATCCGGTTCAGTTAGATATAGAAACTTTTCCGAGATTCTTTTGGACCTTTTTAAAAATCCAGTGTCAGATTGGAAATAGGTCTTATCGTTTAGAATTCGAAAGTATGTAACAGATCCTTTGAAGAGATTCAAGTGTTGCTAAACACCAAACACCACGTATATTAATAAGCCCATTCGGACTGTCAATACCGCGAAGGCAGTTCTATGTACGCGAACAATTAATGGGTCAAAGTGCCTTGGGCACATTATGGACCTAGAGAATCAACTTGGAAACTTGAAGAGCCAAACAACTTGAAATTATCCTGAATTCTTCGTGCAAGTAATTTTGAATTCATAAATTGATTAATGACGTTTCATTGATTTGTTAAGCATTCGGAGGACCGAATGATTCTAAAAGTTGTAGGGAGTTGTGAGACCCCTTCCCGAGTTAATCCTGATTAACTCTAATTAATCGAGCTTAAGAATAATTAAGTGTGATTAGTCAACTTAATGATGATTAAGGATTTAGAATGGATCCAATTAGTCTTGAAAGACTAACTTAAGTTATTAATTGAGTTTAAACTTAATGGGTCTTCATTTGACTCAAAGTGGAATTAAGTAAATGAATAAGGGTGTAAATGCAAAAATTGCATTGTGACTAAGCTCACATGAAGTATGAGCTGTTGAGATGAGAGGGAAACGGTGGGGGAGTGCCAGCAGCTCCCCATGTCTTCTTCTTTGTTCCTTCTTTTCTTCATCATTTCTTCTTCCTCCTTCTTTCTTCATTTCAATGTTTCTTTCTTTCTTCAATTTCTGATAAACAAGCATCAAGGCAAGGAATTGTGAAGTTTCATCATCTTCTTCATCTTCCTCAACTTGGTTTTCAATTATGAAGTTGTGAAGCTTGGCTTAAAGGGGTTGTTATCTCAAAACTCAAGCTAAACAAGGGGTTTTCATCAATAAACCTTCAATTAAGGCAAGTACTTACATGTTTTTATGAATTATGATGTATTAGAATGATTAGAGCATAAATGGATCAAAAGCCAGAAATTTGGCTTCAGAAAACCTGAAGCTCGAACTGAGCTTCTGTGCGCTATCGGTCGACCGACGAGTGAACCGACAGGTATAGAACCTGTTTTCATTGAATTTCAGTTCTCTGAAATTCGAACCGATGCATGGTCGGTCAACCGACGATCTGACCGACGTTGTAAATGTAGAAATTCGCGTCTCTGGTTTCGAACCGAGAAACGAACCGATGTGACCGACTCATATCGGTCAACCGACAGAACGTACGTCGGTCAACCGACGTGCAAGTGCAGGAATTTCATGTCTCGGGAATTCTGACCGACGTGATGCCGGTCAGCCGACATGGAGCTATCGGTCAGCCGACAGCTGACCGACGTGCTGACCGACAGTGAAGGAAATTTCATATTTGGAATATGATTTCCCTGTTTCGAAGCCTAATTTATACAGGCTGTTTATTGTTAATGTATAAGCCTACATAGGTGTAAACTAAGTTCTTCGAATGCACAATTCAATATTTAAAGTGATGTTCATCAAGAATAACACGTGCATTGAATAACGAAAGTTTCACTCATTTGTTTGGTTTAGACGTCTGCATAGTGTTGTATAGAGTTGTATAGACTTAAATTTGATTTCCGCATTCAATGGTATTATGATTCTTAAGCTCAATGTTGAACTATGCTATTTAATGTTTCGTAAAGCTCGTATAGAGCTGAATTACATGGATGAAATGAGATGAATGAACAGCCTATATATTAGACTGTAATTCCCTAAGCTCATTCTTGAGCTATACTAACATAATAAGCTGAACTTGTTTCATACACTGAATTACTGAACTGAATGTAATGAAGAATTAATAATTCCTACTGCAGTAGATGATCTAGGAGCATTCCGGAGCTCCGTGGTGATACCAGTGGTCTCTGATCAAGACACTGGAAATCCCACACCTTATTAGGCAAAATTTGTACCGGAGCCAGGTGGCGTGAGTCCATGAGCCAGGCAAAATTGGATCAGAGTCAGGTGGCGCGAGTCCATGAGCTGGGGCAACATGTAGGCCAGAGTCAGGTGACACGAGCCCATGACCCACACGTAGGCCAGAGCCAGGTGGCGCGAGCCATATTATATACTAAATCCTTGAGGTAACATGTAGGCCGGAGCCAGGTGGCGTGAGCCCATGAGCCAAAGAGGATTATATTATAAACATTATTTATAACTGACTGATATTGTTGTTAACAGAAATACAGAACAGCTTTCGTTTGAAAGCATGAAATGAGATGAAATATAAATTTATTATTATAGTCATAAGTAATGGTTATTACTTGATTCTACTGTTTATATCTGTTTAATATAGAATTGTATCGATTCATATAGAACTGTTAAATTGGTAAATTGACAGGTTCTTATATATGTGATTATTGATTAACAATATGATAGCATATACTATCATAGAACTGTATGTACATTGTTGAACCGTCGTGTTCACGGTGTTATTGATGACATCGCAGGCCCTGTTGTCCGCGCCATCAGCAGAGGATGTTGATTGAAGGGTGTAAATATTCGGAGTGCGAGTCAACTAACAATGTTTGGAAGATTTTATTTTATAGGTTTGACATAGAAGTAGATGTCCCCTGCATTGTATATAAATATGCAGTGGTTGACTTTATTATATCAGAGATGTATGTGTATATATGAACTTTACTTTTGGTAAAGGAATTCATATAAGTAATAGTGTTTTAGTCAATGTATATTTTCCGCCATTGTATACAATTGACAGGTATGGTATTTGATATCCCTTGTGGATTTCGTTTTAACTTTATGTTAATTCGAAGTTTACGGGAGTAAGTATGCATTCGCGACTCGGGGTTTGTCCGAGCTAATCAGATCTCGGGACCGGGTCGCGACACTCACTCAGATGCAAGTTTATCAACGAGGGGAGAGCAGATGAAAATGTCTCCCCATAAATAAGGGGGATCCAAAAAAATCAGCCCCACTAGATTATATAGCACTTTATTTGACAGCTAACTGTAGATTTTATTAGATTCAATCCAACGGTGAGTTAAAGTTCAGTGAGCGTAAAATTGAGCCTGATGCCAGGTCCTGGAATGAAAAGGGTACCGAAGGGGGCGCACTGTATTAAAAAGTGGGCTCAAGTGGGCCCCACAATGCTGGGCTGCACTTGTGGTGGAATAATTCATTTAACTAACATCCTTGAAACATCTGCTAGTTTGCTACCAACACTAAAATTTGTCAAGAAGCTAGTACTCTCCAGCATCTTATAGCGGCTGGATATCTAGTTTTGCTTAATATTGGATCATACAAACCAACAAAATCCGACAGAAATGGGCCTACTAAGCTAAAATTTGGAGTTTTTCGAGCTACAGGAAAGTGGCCCAATAGTAGGGTTTTTCATGGGCTGGTAAGGTGAAGTTTAAGATTGTCCATGCCCAGCCCATTCGGTTACCAAGCCTAATATTCAGGTCCAAACCCAGCCTGGGCATGAGAGCCAGGCCTCTATATATGCTAAATATATTGGATGAGGCCGGACCTTTGATTGCGCGGGCTGGTCCAGCACATGTCCTAATGTTACAGCCTATATATCCAGCCCAATCCAAGTAGTGCGTGGGACTCAAAAGCCCTGAAAAGAAGGGAGGAATTCAGTGATCTGCATGCCATCTCAATCCTAGTTACAAAGTTCTCTAATTCAGTTTGGATTCATCCGATGGAGCTTTCTCCAAATGAAAGACATATTCAGGTGTCTATGTAAGTGATTTGGGAATCACCTCTGCCACATGCTGCCTTGGGTGATTGGAAGAAGCCTTTGCAAAGAAGAGGGTGTGCTTAAAGATGAGAGATGCTGTTAATGTTCAGAGGATTCTTTGATTTTTTTTTCTTTCTTTTATTTTTCTATGGCCACAGGCCAGTTTGTTGTAAATGGGGGTCTAAAGCCGAGAGAAAGAGGAGGGTTGCATCAGGCCAGTTGACACCAGGCAAAAAACTCTTGTCACAACGTTAACATGAATCCGAGTGGAAAAACAGAATTCATATAGCCGACCCAACATAATTGAGACAAGGGTTTGATGATGATATATGATGTGGCCACAACAAGAATCATGGGTCACAAACCTTTGATGCATCTCTGATGAAATTACTTCAAACTATTGCTTTCTAATAAACGGAGTGGCCAAGATAACTAATCCACAGTGGAGTAGATGATTTTATGACTGACAATTCTCCTATATGATTAGGATATTTTGAGATAATTCTGTTGGACTTAGTAGGTCCAGACCAAGTAGGTTCATGGTCATGAGTATTTTGGTAATTGTACCGGGACTTTCTTATTGACTAAGATAGGGTTTCTTGGGAAATAAGAAAGAGAACATTATATATATATATGATGTAATGTGTAACCCATGAGATACAGATAAACATAGACAGAAGAGTGAGCCTAAATGAGAGTCGAGTTTTCTTTCCCGTGGATGTAGGCAAGATTGCCGAACCACGTAATTCTCTTGTGTGTGATTGATTGTTCTTGTGTAGTTGTTTGTCCGTTCGATCGCATTAATTCACGTTTCCGCATACACACGCACTACAAATTCAAACTAATGTTCTGTTTCTTGTTTTCCCCTTCTGTTTAAGTTGTAATGACTTTTCATTTTTATAATCCATTATTGAATCTGCTTAAAGACAAAAGTGGTAATATAAGAGAGATTGAAGAAAAACAAATGAGGTTTTGTGGAAATGTATACTCCCAAAATATCACATAAAAGAATGTGATATTAGATACAATTTGGGAAAATTGGGGATTTTATATATAACACATGTCTCTTCTAATTTTATAAACAAATACCCATACTTTTGGTTTTTACCTACAGACATCTATGCTCTATTATATGTATTTAAAGAGCAGTTGAACTTTTTTTGGCCTTTGAGTACTGGTCAACAAGTTTAGCATAGTTGACCAACATTATTATGGGAGTATACATATGGTTATATTAAAAAAGAAAACCATTAATCTATATGGATTTCCTTCAGTTTTTCCAATCATATATAATATTTTTAAGATCAGTTGGCCATATCAAATACAAGAGGAAACTATTTATTAGCTATTTTAGAAAATGCCAACTCCTATGATAATCATGACCTAAGCAAAGAAAATTTTCACCATCTTTGGTCCCCACATAATGTAGACAAAGGATATGACTTGGCTCAAATTAAAACCAGCAGAATTGTTGGGAATCTTTAAAAATAAGAAATCAGACGTTTGGATTTTGATTTCTTGGAATTATACTTTCAATAATCATGCATTTCTCCTATAGGAAAAGTCTTGGAAATCCTATGAAAGACAACCTTTTTGAGAATCCATTACTCGTGGAAAACTTATCTACGACTTTTTTTACATAGCGTCCCACGGTGGATATATAGAAGAGAAGTAGGCATTTATATATGGGCGAGCACATTGATCAATTGACCCCACTGAGATTTAAAATAATATTTTAAAATAAAAATTTTATCTCATGAATTAAACTTATGGGAAGCTTTTGACCCCCTCTCAATTTAAAAGTTTCACCCCACATTAGCTAACTTTACACGTTTTCTTTGTTGATGTGGTAGTGAACAAAAGTCACCATAAAATACCCACCGCCTAAGTTAATGGGCCAACTGTCTACCAAAATAAATAAAAAAATTAATGGGCCCACATTGTTGATATGCGCTCTAGCAACGAGTTTTTAAAATTTAAAGGAATTTGTGACATTGCTAGAAAATTAGTGGAGACAAAGAAGGATATCGTATACCAATTGGTTTATTTTCTTCTAAAATCGGCGTAGATTTTATTAGTAGCGACTGCGGCGATAGAAAGAGTTTTTTCAGTAATAAAGTGCGTAAATAATAGGTTGTGTAACCGAATGGAAGATCAATAGATGAATGACTGTCTGGTCACATATATTGAAAATGAAGTGGTTGCTAGTATTAATAATAAAGTTATAATGGAACGATTTCAACACATGAAAACCCGTTGAGGGCAGCTGTAGAAGTTTATGTATTTGGATTTTCTTTTTGGATAAACAATTATTAGTAACAATGTATTAAAATCTCTCTCTCTCTCTCTTTCTCTCTCTTTTTAGAATTCAATATTATCTTTGTTGAATTCTCAGAAATAGATTATTTAATTTTATATTATATTTATCAAATTATCGAAAATAGATGACAGATGTTGATAAAGGGAAAAAAATCTTATTCGATCTGCGGAAGATAAATCTTTTGTTGATCCCACTGACTCGAATTCCTGAAGCCGCCACTGCATTTATAAGAGACTTCTTTACCAACCATGATAGTCCATAAATATACTTGGACCAAAACTGATGGATTAAACTTAAAGTATCATCGTCTAAGAAAAGTGATTACGCGCATTAAAGAATTATCGTCTAAGAAAATGATTAGGCACTTTAAAACATCTTTTTCTTTCTTCCTTTCTCATATCCAGTTCCATCCACACTAACCGTATCTATCACACGCTATAGTTGTACCTCGTGGTACCTCTTTGATAAAGGAACTTGAAAAAAAAAAAATTTCAAAAACTCATTCCAAACTGGATTATGAGAAGTCACTTTCAGACTTGGTTTTCATCAGTCATGGTATAGATTTTTGGGAAAAACAGGAAGTCATGTCTGGATGCAACCATGCACTCTGTCCGCCGGCCATTTTTAGAATGGATTTTGAAATTTTCAAACATCAACTTGGAATCAAGGAAGTTTTCATGTCTTTATCTTTGAAGTTCAAACCACACAATATTACTATCTATTTCAATATTGAGGGGCGCTGCTGGAGTGCTGGGGCTTGTTGCAAATGTATATATTTCTTAAGAGAACCCTTTCATTGGATTTTACTTTATGGATAACCATGTAACAAGTCGAAGATGAAGGCTGATTAAATGATTCTAGCATTTATTTTTTAAGTTGTTAAATTTTAGTAATTCTATACTGAAAATTTATTGTAATAAAATCCGATGGTGAAAGATAATTTAGAATAATGTGAAAATAGAATTAGTGTCAATTTAAGGGAGGTTGGTACATGGAGATGCTTGGTTTGAAGACTAAAATAAGGTTGCTAGAAAAGAAGGTTATAACTGGAGAATTTCACTTTAGTTAACCAAATTTTGATCCATTGGAAGTTTTGAATTGTAAGATTGGGCATACCGATAGTCACAAAATTCTTCGCTCCCAACTCCCATGGGCATGTTTCTCCATAATAATTTTTCAAAAAGTTTTGCTTATACAATAATTTCATTTGAGTAAAAATGAATAAAGAAAAACTTCATTTTCTATGCAGGGTTGGTAAACATTTTTACACAAAATCAAGTAAAATGATTTTCAAACTCTTGGGGCTCGACGACAAGGGGTTGCTCAATTGGTAAGGGCGGACCCACATACATCTATGTGGGGGCGGACATACCCGCTAGACCTCGGTCCTCTTCTAAGGCCATAACTAAAATTTTAGCTCTGCTTCCAAATTTTACATAACAATCACACGTCCGCCCTCCAAAACCTACATGAAAATTCTTGGTTTGTTCCAAAAATCCGACTGCCCGTTTGGGCCCGCTCTCCTTAAATAAAAATCCTGGGTCTACCTGCATGTCACCTGGTTGCCTAGGGATCAGTTCCTAAGTAGTGGGTACCAACTCTTTCCACTTGTGTGGGCTCTCCTTTCCACATGGTTTATTCCCATTTTGTGGGCTCTCTTGGGTCCCAATCACCTAAGCTGGCCAAAAGAAAAGTCTCTTCGGCACGAACCTACCTTCTCTTATGCTTTCCTTTCAAAAATAAACATTGTAAAGAATGCCAATCAGGAACAATTCTACTTTCAAGACAATTCGACAAAGAAAAAATCTATTACAAGACAACCCAGGCCTAAGTCTTGATGGGGCAGTTTTGTGAAAAAAAAAAAGTCAACACAAATCTGTTTCTGCGAAAGCTGGTAACATGGAAACCGCGTTTCACGTCAAAGAAAGGTGCCAAACACGTTTGGGTAAAACAAGTGAAAGTTGGAGAAAACTGCATGATACTGCCGTAAGTCATGGGGTATTCCAAGATCCAATTTCCAATCCTAAATCCTAGTGGTAGAAGGTTCCAATCAAACAAGGCATGGAATGTTCCTTTGGAGGCCCATTGCTAATGGCTCATTATCCTGTAAAAAGAAACACACATAGTTTCTTGCCTAATCCTACCCATTGGATCAAGGATGGCCCATGAAAATCCAATGAAGGGGTTGGTGCGTTAAAAACGTTATTTTGAGGGGGTTATATTTAAAATATTATTTTTTCTTTGCTAAATTATAAAGTTCTCTTATATTTAATTAGTTAGTAATCCTACAAACTGTGTCACGTATCTCAAAGGCACACCTGTAGGAAAAAAAAAATTCATTGCATGTATATTAGAAATTCGATTAGATGGTTACCTCAAGCTATATTATTAATAGGATAATATTCAGGTGAGAATTAGTTTTCACATATTCTATGATAACTTTTTTGAGAAGCCCAATTGTGGGCCCCATTTGGGGATGGGACCAGGGGGGGATGGAAAAATCTATGTGAGACCACCCCAAATATCAAGTTTGACCCCAAACCCATACCTCTAACCCTTTTATCTGTGGCTCACAAGTTTAATGCATTCATATTCAAAAAAATATTCAACCTTCGATCTAACGGTTCACTCCATTCGGATGTGTGCCAATCCTTAAGATTAATGAGTATCACGGGGTTTCCTATTGGTTGCTAGGTTTGGATGGGTTGTAAGTTGGGTACTGCAAAAAAGTTCTTATATAATAGATGAGAACTAGTTCTCACTTGAATATTTCCCTTATTAATATTCCTTTTTTCACGTTTGTCACAATAAACCTCATGCTGCTTATTCCCAGACACAAGACATGTCACTTCCATGCAGAAAGATATGAATTATTATGAAGTTCACTTATTTTAGAGTTAAACACTAGTTTTCATTAGAACAACTCTATATGGTCGGGATCAATGGTTACTATACAAAACATATATATATATCAACAACAATGAATTGATCGACTTGCCTTTGGTTGGTAGAAAATATACTTGGTCTAACAATCAAGAGAGTTTAGCTATGAGCAGGATAGATCGTTTCCTAATCTCGAAGGAATGGGACGAGCATTTTGGTAACTCTATTCAACTAGCTCTCCCTAGACAAATATCAGATCATTGCCCAATCAAGTTGTTCACAAATAAACTTAATTGGGGTCCTATACCTTTTAGGTTTCTAAATTGTTGGCTCATGCACAAGGACTTTATGGCAAAAGTGTCAGAATGGTGGCCTCAGTTGACAGTTCATGGATTTGCAGGCTTCAAGCTCTCTAAAAAACTCCAGATGCTTAAAGTAAAGATAAAGGAGTGGAATAGAGAGGTTTTTGGTAAATTAGATTCCAATAGAAATGCTATTACTGAAGAGTTGGAGGCTTGGGACAAAATAGAAGAAATTCATCCTTTGATTGACATCGAGAAAAGGGCAAGAGGAGAAGCTGTTAGAAAGTTATGGGAGGTTAATCGTATGGAGGAAATTAACTGGAGGCAAAAATCTAGAGTTTTGTGGCTTAAGGAGGGTGACAGAAATACAAAATTCTTTCACAGGATGGCAAATGCTCGTAAAAGAATCAACTATATTGGCAAGATTAGGAGAGGAGAAAGGGACGTCCATAGCCCGGAGGAAGTGAAAGAGGGGATTGTTGAGTTTTTTGAATCTCTTTACTTCGAGGAAGATTTTTATAGGCCCACTTTGGAAAGTCTCCATTTTCCTTCTTTATCTTTGGACATGAAGCAGTGGTTGGAAAGGAAATTTAAAGAGGAAGAAATTACAAAAGCTGTGAATGATTGTGCAGGAGATAAAGCACCTGGCCCGGATGGTTTTAATTTTGCTTTCATCAAAGCTGGTTGGAGTTTTCTTCGTAAGGATTTTTATAACATGCTTTAAGAATTTCATAGAAGAGGTCGTCTTCACAAAGAGATTAATGCCACTTTCTTAACATTAATCCCAAAAGTTCCGAATCCAAGTGATTTAAAGGACTTTAGGCCCATTAATTTGGTGGGTTGTGTCTATAAGCTTTTGGCAAAGGTTCTAGCTAATAGATTGAAAGTGGTTCTTCCTCTAATAATAAGTTCTATGCAGGGGGCTTTTGTTAAAGAAAGGCAAATTCTTGATGGTATCCTTATTGCAAACGAGCTTATTGATTCAAGGAAGCGGTCACATGAGGAAGGTGTTATCTTTAAGGTTGATTTCGAAAAGGCCTATGATCATGTAAATTGGAAGTTCTTGGACTATATGATGGGCAGATTTGGGTTCGGAGAGAAATGGAGGGGATGGATAAATGAGTGTATTTCTTCTTGTTCCTTCTCAGTCTTAGTTAATGGCTCGCCTTCTCGTTTGTTTAAAGCTTCGAGAGGCCTAAGACAAGGAGACCCATTATCACCTTTTCTGTTTACGATGGTTGTTGAAGCTTTGAGTGCTCTCTTATTGAAAGCCAAAGACATTGAGATAATTGGGGGTTTTAAAGTGGGGAGAGACGGGGAAGCCGTTACTCATCTACAGTTTGCAGATGATACTATTCTTTTCAGCTCTTCTAATTGGGATGAGATTGTGTCAATTAAAAGAATTTTGAGATGTTTTGAGTTGGCCTCGGGTTTGAAAGTTAATCTTCATAAAAGCATTTTAGTGGGGGTGAATTGTTCTGAAGAGGTCTTAAGGCCTTTAGCTATCAAACTTCACTGCAAGGTTGGTCATTTGCCGATCCATTATCTTGGGTTACCTATTGGGGCTAATCCAAGATCGAAAACAATATGGGAACCTGTTATACAAAAAGTTGAAAAGAAGTTAAGTAGGTGGAAAAGGTGCTACTTATCTTTAGGGGGAAGGATAACTCTCATCAAAGCTTCCTTGTCAAATATCTCAGTTTATTACATGTCGTTATTCAAAATGCCAGCATCAGTGAGAAATAGATTGGATCGTGTAAGAAGAAACTTTCTTTGGGAAGGTAAAGGCGATAAAAAGAAGATTCATCTCATGAAATGGAGCGAAGTGGTCAAACCTAAATCTTGTGGAGGTTTAGGCATTGGGGATCTGGAGCTTAAAAATTGGGCTTTGCTAGCTAAGTGGTGGTGGAGGTTTGGAGTAGAAAAAGATGCTTTTTGGAAAAAGATTATTATTTCCAAGTATGGTGCGGATGAGTGGGGGTGGGCCCCTAAATGTGTCCCTAAGTATAAGATGTCAAGTTTATGGAGAGTTATTTCTTGTTTCGGGGAGGTGTCCAATGTTAGGGGGGAAGTCTTCAATAAGAGTGTAGGCTTTAGAGTTGGGGAGGGAAAGAATGTTCGTTTTTGGTATGATGATTGGGTTGGGATAGGGAAGTTTTGGTCTCTTTTTCCTAGATTGTTTAGAGTTGTATGTAATAAAGAGTCATCTGTCAAAGATTGTTATTTTTGGGTTGGTTCAAAAGTGTCATGGTTTGTGTCTTTTAGGAGAGGTTTGCGCCAGTTTGAGATTTCGGAGTATGAGTCATTGTTAAGCATTCTTGCTAACGTCTTTATTTGCAGGGGTGAGGAAGATATTCGCATTTGGAAGCCATGTCCTTTGGGGAGTTTCTCTGTTGGATCTTTCTATGGTGTTTCTTCCATAGTCTTGGGAAGTCGTTCTCATCTATCTCAAGTGTGGTGTGGTTTGGCCCCACCAAGGGTTGAGGTTTTCCTTTGGTTGGCAGTTGCAGGAAAGATTTCAACAGTAGACAATCTAAGGAAAAAAAGGATAATGTCTGAAGCCATTTCAGACACTTGTGTCTTATGTGGTAAGGAAGAAGAATCTATCACTCACTTGTTCTTGCATTGTGAGTTTGCCTCTTGCATTTGGCAATCTTTTTTCCAAAAATGTGGAATTTCATGGTGTTTGCCAAGGGCTTTAAGCGATTTGATGGAGGCTTGGAGGTTGTGTCCTTTTAAAGGGGTGGGATTAATCCTATGGAGGTTGATTCCTTTCTCTATTCTTTGGTCCATTTGGAAGGAAAGAAACAATAGAATCTTCAATGGCAAGGCAAAAGACATGGAGGATATTGTTTTTATGATTATCCTCAAAATAGCTAAATGGGCAAGTATAAGAAAAGAGTTAGAGCACTTGACCTTGGATAATATCTTAAGCAATTGGGAAGCTTGTTTGGGAAGCAGATGTGTTAAGAAGAAACATTTAGTCACTTGGGCTCCTCCTTCTCCTAATGTCCTTAAATTTAATGTTGATGGTGCGGCAAGAGGAAAACCAGGACCTGCAGGTATAGGTGGCATCTTGAGGAACTACAAGGGAGATGTATTGTTTATGTTCTCAAAGTATATAGGCATCAAAGATTCTAATGAAGCGGAAGTGTTAGCTATATTGGAAGCTCTAAGGATCTGTGTCTCAAATAATTTTCATAGCATAGTGGTGGAAAGCGATTCCTCAAATGCGATTTCTTGGATGTCTTGTTTGGAGAAGGGTCCATGGAAATTCCAATTTCTTTTCAATGAAATCAAGACTTGGTCATCATCTTTGAATGTTGAGTTTCATCATGTGCATCGGTCGGGGAATGGCATGGCGGATGCTTTGGCTAAGTTGGGGGTAGAAAGAGAGGTAGCTTTGCTTGCTCCTTTGTAATTTCTTGTTTTGTGTTGGTATTTAGCTCTAATACCTTCGCATGTCTTTTATTTCCATCTTCTTTACTGTACCTTTCTTAAGTCTTTAATATATTTTACCGTTACCGATCAAAAAAAAATATATATGACCAAGAGATGCTAATTCCAAGCCTAATCTCAAGAAGGAGCTCATTAAAACAAGGACAATAATCTCTATTTGAGAGAACAAGGGATTGTTTAGTTGGTTGGCTACCCCACATCTCACCCACCTTAGCCAGTGATTGATCCCTAGGTGGGCTTTCCTTCCCACTTGTGTGGGCTTCTTCTTCCCATGTATGTGGACGGGACTCTCTTGGGTCTCAAATTGATCTTTGACATGTATAGAAGGGGATTTGTATCAATGTAAAATTTGAATAATTGGAAATGGGCCCACTGATTCTACTTATATGTTTAATTTACATCATTGAAGCCAAATCTTATTTATTTGGAGTCACTATCATATTAAAGTGCAGTAAATTTTATTTTATGGCCAACAACCAGTCTACTTGACTTTCTTTTACCGGGTTCGCGACAAGCACATGAGAAACCACCAATGTATAATAGTTTAAAACTTCAAGATAAGTGTAATTTTTTTTTTCTAAATCGATCAAACGGACCCATCCATTACTGTTATAAAGGCCACTTTTAAAGATAATCTACTTTAGTTTTCCTTATCTTGGTTCCTCCAATCCTCCTTTTGGAGTTCATATAAGGGTGCGCCTTTATTCAATCCATCCCTTCTTAAACACCAACTCCCTTTAATTAGTGTCATTTCTAATTTCACACTATTATAGACATTAGTTACCGTTGAATTTTAAAAAGTAGATCAGTCTAGTGTATGTACTTGGCCGATTTTGCAAAACTAATTCATGACTTCTATACGAGCAATTGTTTGTTTGTATTGAATACATAGGAATTTACATCGAAAGTAGTCAAGATGAAGACCAAAGGAGTATACAAATTTTTTTTTTTTTAAATGTAGGTGTATACAAACATGACCATCAATTAAGCTTTCTTTTAGAGGAAATTGAATGAAGTGAAGATGAAAAATGAATACTCAACTATAACTCTAGTGATTTAAATTTCAAGAATGACAAAGATTCTATTTATTTCGCTATTTTTTATCCTTCACCTTTTGCCTTTCACACCTCATTATTTAATAATCATTCGATGGACATTTGACAATAAATTTTTATATATATTCAATTTCTATATAATCTACCTTAAACTAATAGGTCTGAGAAAAGAGGAACCAACTGATAAATGAGAGATGGTTTCTTCTCACTACAAAGAATAGGAAGAAAAGATCAGAGGGGTGGTGGGCCACCCACGTTTGAACCTTTCAGGAGCCACCTATCTCTTTTACTAAAGAGGGTTTGGCTTTTTCTTTCAAAGTTCCAAATAATTGATGTAAAGGTCATTCTCTTGGGACCCAAGTTTCTTGACCCTGGTGGAATGAGATAGATCTTCACCATTTCTTCCAAGAACATGCCACATCCAAATGACTCAACCATCTCCTTTCCATCACCGGTCCATTTCATGCCTCCTTGCGTTAGACCATATCAACATAAAACTGCCAAATCTTCTAGTGCTAAAGTGGCAATTTTCTTCATGGATTTGAGTTTTAAATGTGGTGGGACCATCAATATAAATATCAGCTGATATGTATTGATCTAGCTTTATACACTGGTTCTTTACAATATTAAGAAAAAGATCAATACTGAATTCTGCATTGGGTTTAACAAGATCCAGCCAAGACACTTGTTTTTGGTAAGCAGGGTTGGCTTTAATTATTTTGTTTTTGATCGGTAACGGTAAAATATATTAAAGACTTAAGAAAGGTACAGTAAAGAAGATGGAAAGAAAAGACATGCGAAGGTATTAGAGCTAAATACCAACATAAAATAACAAATTACAAAGGAGCAAGCAAAGCTACCTCTCTTTCTACCCCCAACTTAGCCAAAGCATCCGCCATGCCATTCCCCGACCGATGCACATGATGAAACTCAACATTCATAGATGATGACCAAGTCTTGATTTCATTGAAAAGAAATTGAAATTTCCATGGACCCTTCTCCAAACAAGACATCCAAGAAATCGCATTTGAGGAATCGCTTTCCACCACTATGCTATGAAAATTATTTGAGACACAGATCCTTAGAGCTTCCAATATAGCTAACACTTCCGCTTCATTAGAATCTTTGATGCCTATATACTTTGAGAACATAAACAATACATCTCCCTTAAAGTTCCTCAAGATGCCACCTATACCTGCAGGTCCTGATTTTCCTTTTGCCGCACCATCAACATTAAATTTAAGAACATTAGGAGAAGGAGGAGCCCAAGTGACGAAATGTTTCTTCTTAACACATCTGCTTCCCAAACAAGCTTCCCAATTGCTTAAGATATTATCCAAGGTCAAGTGCTCTAACTCTTTTTTTATACTTGCCCATTTAGCTATTTTGAGGATAATCATAAAAATAATATCCTCCATGTCCTTTGCCTTGCCATTGAAGATTCTATTGTTTCTTTCTTTCCAAATGGACCAAAGAATACAAAAAGGAATCAACCTCCATAAGATTAATCCCACCCCTTTAAAAGGACACAACCTCCAAGCCTCCATCAAATCGCTTAAAGCCCTTGGCAAACACCATGAAATTCCACATTTTTGGAAAAAAGATTGCCAAATGCAAGAGGCAAACTCACAATGCAAGAACAAGTGAATGATAGATTCTTCTTCCTTACCACATAAGACACAAGTGTCTGAAATGGCTTCAGACATTATCCTTTTTTTCCTTAGATTGTCTACTGTTGAAATCTTTCCTGCAACTGCCAACCAAAGGAAAACCTCAACCCTTGGTGGGGCCAAACCACACCACACTTGAGATAGATGAGAACGACTTCCCAAGACTATGGAAGAAACATCATAGAAAGATCCAACAGAGAAACTCCCCGAAGGACATGGCTTCCAAATGCGAATATCTTCCTCACCCCTGCAAATAAAGACGTTAGCAAGAATGCTTAACAATGACTCATACTCCGAAACCTCAAACTGGCGCAACCCTCTCCTAAAAGACACAAACCATGACACTTTTGAACCAACCCAAAAATAACAATCTTTGACAGATGACCCTTTATTACATACAACTCTAAACAATCTAGGAAAAAGAGACCAAAACTTCCCTATCCCAACCCAATCATCATACCAAAAACGAACATTCTTTCCCTCCCCAACTCTAAAGCCTACACTCTTATTGAAGACTTCCCCCCTAACATTGGACACCTCCCCGAAACAAGAAATAACTCTCCATAAACTTGACATCTTATACTTAGGGACACATTTAGGGACCCACCCCCACTCATCCTCACCATACTTGAAAATAATAATCTTTTTCCAAAAAGCATCTTTTTCTATTCCAAACCTCCACCACCACTTAGCTAGCAAAGCCCAATTTTTAAGCTCCAGATCCCCAATGCCTAAACCTCCACAAGATTTTGGTTTGACCACTTCGCTCCATTTCATGAGATGAATCTTCTTTTTATCGCCTTTACCTTCCCAAAGAAAGTTTCTTCTTACACGATCCAATCTATTTCTCACTGATGCTGGCATTTTGAATAACGACATGTAATAAACTGGGATATTTGACAAGGAAGCTTTGATGAGAGTTATCCTTCCCCCTAAAGATAAGTAGCACATTTTCCACCTACTTAACTTCTTTTCAACTTTTTGTATAACAGGTTCCCATATTGTTTTCGATCTTGGATTAGCTCCAATAGGTAACCCAAGATAATGGATCGGCAAATGACCAACCTTGCAGTGAAGTTTGATAGCTAAAGGCCTTAAGACCTCTTCAGAACAATTCAACCCCACTAAAATGCTTTTATGAAGATTAACTTTCAAACCCGAGACTAACTCAAAACATCTCAAAATTCTTTTAATTGACACAATCTCGTCCCAATTAGAAGAGCTGAAAAGAATAGTATCATCTGCAAACTGTAGATGAGTAACGGCTTCCCCACCTCTCCCCACTTTAAAACCCCCAATTATCTCAATGTCTTTGGCTTTCAATAAGAGAGCACTCAAAGCTTCAACAACCATCGTAAACAGAAAAGGTGATAATGGGTCTCCTTGTCTTAGGCATCTCGAAGCTTTAAACAAACGAGAAGGCGGGCCATTAACTAAGACTGAGAAGGAACAAGAAGAAATACACTCATTTATCCATCCCCTCCATTTCTCTCCGAACCCAAATCTGCCCATCATATAGTCCAAGAACTTCCAATTTACATGATCATAGGCCTTTTCGAAATCATGTGACCGCTTCCTTGAATCAATAAGCTCGTTTGCAATAAGGATACCATCAAGAATTTGCCTTTCTTTAACGAAAGCCCCCTGCATAGAACTTATTATTAGAGGAAGAACCACTTTCAATCTATTAGCTTCAATTATGTTTGCCAACAAGGAAAGAAACTGCTTTTATACAAATTATTGTGTGCATGCATGCATAATATCTGGTGGTTTCACATGTAGGTGCCCAGCAATTATGATAGAGCCCACAAACATGAAAATATAACAACATATTCGGAGAATCAAGTATCGACAAGTGGATAAGAGGCGGGGTTGAAACTCGACCGAGTCAATACACCAATTGACGATTATTATTGGATTTCGACCAATTGACATGGTCACATGCTTGAACACATGGTTGGGACCCACATTTTCCATTGTGGCCGGCTTGGGTCAATGTGTACATATCCTTCTCAATATGGGACTGACAAATGTCAACAAAATGTGGCGCAATGTGGAGGCTGACCATACTTCATTTAAGAAGCACGTTGGAACTATTATGATTGTTATTAATATAATTTTAGGTTGAATCTTCTATGCTTCCATTAAAGAAAAGGCAATAAACCATGTTCTTCGTGACTTGTACTTGTATGTATATTGTATTATCTTTCCTATGATCCATCGACTTTCTTTAATGCTACACATCCTCTTTCCTTGTCGTTGTTCAAAATCCAAATACGCGCTTCAGACTGTTTCTCTTCTTGGGTGGCCAGTGTGCCGGCTATTTATCTTTGGGAAAGTTATGGGAAATGGTCAAATGGGAGATCAATTAAAGTCATTTGAGATTAAGCACCTCTATGGGAAATGGGAAGATAATATCATGTCATGCATTAGTAATTATATATATTTATTAAACATCGACAATTTTCTAGTGAGTCCTATTGAGAAGGCATGTATTTAGGACGACCCATATTTTCAAAGGGTAAGCTCTCATGTGTATTTACATTCCTTCGACTCACGACTCCTCCAAGCCAGAAGTTCAGAGGATTTAGGCTCCGCAAAGGCCTATTTCTAATGGAGTGAAATTTGGTGACCTTACAATGATTGAGGCCGGATCCCTAGTGACCCCACATGCTCCTTGTGACTGTAAGGCATTTTCATTGATAATTTGAAATGTTCAAAATGAATGTCATTCTCTCAAGTGGTATCCTTAAATTTTACTATAAGAAAAGTTGGTTCCAATATAAAATTGAGCACATGACTGATAATGTGATTAGCATGATTCTATGCATTGATGTTATTTTGAATTTTATTGCGGGGCCAATTCCTTTTAAAATAAAATCTCAGGATGCTTCATAGGAGTGCGAACATTTATTTTGAATGACCCAAATGATTAATAAGTGGGCACAACATTGGAGTTCAACGTCCCACTCATGGGAACAATTTTGATTATTAAGATTTTTCTTTTTTAGATCTCTACACCTACATGAAACAGAAAGTATCCTCAGGTGTAGTGTAGAGGAATTGATTGATTGTGACCGGACAAGCAAGCCAGATTAGTCCCACTCCCATTAGCCCATGCTAGCCTTAAAATAGATTGTTCAGTTTTCCTATTTACCTTTTTAAGATGAAGTAGATATAAAATTAAGAATAAGTAAAAAAGGTTAAAACCTAACCTCCAAGTTAAAGTCAAGCATGCTCAATACTTCCAAGGAGCATTGCAAATTCTACTCCATCTGGTCCTTGATCATGGTTGGTGTGGTCCCCTGGCCCGGGACTAGTCCAATTCAGTTCAATGGACTCACATGACAGTCAAGCTTATTTTCATACATGAGATATATAAATAAAAAAATTTAGTCCATTAGTAATCAATGTCACTTTAATTGAAGTGAAATTCGAGCGACTTCTTAAACACTCAAAGATTTTACTTGACGAGAAGATTGGAACCTAAAAAAATGAGCTTTAAATGTGGTTAGGATCATCTTAACCGTTATTTTGATCATTTCTCATTTTTAGTTCTTTTTTAAACTAATCACATCCATTACATTCATTTTAAGCTAGTATTAGATACCACCGACACTGATCTACTCTAATGTCATTGTGCACTCCAACTGTCATGATCTCTCCAAATGAATGCTACACATATCAAAACAATTCAAATTAGAACTCGTCCACACACGCCATTCCAAAACCTTCCATCAAGAGTATGATCACAATTTGCATGTTAAAAGTCTTTGAAATGGAAGATTAACTTTGTTGTTTTCTGAATCCAGATGTGACCCCATCGCAAGCAGACCACATGATTTCTAACATTTTCTTTTCCTACAAATAAAAATATAATTGTAATCATACAATAGCCATTCCACCCCCGAGTTGGTGGAGGGACATATGATGTGTGTTTGCTCTTCACATCTTGCATTCGAAACTGTCACGATTGTCCATATGTAGGTTGCAATTCATGGAATTAGTTACGGTGGATCAAACAATTCCAAAATATCCTCTTTTAATCGCAAGGGGTACATGCAAATCCTCTTATCCACGTGCACCGGATAAAACTAAAGGAAATAGCCGACAAAAAATAGGCGTCGAACATAAGACCACTCCCATCATCATCTCACTACCACAAATGTCTTAATATGGCCCAACAAAGAAATAGTCCACAATTAGGAAGGAGTATGATTTGAGGTTGTCCAAAGGAGTAGGTTCATCCCCCAGTTAATACTGAATAAATTCAAAAAAAATCACAGTTCCTCTATAGGACCTCTACAGAGACCAAGGAAAGCGTGTAAGAGAGAGAGAAAGCCGCGAAATTTCCTCTCCTTGAACATATAGATTCGGACCCAACTACGTCTCGTTTCGTCTCCATAAAAGCCCTTCTCTTTCTCTCTCTTTCATCTCTCTTTCTCTCTCTCTCTCTCTCACTTTCCATCGATCGAGCGAGAGATCTTTCGATCAATCGAACGAGATTTTCTACGCCGATCTGAGCTTTCAACTGCAAGATCCCTCACATTTTTGTGTTTCGTCATCATCATCACAGGTAATCTTGATTTCGTTCTTCTCCAGCTTGATTCTCCATGAAATCCCCTTCTTTTCTTTTTGCAATTCCTCTTCTAATCTCTCTCTCTCTCTCTCTGTTTTTTTTATCAGTGAGATGTTCTTCAATGCTTTTGTTCTGTTCAATTTTTCGTCTTCTTCGTCAAATGTGAGAGTAGACGACGAATATCGGATCTCACTGAGATGAATGTAGTAGCAAGAGAAATTCAGTTTAGCTAATTAGTTTTTTTTTTTCGTGGATTTGTTGTTGTTTTAGTTTTGAGAGTAGAGAAATGTCTTTTGATTTTGTATGGCGTGTGCGAAAGAGAGGAATTAGGTTTTAGCTGTAGAACTCAGTTTGTGTTTTGTCATTTTTGATGGGTAATTGAATTGGTAGATCTGGTGATAAGGTTTGTTTTGGTTCTTGGGTTTCGAGATACTTTGCCTGATTTTAGAATTTTTGATTTGGTGTGGAATTGATGCCTTTCTTGAAGAATTTGAGGAATGAAGTTTCAATGAGTAGAATTGGATGAAGGATTTTGTTCTTTTCTTTTCTATAACTTTTGTTCGAAGAGGAGCTGAATATTTAGTTAAACTTAAATTGCTTGTGGGTAAATTCGCGGAATTTGTGTTATTGTTCTTATGATTCAGAGCCTTTTAAAGTGACTCTTTCAAGAGTTTCTGTACATATTGTTTGATTTTGGTTATTATTTTGATTTTCAGTTGTTGCAGATTTTTCTGCCTCTTAGTGAATTGGGCTGCTGTTTGATATTGTTGATTTGAGGTTATAGAACTCCTTTTAATAGAACGGGTTGGTGTGAAGCTGGTGATTGATTGGTAGCGAGTTTAAACAAATCCATGCCAGTGTTGTTTTAGCAGAGCTGTCACTCTGAAAGATGCCACGGGCGGGGAGGACAAGGGGGAAGCTCCGATGGAGCAATCTCTACAGCTTTTCTTGTCTCCGTCCGAATGTCTTGGACTCGGAGAGCGGGCATCCCCTCCATGGCCCTGGATACTCTCGGGTTGTCCATTGCAACCAACCCCGTCTCCACCGAAAGAAGCCCCTGAATTACCCTTCAAACTATATTTCGACCACCAAATACAATGTCATCACCTTCCTTCCAAAAGCAATCTTTGAGCAATTCCGAAGAGTTGCCAATGTGTACTTCCTCTTGGCTGCGATTTTGTCACTTACACCTGTAGCCCCCTTCTCTGCTGTGAGCATGATTGCCCCTTTGGCTTTTGTTGTGGGGCTGAGTATGGCAAAGGAAGCTTTAGAAGATTGGCGTAGGTTTATCCAAGACATGAAGGTCAACAGTAGGAAGGTTAGCATCCACAAGGGGAATGGGGAATTTGGTTATAAAACCTGGCAGAAGATTCGGGTTGGAGATGTTGTCAAAGTCGAGAAAGATCAGTTCTTTCCTGCGGACTTGCTTTTGTTGTCTTCAAGCTATGATGATGGAATTTGCTATGTGGAAACTATGAATTTGGATGGAGAAACTAACTTGAAGGTCAAGAGATCTTTGGAGGTAACGTTTCCCTTGGTTGAGGCTGGGGACTTTATGGATTTCACGGGGACAATCCGGTGTGAAGACCCCAACCCTGACCTTTACACTTTTGTGGGTAATTTTGAGTACGAGCGGCAGATTTTTGCTCTTGATCCTACCCAGATTCTCCTCAGAGATTCAAAGCTCAGGAATACTACATATGTGTATGGAGTGGTGATTTATACTGGCCATGACAGCAAAGTTATGCAGAACTCTACAAAATCCCCGTCTAAAAGAAGCAGAATTGAGAAGAAAATGGACTACATCATATACATTCTTTTTACTCTTCTTGTTTTGATTTCTTCGATCAGCTCGATTGGTTTTGCAGTGAGGATAAAGTATGACATGCCAAAGTGGTGGTACATGCAACCAGAAAATACTACAAATTTGTACGATCCAAAAAGGCCTGCCTTGTCTGGCATTTTCCATCTGATCACAGCTCTTATCCTTTATGGATATTTAATACCTATCTCACTCTATGTTTCCATTGAGGTAGTCAAGGTTTTGCAAGCTATGTTCATTAACCATGATATCCAAATGTATGACGAGGAGATTGGAAAACCTGCACAAGCACGAACCTCTAACTTGAATGAGGAGCTTGGGCAGGTTGATACTATTCTATCAGACAAAACAGGCACTTTGACATGCAATCAGATGGATTTTCTGAAGTGTTCTATTGCCGGTGTTCCATATGGCATGGGTTCTAGTGAAGTTGAAATTGCTGCAGCAAAGCTGATGGCTATGGACCTTCATGGTCAGAAGTTAGAAATTTCTGATTCTCCCATTCAGACGAAAAGTGGTCATGATATGAGGGAAAATGATCGCAGGGTGTCAGAAATCGAAATGGCTGATGTTACTCCTAAGGTCGAAAAAGCACTGAAGCAGAAAATTAAGGGTTTCAACTTTGAAGATGATCGTCTCATGAACGGGAATTGGTCGAAGGCACCAAATGCAGATGTCATTTTGCTGTTCCTTCGGATCTTGGCTCTCTGTCACACAGCAATTCCAGAACCAAATGAGGAAACTGGTGGTTTCAACTATGAAGCGGAGTCACCAGATGAAGGAGCTTTCCTTGTCTCTGCAAGAGAGTTTGGGTTTGAGTTCTGCAAAAGAACACAATCAAGTGTTGTCATCCGAGAAAGACATACTTCTTCTGGACACCCAATTGAAAGGTCAGTATATGATTATGAGCAGCTATTGTCAAATTATTTTAGTAAACTTTTAGATTGTTAGCATTTAATCTGTTTAGTGTCGGTTGTTTAGGGAATTCAAAATTCTCAACCTCTTGGAGTTCAATAGCAAAAGGAAGCGGATGTCCGTGATTGTGCAGGATGAGAATGGGCAAATTCTTCTTCTGTGCAAAGGTGCTGACAGGTCTGATTTACGAATTGCATTTTGTTGTATGTTTTTTTTTTTTTTTTCCATAGGGAACATGTTATCTGGACAACTGCTTGCTGATGTCTTCTGTACAAGATCTTTCATTTTCCTGTGTTGCTTTTGATATTTTGTTCTTCATCCATTGCATATGGTTATTTTATCAACTCATTTCATTCATAATATATATATATATATAAGGAATATGAGGAAAAATATGATCCTGATGCTGAGTACGTGTAAAATATCCTTTGGCAAAAAAATTGTACGTGGGACCAGTACTAGGATCCTGACTGTCATCTGACATATTTCATCATAGTTTTCTGGTCCCCAGATTTCTCTCTGATTAACAGCAGTAAGCCTTAAGTGAGGAGAAAGGTAGGAAGAATACAGCTATGGTCCACATTCAATGGACAAAGGCTAAATATTGGATGATTGTGGTTCCCTATAATACGGGGATTTTGTATTAACCAGCCTGTGCTCCAAATGTCCTTTGTATCCCAAGGGTCTTGGGGCTCTAAACATATTCAGCTTATGCGGTGGATCATGCATGTCATCAACAAAGTAATATATCTTCTTGATAGTTTTTAATGCAAGATTATGGAAAATCATTATGATGGAATATTTAGTCTTTTGACATTCTCATTGCGCTCATGGTGCTGGATTCTAATGTTTTAACTACCATCCTTGATGTTATTGTGCTTTCTTTCAAGCTAGAACTTATAATTCATGTTTGTCAATCATACAGCATTATACTGGAGCGGCTATCAAAACATGGAAGAGTATATGAGGAGGAAACAATCAGGCATCTAAATGAGTATGGAGAAGCTGGCTTGCGAACATTAGTTCTTGCATACAGGAAAATTGAAGAGTCCGAGTATTCTGTTTGGAACGATAAATTTCTCAAAGCAAAGACTACTATAGGACCTGAAAGAGAGGCCCTCCTTGAACGTGTTGCAGATTTGATGGAAAAGGACTTGATTCTTGTGGGTGCAACTGCTGTGGAGGACAAATTACAGAAGGGGGTAAGCCTATCTGTTGCTCCCTCCTCTTTTTTTAGCTAGATACCTGGATACTTCAAAATAGGCAACATGTTGTTTTGGATTGTATCCGATACTTCGCCTTTTGTGTTTTAGTACAATGTCCCCGCCATATCCATGCCATATGTGTGTGTGTGCGTCACAGGTTTTGAGTATTCGGTCCTAATTTGTCCCCATTTTTTCTTTAAAAGGTTCCTGAGTGCATTGATAAACTAGCACAAGCTGGTCTCAAAATTTGGGTGTTGACAGGTGACAAGCTGGAGACTGCAATCAACATTGGGTATGCCTCATTCACATTGCAAAACCCTCTTTTACTAATTAGCATCTTCAAATATATTAGCTTTTCGGCTAGTATCATGTCTCATGATGCCACATTGAGTGCCTGATAATATGTCTGTTTACAGTTTTGCATGCAGTCTACTTCGGCAGGGCATGAAACAGATACTCGTAACTACAACAAACACAGATGCCAACAAGGTACATGTTATTTTTTTTTGTTTATTTTTCTCAGTTTCTTTTTTATGATACAAGAAGTGCATTTCATGTTAGAAATTTTTGTTATGTTGGGTGAAAAGCAGGGAATGAAGGAAAACATTTTGCTGCAAATCACTAATGCCTCTCAAATGATCAAGCTAGAAAAGGATCCCCATGCTGCGTTTGCCCTAATTATTGATGGGAAAACTCTATCTTATGCTTTAGAGGATGACCTGAAGCTTAAATTTTTGGGCCTGGCTGTTGATTGTGCATCTGTAATATGCTGCCGCGTCTCCCCAAAGCAGAAGGCCGACGTATGATTTATCAGGCATTCATTGATATAATTTTCATCATAGTTGTTCATTTGCAACCGATGTTGAAGGAGACTTGCTTTCTTGTTCTGGAAACAGGTGACTAAGTTGGTAAAACAAGGAACTGGAAAGACCACTTTGGCGATTGGTGATGGTGCGAATGATGTGGGCATGATTCAAGCGGCAGACATTGGTGTTGGTATCAGCGGTGTTGAAGGGATGCAGGTTCGTAATGCTACCATCTCATCATCGTCATTGTAGCCTTATACCATCTATTGTGGGTTGGCTAAAGTGTTCCACCCTAAAACTCACTTAAAAAAAAACAACATTAAGACCACAAAACCTACTTAGAAACATGCAAAAAAGAATGTAACTCTCTCAAAATGTCTTGTGTAAGAACCAGAAACTCTCTGTACCAAGTATATGATACTAACAAGATGTGTGCATGTGTAATACAACTATGTACTCGTCTTAATTAATTAATGTTTGACCCATCCAATATTTTAGTTGTTATATATTTTGAAATCTGGCCGACTATTTATCATTAGTGGAAGGAAAATAAAAAGCTTGTACATATCAGCACCTATTGTTTGTCAGAACCAATATAAATGAGGGTATAATTTTCTTCCCAAGGAAACCAGCTTGGTCTTAAACCAGTTTAGCTTTTATTTGAGTTGCCAGATATTCGGAATTAAGATTGTGTTGGCATCGTACGTTGCAGCAACCTCACTGTTTATAACCTCTGTGCAGGCTGTGATGGCTAGTGATTTCTCTATTGCCCAGTTTCGGTTTCTGGAACGACTTCTTGTTGTCCATGGCCACTGGTGCTATAAAAGGATTGCCCAGATGGTAAGAACTAAAGAGCTCCTTTCATGGTCTGTTTCATTTAACAAATAAAAACTCCATAAACTCAAAACATATATAGCTAATTCTTGGAAACTGTTTTTGTGTTCAGATCTGCTATTTCTTCTATAAGAATATAGCCTTCGGTCTCACACTCTTCTACTTCGAGGCATATACAGGCTTCTCAGGGCAGTCAGTCTATGATGATTGGTATATGCTGCTGTTCAACGTCATTCTTACTTCATTGCCTGTCATATCTCTAGGAGCCTTCGAGCAAGATGTTTCATCCGAAGTCTGCCTGCAGGTTAGTTCTGTTACATTTTTATATAATTTCGCCTGGCTTCTAATTTTTTGATAGAAATTGTTATGCTGTTTACTAATAGCTCGAGCTTTTGATGCTACTGGTTATTAACATGGTATCAGAGTTAGATATCACGGGTTCAAAACCCTTGGGAGGCATGTTACCTCCATTTGTTTGTCTGTTGGGTTTCGAATTTGAACTGCTTCCCATTGGGTTGTGGGTGTTGATATAAATTGTTATGCCGTTCACTAATATGTCGAGCTTTTGGTGTTACTGATTATTAATATAATTTTCACCCAATTGTTTCATTTGCAGTTTCCAGCATTATACCAACAAGGACCGAAGAATTTGTTCTTTGATTGGTATAGGATATTTGGTTGGATGGCTAATGGTCTCTACACATCACTCATTGTATTCTTCCTCAACATCAACATCTTAAACATCGAGGCGTTCCGTGCCGAAGGACAGACAGCGGACATGGCATCTGCTGGAACAACCATGTTCACATGCATTGTATGGGCTGTGAACTGCCAAATTGCACTCATAATGAGCCATTTCACATGGATCCAGCACCTCTTTGTCTGGGGCAGCATCGTCACTTGGTATATCTTCCTGTTCCTCTATGGCATGTCCTCACCAATCTTCTCCGGGAATGCTTACAGGATTCTCATAGAAGCACTGGCCCCCGCACCCATGTACTGGATTGTCACGCTACTTGTCACTATTATATGCATCATTCCCTATTTGACCCACATATCATTTCAAAGATCCTTCAACCCGTTGGATCACCACATCATCCAGGAGATCAAGTACTACAAGAAGGATGTTGAGGATCATCACATGTGGACAAGGGAATCCTCCAAAGCAAGGCAGGAGACCAAAATTGGGTTCACGGTGAGGGTGGAAGCTAAGATCAGGCAGTTGAGAGGAAAGTTGTTGCATAAGAGGTACTCCAACACTCAAAGCCCCCAAACTGGTTCATGAAAATGGCCAGGGCAATTTCTTTTTTGTTAGGGTTTTACGGCCTGCCATTTCTCTCCTCCTTCCTGTTCATATGTCTAGTAAATTTGCATTCAGTTTCATGGGGTTGGTAAAGATCCCATTATAGCAGCAGCTGTATTGAGGTTTGTTTTTCTGTACAAATATTTTTTTGTTTTTCCAAAAAATTCATTGAGTGGCAGTTTTCTAGAGTTACTCATTTAGAATACATCGCTTGTATGTTTTGTACCTTCTTACTAGTTCAGAAATTCATTTTCTCTATAGTTTTTTCCATGCATTTTCTATTACTCAATTCTCTGTCTCCAATAAAAACATCCTTGGAATTCTTTATCTCTCCATTCCACTTTGGAGTACTTCAATCGCATACCCAACCAAGTTGAAACTTTTTTGTTCCCTCAAAGAATATCATGTCTCTCTTCACATGTCATCCAAGAGATACAAGAAATAAAAAAATAAAAAGTAAAAAATGAAGAAAGAATATTGAAGACCATCGACAAATTGCAATAGCTCATGACATGAGCTCGAGTCCTACCAAGCGAAAAGAATAATAAAAAACAAACAAAAAGAAAAAAAAATAATAGTAATAAGTGGCCATGTTTAGTATCTCTACTCTTTTCTACTCTTTTTTTGACTGATCGAGTAAAAATAGAGCTATAAAAAAAAAAAATCATACAAAAAAGAGGTCAAAGCTCTATTTTTTAGCTGTCCATTTTTTGAGCATTTGGATTATAGAGGATTTGTCTCTAAATGTATAAAACAGACAGAGGCCAGAATGTTGTGTCAAATGCTTTTATTTTCATAACCTCTGTCCGCTTTAGACAAGTAGAGGCTGAAAATAAAGGTGTCAAACATGGGCTAAAAAGATGAAGGCGTTTGCTAACAGACTGAACTTCATATCTTCCAAACACAACAAACAAATATTTAGTAAAACTAACACTCTTGACCTTCAAATGTTAGAAAGCTAGGATTTTGTTACCCAAATACTCTGGGAAGTGAAAAGATACTGGGGTTAAGTGGGTGAAGCTGGATTTGCTCAAAAATGTAATTGGACTGTTTTGTCCAAACCCGTTGATCTTTTCCTTCAAATGAAATGATCAGGTTGCCAACGAACTTTGAGAATGACTCCAATTATGAGCTTATGAATGTTTTTTTTTTTTTTTTGACAAATCAGTTCTTTTCTTTTGGGGAATGGTGTTGATTAGTAATTTAGGCCTGTTGATGGGACAGTATGGGCCTGGGCTTGGGTTGTTTAATCCGTCCCGAATATTGGATGGGCTTATTGGGGGTTGTTCAATCTTGACCCTAAATGTAACGGGCCTACATCAAATTCCGTCTCGTATGGGCCCGGACTGGGTCAGGGCTCAGCACGATCTTGAATATAAAGGAAACATTCTCTAATTTTTACTCTGTTTTGCTACAATACTAGTGCATAACTAAATTGTTGAGCTAGACGACGAATGTTTAGTAATTAATATTGTAGATACCAAGATTAATCAGTCCATGAAATGAAGTTTGTCGATAGTAATTAATAGACACTAACATTCTCAGAAAAAACATTGGTTGTTCACATCAGTGAACTAGTTTGTTATGTTTGGATCTGATCGAGTATTCAAACCTTAATGATCAATTGGATAGTAGGACCCATAATCTGGTCTAGCTCCACTTTCCTTGCTGGTGGGCGGGGCGGGGTTTGGACGGGTTGTGCTTGTTCTACTCATTTCTAGTCCCATTTTGACTGGGCTTTAAAATTATTGTCCAAGCGCAGTCCGCTGGGCTCAATTTTTTTTAAAAGTCCTGTATTTTTAGACTTGGGCCGTGCCGGGTACCCATTTCAACGGGCTCAATTGATAAGCCCAATTAGTATGTTTTGGGAATGTTCATCGCATCTCCGTCACCGGAATGTGAGTGATTTGTGGAAATTTTAGATCTGGGTCACATGTCCTGACTTGAGAAAATGGCAGTTAATGTAAAATCCCAAATGCTTGCTAGAGGTTGAAGTTGGGTTTTAATAAGAAAACTGTTTCTTTCACAGGCGAGCGAAAAGCTCTCATGTAAAAATCAAGATGGGAGGAGGGTATTTGGTGACCCAGTTATAACTCGGAAATTTCATTCATATTGAAACTATATAAAACTACACCTGAGAAAAGGAGTAAGCAAAAGATAACAAAGAAACCTGGTCTAGCACACACTATAGACTGAACATCTTTTACATATGGAAAGAGGAGATTGAAATTAGCAGAGAAACTAAATTTTGAGTTTTAGCGATCAACTCCACGTTATTGCTCGTGTATACATGATTCTAATGCTTCAAAAGTTATCAAGGTAAGTAGCTTTTGTTTGTTTTAGATTTTGATTTTTGAATGAAGTACTGTACTTTGTTTTCAGCATAGCAGGCCATATCGTTATAGATGAAAGGGATATCTCTAGGATAAGTCATTTATGAAGCACAAATACAAGGTGTGAAAGGTGTCATTGAAAATTGTTCAAAAAATAGAAGGTGTCATTGAAATTGGACTGGCATCCCATCATCTCTCATCAATTTGTCTGAAAGTCGTATTATTGGAAATCCAGCACAAAAAATAAGAGCTCATGTCCAAATCATATATATTATATTATTAATCACCATATAATTTAGTTTTGAGGTTGTTGGACCGGGTCAGTCAGGTGGGGCCCACCGGAGTTGGAGGTAGGTCCTACAGATTTAGATGCGTGCCTATTTGAATGTTGAACTTGACATGCATCCCGTATGTTTGTGGGGCAAGAGGATTCTGTGAAAGAAAATAAATTTAGCTTACTTTTTAGCAGTTTGGTGCCCGCCACGGCGCCACATATCTCTTTTGCAAAAAAAATAAAAGAAACATAAACTGAATTTCCTCCAAAGATAGGGCTTCGATTACCGATGAAGGGGAGAAAAAGGCATGATTCTTTTCTCTTGTGAAAATAAAATCTCTGTACAAAAAAAATATGAGTTAATCTCAAAGGCATAATGGTCACAGGTGAGGAATCTATAAGGAATCAATAGAGTTGTAGACTCCTCATCATAGCAGTTTTGAGGATTTTTCAAAAAAAATCTGTATAGTTGAGGATTTCACATCGATATCAATGCATATCGGTGCTTATGGCTGAAAAAGATTAGTATAGGTGCGTACATCCTCAAAACGGAGAAGGTCAGGAGGGGTCGGTCAGTCTTGAAAATCCTCAAATATGAATTTTCCAAATCATCGATGAGAATCAATGAGGATTCCTTCATACATTATCAAAAGCAGCCTAACAAATACATGGGGAAAGCCCTTTCCTTTCTCATTTTCCTTCTCGCCTATGTCTCATGTGGTTGTCCAAGAATCATACTTGGACATGAATTAGAGTCGAGGTCAATGTTACCCCAGATTCCACCCAAATGATTTCAAGGTGGTCTCAATATTAAAAGGTCTCATGGGTTTTACACAAATCCAAACGGATTGGAGTGTCCAATTGAAAGAAAATAAAATCATGCATTTCAACATAGTTAGATTAAAAATTGACTCAAAATTATTTCATTTAGATCTTTCGATCTTAAGCTCAGCAATAATGATTTTGGGAGGCCCCCTCCATTGAAACCTAATGGGTTATCTCAAATGGTCTTCCATGGGAGACATCTGCACATGAGTACCCTCCTCTTTTCAAATCCTAATTCCATCTCTCAAGTATATATGGTGCAGATTTTTGAAATCAATTAGAGGAATGTGGGCCCCACCGAATGGTCGGTCGAGTTTGGCTGCTAGCCGGGTCATTCACGTGTCTCAGCTTTCCACGGAATCTAATGCAGTTTGAGATGATATGCACAAGACGGTACCCGGTCTGATGCGTAACAGTATTAAGTACGCTGTCCGGTTCAGTCACACCGATACTGCAGAATATGCTTTTAGACACGTGTCCACAACAAGGAACGGTACCGTTCCCCGATTCGTACGGTCCATCCCTTTCATGTACCGGTATGGTATCGTATCGGTGACGCCATGTGATGGATGGGATATTTCCTGTGGAAAACGAACCCTATGTAATCAAAATCCAAGAGTAAAGTAGAGTAAAAGTTATTTTAAAGAAATAATAAAATATAAATAGGTTATAATAATATTTTATTTTTAGTTGTTTGTTATAAAATTTTTTTGACTTTTTTTTTTTATTAAAAAGTAATTTTTTTTTTTTGTCTTTTAGTGGAGAAATGAGGTTATTTTTTTACTTTTTTTTTTGAAATATGGTGAGAAATTTGAATTAAAGTGCTATTTGTGGGATTTTTTTTTATAAATGGGATTTTACCTTACTTGACTCTAATAGTGGAATTGTCAAACAAGCCTGCAGGGGGGTTCATGTAGAGTACCTGGGGTTTTAGTTTCAAAAAGTTCTATATCCTTTTAGTGAAATTCAACTTCATGCCTCTAGATTTTGTAAAATCTTTCGAAAAATCGATTTCCATCCTAAATTCCTGATTCCTTGTCTTTGGTGGAGCATTTAAAAATTTCATAAAAAAAGAGATAAAGATTTCAAGAATTTAAAAAATTATTTAAGACGTTTCGATTCAGGTAGCTGAAATTCTAGAATTCTCTAAAAATAAAGAAAAAAGATATTTACAAATGCCATGGAACAAGTCCTCACATCATATCCATAAATTTCTATAATGCTAAGTTCTTATTAAATTTTTAATAAAAGAATAGGCCCAACGTGTGCGTGCCCACCTAGATCTAGAGTCCAGGTGGTGCGAGGGGCATGAGTTTGGTCAAATTAAGATGTGGGTTGTCTATACTAATTCTTGATGATCGTAGGTGGTATAGTAGCGTGCAAAGAAAATATCTATATATGCTTCAGTTTGAGTTGGATTTTGCAAATACCTTCCTTACTCTTCTCTTCCTTTTGATGATTCCAATTTACTTCTCACTTAACTGTAGTCATAGGCTAATCCCCTTTGAATCTCCCTATCCACACAGGATTTATCGATCTTTGGTTTATTGAATAGGGACTTAAGTAGGGTATGTTAATATGTTCCAGAGGTAAAAATAAAAATAAAAAAAATCACGCAACTAAGGATTCACCTTTGGTCTATTGGATAGGGGCTTAGCTAGTATGTGAGTGTGTACCATAGCGAGAAAAATAAAGAGGAGTATCGTCATAGAGGCACAACTTGGACGGGTCAAGTATTAGCTCAATACAAGCTTGACCCAAATTACATAAAAGGTAAACTTAAATTTGAACTTAACTCGAATGAAACTAAACAAACCTAACCTGAACCTAACCCAATTCATAAATTCCCATCCAAATGCAATTTAGGTTGACCAGGTTGGTTTGGGTCAATTCTAGTAACCAAATTTGTGGGTTTACTTTTCAAAGGCTATCAAATTTAAGACATGTATTATGTTGATATGTAATAGAATGCATATCCGCACACATTACTTATTTTTTTTTATCGCTAACAATAACTTATATTAAAATATAATAGAATACAAACAAAGAGTACAAGAAGAAAAGAAAAAAAGGGGGAAAGAAACACATAGGTACAAGAGTAATGTACCCCTTCGCACCACAACTACATAATAAAACCCTCCCAAGGGAAAACTCTCTCAACTCCTTCCTTGACTAAAGCGTCCGCCATAATGTTTGATGACCTACTCTTATGCTGAAAACTAATATTAATGGAGGTGGATAATACCCGAATTTCATTGAAGAGAAACTGAAATTTCCATGGATAAGCTTTCTGTTTCTTATAAGAATACTTATCGATGACATTGTGTGATTGGATCTAACTAGGGTATTTGATGCTTGATCCCAAACATAACTGAACAAGTAGATCCTAAGATTTTGCTTTTGGTCAGGTTGTGCCATCCCGCACGAAGATGAAGTTACACCTCTGCACCTAAAATAGTTATTATTGAACCTTGATGATTAGCCATAATTCAATTCCATCTATCTAGATTCCCTTACTTATTGTCTCATTTAATTTTCCTGCATCCAAGTGCACCTCATGAGAAGTTCATTTAGTGGGAGGAAAAAAATGCTCAATATGGAAAACTTCGTCAGACAACTAAATGAGATATGTTAAGGACACTTTTGTTTGCATAAAATACATGAGAATTGAACACAGGGTTCATGGTGAATTGACTAGCTCCATCTTTAAGATTATTAAAGATGTAAGGGCTGAAGGCAATGCAGCAAGTTGTGAAGGATGGAAGCTAAGGTAAGTTGTGAAGGATATAAGGTGGAGATGTTAATGATACTCTAACTTTCCTAGGTATTGAATTATTAGGGTGATGACTCGATCGGTATTCATTTCACATCTTTTCCTGATTCAATTTCCACTAAAGGAAAGATTATTTGATGGTCAATTCTGAATATTCACCTTTGGTTCATCACTTTTAACCACTTATAAAAATACAATCCTAGGTTATATCCAATCACATTAAACAAATGAACCCTAATTGTATACTTGTTTTTGGATATTCACCATCTGCTCTTCATGCAATTGTATAGGTATTCAACATGAAACAAACAGGCTAGCTTTAATTGTATATCTGTTGAATGGCCTCATTAAGTGATTTCATTGGCCTGTTCTTCAATAGGGATGGCCCTGAACCTCACTCTAGCTGTTAATTTATGGTAGAACCAGCTTGAGGCATCTATCCAGCCTCCTAAATCATGTTGCATTCCCACCCTTGAAGATACAACTTTAGGTCAACCCTAGACACAAATTATGGTAACAACGATAATTGCATGCAGGTTATGCAGGACGCATGGCATGTGAGTTTGGCCCACTGATCTGACTTGTGAAAAAACACATCTGGTGGAAATTTTATTTAGAAAAGATTGGGCTATTTGAATGTTGATGGCCATTAATCAAATGTCATGGTTTTGAACTACTTATATAAATCTAAATGTTCCATCTACCTTGTTTAATTTCCATTGATCTGAGAGGTACTAACATTTTGTGAGGCAAACAACAGATTCTATGAGACGAGCCCTGAAATTAACTTCACAAGAACAACAAAGGCATCATCATTAGTGCAACAGGGTTTCAAAGTGAATTCCTGTTGTAAGTGCCTAAAAATTAAGGACTTTAAAGCAGTGATTAGGACCCTTGATTTGGGTGGCTTGGATGAAGATTGCTATGGCTCCGACTGGACCTGAGGAGGAAGAAAGGAAAGCACGTCAAAGGACCCTGGCTGCAGGCAGCATAAGGCTCTCCGATGCCAAAGTCAGTGTGGGAACTGGAACAATGGAAGGAGAGGGAGAAGAGAGGCAGAGTAAGGGCTCTGTGAAGGAGATTATGCGTACCTTGGATGATGGCTTGAGCCTCTATTTATAGAGTTTAGATCGTATCTTTGGGAGATATTGTGGTGTGGGTCCCGTGATTTGACTGGGAAGTCATGATCAGCCCACATTGCATTAATTGTGGTCCAATCCAGCCCACTATGCATTAAATGCCCGTCGGGTCAGCCCACATCGCATTTAATGCACATCTTGTTGGGCCAGATCCTGTTGGGCGCCTTTGGCGGTAGGGGTACCAGCGGATCTGCCCTCGGGCCCTGCCCTGATGTGGCCTCAGCCGCTGGATGCCGTTCTGTCAGGGATCTGGCGAAGATTGTGGGCGGCTGGATGTCGCGTCTGTCCCACTAGCTCGTGCCCCTATCCCTCCACGTGCCTGATGACGTGGGGGATGAGGGGCGCATGTGAAGGTTCTCTCTTGCTTCGGCTTCTGTCCCGGCTTCTTCAGCAGAGGTGGAACTTTCTGCCGAGATGGCACCCGGGGTGGCTCAGCCGAGGTGAAGCCCCTTGCCGAGATGACGCCCGAGGTGGGCCAATTCGGCACTAAGGGCCCGGAGCTGCCTGACTTCGGCCGGACCTCCTGTCCCGGTAGCCGGGGTGAGCTTGGTGCCACGTGGATGGCACGCGGATGGCACGTGAGAGTGCTTAGTCTCATCTGATGGCTGTGATTAGCTTAATCCTGTGGTTCTGGAAATCTCCCCACACAATTGCCCCCTAGCTTTTGACCTCTGAAGAGTGCTAGCCTTTAGGGGTTGAAAGCTAGAAGAATCCGTCTGGGGATACTCTGATCATTACCTGGTGTCGCTTCACCTCTTTATGCATGGTGTCGCTTCAACTCTTTTTAAGGCAATAAATGCCCTGCCCTGTTCGCCCTGGGAACCGAGCTGACGGCTACACGCGTAGCTCCTGCACCGATTGCGTTGTCTCATTGATTGACGGGTACGGGCTTTGAAGTGTCTCTTCGAATTCGGAGGCGGTACCCGAGCGAGGGTCTCCCTTTCTACAAATAGGGTCGTCCCCTTCTTTTTCTCGCTCCCGATTTCTTTCGCCTTCGCCTTTGCTTTCGATTTCTGCTCTGGTTCCTGAGATCTGTTCGAGGAGGACGACCGTAGAACGCGTCTGGATCTGCTCCTGTCCTGCCTCTTCGTCCCTGTAAGTCGCCTTCTTCTTCTGTCCGGTTTTTCTTGGGGTTTTTCGATTTCTAGGGTTTTTCTTCGTCGGCACCCCTTCTAGACATGGGCACCCCTAGGTTTAGGGTAGATTCTGATGAGGGCTTAGCCGAGTTTAGGGCTGCCTTCAAAATTCCGGAGGGGGTCCTCCTGAAACCGGCGGACCCTGCCGACGCTGTCCTGTATCGCTGCTACGGCGGCTGGATGCCATTCCCTCTGATCTCTGTGATCGAGGGTGGGGTCAGGTTTCCACTGCACCCCCTGCTTAGGGCCTGCCTTAGCCTTTGGTCCCTCGCCCCGGGCCAGCCGATGCCCAATGGCTACAAGGTCATCATGGGCACAGCGAAGCTGAACGAGATCTTGGGGACCAACTTAGGCCCTCACGACATCGAGGACACATATGATATCTGCAAGGCTGGGGAGGGAAGATACTATCTCCGTGTGAAGCCGCAGCGAAGGGGCTTCGTCCTAGCCTTGGAGGATTCCAGTAAGAATGCTGAGAATGATTTCTTCTGTGTCTCGGGGAACTGGGAGTTCGGCCCGGGTGAAGACAGGAGGCTGTCGGTCCCACGTCGCCCTGGGGAAGTCCCAAGTAATCTTCACTGCTTTTCTCCTCTACTGTTTTGTTTACCTCATTGATGCCGAACTGATACTCTTTTTGCCTGTTGAGCAGAGGCGGGTGCAAGGCGACGCCGAGCTGTTAGCGAATGGTGGAGGAGGAATACCGACGACATCAACAAGGTCGAACGGTACAAGGGGCACGAGACCAGGTCAGCTTGGAAGCTGCTTGGGTACACGCCAAGGTATCGCGGCCACTACCACAGGACTGGAGTACCTGAGGCGGACGAGACACACCCTGACCGTCCGACCGTATCGGTTGCGGTGTTCGGCGGGGTCCCCTTGACCGATCCTGTTGCCAACCGAACTGCGTCTGGTGCCGAGGCGTCTACTTCTGATCCGGAGCAGCCGGACTTGACGCAGATAGTGGACGCTTATCTCTCTGATCGAGGAGAGGACATGGAGGGAAGCTCGAGGGAGCTCGCTGTCAGGGACCTGGCTGCTAAGTTCAGGCAGAGGTCGTCGTCTTCTGGGGCTTCATCGCCCGCCGGTACTCGTGCTGCTTCGGGTCCGGTGGGCGCTGGTGCTCTCTCTGCTCCTGTCCCTGCCCCGAGCGGTGGAGCTCGGCGACGCTCGCCGGAGCGCTCGAAGGAGGGGTCCCCGCCCAGGAAGAAGTCCAAGGCGGGGGAGAAGAGTTCGGAGGCTGATCTGCAGCCGAGGGGCAAGACTCCCGAACGAGCACCTGGGGCTAAAGCTCCATCCGAAAAGGGAGGCGAGAAGGTCGCGCCGAAGGAAAAGAGTGCGCCGGCCGGCAAGTCGGCTGTTGGTCCAGCGCGCGAGCCTCTCATCTCGGCGGGGCAAGGGTCCGGATCGGCCCCCGGGCCCCGAACTGCCCCAGCACCGTGGAAGCCGAAAATGGAAACCTCTACCGGCAAGCCCCTGAACGTTGAAGACCGGTTGCAGGGAAATGCCGAGGTGATCGGGGCTCTCGCCAAGGCCTGTGCTCTGCCAAGAGATATGGAGACGCTCGATAGGTTCGAGGATGAGAGCCTGATGGTCTCGGCGATCCAGGATAGTCTTCGGGTAAGTGTTTGCAACGCTTTTCTTCATTCTTCAAGTGTCTTGGTCGAACCTGACTCTCTGTTTCTATTTGCAGAACGTGCAGAGGCTCCTAACCGTGGTGGGAAGGAGGGATAGGAACGCTGCGAGAGCGACTCGCCTGGAGTCCGAGCGGGAGAAGCTGAAGAAGGAGCTGGACGATCAGCGGAAGGGAATGGAAGAGCTCAAGGTGGCCAGCGCTGGAGAGTCCGCTCGGTTGGCATCAGCCCTGACTGAGAACGCCGAACTTTCGTCCAGGGCCAACCATATGAAAGGCGAGCTTTGGACGAAGAACAAAAGGGTCTCCGAGCTGGAGTCGGAGTTGGCCAGGTTGAAGTCTGAGTCGACGGCCGAGGGTAGCGAGGTTGCGAGGGGAGGTCTTGGCCGGTCGCGCTGAGGAGGAGAAGCTGGTGAAGGAAAAGGCCTCCCTTCAGGCCGAGGCCCAGTCCGCCTTCCAGGATGGGGTAGATCGAGCCACTGAGCTGTACGAGAAGCAGGTGGAGGAGATCACCGCAATCTTGTTTGAGGAAGGATGCCTGGCCGCACTGAGACGTGCGGGGGTCCCTGAAGACCACCCTGTCTATCGGGACCTGCCGAAGTATTCGGACCTGGATCCCGAGCCGAGCTCCGCACCGGCAACTGATAGTGCCTCGGTCGAAGCTCCTGCAACTGAAAGCGCCCCGGTCGAAGCTCCTGCTGCTGACGATGCTCCAGCTGCCCCGGTCTCGAGCGATGCCCCAGTCGCCAGTGAGGCTTTGGCCGTGCCTCAGGGTGAGACCTCTTCTGCCCCTGGTTCGGCTGAGGTACCAGTCGAAGCCCCTTCTGGTTCGGCCGAAGCTGCTGGTTCGGAAGATACGGTGATCGACCTGGTCGAGTCGCCGAAACCACAATAGCCGGGCTCCTCTACATTTCTGTCTTTTTTTATGTAAAATTTTTGCTTCTCAGCTTTGTAACACCTTGTCTACCCAATGAAAGTCGAGCTTCTTCACTTGTGCATTTTTCTCTGCATTCGCTACTCTTTTATTTTCGGATGTGCATCGAGTGGTGCTTGAATGCCTTTAATATAACGCGTGACTCTTGAGGTAGGAGTCAAACGATCCTCATAGTTGACTGCGCCAATTCTCCGTATTCTGGAGACCATAAATGGCAATAAACATGGAGAAGTCCCCCTGGCTCGTCACCAGGGGCGCCCGAAATGGAGAAGTCCCCCTGGCTCGTCACCAGGGGCCGTGCTGGCTATCTGGCCCGTAGCCGAGATGCGCACGAAGTGGAGAAGTCCCCCTGGCTCGTCACCAGGGGCGCACGAAATGGAGAAGTCCCCCTGGCTCGTCACCAGGGGTTGTGCTGGCTATCTGGCCCGTAGCCGAGATGCGCACGTAATGGAGAAGTCCCCCTGGCTCGTCACCAGGGGTCGTGCTGGCTATCTGGCCCGTAGCCGAGATGCGTACGTAATGGAGAAGTCCCCCTGGCTCGTCACCAGGGGCGCACGAAATGGAGAAGTCCCCCTGGCTCGTCACCAGGGGCCGTGCTGGCTATCTGGCCCGTAGCCGAGATGCGCACGAAGTGGAGAAGTCCCCATGGCTCGTCACCAGGGGCGCACGAAATGGAGAAGTCCCCCTGGCTCGTCACCAGGGGCCGTGCTGGCTATCTGGCCCGTAGCCGAGATGCGCACGAAGTGGAGAAGTCCCCATGCCGGACTGGGGAGTCTTGCTATTGCCGTGATTTAGAACACATTTTGATTTAGAACACAAACTCTTGGAGAGGAAATGACCTTCATTGATTTCGCATAAACAGAATACATTCAAAAGTAAAATTTCTTCAGGTGCGACGCGTTCCATGGCCGTGGCAGCAGTTTCCCGTCCATATCTTCGAGCTTATATGCGGACCGCCCCGCGGTCGAGACTACCTTGAACGGACCGCGCCAGTTCGGCGCTAACTTGCCCTGATTTGGATCCTTATCTGCGGGTAGTGCCTTCTTCAGGACCAGCTCTCCGATGGAAAACTTCCTCTCCCGCACTTTCTGATTGTAACCTCTTGCCAGTCGTTGCTGATAGGCTGCTAAACGGATGGAGGCGGCTTCTCTGCGTTCTTCGGCCAGATCCAGTCCCAGGGCGAGGTTTTTATCGTTCTGGGCCTGGTCAAAGAGTTCGGATCTGAGGGTCGGGAGACCGATCTCGAGAGGGATTACGGCTTCCATTCCGTATGCCAAGGAAAAAGGAGTTTCTGAGGTGGAGCGTCGCGGCGTGGTCCTGTAGGCCCACAACACGCTGGGTAGCTCTTCTACCCACCTTCCTTTGGCTCCATCGAGTCTCTTCTTGAGCCCATCCAAGACAACTTTGTTGGAGATCTCAGCTTGACCATTGCTCTGGGGATATGCCGGAGTCGAGTAGTGGTTCCTGATGCCGAGTTCCTTGCAGAAGTTTTTGAAGAGGCTGGAGTCGAATTGGGTTCCGTTGTCCGAGACCAAGACTCGAGGGATGCCGAACCTCGTGACGATGTTCTTCCATACGAAGTTCTTTGAGTCCCGTTCGGTGATGGAAGATAATGCTTCCGCCTCGATCCACTTGGTGAAGTAGTCGGTGGCAACTATCAGCCACCTCTTATTCCCCGGAGCTCGGTGGAGGGGTCCCACAATGTCCAGCCCCCACTGAGCAAAAGGCCATGGGCTGGAGAGCGGGCTCAGATCCTGTGCGGGTTGATGGAGGTTGTGCGAGAATTTCTGGCACTTCTCGCACTTCATAACGTACATCTGCGCGTCCTTTTGCATGTATGGCCACCAGTATCCTTGGCTTATAGCCCGGTATGCTAGTGACCTTCCTCCGATGTGACTTCCGCAGATGCCTTCATGTATTTCGTAAAGGAAAGTCTTCAACTCGGCTTGGGTGGACGCACTGGAGATAAGGGCCCGTGAAAGATTTCCTGTACAGCTTTCCTTCTGGAGAGAGCCAGAATCGGGCTGCCCGGAGCCTGATCTTGTGAGCTTGCGCCCTGTCCTCGGGGAGTTGGTCGTCTTTGAGGTAAGCGATGATGGGATCCATCCAACTGGGCCCGAGGTCGGCACACAGGACTTGCCGTGGCGGGCTGAGCTCTATACTTGGCGATGTTAATGAGCCCACTTCTATAGTTCTCTTTTTTCCAGCCTCGACGGCGGAGGCTAAGTTGGCGAGCGCGTCGGCGTGTGAGTTAGAATCTCTGCCGATTTGTTTGATTTCTGCTTCCGGGAATTGAGAGAGGAGTTTCTTGGCGAGGGTTAAATAGGCTGCCATTCTATCGTCGCGAGCCTGATAGTCTCCAGTGAGCTGGCTCGTCACCAACTGCGAGTCACTGTAGATCTCCAGTTGTTGAGCTCCGAGAACCTTGGCACTATTCAGCCCTGCCAGCAATGCTTCATACTCCGCCTCGTTATTTGATGCTCGGAAGTCAAGGGTCAGGGCTTGCTCGATCACTAGCCCTTCTGGAGACTGGAGGACTACGCCGACGCCGGCCCTTCTAGAGGTGGAAGACCCGTCAACGAAGACCTTCCAAGCCGAATCTCGGGAGCTGTTCCGAGATTGCTCGTGATCAGTCTCCGGGACTAGGCCATCCTGCCCCTCGCCCCCCAGCTCGGGGTCGAGTGGTCTCGGCGCCAAACTCGGAGGAGTGAACTCGACGATGAAGTCTGCCAAGACTTGCGCTTTGATCGCCGTCCGAGGCTGGTACTGAATATCGTACTGGCCGAGCTCCACGGCCCATCTCGAAATTCGCCCGGTGAAGTCGGCCTTCCGGAAGACGGACTTGAGTTGGTGCTCCGTAACCACCACTATCGGGTGGGCCTGGAAATAGTGCGAGAGCTTCCGGGAGGCACTGACGAGGGCTAGTGCGAGTTTCTCCATTGGCAGGTATCTGCTTTCGGCGTCGAGGAGGGTTTTGCTGGTGTAGTAGATGGGCTTTTGCTGCCCTTCATCTTCTCTGATCAGTACTGAACTCACAGCGTGGTCGGAGACTGCTAGATACAAGTACAATGTTTCGCCTTTCTTCGGGGTTGACAGCAGTGGAGGCGAGGCCAAATAGGCTTTGAGTTCCTGGAGGGCCGAGTCGCATTCTGGGGTCCACTCAAATCTCAGGTTCTTTCGCAGCAATTGGAAGAAAGGGCGGCATTTGTCTGAAGACTTGCTGATGAAGCGGTTGAGGGCGGCAGCCATGCCGGTGAGCCTCTGGACCTGCTTTGTCGTTGCCGGGGCTCTGAATTCCCAGGATTGCGGAGATCTGGTCCGGGTTTGCTTCGATACCGCGTCGCGTGACGAGGCTCCCTAAAAATTTGCCGGACCCGACCCCGAAGGCGCATTTAGAGGCGTTCAGCTTCAGCCCGAACTTCCGAAGAACTTCAAAAACTTGCCCGAGATCCGCCAGATGGTTGAGAGACTGGGTGGATTTGACGACCATGTCGTCGATGTATACCTCGACTGTCTTGCCGAGGTGCTCCTGGAACATTTTGGTGACCAATCTCTGATATGTGGCCCCCGCATTCTTGAGTCCGAACGGCATCACTTTGTAGCAGTAGGTTCCCCTAGGAGTGATGAATGCCGTTTTCTCCTGATCCGGTCCGTACATGGGTATCTGATGATAACCGCGGTAGGCGTCGAGAAAGCTCATCCTTTCGTGACCGGCGGTGGCGTCAATCATCTGGTCGATCTTCGGGAGAGGGAAGCAGTCTTTGGGACATGCTCTGTTGAGATCAGTGAAGTCGACGCAGACCCTCCATTTTCCGGTCTTCTTCTTTACCACCACCGTATTTGCCAGCCACTTCGGATACTGGACTTCTCTTATGGCGCTTGCTTCTAGCAGTTTTTCCACCTCTTCAACTACGGCCGCAGACTGGTCGATTCCGGACCTTCTCGCCTTCTGAACCACTGGCTTGGCCTGGGGGTCTACATTTAGCCTGTGGCTCATAACCTCTGGGTTCACGCCTGGCATTTCCTGCGGGGTCCAGGCGAAGACATCCCTGCTTTGTAATAGGAAACTGAGCAGCTCGGACCGCTCCTGCTCGGCGAGCTGGCTCCCAAGAAGGAAGTACCTCTCTGGATCACTGGGGTCGATCCTGACCTCGGTGAGGTCCTCGATACTTTTTTCTCCTGGGTCACGGCCGACCCTCTCTAGCTCTGCTTCGAGCTCTGCCATGTGCACTTGCTTTGGCTCTTCCTCGCCGGACATCACGGCCATCATGCAACGTTTGGCCATTTGCTGGTCCCCATTGACTGTGACCACCTCGACTTCGCCATCCCTTTCCAAAGGGAATTTGAGCTTTTGATGGTAGGAGGAGGGGACGGCTTCTATCTGGTGCAGCCAGCTCCGCCCTACGATGGCATTGTAGGGAGATGGCGTGTCCACTACGAGGAAATCGGCCACCACTGACGTGCCACCTACTCGGACGTCGAGGGAGATTCTCCCTTTGGGGTACACGGGCTTGGCGCTGAACCCGATGAGGGGGGTCCGTGCCTCTTGGAGGTCTTCTTCCGTGAGCCCCATCTTGGTGAAGCAGTCGAAGTAGAGGATCTCGGACGAACTGCCGGAGTCGACGAGGATCCTTTGCACCTTGCAACTCCCCAACTTTAGGGTCATGATGAGTGGGTCATTGTGAGGGAGCTGAACCCCTTTCAGGTCCTCATCTGAGAACCAGATCTTCGGTCTTTCTTTGCGAGCCCTTTTAGATGCTGGCCCGAGTTCGGCCGACATGACCTGTTTCCCATGGGAGGCCCTCCTGGCCTCGGCGCGGGCTTGACCGCTGCTCTGCTTGGTAGGGGCCAAGTGGATGACGCTTATGAGTCTCTCCTTCCCGTCGCTGTCGTGATTTTCCTCAGTTCGGCGCTGAGGTCGGTCGTTGCTTCCGCTGCCTGCTGCCTTGTAGAATTCTTTCAAGTGCCCATCCTTGACGGGCCTTTCGAGATGATCCTTGAGGGAGTAACAGCGCCCAGTGTCGTGGCCGTTCTGCTTGTGGTAAGCGCAGAACCTCCTCTGATCCCTCGTGGATGGGTCGCCCCTCATGGGGGCGGGCCATTTAAAGTACGGCTCTCCCTGAATTTTTTCCAATATCTGGTGAATCGGTTCTTTGAAGACTGTATTGACGCTCCCGCGGGAAGAGTAGGACGGTCTGTGTCTCTTGCTTCCTCCTGAAGCGTGGGTCGGGGTCGACGATCGGCCACCTGAGTGGGGGTCTCTGCTTGTTTCTCTCCTGTGATAGGTCCTTTTCTCCCCCCCAGAGGCTCGATTTCCCCGTCGAGATCGATCCTCCCGCCGCGGTCGGTCCTCCTGCCGATGACGGCTCTCGTTCCGAGACTTGCTCTTTGAAACGCCAAAGCTCTCATTGGCCCGTGCTTCGTCCTCTTCCTGCTCGATGTACTTGTTCACCCTCGCCATGAGGGCTGTTACAGAGGGAACAGGGTTGCGGACGAGCTCCTTCCTAAGCTCGCATCCCGGCAGGAGGGCGTGCTGGAAGGACTTGATCGCGACATCCTCGGAGGAGTTGTCGATTTCACTGTAAACTGTCCAGAACCTTTTGGCAAACCGAGTGATGCTTTCACCCCACCTCATTCTGAGGGCCATGATGTCGCTGTCGGTTTTGGGAATGACTCTGTGCGCCTGGAACTTCCCGAGGAAGGAGTCCCGCAACTGGGCCCAGCTCGAGATCGATCCTTCGGGGAGTGCACAGAACCATTTGAGGGGTAGGTCCCCCAGGCTGGAGGAGAAGACTCTGCAATTGAGGTGCCCAACGTCACCCCAAACGGACAGTTTCTGCGTGAAGTGGCGGAGATGCGCTCCTGGATCCGAGGTCCCGTCGTAGAGGACGAACCTCGGAACGCTGAACTTTTTGGGGAGAGGGTACTCGATTATTTCTCTGGTGAAGGGTGATGAGTCGAGGCCAGAGAAGTCGGGGAGGTCCGGCTGGCTCTGGGCTAGCCCTGCCTCCTTCAGGGTGTTCTGGAGGGCCTGCTTGACCAAGCGGTTGATCAGAGCCTGCTGGTCTGCCGCCTCCGATCTTGGCATCGACCCCCTGTCCTCGTGGTTATGGCAGGAGCTCCCGACGTGACTTCGCTCCCGACTCTTATCGTTCAGGTGATCTCTTAGGTCTTTGCCGGTGACGGGATCCTTCCTGCCTACGAGATCACCGCCCCCGGGGACTACTCCCTTCTCTCGGAGCTGCTGCCTGAGCTGGCGGATGAGATCGTCTTTCTCCTGGAGGGCGAGATTCTGAGCCCTGATTGCGGCTTGAGCGGGGTCGGCTCTGTTGCCGTCGCGGTCCGAGTGGCGCCCGGACCGATGTGACCCCGCCGCTGCTGGGGCCTTGCCCTTCGAGAAGCGCTCCTGGAGGGGAGTGTTCAGCCGCGGTGGATCCTCCGCCTCTAGTGGTGATGACGCAGACTCAGTGTGGTAGCTTTCTACCTCTGCGACCTCCCTTGACGCGTAGGGCAATGGTCCAGGGAGAACCAGCGGCCCTGGGGGGAGGGACTTCGGGTGCTCTACGCCTTTCTTGTTTCTCGGAGCCATGGTGATTGGAAAGGGTTTTAGGAAAGGTTCTGAGAGAGATTTGGGAAAGGTTTTGAGGTATGGGTTAGTACTTCCCCACAGACGGCGCCAATTGTAAGTGCCTAAAAATTAAGGACTTTAAAGCAGTGATTAGGACCCTTGATTTGGGTGGCTTGGATGAAGATTGCTATGGCTCCGACTGGACCTGAGGAGGAAGAAAGGAAAGCACGTCAAAGGACCCTGGCTGCAGGCAGCACAAGGCTCTCCGATGCCAAAGTCAGTGTGGGAACTAGAACAATGGAAGGAGAGGGAGAAGAGAGGCAGAGTAAGGGCTCTGTGAAGGAGATTATGCGTACCTTGGATGATGGCTTGAGCCTCTATTTATAGAGTTTAGATCGTATCTTTGGGAGATATTGTGGTGTGGGTCCCGTGATTTGACTGGGAAGTCATGATCAGCCCACATTGCATTAATTGTGGTCCAATCCAGCCCACTATGCATTAAATGCCCGTCGGGTCAGCCCACATCGTATTTAATGCACATCTTGTTGGGCCAGATCCTGTTGGGCGCCTTTGGCGGTAGGGGTACCAGCGGATCTGCCCTCGGGCCCTGCCCTGATGTGGCCTCAGCCGCTGGATGCCGTTCTGTCAGGGATCTGGCGAAGATTGTGGGCGGCTGGATGTCGCGTCTGTCCCACTAGCTCGTGCCCCTATCCCTCCACGTGCCTGATGACGTGGGGGATGAGGGGCGCATGTGAAGGTTCTCTCTTGCTTCGGCTTCTGTCCCGGCTTCTTCAGCCGAGGTGGAACTTTCTGCCGAGATGGCACCCGGGGTGGCTCAGCCGAGGTGAAGCCCCTTGCCGAGATGACGCCCGAGGTGGGCCAATTCGGCACTAAGGGCCCGGAGCTGCCTGACTTCGGCCGGACCTCCTGTCCCGGTAGCCGGGGTGAGCTTGGTGCCACGTGGATGGCACGCGGATGGCACGTGAGAGTGCTTAGTCTCATCTGATGGCTGTGATTAGCTTAATCCTGTGGTTCTGGAAATCTCCCCACACACCTGTCTTCCTAGATCAGCCAGAAGATCTAGTACTTATGAATCAAGTGTGGTGTACTCCTAATTAAGAGATTGGGATTCAATTAACTCAACCTGAATCATTAGATGAGTTTTAAATGCATGAATAAGACAAGCTCTGATAGTATACTAATCATAGTGATGTTTCATCACAACAAATTGAAATAGCACAAGTATAAAAGTCTTGGACATATATGTCAAACGCACGATGATGGTGAGAACAAAAAAGTGTTTCTACTGATGACAGGTGGATGAGAGTAATAGCAATAGAGAGATCTAAAGAAAGTGCAACCTATCTTATGATTTGGTTTATGATAGATTTATATGGAGAAACAAAATTTATATAGACGATCCCATCATAGTTGGGGCAAAGCTTTGATGTTGATAATGATGATAATATATATACTCACCCACGTCATACAAAGTGGCTTGAAATTGAAGTAGTATCGACTTCAGCGTGATAATCAGGTATATTTCTGCGGAATTGGTGCGATCGTCAATCCAATCAAGGTTTGAATGGCCTAACTTTGATTAAAACAGCAGACAGCCAATGTTTTATTGGTAACTTTGTATTTTACACCAACTCTATTTTTCTTCAAATCTAAAGAATTACTCATATCCAAGACATGAAATGTAGCAGAGGAATTATCCATAATGGAAAACTTCAACAATTCAATAAAAATGCGATATACCAAGGGACCTAGACAATGATTTCATATTGCTCACAGAAAGCAACATCACAAGAGATGGGGGTATGAACAAATTAAAACCGCAGGAAGGGACCATCTTATGGACCATAAGATAAGGACAACGGTGCCTTAATTAATTCTTTCATTCACATCACCAATATATATATATAGAGAGAGAGAAAGAGAGAGAGAGAGAGAGAGGAGTCATATTATTTAAATGGATGGTTAAAAATAAATAATTTGAAGTGTATTTTTAGAGGTGAAAAAAATGTGGTCTCAATTTTGTAGTCCATATGAGCAGGGATCTATACTTTCAATTGGCTAGAATAAGCATGTGCATTAAAGCTGGTGAACCAAGTAGGAGTTCCACAAAGTTCTTCTTTGTGAAAGACTTAAGATTGGAGTGTAGTTTAGAATAATCACCATTACAAAATGGTATTCTTTGTGTTGCATCTGCTAATGCTTCACCGGTCATCATGTCAACAGTGACCCTCAATTATGAGCCCAGATATAATCTACTCCGTCCCCGGATGGTTAGGGATAGGTTAGTTAGTGAGAGTCCGTGAGTTCAAATTCCCAATATAGATGAAAAAACAAGTATAATGTACTCCACCGATAGTACTAGAGCACACGCGACTCGACTGACGCATGAGCTGACCCATGTTTGATCTGACTTAAAATTGGTTTAGTTCTTGTGGTACCGAACCTACCCTGTGAAAGCTACACCTTAGGTAGTTTATTTTATTATATATTTTCTAAATAAAGAACTTGGAGCCCTAATTTGGAGTGTATGCCGAACACAAGTGGCCAATTTACCTAACTTGGAACTACCATATAAATAGAATAATAGATGGAACTGTAATTTCATTAGTCCTAAACCCATGAAATCATACTATGAATCACATGTAGATTATTCCAACATGTACATATTCCAGAATCTCTGTACATTTCTCCCCTTTTGAATACACAACACATACTGATATTTTAGGGTTTCTTTATTGTTTTGAAATGGGTGTGTCTGAGCTGTGAGCGCATATTTGCAGAGACCATTGAGGGAAAAATAAAACCCCCAAAGCAGAAAAAAAGCAGAAAATGACAAAACCAAAATCATTTAACTATTTCAATTTTTTTATGTTGGGAGGGAACACGGATTCGTTTGAAATGAGAGCACCCAGAAATGCTTTAGCTTCACAAGGACTGATCCCTTTTCTTTCTCTTGTTTTATACATCTTCCTAAATTCTAAAGATCAGAAATGATCATCTTGTTTCCATGGTAGATATTGATTGAGATTGAGATTGAAATTGTGGGGGATTAGCTTTTATGATCAGATTTGTTTATATCACATGGACCCTTCTGTATTGGAATTGGGTCTAGAATTTAGTTTATATGGGTTTTCATTACTATTAGAATGATCGTGCGAAGAACAAGATTTGCATATTTCACACATGAAAAATCTAATAGTGCACATCACTTTGATTGGATTATAACTCGAGCTAAACTAACATGTCATATAAGTGTGTTGATAAAATAATTTGAGTCTCACACATATTAAATTAGGTATTAGTTGCGGTCAGCATTATAATAATATATATGAGCAAAATATAAATTTTCATGTTCAAATTGTAGCATTAATTGGAGGTGCTAAGTTTTTATTTTTTATTTTTTTAACTTTGGTTGGTTGTAACCAGCAATACTTTGCTTTTACTTTCCTCATTGCAAAAAAAAAAAAAAAATTACTTTATAAAACACAAGTAAACTGGTTACCTTTCGAGATGTTAGCTTCCCACTTCACTCTCATTTCGGGCCTTCTTCCTGCTCTTCTTTCAAATTTTACTTTATCACAAAAAAACAAACATAAACCATTATCATTCCCACTAGTCTGACTTTTACTTTACATTAATTTTCAACTAATTATTCAAACATTACCGTTTAAAATATAAAAAAATCGAACATTACCTAATGAGAGATTTTGTTGGGTGAAGTTTCACTTCTCCTCCCAACCAATGTCAAGCTCTGTACTTTCTAGACCATGGACCACCCTCCTTGTAAAACAATTAAAATGTGTGATCTGGCACATACATGCAAGATCATCAATTTATTAGAGTAAATCTACTAATTAAAATACATCAGTCTAGATATGGGGCTTGCTGTAGGTAAAGTTCCACCCCATCTAACCAATATTCATCTTGGATTTTAAAATCAGTTGTTTGTCAACCGTTAAGTCTGGTCCCTTAATTTCTTTTTTAACATTAGATATCAGCAGGCAGGGTGAGAAAGAACTTCAGCCACTCCTTTATCGATCTTCGAGATCTGTTGCAGATCTTAAATCTAGACCATCGGATAACGGGCCACCTCTTGGAAGAAACACACCTCATTTGACTTAAGCATTGCATCACTAATGTGACTAATTACATTTAATCACTCTAAAGTCTAAACAAATAATGGGTCCCCACAAATAATTAGTGTATCTTGACACAAAAGGTAGTAAATACAAAAAGAACTGTTTCCCATGAGCATGTCTGGTGTGAGATCAATCAATGGACCAATCATGGTTGTGTTAATGCAGAAAGCTGAGAAGGCTTACTTTTTACCATGCTTTCATTTGAAAAAAAAAAAAATGAAGATGCTATCATTCCCTTGAAATCATGCACTCTTTTTACCACCCTTACTTTAGCCCTTTTATGAAAAAGGTATTCATTAATCAATTCATTTATAGAAACCACAATCCCAACAACTAATTTCATGGAAAGTTGAAACAGTAGCATCAGTGATGCGTTGCACACCCAAGTGAAGTACCTCCGGGGTCCCAGCTTGCTCAGGCTCCCATTCCAGTGCATGTGGGCCCCAGGATCAATCACCCCTATTGTTGATCTGATGGGTCCATCTCTGATTCAGGGAAATCTTTAACCCTTCTGCAGGGTAAGATTTTTGAGGTAATATTACTTTATCAATGAGTACAAAGCCATCCAAAGTAATCAGTGAGCCCCATCCAATGGACAGCTAGTCTAGATTTGTGATTGAAGTGCCCATAACTAGGGGTGCACATTAAGCTCAAAATACACCTGGGAGCATTGTAGCAGCCTCATCTCCATTTGATTTATAGAGAGAGAGGAAACAACTTTAGAGTAGAGAACAAAGGAAAAGACAGAAAGTGCTACGTCAGAACAAGGCCTGTGGGCGTGGGTATTGAATGAATTTGTGGACGATTACACACAATAGGATTCCTCATCCACATCTACACACATCTTTTGCTAAAATTCCCCTCCATAGCCTTCCTTTCCTTTCCCTTTCTTTCATTTCTTCTTCCTATTTTGTATAGTCTTCAATATATAAGTCTCTCTCTCTCTCTCTCTCTCTCTCTCTCTCTTGTTTATAATCTTATACAAGTGATGGGTCCTTTTTTGTATGCTTATTTTTTGTGTGGACACTGATGGGTCATCTATGAATTAGCAAGAGGCTTTAGATCATGAGCTGCAGAGAGGTCTGGTGCAGTTGTGTTTGTATATCTAGAAAGGTGGGCTTTTTTATTTTTATTTTTTGTGGGTTTTGAAGCAAAAGAGCACAGGAATCATCATAAGGAGTTTTGAAGGGAGGTGGGTTTTGTTGCAGAGTGCAGGAAGAATTGCAGGAGAAGGTGACTGTAGTGCCAATTTCTATCATTATCATCATTGTGTTACTATTGCTATTATTTTTTTTTTCTTTCTTGTTCTTATACAAATGCTTGGGGAGTGTGGAATGATGATTTTCTCTTGTCCTTTCATCACATGGATCCCTGCTATAACTGATGGAAGAACAGATCTGTGAGTGCTGCTAGTGCTTGAGTTCACCTTCCCTTGTGCTCTTGCAAGCAAATCACCAAACCCATTCATGCCTCTCCTACCCATGTCCTGATCTTACAGTTTCTATCTCGGTATTCATCCAAACCCTAAATTATCTCTCATTGAACTCAAAGAACCCCCATATCTGGTGATGAAAGGTTCAACAATTCAACAACACCAAGTTGTGGATGAGAACATGTCCAATTTGACTTCTGCATCTGGTGAAGCAAGTGCCTCTTCTGGCAACATATATCAACAGTCCTTTGCTTCTCCAAATTCTACCACCACGGTGAAGAAAAAGAGAAACCTTCCAGGCAATCCAGGTTTCTTTCCCATCCTTTCTGACTTGGGTTTTTCTTGCTTTTTCATCTCTGCAATCTATTTCACTTGGATCTTTGGTTTTTGTTGGTTTTTTTTATTTTTTATTTTTTATTTTTTTATCAGACCCAGATGCTGAAGTGATAGCTTTGTCCCCCAAGACTCTCATGGCAACCAACAGGTTTGTGTGTGAGATCTGTAACAAGGGGTTCCAAAGAGATCAGAACCTTCAGCTGCATAGGAGAGGCCACAACCTTCCATGGAAGCTGAAGCAGAGAACAAGCAAGGAGGTGAAGAAGAGGGTCTACATCTGCCCTGAGCCTACATGCGTCCACCATGACCCTTCAAGGGCCCTTGGAGACCTCACAGGCATCAAGAAACACTTCTGTAGAAAGCATGGAGAGAAGAAGTGGAAATGTGACAAGTGTTCTAAGCGCTATGCAGTTCAATCAGATTGGAAAGCCCACTCAAAAATCTGTGGCACTAGGGAGTATAGATGTGACTGTGGAACCCTCTTCTCAAGGTATGGAAACCAATCCAAACCCAAATATCCAAAAAAAAAAAAAAAAACATACACACACATTGAAGTAGATTGAGGTGAAGTGGGTATCCATCAGTTCAATAAATGTAGTAGGCATAAATCAGGCATTAAATTCTTTCAAGGGAATGTATCTATCTACAGTAAGCATTTTAATAATTTAGAGCTGCTGCTTTGTGCATGGGGGAAGTATAGAAATAGAAAGGGAATGAGATGGAGATGGAGACGGAGATGGTAATGGGAACAAAAGGGTTTCTCAATGGCCTAGCTTGCTTTGCTTTATTTTCTTTTTTGGAGTGTTGTAAAGACCTTTTGGTATTGTTGCTCTCTGAAATGCTTTTGTCTTTGCTTCCTTTTGCAGGAGGGATAGTTTTATCACTCACAGAGCTTTCTGTGATGCGTTGGCAGAAGAGAGTGCAAGAACAATCTCAGCAAACCCTCTAACCAATCCACTTCTGTCCTCTCAGCCAGGCACGTCCACAGCTCATGGGCATTCCTCCAACATAAACCTGCAGGCCCAATTCCACCTCTTGAATCCCACAGACAACAACAGCCATAGCAACAACATCAATGCCCATGATCTGCAAGGACTGTCAATGAAAAGAGAACAACAACAGGAGCAACATCATTTCAATATGAGACAAGAGATGCCACCCTGGCTATCCATGGTAGGTGCTGGGCCAGGCCCACAAAGCCAAACACCCACTCATCTAAACCAACTTGACTTGCCTTCATCAATCTTCTCTACAAGATTAGAGCATGAGTTCCCACATCCCCAAGCTCCAATTCCAAGTGAAAACCCTTCTCTTCCTTCTCCATTCCAGCCTACAGCCTCTCCACATATGTCTGCCACAGCCTTGCTGCAAAAAGCAGCCCAAATGGGTGCTACCATGAGCAAACCTTCCTCTATGTTCAGACCCCATCAGGGTCACATGTCTGCAAATGCCACTGCCAGTGCTGCTGCCACAACTGGTTTTGTCCTGGGCCAGTCCTCAAGGGAAGAGATGGAAAGCAGCTTTGTGCATGGCCTGACCACTTTTGGGAATAAAGCTGTCCTTGTGGACCATGCTTCTTCAACTTCTTCTGCTTCTCCTTCTCTACTCCAAAACATGATGAGTTCTCTTTCTTCAGGTGGAGGCTTTGAAGGTTCTTTTGATGAAACTTTTGGAGGATTGTTCGGTTCTAAGAGGGAAGGAAACCCTGGTGAAAACCCCACAAAAGGCCATCATAGAAATGAAGAAGGTGGAAGCGGAGAAAATGATGGGCTGACAAGAGATTTTTTAGGCCTTAGAGCCTTCTCTCACAGGGATATTCTCAACATGGCTGCACTTGACCCTTGCATGAGTTCACCCTCTTATGAACAGACTCAAAATCAAAAGCCCTGGCAAGGATAAAGGTGGTATGCAATTGGGCTTTTCATTTCCATAGAAAAATCAGTGATTTCGGTGTTCATTTACATGCTTTTGTGCACTTCTCCACTATCATCTTTTGTAGTGATACAGATGAAAAGAAAACAAAAGGCTGGTGGCCTTCTCGCTTGGTTCTTCTGTTATTTTTTTTTCTTCCCAAAGGGAAGCTGAGCTATATTCATATCTTTATTTATGATAGATCTCTATCATAAGGTTGATATTCTCATGGCTGTTTTGTATTTTTCTATGAACATTCTTGCTTGTTTGTTGTTGTCGTGCTTTAGCTGTTTCTTTGCTCTGATGGTTTAATGATATGAATGACAGGCACACCCCATTACAAGTACTCTTGTTATGGAATAATGTAAGGAGTATCCACAGGGAAACATTTTAATAGTGTTAATCATGAGTTGGTAAAGAGTTGCTGCTTATTTGGTGATCTTAAACAAGAACCATTTGTTTTTCACTGTTATCATACAATTTTTAAAATCTTTCTCACAAGTCAAAGAAGAATCACAGTGAAATGAACAAGTAACTAGGTGCAAGTGTGAGAAATGTTTGTAAGCATTCCATGATTCTTATTTAGCAAGCAAACGTAAAAATGTCTTTTGTTCTATCTATATGGATAAAACTATATATATGGATCAAAACTGTATTCTCTCCTTCTCTTAATGAAAGTTTGGGGTTGCCTTTTACAAGGGTTGAGACGAAATTGTCAATGGGGAAAAATGAGATTTGTCTTCTTCTTTGACTACACATCTATTTTGGAAAATATGAAATGTAAGCATGTGTTAAAGATTGTAATGTTGTGAATCACATTGGATTCTTTAGTGAGTAGAATTCTATGAATTATGAAGATATGACGCTAGCAATAAATATCATACAGGATATGGATGTTGTTGAGATCAGTGGTCGGTGACAGTGATGTGGCGAGAGGACACACATGGAAGTGCTGTGATTTATTCCAACTTGTAGTACTTGTTTAGTTGTTTGGATTCAGATGATCTGAAGTGTCTTACCTTTCTCTTCTTAGTTTCTTAGCTTCATATTTTTTTCATCTAATCTGTACTTGAGAATTTATTTTCTTCTTTATGTGCATCTCCTTTTGTGCTGAGAGAGAGAATGAGAGAAACCTTTATATATAAAAAAAATATTCAAGTAAGATCTAGTTCTCACCGTGCTTTCGTGAGAAATATTGGTGGAGCTCAACTAATAACCCATCCAAACCATGCACAAATAGGGACCCCCTTATAGTCACTGATCCCAAGGATTGGATGAAGGGGTTAGGGACATGGGTCTGGAGTTAAACTTGATATTTGGGGTGGTCTCACATATTAAAATATGGCGTGAAGAATGTATGCATTCGCACCGACTCTTGATATTCGAATTCGTGACTGGTTGACTTTGATACAATCTTAAATATCTTTACTAATCATTTGTATAAAATCTCGAGGTATTAGTAGAGAACTTAACATTCTCCTTAATTCTATAAATAGTCAACAATGTCATGAAAATTTAATGGATTGGCGTTGGCCAATGGGCCATTAAAATCTTTGGTCTCGTAACAGTTTCGGCATGTAACTTTTTTTGCCCTTACAGTGTAGTCACCATTAAAATGTGTATCTAATGGACAGAAACATGGAAAACATATATGAGCTAAAATTGTTACCTCTGATTGAAACTATGAGAGGTGCCTCTCGTCTAAAGATTCCCAAAATTATATATAGAAAAATGATCCGATGTTGCTGTCTTAGTGGTGCTGACCTCAATTAACATGTGTGGGGCTTACTTTTGTATCATGTTTCACTATTAATTTATGGCTATTGGATAAATCTTTGCTCGGGTGATATGCATCATTTGATTGATCATATGTGGAAGACATAAATATGTATTTTTTCCCCACATGTTCGATCCCTGTAGAACTTCTATCGGTGTAAAATGGGCCAGTTCCTATCAAAAGAGATTTGGGTCCTATGAGCGAATATGATCAAGAAAAGGTGAACACCACATTAATCAAGGAAGAAGATTAGTTGGCAATAATGCTGGATCAATTCACCAATATATGTAGACTTTAGATTTTATTTTTATTTACATTTCAAACACTCTAAACATCCTTTAACAAAAGGAGATTTTCAGTTGTTCCAATTTCTAATATTTTCCTTAAACATACTTTTCAAGATAAAAATGCAACGTGGTGGATTGACAAAACAGTTTGGGCATATATATTGTTTGGATTCTGTTTAAAATATTAGGGTTTCGCGTGTTGGTAGGAAAATTTGTTGGTAAAAGTAAAGCTCCACATCTCATATCGCCTAAGTAATGCCTTTGGCAATGCTTCATATATATACCTATTTAGGCATTGCACCTATGAGCTTAAACTTTTATGTTGGTTTATGGTTTATTACAAAATTTGTGTAATTCACTTGAATTATATATATATATATATATATGAGCAAGGCTCTCCTAAGCTCAAGCTTCGGGGGAAAATTTCGTAAGCTCATGCTTATGGAGCCCACATTTGGTCCATCCAAATGGACCAAACACATGGCCCCCTTAAATTGCACATGTTCACCAACTTTTGGTAAGATCCGAATTTACTGGACCGTTGGATTGACTATATATCAATCCGAATGGATTGTTGACCATTAAACTCTTGGACACATATGGAGATTATAGAAATTATGGTTGGGGCCGATTTTTTGCAGGGAAGAAGATCCTAGGGAGTCCTTGAAATCCTCCCACCCCTATCCCCATGTGGGTCTCCAAGTGGGCCCACCACAAACTTGAGCTTACCTTATCTTAAGCTTGAGCTTAGGTGAGTGTTGCTCTATATATATATATATATATATTTGGAAGTACATATTTTTAGATGTTTTCATTCATACTTTATCAACACTAACTCAATGTGAAGAACAAGGAGTTGCTTAATTGGTTGGCAACCCTGCATCTTACCCGATTGCCAAGGGATCTGTCATGTGGGAATGCCACTCTTTCCATGTGTGGGCTCTCCTTCCCACGGTGTCGGCTTCCTCTTTCTATGTGTGTGGGCTTTCTTGGGTCCCATCCCCTTTATCTTGGGTACCAAAAAAATACACTCAGCGTGGAATACTGTTAAAAAAGCATGGAACCACTAGTACATAACTCAGAACATCCAACAAACTGACCCTAACCTGGATATAGATAGTGCTATTTATGCTTGGTTTAGAAAGACTTGAATGGGTCTAAAAATGTGTTCTTTTAATAACAAAAAGCCTGATATCTTAACTAGACAAGTGATTTTATTGTGATTTGGGATTTCTATTTAATTAACCCACACTGGGAGCCATAGTTTGGATAATTATAGTGGATGAAATTCATTTTTAAAGGATTTAGATTGAGTTATTCCTAGGATCCAATGTGTATGCAAGAAAAGCGGAATATGTAGGCAAGAAAAAAGGGTTGAGGAGATATGAATGTCTGATTGTGGATTTGCCAGATGGTCTCCACTTAGGCATGATTTCCAGGGTCCTCAAGTTTATTAGTTATGATATCCCGCAAGTACACACATCTGGCACCCAAGATAACTCCCCCACCTTTAATTAGTTGCATGCATTCAGGTGGCATAGACCAATAATTGGATTCATTAGTCCTACTTCTAGGCTTTATATATAGGGTGGATGTCAACAGTTGGATTGACATTTTAAATTAGACTGATATTTTACCTCTATGAACAGATTTGACCACAAACCAGGCCTCAGGAAAGTTGTGGGGCCCAATTTAAATTCAAGCCAATCAATAGGATAAGATGAATTGAAGGTCCAATATTGTAGATTGGGGCCAGAATTTAGCAACTATGTACTTAAGACTTTTCCTAGATGTTGGGTTGAGTTAGATGTTATCTTAATTTGTTAAAAAGGTATAAGTCAACTTGGTTGATTATATGAGATAGTAAGATTATGGACTTGGAAAGTTTTAAGTTTCATAGAGTTGTATTATGTAGAGTTGATGGCTAGTTTGATTACATTCTACAACTAGAATTGTAATATAGGCTTAATCTAATAATTTTAAAACATGGGCCAAAATGGACCTGACTGTGGCGCCTCTCACATCGAAAGAGAGAACACTCATGAAACTTTGAATGAAATAACAAGAAAAGACATGGCAAATTATGTAGCTTGTGGATAACATCGATCACCTTCTACATGATTCAATAAAGATATGAGAGTCACAAAGTGACCCTAAATAAATCATGATTAGCATTAAAGCCTTGTCCATGCAATGTTATGTTAGCTATATGAATTCCATTTCTTCATTTCAATCAATTATGAGCCAAATCCTAAGATAGATTGTATGTCTTAGTTTTCTTTCTCATATAAAAAGAAACTCATTTTTATTGTCACCGTGGTTGGCCTGCATTGGACACGGTCCAAAATATCTCAATGAGTCTCACGTTTTTCAGTAGAAAAAATGAGTCTCTCTTAAATCCTTATGAATGCGCTCATTTTTTTCTAGTGTCTTTTCTTATTTTACCACACATTATTTAAATAGTCTTATCTTTGCTACTCACTTTCGACATGTGTTATTGGCCAACATTATACTTCATAGGTCACAGTTAGTTTAATTTGTTAACATGCTTGATCACAAATTACTCAAAAGTAAGTCTCCACTTCATATATTATCTCTTATAAAAAATATGACATCTTTATTTATCTTTCAATCCTTACTAATATATATAGAGACATGGACTTGGTAAGCTCCGCCACCTTTAGTAAATCCTACCAATTTTTTCCCCTGCTAATCCCACAAGTCTACATAAAAGAAGGAGATTTACATCAAGTTGACAGCAAATGTAAAACTCTTCATGTCACATCTAAAATATGACCCCAAATAGATAATAAAAAAACTCAATGATAACAATTGATAAACAGAATCATCTGGAAGAGAAAATACACATCAAAAGATAGATTATACAGTAACATCTTTGAATGCGAAAATCGAAATACAAGAGATTCTCTGTAGCTGATAGCTGTTTTGCTTTTGTTTTATATTGTCAATCTTGTCTTGACAAGGACTCTGGTCGGGAGGATTCCCTAGTGTGCGTTTCCCACTGTCTGTCAACTTTTACCAACTCATCCACAGCACTAGTAAAAAACTGTGCTAGATGTACTTGACCACGGACTTGGACCAAATTGAACTTTTGATGGCCCCCCATTAGATGAGAATTTTTTACAAAGTTAAAAACTCGGACGGTCTTGATTGATAGGAATGTGGGAGACATTGACTGTGATGAGTTGCCACCTTCTAAATGGATAATGAGGCTCACAAAGCAGTGCTGCCTTTCTTAATAAGAAAATGGTTGATTATTTTAATGTGGGTGTCATGGGGAAAGATAAAGATGCATGGTGGGATGTCGAGGCAGCTATCACGAGGTTGGTGGGACAAATGCACTACCAACCCTAACACCCATTCTCTAAATTCACACCTTTTCTTATTTCCCTTGTGGTTTTTGTCTCCTTGAGTTTAGTTGATTTGTGGCTTCTTCAAATCTCATCCAATGTCCACTTACGCGGGGGGGGGGGGGGGGGGGGGGGGGGGGGGGGTGTGGGTTTGGCTGTCTTGTGGAGTTGTATAGGAGGCATTTTGAAGTGTTTTGTGGAGTGCCGGTTGACATACGACACAAGGAATGTAGAGAAGAGGAGGCACAAAAACAACCATGGTTAATGTCTACCCTTTGTTGTTGTTGTTGTTGACTAGCCAAATTGGTCCACGTTAAAAGTTTCCACATATCTCTCTCTTTTCTCCAAGAAAGAAAGGCATGCATGGATGATGGATCAAGTTGTCGGGAATATGCTAATGGTCCATTGTATTCTTCTGGGTAAGTGCTGTCAATGGTCTAGACTGGGGCTATGAATAATAAAAATCCTCAGGAACTTGGACTCGATTTCCTACAGTTGTTATTCAAATATTGACATAAATGTATAATCTTTTTCGAATCTTTAGAAAGGGTTCTCTCCGAGTCTCTCTCTTATTCTCAAGTTTTCCGAATAACTCCATCACCTTCTCACTCAAATGGTCAGAATGCATGATGATGCTTTGGACAATATTCCCAAATGTTCTAGAAAGAACTATTCAAAGAGTCTTTCTCTCTCTCTTGAATTATGTAGAAGAGTCCATCAAGCGCCCATTTCATGAAGCATACGGAAGCGCCGACATCATCACATGGGTGGAAAAAGTCAATGCAATGTACCGCCATTATTTTTCCTTACTACCTAAGAAACTTAGGCTTATAAATATGGGGAGGCCTCATTTGTATACAAGTCAAGCAAGTGATAATTTCAAAGAGGGTGCTATGCCTATAGTGCATAAGAGAGAAAAAAAAAAAGAGTGAATAGTATCTTGTATGAGTGTATTGTGATTTTTAATGGGTTCATTGAGTGTTGTATTGAAGGGTTGGGTAAGACCATTTTTCCTATTTGATTATTCCACTTGAAAGTAAAGTAAACTTTTTCTTTGTGTTCTTTGTTGTGTGCTTGTGGGTCCACCTAATTTTCAACAATAGTGTCTAGAATCAAATACCCAATTGGACAATTTTTTTTTGGTAGAATACAGTTGGACTTGTTAAAACTTGTTTGACTCATTTGACTTGATGATTTATCTGGTCAACTCATTTAGATTGTCAGGACATGTCATGTATTCAACTGTACGTATGAGTTTGCCCTTGTTTGTATCTAGATTTTGAGAGTATTTTGGTCTTTATATCGGATACTTGTTATGATCTATTTATAACCCTAATCACTTGAATTAGAAAAAAACCAATAGAATAAGAGCTCTCTTTCAGTGGACATAGGTGCTTGCTGAACCAAAGCAAATTTTCAGGTATGTTCATATATGTGATTGCTTGTGTGTATTCATGTATCATAATTCAGCTGATCATAAGTTTTTCTGCTGCGCCAAAACACAATTGGATTGCTTGTATTAGGATTGGACTGATTTAGTTGGGCTGGTCTTATTGAAACTGTCTTACATAATTAAACTGGAATTGAGGTTACCGATTTGAGTAAGCATGACAAGTAATTGATTCACTACTAAAAAACAGACTTTTAGCGGCCGCCATTAGCCGTCGCTAAAAGTCACCTGGCGGTCGCTAATACTCTTTAGCGACCGCCTAACGACCGCTAAGTATCGGCCGCGGAAACTTCGTCGCTAAAACTATTAGCGACCGCGCGACCACCTGTAGCAGCCGCCGTTAGCCGTCGCTAAAGGTATAAATGGCGGTCGCTAATATTCTTTTTTTTTATTTTCTAAAAACTGATAAACACTTTTAGCGGCCGCCATTGGCGGTCGCAAAAGGTAAAAATGGCGGCCGCTAATACTTTCTTTAAAATTTTTTAAAAAATTTTAAAATTATTAGCGACCGCCATTGGCGGTCGCTAATAATTTTAATTTTTTCAAAAAAAAAAATGCGTATCTTCGTAAAGGGCATATTTTAATGCCATCAAAACGTACCCAACACACCAAAATAAAAAAAGAAAATTTCAAAAGGAAAGAGAGCCATGTACATGACATGCATACATATGATCATTTGCATAATCGTTAAAATCTAAAGCCTTACCCAAATGAGTGCAGCCATTTGTACTTTGTATAGAACACAGACTGTTAGTAGCATTATAAATGAAAAGAAGACAAGTTGCATCGAGAGCCCCTTATTCAACCTGAATGCTACAAAAATAATGTTGATACAAGTGGATCCCACTTTAGAGTAGCATGGAGTGTGGGTTCTCGATGTAACCTTCATATGCCTTTAAAAACTCTGCTCCGATTGCACCTAAACAACAACAGTAGACAATGAGCATCTGTGCAACAAACAGAAATTAAACATTGTAAAATGCAAATTAGCCTTGAATAACATGTGGTGCCTACCATCAATCACACGATGATCACAACTTAGTGTGACAGACATGAAGGAAGTGGTATATTAAGTTGTGTGAACTTAATATACGCCCCTATATCCGCCCCCGGCAGTGAGCATTAATGCGTTTAACATCATAGTTGTGTGAACTATTAGTAGAAGTGCAATTTAAAAAAATAAAAAACTGTTTCTTTTATTTTATGTATTTGTACATAACCAAATTATCCATTATGACAATGATATCAGTCATATCTGCACCATAAGAAACCAAATTAATTATGTATGGATGTACATAACCATGAGTCAAAAAAATTAGGGAAACGTGACTGGTTAAGTATACGAAAATAACATTTATTATGCTTGATTTAGTTGGATTAAAATAAATTTACCTCATTCTCCAGTAGTTTGATTTTTCTAATCGCTTTGCCATGATCCTCTTCAATCTCTGCCACTATCATCTCCATGACCCTTCTATCTTTAATAGCCATCTGCAATTGTTCTTCAAGTTCTTTCTTTTCCCACACAAGTTTCTCAAACTCAATTTGTGCCTCTTGCAGATGAGTTTCTAGCTGTCAATGGTCAGCATCTATTATTAATGTAAGAAAAAGAAAAAGATACAACAACAAATAAAAACATAAAAAAAAATTAAAGCACAACTGATGGCATATAAACAGACTGATTCTTTATTACACAATACTGACATAGTCTTACGTTATCATACAGTTCCATGTAAACAACAATCTCTCCAATGCTTTTGAAGTTATTGGGGGTATAGTTAGGGTTATTCTTCCCTTGAAAAGGAAGCTGAAATCAATAGAATTTGCGCCCCCTGCCCTCCCAACACCCACCCGCCCAATACCCAAATAACATAATGCTGATGACATTAGCATTTACACAATGAACAGAATACATTCCAAGACATAAATGGTAGTGTAGCATAGCTACAACAATTGATACATTGAACTAGAAAAATTACAGGCCAATTCTTTTATATTAAACTTAGAAATAATCATTCTTATACATGTAATCAACCTCCATGCAGTTAAAAGAAAATGAGGAAAAGAGGTCTCACCATCCTCTGCCTTTGTAATGCGTTCAAAACACGAATAGGAAGGGACACTAGAGATAGTGTCAAAATCATACATCTCCAGCATACATTTACTTGGAAATTGATGACAGCCTTCACAAGCAAAAACCATGTGAAAGTAACAAGACCAGCAGCTTTTACGCCAAGCACGTATACAAGTTCAATCAAAGAGAAAGGATTAGTAAAAAAGATGGTTATGTTTGTCACTGCTAAGTCAAGAAATGATGCCATCAAGTCCTCCATTATCTGAAAATATTAATTTGTTCTCTGCTCCTCTCCGGTTTCAGGTGCCATCGAACACCACATCTACCAGTTGCACAATAATAAGATCTAAAGTGTTGGAAGATCACCACTGTGTTGAGATATGATTTGTGATACTATTTCCTTTCTTAGATTATTCTTGATATCTTAAATTAGAGCATGATTGTAGGAATGGGAATGATTGGGAATGATTGTAGGAATATGATTGGCATGATTGTAGGAATGGGATTGGAAATCCGTCCCTATATAAAGCTCTTATATTGTATTGTAAAGAACAATATATGAAAAACAAGAATCTCTTTTGATCTTGATATCCCTCATTTGATCTTGGTATCAGAGCCCTCAAAATTTCAGATTGTATTGTTGCAGAGCCACTGTCATTTGAACCCCGCCATAGGCACAGTTGACAGTCCTTCGGTTTCTTGATAATCTAAACCTCTTGTATTCCACAGGTCTCAAGTGTGGAATCCCTTGGATTCTCTTTCCAGTGACAGGACATTCCGGCCCACTTGCTCTCTTCTTAGTCATTTGATACAGCAAGCCAAGGTCTCTGGTGTTGAGGAGGCCCAGACGTTGATGGTCATTTGCACCATCTCATGCACGATCTCCTGCACTATCTGGTGTTGATAGTCATTTGCACCATCTCCTGCACGATCGCAGCCATCGCTGGAGACCACCCACCGTTGTCGGAGAAGACAATCACAGCATCCTTCTCGTTCTCTGTTCTCTGTTATGTAACAAAGGGCCGAAGAAGAAGGAGAAATCACGTTGGGTCAGTTTCCAGAACCAACCCGAAACCTGGAAACTCAATAGCAGCAAGTGAAAGTCAAGCCCAGGTCAGGTCTGACCCGGCCCAGTCCGCGTCGGAGAAGCCCAGCTGTACTGTCAACTGATTTTATATTTCCCTTGGAACATATCATCCTCACACCATAAACCATGTCAGAATCTGAGACTTCTGGCACCAAATCTGCCCCCATTATCATTCAATCTGAAACTTCATCGTTCAATGCAGGGATTGTACTCACTGAGACCAATTATGATTTGTGGTCTCAAATCCTGGAAATGCATATTGCTGAGAAGGAGAAACTCTCTTTCATTCGTGGCAGTTCACCGCCGCCAACCGAGAAGGATGACGGATATGAAAAGTGGTATGCCGACAATCAAAAGGTCAAAAGATGGTTGTTGATCTCTATGTCCCCGGAAATCATGAAGCGATATATTCGTCTTCCCACTGCTCGAGATATTTGGAAAGCTCTTTCTAAAGCCTTTTTTGATGGAGCAAACGAATTGCAGGTTTTTTCCCTAAACCAAAGGGCTTTCTCTGCCAAACAGAATGGCAGAGCACTCTCTGTGTATTATGGAGAGTTAACTGAAATTTTTAGTGAATTGGATCATCGTGATAAGGTGATCATGGAGAGTGAGAAAGATGTTGCATCCTATCAAAAATCAGTTCAACGACAAAGGGTGCATATTTTTCTTGCTGGATTAGATGGTGAATTCGAACAAATTCGTGGCGAAATTTTGAGAAAAGATCCTACTCCTGAGTTAGAAGAATGCTTTGCATTAGTTCGCCGTGAATCTGTTCGGCGGGAAACAATGAATGTTGAACCTGGAAATTCTGAAGCTTCTGCCATGGTGACTCGAAACCGATCTAATCAGAATTGGCCTTCTCAACACCAGCAGGACCGAACAAAGCCCAGCCATACTAAGCCCACTAATGGTGTTGACAAATCTTCTTACAAATGCACTCACTGTGGTCAATCTGGTCATACCAAAGATCGGTGCTTCGAACTTGTGGGCTATCCAGAATGGTGGAACCATAGTCGTGATCCGCGGAAACGGAATTCCAAGACATCCTCCACTACTGCGGTTGTTGAAACAAAGATAGCGGATGACATTGCTGGACAGGTCTCGGCACTAACAACAGCGGCAGGTAATGGTGGTAAGTTTTTAAATATTTCTGCACCTGTTTCTAATAGTGCATGGATAATTGATTCCGGTGCTACAGATCATATGACATTTGATTCTAGACAAGTCTTGCCTCTTACACCTTCCTCACAGAAATTTGTTTCCACTGCCAATGGTACATCCATTCCAATTGTTGGGGAAGGATCCTTATCCCTCACTGACACTTTGAATTTAGATTCTGTCTTAGTTGTTCCATCCCTGAATTATAATCTTTTGTCAGTCTCTCAAATAACCACTGCCTTATTTTGTGTTGTCATTTTTTGGCCTGAATTTTGTGTGTTTAAGGACATCCGAACAAGGCAGACGATTGGTTGTGGTGTTAGGCGGGGGAAGCTATATTACTTGGACTTGGTGTCAAAAAGTTCCGACACGTTGCGTCATGCTTTAAAGATAGGATGTTCTGCAAAGGAAAAGAAGAAATCTGACATATGGTTATGGCACAGACGTCTGGGGCATGCTTCATTTGGTTACTTAAAAAATTTATTTCCTAGTTTATTTGCAGAAGTTGATGTTTCTAGTTTCAAATGTGAAGTTTGTGAACTTGCAAAGAGCCATCGTGCTTCATTTCCATTAGTTTTGAATAAAAGTTCAATTCCTTTTATGATCATACATTCTGATGTTTGGGGCCCATCTAAAGTTACTACCATGAGTGGATCGCGTTGGTTTGTTACTTTTATTGATTATTGTACCAGGATGACTTGGGTATGCTTGATGAAGTCCAAAAGTGAAGTAAACTTATTATTTCAAAATTTTCATAAAATGGTTTGTAGTCAGTACAATTCACAGGTTCAAGTTCTTCGGAGTGATAATGGCGGTGAATATCTGAGTCTCGAATTGCAGCAGTATTTGAAAAACAATGGAATTGTGCATCAAACCACTTGTACTGATACACCTCAACAGAATGGGGTGGCTGAACGAAAAAATCGACACTTGTTGGAGGTTGTCCGTGCTTCATTGATAGAAGCCCATATGCCGGTTTCATATTGGGGGTACGCACTCACCTCTGCAGCATATTTGATCAACCGAGTTCCTTCCAGTACCATTGTTTTTCAGACGCCATCTGAGGCCCTTGCTGCAGCAGTTGTTGCTCCTGTCATCCCAAATTTGCCTCCTCATGTCTTTGGTTGTGTCGCATTCGTACATCTTCATAAGCATCAGCGTAACAAGTTGACTCCTCGAGCATTGCGATGTGTCTTTCTAGGGTATGCTGCTTATCAGAAGGGATACCGTTGCTATCATCCTCCCACCAAACGAATGTTTGTTACAATGGATGTGGTATTTCATGAAGACACAATGTATTTTTCCTCTGAGCCTAAACTTCAGGGGGAGTACCGGGAAGACGAAGTTCAAGCTCTAGACTATGATTTTCTGCTTTCTGCAGGAGGGGAACTCTATGAACCAGATAACAAGGATGTGGATGAATTGGATTCGAGTGGTATACCTTTGGACCAAAGTAGTGATGAACACCCAGAAGATGAAGATGGAGTTGTGGCTCCACCTCTCTCTGAATCCCTCGCACCACAGACAACTGATACACCAATCCAATCGCCTGCTGAGGATGCTCCTAACCTAGTGTCTGAACCACCAATCCAATCGCCTGCTGAGGATACTCCTGACCTAGTGTCTGAACCATCTCGAAAACAGTTACCACCACGTCAAACCAGAGGTATTCCTAAATCCACATATGAACCTGAACTTTCTAGTAAAGTCAAATACCCCATGAGTCATTATGTGTCTAATCATCGCTTGTCAGAATCAAATAAATCATTTGTAAATCAATTATCTGTTGTATCTATTCCTAACAGTGTGCAGGAAGCCTTAACTGACCCAAGATGGAAAGCAGCTATGAATGAAGAGATGAAATCCTTACAAAAAAATGAAACTTGGGAACTTGTTGATCGTCCGCCAGGGAAGAAACCAGTTGGATGTCGATGGGTTTATACTGTGAAGCACAAAGCAGATGGTACGATTGAACGTTTTAAAGCAAGACTTGTGGCAAAAGGGTATACTCAAACCTATGAGATTGATTATACAAACACGTTTGCACCTGTAGCTAAAATCAACACAGTTCGAGTCTTGTTGTCTCTAGCTGCAAACCTGGATTGGCCATTGCAGCAATTTGATGTGAAGAACGCCTTTCTACATGGCGAGTTGTCTGAAGAAGTCTACATGGATTTGCCACCAGGATGTGTGATTCCGGAAGTGCATTGTCGAAAGGTGTGCAAATTAAAGAAATCTCTATATGGGTTGAAACAGTCTCCGAGAGCCTGGTTCGGTAGGTTCACAAAATCTATGAAAACCTTTGGCTACCATCAGAGTAATTCAGACCACACTTTATTCTTAAAAAGGAGGAATGATAAGATCACTGCCCTTATTGTGTATGTTGACGATATGGTAGTTACTGGGAATGATTGTGAAGAAAGAAAAGCTCTCCAGAGTTACTTGTCCAAAGAGTTCGAAATGAAAGATCTTGGTCACTTGAGATATTTCCTTGGGATTGAAGTGTCTCGATCCAATAAAGGAATTTTGTTGTCTCAAAGGAAATATGCCTTAGATTTGTTGCAGGAAACTGGTATGTCCGCATGTCAACCAGCTGCCACACCAATAGAAGAAGGACTGAAGTTATGCATTGAGGCTAATCAGGTGCCTGTTGATAAAGGGAGATATCAGAGACTCGTAGGTAGATTGATGTACTTAGCTCATACAAGGCCAGACCTTGCCTATGTATTGAGTATTGTTAGCCAATTTCTGCATAATCCTGGAGAGCAACATATGAATGCAGTTATGCGCATAATGAGGTATCTGAAGTCTGCTCCTGGAAAAGGAATTTTATTCACTAAAAATGAAAATTGTCGAAGTGTGGATGCATATACTGATGCTGACTGGGCTGGAGCAATAGATGACAGACGATCTACTTCAGGATATTTCACATTTGTCGGTGGCAACCTTGTTACATGGAGAAGCAAGAAACAAAACGTTGTTGCACGTTCGAGCGCCGAGGCTGAATTCAGAGGTATGGCACTTGGAATATGTGAAACGTTATGGATACGAAATCTCTTGAGGGATTTGGGTTATCCTCTTAAGCAACCAATTCAACTTTATTGTGACAATAAAGCCGCATGTGATATTGCTCATAATCCAGTTCAACATGATCGTACAAAGCATGTGGAGGTAGACAGATTCTTCATTAAGGAAAAGTTGGATGCGAAAATTGTGGAGTTGCCAAAGATCAGATCAGAAGATCAGTTGGCCGATATCCTCACCAAAGCAGTATCCAGTCGAGTGTTCTCGAATTTTTTAGGCAAGTTGGGCATGTGTGACATCTATGCACCAACTTGAGGGGGAGTGTTGAGATATGATTTGTGATACTATTTCCTTTCTTAGATTATTCTTGATATCTTAAATTAGAGCATGATTGTAGGAATGGGAATGATTGGGAATGATTGTAGGAATATGATTGGCATGATTGTAGGAATGGGATTGGAAATCCGTCCCTATATAAAGCTCTTATATTGTATTGTAAAGAACAATATATGAAAAACAAGAATCTCTTTTGATCTTGATATCCCTCATTTGATCTCACTGTTCATTCTGGAGCAATGCAATGAGAAACAATTAAATAAAGAATAAAGCTTGTAACTGATAGGTACAGAAATATCATATATATATATATAATTACTAAGTTACAAATGTTACAAATACTCTTTATTAAAGGGCTGTGCCGGGCCGGGCTTTGAGCTTTCAATGTCGTCATCGAGGCCTGCGGTTGTGCCGGGTCAGGCTTTGGGCTTTCAATGTCATCATCGAGGCCCTGCTAAATATCAAATGGGCCCGGATTATATATTCAAGCCCGGCCCAGGCTTTGATGATGATGAGTGGAAAACAATTTTGCATGTGAGAGGATGCACCATATTTCTTGAGAAGTTTACAATCCATTTTCTCAGGGCACAGTAATTTTTTTCTTGATTTTCCCAATAAAAACAAACTCCAAGCACCCATTTTCTAAGTTTGAGTTGTGAGGAAAATACATTTCCGTAGCACAAACATGGCCGAAGGGTGCATTTGGATGTACACTAAACTACAAGAGGCCTGAAATTGCAGCTGAACAGATGATCATCTATTCCAACGTGAAAGTTGAATAGCATGGACCTCATTCGGCGGGATCTTTTTCAGTCTTGACCCCAGATCAGTATCCACATGAATCATTTGGTGTGGATTGGAAAACGTGAAAGACATTTGCACAGTAAATGTGATCTCGATGCATCTCAAAACTCACAATGGAACCATATGAACTTGTTTTGCCAAAATATTAAAACTGCTTGGAATTTAGGAATGTTTAAATGCAGCACAAAATACAAGTGAATCTACAGACTAAATTTTTTAATAATATTGTTTTCTATGACTTTGGATTCTGATGCATATTTGTACAAGGAAGAATAGTAAACTAGATGTTCATTGCATTACCTTCAAGATCTGCTGTGGTGACACCTTTATCCTCAAGGACATGCTCTGGAGTTTTCATAACAAGAGTTATCTCCTTCATCCTCTTTATAACATTAACAGCTTGTGTTTGCATCACTTCCACGAACCATTTTCGATCCTCCTCACTAATAGAAAAAACAGAAATCCATCAACCATTATAAACAAATTTCACATGTAAAATCTCCATCATTCAAGTTTGATCAACATACTGGATTCACATGATCCTACAACCCCTAGGATCCCGACCACTTCAAAAACCCAAACTCATGTAAGTCCCTTCCCTCGTACATCTTAGGACCTTCAACAAATTCTATGAAAGAATACATGCATATTCAGTTTGCACATTCAGCCCCACCATAAGATCCAACCATGCACATCATTCAAGTAATTAGCTTCCCCTTCTCCATTCATTTGTTTCCAAACCCAAACAATACACAAAAACATCCAAACAAGCTACTCTTTTAAAACCCACAGAAAGTAAACAACCAAAACCAAATATAAGGTACTTGAAAATAATTGTCTGTAAAGTACGTATATGTAGTGCATACAATTCCTCCGCAAGTCTGCAATAGATGCATTTAAATGAATTCACCATATCATAGATTGATCCAAGGATAGACTTTGAAACATATGAATTATGCCTCTCCAAAAAATGTGGGAACTTCTCTACTTGAAAATCATCTCCTTCATTACACATCACTGACATTTGGGTGATAAGCTTCTTTTTTTTTTTATCTTCTTGTTATCTTTACTCTATCATCACCTTTGTCTCTCACTCACAAACACAAATTCATTTGCAGCTGTACTTTTCTTTATTGAGAGAGAGAGAGAGCATTATCTTTCCTACTCACAGGCTGAAAATACATTTATATTAGCTTTTCTTCTATTCTTTTATCCATATAAAATCTGGGTTTTTAGGAGAGGAATGTTTATAGACAACAAGGCCAATGTATTTGAAATCTGGTGGAACTAAAAGAGTTTGAGTTGGAAGATTCCAGACATTAAACTGTCTTTACAGAAAGCATATGCCCATCCATTGTTGATGAGTAAAGAAGAACTTCAAGTACAAACCGTCCCAAGACTGAGGGACCAGGCATGGGATGGGTACTCTTTGTAGTTTAGGCATTAACAGTAACCTTTTGTAAAATTCTTCCTCTCTCTTCCCATTACCTTCAACGCCTAATCAAAAGACATCCACCATGCTAGGAATAATAATCAAGCAACCCCATTTGATCTTTTTTCCTTTCATTTTCTTCTTTCAAAATACAACTTTAACAGAACCTGACTTTGATTTTTCTTTCAAGAAATGGACATCAAATCCAGAGAAATATGTTGTTATTTTGTGTCTAAGGAAATTGAGAGAGACCGAGAAAGAAATTGCAAAAATGAGAGCAAAATCTTACATCTGTTGATGGCGGGCACTTTGGGGGGCTCATCGGATCTTACTGTTGATATCAGTCTCACTTGGGTTGCAATGGTTGAGCAACAAGCTCGGTGGTGGTGCAGGAACCTCTTCCTGTAGCAACAAAACCCATCCACCCGAATCGTAAAATATGTTCACTAAGACCAGGCAATAATTTCTTTTCTCTTCCTGTCATCATTCATCATCCAAATTCGGTTCTGTCGGAAAAGAGAGAGAGAGAGAGAGGGGTTAGTGTTTGGGAAACAGTTAGCATGGAAAAATTCAAGGGTGAAAACAAGGCACTTACACTAGCGACCCCTAGGGCCAAATTGAATCTTGTTAAATCAAGTGCAGGTATTCCAGATTTGCATAAATAAAAGTCCATGCATTTGGATAAGCCTGAGTTACCTGTGAATTAGTCTTATGCCATTTTCCAAAGCCAATTACAGGTAACAAGAGTTACAGGAAAGAGCACATAGCAGCATGGTGGAATGCCACCAAACACAAGGAAACAGAGGGATTTATCCATTGTCACTTGGATCTCTGTTATTTGCAACTAGAATAAATTATATAGATCAAAGGTTTTTACAACTTACTAGCTGCTCTCCTATAGGAAAATGCACCAAATATAACCCATAACATCAGAAAGAGATTCAACCATAACATCAGAAAGAGAGCAAAAGACAAGCCTAAAGTTGTATAATTTCTACTGAAAACTGAACAAATAATTCCCTAACAAAAACTTAAACAGATAAAAACAATTGGATCTATCAAACAATATAATCTCACTCAGAAGCTCGTAACCATCTTTCTCGATCCTTTATAAAGGTAAGACAGGTATGTTTCCCTCAATGTAACACTACTAAAAAAAAGAGAGGAATAGATTGCATGATATACAAAAAAAAAAAAGATCCATCACACTACAGAAAAAAACAAAGAAAAAAATGCAATGTTCCACACTTGGGTTATATAAGCTAAGCAAGAAAATGCTGCAATAAAAGGGAAAGAGCTCTCATTTCATTCTGAATATCCAAGATCCATGTAATAAAGATGAAAGCACAAAAGACTCAAAATCTAACCTTTGTCAGCCTTGCCCATTATTCAAGTCCCAAACGTAATTTTGTAGATCAACAACTGAACAATAGTTTTTTAAATTTTTTGTTCTTAATGGTAAATTGAATTAAAGGAAGAAGGGAGAAACAAGGGCACAAGGCCCCCAGGCCATCACTCTAGAATGCAAACATAAAATAAAATCAGAAAAACAAATTGCAAAATACCTTCCTATCAAATATGAATCTTGGAGAAACTCACATACAAAATGCACCCATCTTATAAGAAACAAACAAAACCAAGAACAAAAACTTAAAGTAATCCTATACATCTGTTAGTCAACCTACATATCTAACCCAATTAAAGTAATCCTAAAATGCCTTCACAGCACCTGATTGCTGTGAATGATATGCTAATGATCAGTTCGTTGGGTCCATATCATTTGTATCATTTGTTTGAACTATGGTTCTATTTCAATCTGAGAATTTCCTCTCTGTTTTTTTTTCTTTTGGATAGTCTGTCTTTCTGATGGAGTTATTGATTGGGATTGATGAGATTTTTTTTTCCACTCTAGCACTCAGACCAAATGAAGATTAGGGTAATTAATTATGAAACGGAAAAAAATCGGGGGGATTCTAATGGCCTTCCAATACGACTTGTTCAGTCTGCATATTGTGAATCTTGCTCCTGTTTCATTTGTATGCCTGCCTTCTTGAATACAATTATCATCATTCAGTTTCTTTTGTCATATCTACAACACTTACAGAATCATTAACAGATTATATATAATAGATATGGCCAAACAATTTACCATGTTTCTGTTCTTCTATTTGAATTCTTATTGTAATGTGAAGCATTTGGTAAAATATGGTATGATTAATGTTCATATTAACTTGTTAAATGCATTCCTCTTCCCACTGTATGTATGAAATTGGTTTTGACTTATATTGTTGCAGGCTGCGGCATGTTTAAGGTTTAAGGAATGAATCCCCTCTTATACCTGAAACATTATCTGCTGAAGGTAGGGACTTCCTACAATGCTGCTTCAAAAGGAATCCAGCAGACAGACCACCGGCAACTAAGTTGCTAGAGCATCTTTTTGTGAATAACTCTCACCATCAGGAAATACATAGTTGTATACAGGCAATTTCACAAATGAAACTGATGGTAAGCCTCAGATTTTACATGCCTACTTTAACCACCTATTTAATTTAAATGTAGTGTATTTAAACACTACCTGATTTATGAACAGGATATAACAAAGCCTCCACGAGAGCCGAATATTATGATGCAAATGTCCATACCGGACAATAAAGTAAAACTGTCACCAAATGGGTGAGTTCTTCTGCACTTATTCCCTACTATGAAAATCTGTATGAGTGCACCCCACATGTAAAAGAAGTGTATTGTCGAATTAAAATGTAAACAGAAAGCATGGAAAAGAGCAGAAAAAAAAATTACCTGCAAGTCAAAAAAACCCAGAAGTGGATGGTCGGTTTGGAAAGGGAGGCAGCAACTGCACAGATTCAAGCGAATCTGGTCTAGAATCGGCCAATGTCACAGCAAATCGGCCAATGTCACAGCAACTGCACAGATTCAAGCGAATCTGGTCTAGAATCCGACGAACACAGGATCTTGGGGCACAAGGGCAAAGTGCAGAGCGAGAGGGAGAGGGAGGGAGGGAGGGAGAGAGAGAGAGAAAGAGAGAAGGAGAGGGAGGGAGGGAGGGAGGGAGAGAACCGGCGCGCGAGAAACACGGTGCAGAGCGAGAGGGAGAGAGGGAGGGAGGGAGAGAGAGAAATAGAGAGGCAGAGCGAGAGGGAGTGAGGGAGAGAGAAATAGAGAGAGGGCTGGAGGGGGAGAGAGAGACCCGAGGGGCGGCTCAGGCACAGGAAGCGAGAGAGAGATTTCCGGTGGGTGCTCAGGCGCGCGGGAGGGTAGAGTGCAGAGCGACAGGGAGAGGGATGAGGGAGATAGAGAGAGAAATATAGAGAGGGAGGGAGATCAGGGAGAGGGAGGGAGGGAGAGAACCGGTGGCAGGTTCGGCGCAGGCGGGCTCCGGCGGAATCGTCCCTGGTGCGGCGGTAGTGCAGATCGCGCGCGGGAGAAGGGATTGCAGAACGCGGGAGGTGAAAAGGGAAAAAAAAAAGTGGGAAGAGAAGAGGGTTTCGGGTGGGTTTATAAGAGGCTCCAGCGACCGCCATAAGCGGTCGCAAATGGTCCTTCTGGCGGTCGCTAATAGTCCCATTTGCGACCGCCACAAGCGGTCGCCCGCTTTCTCAGCCGCGAATGCTCCTTTTTCTAGTAGTGATTGTACCCTGTCACACTCGTTCAATTTGTAACTTGGGGATCAATCAAGTTGTGTTGACTGTACCTGACTCAGGTGCTCTCAAAATTAACAAGTTTTAGAACTATGGTTGGAATTGGGCCCTGCCAATTGAACGCCTCAAGTGGTAATGCCCAATGAAAATCATCTAACTAGCTAGCACTGTTTTAAGCTTTCAAAAAAAAAAAAATCAATCAAAATGCTGGAATTGTCTGAGAGATGTCATCTACATCGTGGGCCCTACCCTAATAGCATTCAGCATCATTGAATGAAGAGGCCCCAGCTAGGCAAATGTCCCCTGCACTGCATGAACAACTAGCTAGAGTTTGGAGAGACCAAGATAAACTTAAAAAATTATACAAGAGAAAGGCCAAAGGACAAGTCCAAGACCCATGCATCATCGCACAACCAAGTCAAAGATCTACTCGAGGTATATTTATGCTCCTTCTTAGGTGGGCCGGGCCCTTCATGTAAACCAATTATTGATGGAAGGAGAGCATTTTTTGCACTACGAAGAGAATTGTGACTACGCATCATGGTTATAAATATGGGCTCTTATTTAATTGTTTCATCAAGGGCCTTCCCAATTGATCACACAAAATTAGGCACTCTTTTGGTTTCATCTAATGGATAATTATGCACAATTCGAAACATTCAAAATGGTACCTTCTTTGATGAAATGATTCCTGTTTTTCACAAATAACTAGTACTTCACAAGAAGACCTTTTAAAGCCACATGCCCCTCCATCATTGTCATACTTAGTGGTGGATTGTTCCTTGCAAAGGAACACCAATGTTCTTGAAAAAGCCTCACTGACATTATCATTATTTGGATAAAGAGTTTCCAATTGAAACGCTATTAAAATCATGTTTGTAGCATGTTATATATGTTGGTTTCTCTTCGTTTGCATAGAATACATAAGAACCTTATAAATCAAGACTCGTTTCCTAAGTTGTTAAAATTTAAGATGCAAGGTGAACATAAGAAAATGACCATCAAATGACCTCCGCTTATGAAAAGTGAATTAAAGAAAGATAGAAAATGAATACCCAGCCACCACCCTAGTAACTTAAATCCTCGAAAAGTCAAGATCCCATCTATTTTCATACCTTATATCTTCTACCCCTGACTTCATACCATTCATGCTTTACCTCTTTAATAATCCTTCAATGGATCTTATATATATGACGTTTATTCTTTCTATTTTATTCTTATTTATTCTAATATAAACAATCACTGCAAGTTTAATATGAAAGGTTACAATGAAAAAACATGGTTATTAGGTGAGTGTTGCTTTCATAGTTCTAGAATAAACTAGCATTTAATAGTGTTGTTACATTATATAATATGATGTGTCGAGTTTTTTTTTTTAGGGATCCCAACCCTTTGGGCTGAACTAATTCCTCCGGGCCCAAAGGGAAGACAGGTAAACTCTCTTGTAGCCCTAGTGTGGCAGTGTAGTTTCGAACCTACAACCTCCTGGTGCAAACCGTGGTTCTAAGCTAACTGAGCCATCCCTTGGGATTATGTGTCGAGTTTAATTACAACATCTAGAATGATGTTTTTAGACCATGCAAGCACTATAACCGTGACACAAAATTCTTACTTATGCGTGTTACCTCAATTTCACAAAGCACTTTTGACTAAAAATGGTTGAAAACCTCGGCTTTGAAATTATTTCTGAAAGCACATTTCACTAGTTCTTGTTGCTTCTTCTCTTCCTCGTCTTTTTTCTCATCCCACCCCATTTCCTCTTTCTCGATCTCTCTTAAATTGACGCTTTTCTCCTACCATTTTACTTGATTAGAAGGCTAAATCACCAGTCATGTCAATCTCAAAATCATTTTCTCGCGCAAATAAATATTGTTATATATTGTGCACCTACTTTTATTGTAAAAACTTTAATATAATTGTAGTTATGATATGCTAACAGCTGCCTTTGCTATTAGAAGATATATATATAGAAATTCAGGCTACTCTAACATCTTTTAAAAAGTTGCTTTAAAATACTTTTAAGAAGATACTTCTGGCTTTTAAGAAGTCCAACCAAATATACCTTTAACACTCCAAATTTCTCCGGCACACCATCATAAGACACATCGACTTTAAATTATTGTAAAAATGGGCCATCATAAATGCTAAGAAGGAATTTGGATCGAATTTTTTTTTTGTTAAGAGTTAAGACAGGAGTCAAAACTTTTAAAGGGGTACTTTGGTCTTTAAATTCCTGAAATTGGTTAAAAACAGCCACTGAAGCTGTGTTTTCTAAAACCAATTGCAAAGTCAAGGAGATTTAGGGGGGTGTTTAGTGTTATTTATAGAATTTTTAAATGGAATTTTTAGACAACAAGGGGGGGGGGGGGGGGGGGGGGGGGGGGGGGGGGCATTGGATTCTTTGGTTTTCCGTACTTTGTCTCTCCTGGATGAGAGAGAGAGAGCTCTATATCATATAGAGAGATTGGATTGGATTACCAATGTGGGCCATTGGTTAAAAAGAACTCACATACCAAAGTGGATCATAGGTTTAAAAGGTCTCCCTAAACTAGTCACTTGTATACTTTTCTATGCTGGATTAGTCCCATCATTATACCTTTTCCCCCTCTTTTAAGTCAAAAGTACATCCGAACGTAGGTATGGAATTGAAAATGGAGAAGAAAGTTTTTCCAGGTAAGGTAAGTCATAATGAGTAATGAGTTGAAAATCCTATCCATGCATTATTTGATTCCTTTCTCCAGTCTCCATTGCCATTATTTGGGATGATAAGGTCATGAGCTGCTCTTTTTCTTACATGCTCTCAATTCTGTACATGCCTATGTTAGTGATGTGTTGTACCAATTGGATATGACTAGGGCGAATGTTCTCATCATTTCAGAATTTCTGTGCATTACTGCACCTACAGTTGTTCTCATCATTTCGAGTATTGTTCTACAGTGATGATTGAAGCAACTGTGCACCGGAAGTTTTAGGCCTGGTTTGGGTCTCCAGAATGTGGTTGTCTATACTCAGATTGTCCACAAGAACAAAATAAAGTAAATTGTCCAAAAGGCTTTAATTATTTTTTTTTTTGTCAATTCATTTTCAATGTTTCGAGGACCACTTATCATCAATTCAATTCCTTCCAATGCACCTAATCTATGGTGGTCCTAATTTGACGATGATTTGAATAGTAGTCACTGGTGGACTTAACTTGGAAAATCTAGAACTAAGGTCCAGAATCATTTGATAATCATGATAGTTCATGTTCTCTTAGTCACATGAAAACCTTTTCATATTAATCTTTTGTTACCGTTCAAAAAAATGATGGTAATGGGAAAAGGAATTTATTTATTTATTTTTTTCATGTAGAAACTGCTTTTCACTACAAGGTAGCTTAATTATTTATGCCAAACACATGAACTCTAATTTGCGTATGAACCCAGTTACTTACAATTGGTTTAGGAATTAATTAGGCAGTGTGAAAACAATTGGTTCATGAATTTGAACTTCAAGTTCAAATAAATGTATTTTCCATGTTCTTTAACAAATTTAATATATATACCTTCTCATATAGCATCTCTTTCTGATTAACAATATTATAACTCTTTATTATATTGATTACTTCACTTGATTTACATGAGTTTATCTTTTAAGATCCAGATCACCCCAGCCCTTAGATCTAATTAAATCTCTTCGAGCTAATAGATGCTCTGCAATGCCATTTGTGACTCTCATCTGTACTGACCGAGAAATTACACCAACCAACTAAAGTTTGATTGAGAAATGAACCAACATTGCGTGCAAATTAATTTGCTTAACATAAATAAACCGCTATGGCCGAGTGTTTACACTAAAAAAGACATATGAAATAGATGGGGTGAAATCTAAATTACATTGCCATCTAGATTTAAACAATATTTTTTTAACTAATGACTGTTCTATAGGTGAACTTTTTCTCATTTTTTTACTCAACTCTTATTTTGCTTTCTTATTCATTGAGATAAGTCCTTAAATAGCAAAAAAATAGAATAGAAAGAAATCATTCTACTACACAACATAAGCTGGATGATCAGTTGGTGGTGATCTCCCTCATATCCCAGCTTCTCTTCCTAATCTTTCTCTTAATATTTTCACACCCATGTACCTGCATATAAGATCAAAATTCAAAGTAAATTTGTTAGTGTTATAACCAGGGCCTGGCTTAATTCTAGAATTTATACACTCTTTGTGCTGAACAAGCTCTCTCAAAGTGCAAAGCTAAAAAAATATTACACTTACCTTCCAAGCATCATGACTGTGGCCTGAGGATTAGTACCTGGCGAGTCGACAAAGGTCGACCCGTCAATGACTCGGAGGGCGTCGACACCGAGGACTCGGTAGTTGGGGTCCACCACCTTTCCGACGTGGCAACCCCCATGATAGTGCCAGATTGTGACCACAGTATCTTTGCAGAATTGCTCCAAGGATGCAGTGTCATTGGTGTGCTTGGGTATGAGGTTCACATTAGCCTTGACACTCATGTTAAGTAGCCTTTCCATAGTGTAATCACCATCGTCGGTGAGATCAGCAAAGGGCCTAGACTTGGCGATCCTCTCGGCTATCCGGATGCCGTAAACGCACCGCCGGAGATCTTCTGGGTGGCTGAAATAGTTGAAGGTGATCGACGGGTTGTCGTCCACATTGGTGGTGATCAGACTGATATGGCCCGTCGAGAGAGGGCCCACGATCTTCTCCAATATGAATCCACCCATAAAGGCCTCATGTGGTAGGTCTCTCTTTGTTCTATGATAGGCTTGGGCTGCTTCCAGAGTCCTTTCCTTTGGAGGCATTGTTGATAACTGTCCAATCTGTTTGTTCAATACAATACAAATCATTCATCGATAGATCAGATGGTATACAAAAATAGCTACTGTCCAATTGGTAGGACATCTCTAAGGTCTGTACCAATCAAATGATTGCAACAAACCCAACAATGGGTAACCCAGAAACAGTGCAATGGTCAAATGAACTGATGATATTGGTGATGGATTAACACACTGATTTCAATGTGTATCTTAAAAGTGTAGGATTCCTTACAGTTACTGGACTAAGTGGACTCAATCAGGCCCAAGCCTAAATAGTTACATCTGAAAACAAGATAGAGCCAGGTCCAAAATAGTAGATGTGTGGTAAACTCGAGCATGAACAGCCTGTTAATATAGGACTAATTCCATGGGCCTAAAGCAAATCATGGCCCATGACCAATAGGCGGGATGATCTGGGCCCATCAATGTCACAATATTTATGTATGAAATGGACGTGCACTGGTGAGTGGTAGGCAAACCTCAGCTGACATGATGCCATGGTGGCACTGAATGCTATCTGAGGACTGGCTGAAACCATTGCTTGCCTCAATGTAGGATCCCATCTTGGTAATTCCGACGATCTGGATCAGCGACTGTTCGATGGGTCGCTTTGTGGGCACGAAGATGGTGTTCATCGGGTTGTCCGACATCTCCCTCCCAACGAATTCATTATTAAGTACCACCTCAATGTTCTTGTTATCAAGTTCTTCTTTGGGCCCAATCCCACTGACCATCAGCAGATGTGGGCTTCCTATAGCACCTGAACTCAGTATCACTTCACTCTTTGATCTCCTTGATAGAAATGCATGGTGATCCTTTCCGGTCTCATCCTTGAAAATGACTCCCGTTGCCTTTGGCCTTGTCCCTGCAAACATGGTACGTGTAAGTTAGGGATGTCAATGAGCCTTTGATTACCCAGTTAGTACTGGAAGGATCCGACCCAAAAAACAAATCCAGGTTTAATAGACAACAGGTTACATTTTTTTGCAGGTACGTGATTCAATTGAAATGTGAAAAAAGCATAATTTTTTAAAAAATAAAAATACAAGTATTAGTCTAGACCCGGAATCGGAACCGGAACCAAACCCGCCTCACAAACGGTTCTGGTACCGGTTCCCATTAATATTATCGGTTCCGTTTCCGCTTCTGGTTCATCTTCTTAAAAAACGGTTCCGGTTCCACCCTGGATCCGGACCGGAACCGACCCGTTTATTACCCTAGAACCAACCCATTGCCAACCATAGCTGTGTAGGTAGGTATGTCTCCGGCCCAGACTTTGAACTGATAGAGCTGGTTTTTCAATCTGGACTTATTCAAGGCCCAGCCGATGGACATCTCTCACCCGATGGTGGCCGGAATTCCACTTGTCTTTGAATTTGTGAAACTACCATGAAAGCGTACGCTGGGTCCCGCTCATGATGATGATGATGATGATGGTGTGTGTGTATGAGTCAAATAGTAGGCCTTTTCCTACAATGTTTTTACGGTCCATGGTGGGACCTGAATATTGGGCCTCACCAATGGAAAATATGTGTATGTTAGGCACCACGTGAAATTCCAGACATAAATTTTCCAACTTACTAGTGTTACCAAACACATTTTAGGAAAGGCCCACCATAAAAAAAAGTTCATATTCCAAGAATCCCAAATTCTGGAATTGCTACGAACCAACCCAGAAGAAAATTTGTGAACATTCAAAACAGACATGAATCCGCCACCACCATTATTAATTCTCTCAAAACTGCTATCTGCATTCCCATTTCCCAATGGGTATAATTTGGTTGTTGGATGAATAGGAGAACGAATGTAGAGATGTACAACTACCAGATTTCCATGAAATTCAATGTAATTCTAGCAGTGAATGTCCATCTGATTTGTTTACGTTCCATAGTCTGAAAAAATAAATCCCTGTGTAGCTGTTGTAATATATGTAACAAATTTAAGGGCAGTCAGTGGTGATGAGTGCGACCCTTTTTTGAGACTTGGGACCCACTCATACATGTTCTCAGAATGAGAGAGTGGTGGATCCCAGGTCCCAGTCTTTGCAGCCATCCAATATGTATATGACTAACACAGGAAGTTAAAATCTCTCTTATTAAATTTAAGCTACCATGCAGAACCTAAGGTTACACGGTTGGATGGCGACCTTGTATCTCATCTAGCTACCCAGGAATGGATATGTGGGTATGCCCCTAGGCTATCTTCCCGTGTGTAGGCTCTTTTCCAATGTGTACGTTGCTCTCATGGGTCCCAAGCCCCTTGGCTGGGGTGCCCCAAAAAATAAAGAGTTTAAGCTTTAACATGGATTGGATTTGCTCACCTCTTGTATCAAAAGTAATCTTCTGGACTCTGGCATGAATCAACACCCTTAGATTGTTGGGGTTCCCTGCTGCTAGCAAATCAGCCGCGGTACTCCGGTGCCCGGTCTCATCGAAAATTGTGCCGCCCACCTTGGTCCCATACAAGTGATCATATGTGTAGCCATTGAAAGGCGAAACACCAGCTTCAAGAAGTCCAGCTTTGAATGCTTGCTGCCATGGAGTGAGCTTGGGCCGGTGAACAATCTGCTTCTCGATCCATGGGTATGACTCGTTCACCAATTCTCCGTCCCAGCCCGCCTTCTTGGTATAACTGTAAGTCAACAACAGGAAGCCCTATGTATAATTAGTTTGTTCCATTTACATGCAGGTGTTTATGCATGAAAGACTAGGAGGAAGATAAGAACACGAAAGGCCCAGTAGGCGCTACCAATGGACTGAGTCCAGGCCCATAAAACCTGAATTTTGAATAGGCTATCTCCACTGAAGGCTGTCAGTGTCAATAGACCACCTCCAATACCTGATAATTTTCAGGGCCTCACCCATAACAATTGGGCAAGGACTGGTTAGGAGTTGGGATTCCACCTGATGACCTGAATCCATCCTATTTACTGTATCCTTTGGAATGGTAATGGACCTCTTTTACCTGTTACTTTAAAGGGCCATTTGTATTCATGTAAACTTCTATTGTAAAATCAATTAAATGCCTTATAAGTTATAACCTGTATGAATACCTGTTTTTCATAGAAAATCGTTTTACGTGCAATGTAATTTTCAATGGATATGAATAAAAAGAATTTCTTCCTCAAATCATTCTTTTTCCATTTCTTTATTTTTTTAAAAAAAAATATGGCCACTAAATTTAAAAAAATCAAATCAAAACCGTTGAACTTCTCGCTTTAAGCTCCTTTGTTTGCATATAACACATAGGAATTCATGTCGTAAGTGTTTAAAATTGAAGATCCAAGGTGAATATATAAAAATGACTTATTTCTACCTTATGTATATCATTAACCCCTCACGTTATCATTCACACTTCACATCTTTAATAATCCCTCAATAGAGCTCATCTGACCATGAATTTCTATGTTTTCATATTCATATTCTCATTCTCATCTTTTGCTCTCTCCTCAAATCTTTTATTTCCCTTCTTTTCTCCACCCTTCTTCCCATCTGTTTTGTGTCATCAATTTTTTTATCTAATTACCATCTTAATCTCAATGAAAATTGAAATAGGGTTCTCAGATTTTAAATGAATTGTAAATCTTCAATGCTTTAGTCTTCCATAAAATCAAACTGCCCCTAAAGGGCCTTACCCGAATTTCCGGGATAAATCCACCTGGACCCATCTATGCCCGACCCCATTTGAACCTCAGCCCAACCCATTACCTTGCAAAAAATTCATGAACCCATTTTGATATTCACACCAAATATTTTTGAAAATCCTCACCTCTCACAACCCCTTCCCCACAAAATTGAACAGCAGATATTTTGCATCAACATTCATCAAGGACTAAAAATAAGAGAGATATATATAGATCAAATCTAAATTGTTAGTCAACTAAAACTGGAGAAACAGAAGCTAACAAACCTTGGGCTAGCCCTTGTATAGAAGCCAGCATTTATGCAGGTGCCACCACCCAAGACCCTTGCCCTTGCGTTTATGACCCCATCGGTGGAAATGAAAGCTTGGTTAGCCGAGCTAGGAGAAGTGTCAGCCAGAGAGATGTGGAAGTTTTGCATGTGAGAAACGTTGAAGTTGCCATAGGGGGATCCACCTCTCTCTAGCAACAGAACACTGAAGTTTTGAGACAGGGTAGCAGCCAAGGGACATCCAGCTGTTCCACCTCCCACAATTATGTAGTCAAATCTCTCTTTACCAAGGAAAGAGCTTGCCCTTTTTAGGAAGGGGTAGTTGAATTTTGAAAAATCCTTTCCTGCATTTCACATGAACAAGAGCCAATAGTCATAACCCAAAACATGATTTACTTCACTACTTACATGATTTTGATGAAACAGGGATTTGAATTGAAGAAAAACCTTGCTTCAAGTGATTATAATGAATGAAAGTATGTGAGAAAGGAAAATGATTGAGACCCTTTTCTGACCCATTTCAAGATTTTTTTTTTGTCAATTGCTTTGTCATTGTTTGGTTTTCATAAACAAAACTCTTCCCCAGAAAGGAAATGGGGAAAAAACATGTACTTTGTCAATTATGGTTTCATTCTTTAAAAATTATCTGGTGAAAGGGTGTTGGCACCAATATAGACTCTTCCTGTATGAGGCTCTAGATTCCTACAAAACCTTCTAACTTTTCTTGTAAAAAGGAAAAAGATTACAAAATGATTATGAAAATAGGACTAAGATCATATTTCCTTTATATTTTTAAATGGATCAAAATCATGTTCAAAAAAAAGAAAAAAAAAATCAATCATTTCCACACACACACACACACAGAGAGAGAGAGAGAGAGAGAGAGAGAGAGAGAGAGAGAGGAGAGAGAGAGAGAGAGAGAGAGAGAGAGAGAGAGAGAGATCTTGAACCATTTTTACAAAATAGCCAAAGAAAACATGATTTTAGATCCAACAAGAAGAGAAACAAAGAACCCTTCAAGACAAACATTACAAGAATCAGCCAACTACCTTGTATGGATTTTACTACGATGAGACAGAGCAGTATCTTGAGCAAGAGATTTTCCATCAAACACCCTACAGAAAATAAGAGAACAAAACCAAAACAAACTCAAACACTAAGCAGCCTTCAGCTCTTGTTGCTCGTCTCTCTTTTCCTTGGATCTATGGAAGTTGGAGACGAACTGCGCGTAAACAGCTTAGCTGTGTATATATATATATATATATATATATATATATATTAAAAGCAAGCAGCTCACAGCAGGGATATCATTAATGGAGACCATGAATGCACAGTTGGAGCAGTAAAGAGTGGTCATCCCCTCAACCCATATGAACTAAGAGACACACACTTCTCTGTCATTGTGCAGATCGCAACAAATGAATGCAAGAAAAAAAAAAAAAAAAAAACAACAGGTACAACCTATTTTCAAATAATCTTTTATTGTGATTTTATTTTGGTTCTGCAATACAACTACTTTTGCTCTATTGTGATGTCATTTAGTTCTCTGTTTGAGGATGGAACAAAAACAAGCGAAGAATTATTAGATGCCAAGGTTAGGTGTCATTGTCTATGCAGGTATATAACTGTGTTTTGAGTAATGGCTTATATATAGTGTAGCATCTGTTCTAATAGCGTTATGTGTTGTCATTGAACAGAAAGCACGTGAGATGAGAGGGACCCTTCATCCATGTTCCATTTCTTGTGGTTTAGGTTCTTTCAAATCTCTTATAGTCGTGGTTTCCCAGTTTCTTTTCATTAGTTCATGGGTTTGGATCAATGGCGGACCTGGAATTTTCATTTGGGTGGTGCGGGCAATGGTCAAGTTACGAAATCAAATAAGAAAATAGATTTTTTTTAAGGTCTTATTAAGAAGTTTCTTGAATCTCGCGGGTGCGAGTGCACCCACGTCGTGAACACTTAGGTCCGCCCCTGAATTTTGGATTGTAATTTGCTGTCTCATGTATGTAATATACTGGCATAAATTAATTAGATATAGTCTTTCAAGTAATCCATCTTGTTCGATCCATCAAGTACTCTTTCTTTGAACTATCACATTCTAACCTCTTACCTATGGATGATTGTAATTTGCTTCTTGTTTTATGAGATGGAATCTCTTGTGCAAACTTGTTAAGACCATATTTTGTTTGGGTAATATGTTTACAGAAATATAGTACTCCAATTCTCTGGGTGCCACTAGTACCAGAGCTTAGCCATTTGCATGTTTTTCAATCCGCACCCTCCAGATTGTGGGCCCAATTCTTAGGGCCCGTTTGTCTCATGTAATCAGATACATGTGAATTTTAATACCCTGAATTGTATGACTGGTTAAATTTAAGGAACAAAGGTATATATGCAAGATGACCCTCTAACAGAAAATGAAAGGAGGGAGATAAAATAAATTAATACCTAGCCATCGCCCAACAAATTTAAATCCTAAAAATGTAAAAGTCTTATTTATATCTCTTTCTTATATCATTTCCCCCTCATCTTTTTAATAATTCCAATCAATTCCATTCAAACAAATAGTGCCTTAGGGCGAAGCCCTTACATGTGCATGTTACTAGCATTTCCATCCACAGCTCTTCCAAATAAGGATCCTATGCCAATGGCCAATGAGCCATTGAGTTGGAAGAATCCTCACTACTCAATTGTTGGCCTTCTCACAAGTTGGTCACGCCATTTAGCCTTCCCAGATTATTCAATCTTGTAATCCGATCTGGGGCATGTGGCATTAACCAAGGGTCCCACATCTGGATAAGTTGAAATGAAGTAAATACCACAAATCTGAGCCATCCAAGTCAGAGCCACCACTGTTGCATTCAACATCAGCCAGAATATTATTAGAAAAGAAACTGTTTTTTTATTATTATTATTATTCCAATTTAAAGAAATAAAAAAGATGGATGATGTGGCACATCCTTCTTGGAAGACTCACCCACTGCCTCAGGTGATGGAAACTCAGATCTGGAGACCACGTATAAGCTGGCAAATGGATGGTCGCATTCTATCTCTAGAAGAGTATCAGATATTGTATGCCCTAACCCCATATTCAAATGTCTCTGAGCTAGGTGACTTTGTGACTGTTCCTAGGCCTCATAAATCTCGAGTGAGACGTGTGGCCCATCTGGTTGAATGAATGGACCAGATGTCCTAACGCATGACATTAAATGATGCAGCTATATTAAGAGAGGAAGTCCAAAGTGGCACATGCTGCAGTTGAATTTTAGGATGAGGATTTTTATTTAATCTAAAATATCTTTTAGAAACTTATTAAAATTATCAATTTAGAAGTACACTTTTCATGAATCTCTCTCTACCTAGGAGAAAACCCAAATTTCACAACACTCAAAACTCCCTTCTTTTCATTTTTTTTTTCCTCTTGCTTTTCTTCAAAAACTGATTTAGAGATGAGTTCTTCTTGACAATATATAAATTTTGATCTTGGTTCTTCTTCAAAATGTGACTATTGGTACGGGTAACGGGTCTCACAGGTCGGATTACCAGGTGACCCGTGAAACCCCGCCCCCCTGCCCCCCCCTTTTTTTTTGGTGCACGCCCTTATCAAACCTTGGATTGAATGTCAAAAAAAATTATAATTAAAATACCACTAATTATGTTACTTTACTCCACCCTACAAACAAACAGTACCTACAGAGAAATGTCCATTCTCCCACCTAACCTTTTTATGTCACCTTTCTATAAGAAATGTCAAAAGACTGAGGAAACCGGTCTGTGATGGACGGCTAGGATGGAGTACTGTTAGTATGATGTGCACGTTGCATGGAACATGGACCAGCTCATCCTCAACATCAGAACCAACTTTACATCAGGACTTGAGGAGGCACCAATGCATCATGCATCCTACTGATTGAGGAACTTGGCATAATTTTATAATGATCAGGGATAGATTTTGTAGATTGATCTCTCTGTCTCTCAAAAGTCACTGCCATGTCTTCTCGATCACACCGTAGGTTAGTCATGAACTTGGCCCCCTGTGTGTGCACTCCATGTTTATTCATTTGTGTAGTACTATTTTGAGTTATTTTCATAAATAATTTGGTCTTCTACATGAAAAAAAAAAGACCCGCACCCGGCCCGTGGACCCATTGACCCGTGACCCGTTGAACCCGTGACCCAAACGGGTCGGGTTCGGGTGGGTTTTCACCCACCAAAAAAAAAATGGTTGGGTCGGGTCGGGTTTCGACCCGTGAACACCCCTAACTGTACACTCCAAAATTCTCATAAATCCAGCATTTCAAATGCCAACAGCCCTGAGCAATTCAACATTTAGGTCACGTTTGGCAACAAAATTTTTAGGGAAAAGATTTTCGGATTCCCTAAAGTTATAGTAAATCCATGTTCGGCAATTGTAAATTCCTAAGGATTTGGACATATGAAAGTTTTCATTTGATAGGATTTTTAGATCCAACAGCCCCCGTAAGATTTTAAAATCATCACTTAAGTGGATTTGCATATTTACCCATATTTTTCTCAACTATATTCATCAATATTAATGTAAAATCATTAACTATATAAATTATCCACGAAAAATTCTTATTTCAGTGATAGTAAAGAATCAAAAAATCTATAAATTCCTCATGCACTTAAAAAAATTTCAAATTGCCGCAGACAAAAAGTCACCGATCACCAAGTTTTTGCAACCCAACATGCCCAGCTAAATCCTTTCCATGAAACAAAGATTCCGTGTCAGAACTAATTAAAGAAGAGTAGGTTGAGACAAATGGTGAAGTCTATCAGAATTTCTATTACACAAGGACATGGCAACATGGGCGAATTTTTATTAAATGCAGTGTTCACCCTCTGAATTCTGTAAATGACTGGGTCCCACCACCCCAGCTGATCATATATAGCTTTACAAGTATCCAATAGTTATCCAACGCGCTTTCCATATGGCAAGAGAATTTAATGCCCCTCATAAATTGCTAAAATCCAGCTCAATGTAAATTAATGTGACCATTTACTTTTGCCATTAATAATTGATCTAAAACTTAAGGAAATATTATTTGGCCATTGATTGTGGGTGAAACCACAGGCCCCACTCAAGCCCCTCCAGGTCTTTTGGTCTTTTGGATTGAAGGTGAAAATAAGAAAGGAAGAATTCTAATATATTAAAATCAAGGGTTTGGGATTCGGTTTTGACCTATTTTATTTTTAATTTTGACTTTTTTATTGAGCCTTGGCAAAAAATTAAAATTAGCTACGTTGTCAAGTTAAAACATACAACCTTTGCATTTTTATATAATAAAAATAACCCTACACCACATGGTAATAATATGTGGTTGTTTATAAAAAAAAAATAATGTCAAGAGTAATTAGATGGAAAGGGAACCCTAACTATATGGGTCATGCTTGTTTTGCTAGTCCTTACTAAATGCAAAGAGTTGAGGTTCCTTCCAAAAGTCGAAACATTTTACGTACTTTTAACACCTTAGCTCATGTTTAGCGACTGCATCTATGGGATTTCTTACAAGTTTTTTCAAGGGTTTGAAACATCAATATTTGAAAATTGTAAATCTTTAAAGATTTAGGCGAGTGGAAATTCTCATTCATTACGATTGACCGTCTCCCAAGGGACTTGAAAATCCTTGACTTCGCAGTTTTAGGCATGACATCAATTTTTCTTAGCTAGTTTCATATTGATATTTTGGTATAAGATGCTCGACTAAATAAATCCCCAACAAGGAATCCTCAATAAAGAATAAATTATATAAATCCTCGACTAGGAATGAGGATTACTCAAATATACAATAACGAGGAATTCTTAAATCTGCATATTCCTCATAGATTCCTCACCTATTACCAAATGTTCCCTAAGATGACCACTATTGGATCGGCCACATTTAATGGCTAACTAATTTTATTTTTCTCTTCTTCATGAGAAGTAAAATGGAGTTTAATAGCCTGTGATTCATTTAACACTTAGCCCACTATAATTAGTTTTAGTAATTTATATATAATTTCCCTTTAAAATGGGTGTTAGGATATATAAACCTTTCGAATTTTCAAAAAAAACCCTATTCACGAGTTTAAAACCTTTCGGATTTTCAAATAAACCCTATTCACGAGTTTAATAAGGGTGCTGCAATTCAATTAATGGTAGCATCCGGGCACTTAAAAGTTTCAAATGAAAAATAAGGTCTATCAAATATCAATCCTTCAAACCCTAGAACTTTTTTTTTTTTTTAATGTTTCTAATAACACAACCACATAAATACAACAAAGGGAGGTAGGGTCGGTGCACTTGAGTTATTCCCAAGTGAAAATGTTAGGTCATGCAAAATAAAGTGCTGGTCCCGTGAACATAGTTGTTTCTATATGGTGAAACGAAATTCTGTGGAATTGAACCACTTGTGAGATTTTGAAGCTGTGATATCTGCCATATCAACCCGAACAATAATGCTCTATAACCCATGTCCAGTTCTTTAAATTCTCTAGAGATCCGAGCATAGAAGAGGTCGGGTAGAAGTGTCTATGTGCAGACTGCAGTTCTGTACTCTGTATGCACTTGAAAGCCCCCCTGGCCCCTGTGGTAACAATGGACTTGTCATACCTGCATTCCAAAATACAGGAGGAACATCCCTGTATTGTGATTTTTGTCCGGCACAACTCTGAGCCATGTTTAGAGTTGTAACTGTCTAAGACAATGTGTGTGTGTGTTTTTAAAGAAATTCTGATAAACTCTTTATGTATTTTAAGCAGTTTTTACGGAAAAAATAGGCTTAAACTCAAATTATACGACTACGTCAAGAAATTCTCCAAAAATAACGGCTGAGGGTGTTATATTTTTTTTTTTTTTTAAATAACGGTCAATTTCGAGCCCGTTTGGTAATTTTACTTATAAAATAAAGTGTAGTAAAACATTAAATCAAGATAGAATAAAATATAACGGTGTTATGATAATGTTTTATTTTTAGTTGTTTGGCATGGAATCTTTTTTTATATTTTTTTTCATAGAAAAGTGGAGCTTTTTTATCTTTTAGGAGAGAAATGAGGTTATTTTTTTACTTTTTTTTAAGATAGAGGGAATTTTGAATTAAAGTATTATTGATGTGACTCCTTATCTGAAAAATTGAGACTTTATTTGACTTTTACAAATCTAATAAAGTGCCAAACGGGCGTGTAGGATGAAATTCATAACGGTTATTTTAGTTATTTATCTCTAGCAGTTTCTTTACATGGTATCATAGAAAAACGGCCTTCATGTTCCTATCTTTGTGGTGGTCCACCTTGTAGATCTCATGGCTGGAAATCTCTTGTCTGCCGGTTAGTTGTGGCAGTTTTAAGGTTTGGTTTACATTGAATTTAGATGCTGGAGAGTTGTTACAGAATCTCCATTGATTGTTTCTGTGCAGTTGTAGATCATCTTGCATCGCTTTCTACCACATGGCTGCGTTCTGCTCAACTGGTTTTCATCTACCTAACTCATGCCGCTGCAAAAGGCTGCATAAGTGTCTGGAACTTTGGTTGCACATTCTAATGAGTATGCAATTTTTTCGTACCCCTGTTGTCTCTGATTTTCTACCCTTAATTTTCTAGGTTTAAAATCTCTCTTTCCAAGCAATAAGAAGTTGGAGGAGATGACTTCAGAAGATAATGCACTTTCTCAACTTCATTTCTAAATCAAGAGTGAATAAGAGAAGAGGGGGTAAAAATAAAAAAATAAAAAAATATTACACTTTATTGTGCATCCAAACAGACCCTAAACGACAAACAATCATTTTTGTCAAAGTTATAGCTTTTGTCATTTAGTATCACAAGAGAATAACTTTTTGTTGTTTTTGTTAAAAAGAAGATTATTTTTTTATCATTTACTAGTGTAACTTCTAACACCTCCTCTTTTCTTTTCTTTTGATTTGCCCATTTACCATCTCAATCTATATAGCTAATTGTTATTCCGAGTACACAGTTATAACATTCAGTATTAGGAAACAGATCCTCTCAACAGTGAATCAAACTAAGTATAAAAACAGAATTATAGAAAGTAATCTTTGAATTGAAATTCTCTTACTGTTTGAAGGCAGAATAACAGTACTTCGTTGTTGTCTTTTACGAAACTCAGAAATTCGCAGCAGAATGCAGATCAAGGCTAGTGTTTAACACTATGTCCTTAAGACAAATTTCGCCCCTGCAATGGTGCTAACAGGCTTCAATGGCTTCTGTCTCCCAGGATACAATGATCAACACACAGTAGCAGCACTGCAAAACTGTGTGTCTGTTTGAACCAGAGTGCAACAGCAGGACTCTCTCTTGACTGACAATGCAGACTCGAATTTGATGCAACAATGCAGTGAAACAGGATGATTGAAAAGGCTGAGAGCAGTATGCATTTATAGCCTTCAACAGGTCAGTTCAGATGGGGTTGCACCTGTTCAGAACAATGACTGTTCACTGAACATGTGCTTCTTCTTTGGACACAACTGTTGGATGGGTTTGGACACCCTTTCAACTGCGAATGGGCACACACCTCTTGGACACACCCTTTGGAAAAGAAATTTTAATTAAATAAAATTTCTCCAAAAATAATAAATGGTAATGGGCCGAGCCAGGCCCAACCCGCGTGTGAAGCCCAAGCCCGAGCCCGGCCCGGCCCGGCTCGGTTCGGGGCGGGGCGCGCGCGCGCGCGTGTGTGTTTGGTGGTGACCCAACAAAGATCTACGTCCTCCCTCCTCCACAAAAGTGGGATGCCCCTTGGGGCTCATCTTATACCACTAAGGTAAACATATTTATACCAAAGAAATGTATTGCTCTCAAGCAATGTGGGAAGCAAGTTTTCCACTTCCCTTTCTTTCCATGTTTAACATGTTCAAGTAGTATTGTTTAGGAGGCAATTTCTCATTCACTCCTTAATGGATTAGAGCAACCCAATACATGTCATTAGTCTACTCATGGAGTAGATTACATTCCCATGTATTCTCACCTAAAACTATAAGTGGGTCCCACTTTTAGTTTGGCCCAAAGATAGCCTAAAGGTGGGTTCTCTTAGCCATTTTTCCAACAATCCCCCACATGAATGAAATTAACTGAAAGCAATGAAATGATATGCAGACACACAGAGAGAGTACAAATGGAAATTTTCTGTATAGAGAAAGGTAGCTTGTGGCCTTGAACCTTTCCTTGTGAAGTACTATCGAATTTACTGGTTGAACAGTGAACGTGATGTCTTGAACTACTCAACCTTTTACGTAAACCGAGACAATAGAGTTCACACAGAATCTTCCTGAACACAGTTGGTTCTAATGATTGTGTTCATTTTGGCCCTGAACAATGCCTGGTTTTCATGAGTGCTTTAGAGAATTTAGCCTTATTATTCTCATAGAAACGGCCCAGTTCACACTCACATAGGTGATTCTTATTAAGAGTATCCTGCTATACCCCACTTGATGAGTCAAGATATAAGAATCATTAAAAGCCTTGCTTACCCTAATTTTCGCTACAGGTATCACTATTATTATTATAGGAATGAGCAGGAGATATTATCTCCATAGTGATATCGTTAAGTCACACACAATTCGGTTGTCCCTTTGAACCTAGATCTTGGGATCTCCAGTCAGCTAGGTTGGGTTGCCATTATGGCGACTTTTCATTCATAGGCTTTAAGCCCATTCCCCTCGATGAACGATTTACTTGCTCTCTTGCTAAACCTTTGGTAAAGGGATCCGCAATGTTATCCATGGACTTTATGTACTCAATAGTCATAATGCCATTAGAGAGCAGTTGTCTCACGGTATTATGTCTCCGACGAATATGTCGAGACTTACCGTTATATATGTGATTCTGCGCCCTTCCAATTGCTGATTGACTATCGCAGTGAATACAGATAGGAGGCACAGGTTTGACCACATTGGAATATCTTCTAGGAATTGACGAAGCCATTCAGCTTCTTCGCCAGCTTTATCCAGTGCAATAAACTCAGATTCCATAGTGGATCTAGCAATGCAAGTTTGTTTAGAAGATTTCCATGATACCGCTGCACCACCAAGCGTGAATAGATATCCACTTGTGGATTTTGAATCATTGGTATCTGATATCCAGTTGGCATCACAGTAGCCTTCAAGTACTGCTGGATATCTCGAGTAATGCAATCCATAGTTTTGGGTGTATTTTAAATATCTTAAAACCCTGACTATGGCCTTCCAATGGTCTGATCCTGGGTTACTTGTGTATCTACTCAGTTTACTAACAGCATATGCAATGTCAGGACGAGTGCAATTCATGACATACATTAGGCTCCCAATTATTTGCGCATATTCGCATTGTGATATGCCTTTTCCAGTGTTTTTGGATAGATGGATACTAATATCTATAGGTGTTCTCGCTGGACTGCTATTATCTTGATTATATTTCTGGAGTATTTTCTCAATATAGTGCGATTGAGATAATATCAGTCCATTGAGATAATATCAGTCCATCCGATGATTTAGAAATTTTAATTCCTAGTATGACATCAGCAACACCCATATCTTTCATATCAAACTTATTGTTTAACATTCTCTTGGTAGTTTGAATGATTCCATCATTACTACCCATAATTAGCAAATCATCAACATATAAGCAAATAATGACACAGCCATTGTTAGTGCTCTTGACATATACACACTTGTCACATTCATTGATCTTAAACCCATTTGACATCATCAAACTGTCAAATTTTTCATGCCATTGCTTAGGTGCTTGTTTTAATCCATATAGAGATTTGAAAAGTCGACAAACTTTCTTGGTTTGTCCTGGAGCATTAAACCCTTCGGGTTGTTCCATATATATTTCCTCATCTAATTCACCATTTAAGAAAGCGGTCTTTACATCCATTTGATGTATCTCGAAATTGTGTATCGCAGCAATTGCAATTAACATTCGAATGGATGTTATCCTCGTAACTGGTGAATAAGTGTCGAAATAATCCAAGCCTTCTTTTTGTCTGTACCCTTTAACAACAAGCCTGGCTTTGTATTTTTCAATTGATCCATCTGCTTTCATCTTTCTCTTGAATATCCACTTGCACCCAAGAGTTTTGCAACCTTGTGGAAGATCCACTAGTTCCCACGTATGATTTTGCAAAATGGATTCAATTTCACTGTTTATTGCCTCTTTCCAATATTGTGCCTCGGGACAGGACACCGCTGCTTTAAAGCTTTGAGGCTCATCTTCTAACAAAAGTGTTAGAAAATCTGGACCAAATGTTTTTGATGTTCTAGCCCTCTTACTCCGTCTAGGTTCATCAATCTCTTGTTGGTTTTGTTCACTGCTATTAGCAGTATCTTGAGTTCGTTTAAGAGAACTCGATTCCTGTGAGGGTTTATTAGGAAATACATGTTCAAAGAACGATGCATTCCTTGACTCAATAATAGTGTTAGGATGCATATCAGGAATCTCAGATTTGTGAATTATAAATCGATACGCACTGCTATTATGAGCATACCCAATGAAAACACAGTCAACTGTCTTTGGTCCTATTTTAACCTTTTTAGGTGTAGGAACCGTCACTTTAGCCAAACACCCCCACACTTTCAAGTATTTGTAAGTAGGCATTCTGCCTTTCCACAACTCGTAAGGGGTCTTATTGGTTTTCTTTTGAGGTATTCGGTTAAGAATATAATTTGCGGAGAGTATAGCATCCCCCCACAAATTCTGAGGTAATCCAGAACTTATTAACATAGCATTCATCATTTCTTTTAAAGTTCTGTTTTTCCTTTCAGCAACACCATTTTGCTGAGGTGAATAAGGAGCGGTAGTTTGGTGTATAATACCATGCTGTGAACAAAATTCACCAAAAGGTGATTCGTATTCACCTCCTCTATCGCTTCTTATCACCTTGATTTTCTTCTCAAGTTGATTCTCAACCTCATTCTTGTAATGTTTGAACATTTCCAAGGCCTCATCTTTACTTCTCAGTAAGTAAACATAACAGTATCTTGTGCAATCATCAATGAATGTAAGAAAATATTTCTTACCACCTTTAGTTTGAACAAACTTGAGGTCACATATATCAGAATGAATTAACTGAAGAGGTTCAGAAGTTCGTTCAATTGAATGAAAAGAAGTTCTAGTTAGTTTAGCTTCTACACATGTTTCACATTTGATATTTGAATCAAAACTGCATTTAGGCAAACATTCCATATTAACTAATCTACGCAAAACATCATAGTTAACATGACCTAATCTACCATGCCACACATTAGAAGACTCAAGCATATAAGCAGAAGAGTTTTTCTTATTAGGTACAATGGTCATTACATTCATTTTAAAGAGCCCATCGCTCATGTACCCTTTGCCCACGTACATCCCAGACTTAGTGAGGACAAACTTATCCGCCTCAAATACAAGTTTGAAACCATTCTTACTCAGTAGTGAGCCTGATACCAGATTCTTACGAATATCAGGTACATGCAGCACATTGTTGAGGGTGAGTTCCTTTCCAGAAGTCATTTTCAGTACTACCTGTCCTTGGCCTTCAACCTTCGAAGAGGCAGAGTTACCCATAAAGAGTTGTTCTCCATTTGTTGCATTATAAGTGGAGAACATGTCTTTATTGGAGCAGACACGTCGAGTGGCCCCAGTGTCCACCCACCATTCTCTGGTGTTGCCAACCAGATTGACTTCTGAGACCACAGCAGAAAGATTGATGTCTGAAACATCAGTGGAGAGATTGTCCATTTCTGTCATGTTGGCCTGCGCTGGTTTCTTACTTGTATTTCCTTGGTCCTTGCGCTTACGACAGTCCTTAGCACGGTGGCCTGGTTTGTCGCACACATAGCAATTCCCTTTGAACTTCTTGTTGTCCTTGGGACCTTGTCTTTGACCATTGGAAGGGTTCTTCCTCTTCTTGGGGTTCTGCCCATGTTCCACCACATTAGCCTTAGCTTCAGTGAAGGTTTTTCCTGCTTTTTTCTCAGATGCACGATTGTCTTCCTCTATCCTCAATCTGACAATCAGGTCTTCAAGTCTCATCTCCTTTCGCTTATGCTTAAGGTAGTTCTTAAAATCCTTCCAAAGTGGTGGCAATTTTTCAATGATTGCTGCCACTTGGAAAGACTCACTAAGAGACATTCCTTCTGCATGAATTTCATGGAGAATGACTTGAAGTTCCTGAACTTGATTGATTACTGCCTTGGAATCACTCATCTTGTAGTCAAGGAATCTGCCAACAACGAACTTCTTCATTCCGGCATCTTCAGTCTTGTACTTTTTGTCAAGTGAATCCCATAATTCCTTAGCAGTCTTCAATGAACAATACACATTATATAATGTGTTGTCTAGTCCATTGAGTATATAGTTTCGACAGAGGAAGTCAGCATGCTTCCAAGCATCTACAGCAGCAACCACTTGCTTGTCTGTCTCATCTTCTTTTAAAGCAGGAGCTTCTTCATGGAGGAACCTAGCCAAGTTCAGGGTAGTGAGATAAAACAACATTTTCTGTTGCCATCTCTTAAACTCTGTACCATTGAACTTCTCAGGTTTCTCCCCATGGTTCACCAAAACAGGGCCATGGGTACTGACTGGAGTATTCTTCTCAATACCCATAACTGTATAACAGAACAGACTTTACTTAAAATACAGCACAGAGAATTATGCAGGAATTGAAAGTAATAGAACTGTAAACAGTAACTCAGACTTACTGATTACATTCAGAAAGAAAAAAAATACAGAATACTGTAAACAGTAACTCAGACTTACTGATTACTTTTAGTAAAGGTACAGAACAGACTAGAGTTCTGCTAAGTTTTGCATGAATAGAGAGCCTCAGTTTCACAATACTGGTTTCAGTCAAAGAAGAAGTAGAAACCAGTAGAAAACTGACAGAAACCGAAATCAGTAATACTGAATTAAACTGATGGTGTACTCAGATTGAGACAGAAGAAGAAATTTGTCTTAAGATTGTTATTCCGAGTACACAGTTATAACATTCAGTATTAGGAAACAGATCCTCTCAACAGTGAATCAAACTAAGTATAAAAACAGAGTTATAGAAAGTAATCTTTGAATTGAAATTCTCTTACTGTTTGAAGGCAGAATAACAGTACTTCGTTGTTGTCTTTTACGAAACTCAGAAATTCGCAGCAGAATGCAGATCAAGGCTAGTGTTTAACACTATGTCCTTAAGACAAATTTCGCCCCTGCAATGGTGCTAACAGGCTTCAATGGCTTCTGTCTCCCAGGATACAATGATCAACACACAGTAGCAGCACTGCAAAACTGTGTGTCTGGTTGAACCAGAGTGCAACAGCAGGACTCTCTCTTGACTGACAATGCAGACTCGAATTTGATGCAACAATGCAGTGAAACAGGATGATTGAAAAGGCTGAGAGCAGTATGCATTTATAGCCTTCAACAGGTCAGTTCAGATGGGGTTGCACCTGTTCAGAACAATGACTGTTCACTGAACAGGTGCTTCTTCTTTGGACATAACTGTTGGATGGGTTTGGACACCCTTTCAACTGCGAATGGGCACACACCTCTTGGACACACCCTTTGGAAAAGAAATTTTAATTAAATAAAATTTCTCCAAAAATAATAAATGGTAATGGGCCGAGCCAGGCCCAACCTGCGTGTGAAGCCCGAGCCCGGCCTGGGGCGGGGCGCGCGCGTGTGTTTGGTGGTGACCCAACAAAGATCTACGTCCTCCCTCCTCCACAAAAGTGGGATGCCCCTTGGGGCTCATCTTATACCACTAAGGTAAACATATTTATACCAAAGAAATGTATTGCTCTCAAGCAATGTGGGAAGCAAGTTTTCCACTTCCCTTTCTTTCCATGTTTAACATGTTCAAGTAGTATTGTTTAGGAGGCAATTTCTCATTCACTCCTTAATGGATTAGAGCAACCCAATACATGTCATTAGTCTACTCATGGAGTAGATTACATTCCCATGTATTCTCACCTAAAACTATAAGTGGGTCCCACTTTTAGTTTGGCCCAAAGATAGCCTAAAGGTGGGTTCTCTTAGCCATTTTTCCAACACTAATTTATATTTATTAATTTTGCATTCGATTTACATTTTGACTAGAATTCAATTAGCTTGATTGATCTCTAGGTTTCCAAGAGAATCCAGATGTAACATATCTCTCCCTCACACACATACATATAAGGGATTTAAGTATCAATCAAGTGATCCCACCTTTTCTGTTAATTTTGTCAAAGTTATATCTATTATGTCGCGGTTTCATATTTTATTCATACCAATAATGCTAAAAAATTAATTTTTGATCTTTTTCTCATTTTAAAAACCCAAAAGTGGGTTTTATGAGGTTTTTATTTGTGATAATTTCTTTAATTTTTGTTCTTGCACTAAGTGGGTTTTTATACATTATTATAACCTCAAAGGATTACTATACCAATGGCCATTGTTGTTTTCTTTCCTTTAACTAACTTATGGCTTATTGTGTCTGAACAATTTAGTTTAATGAAAAATTTTGAAATGGATATATTTTTTTTAATTATAATTGGAAGGTATTTACTATTATCAGTTGCATCCTTTTGTTAGCAAGTATATTTTTGGTTTAATATTTGATTATTAAAATTTTGCATGTATGCTTTTTTTTGATGTATTGCCATGAGGTTTTCTTGTATGGAACAAGCATACTTTATTTCTGAGAACTTTTTTTAATTCAACATAGTTTTTTTAATTTTTATATTCATTTTTTCTATAAATATTGGTTGGACATACCCATTCTAAGCAAGGATTATTGTGTTAGTATAATTGATGCTAGTCCCAAATGGGGTTCACATCGAGGATAGGGGTACCTAATTAACCCTTACCCACCAAACCAAATTAGATCTCATTTTAAACCTTTTTAGAGAGAGGAACATCAACTTCAATTTGATGACAAACTCTTATCTCAATTATTTTATTAATCAAGTCTTGGCTTGATACCAAAGGTAATTTTCTCCTGTGTATGTATGTTGGAATAGTTGGCACAATGAAATTCAAAGGGGTCTCACTGTCTCAGTTTATTGATGGGGCCCTGCTTTTTCAATGCATACGTATTTCATGAGCTGAGCCATTTTAATGGGAATGGTGTTCATGATGTACGTCTCATGGGATGTGCCCTTGATTTGAAGCTTGAATGATGAATGTTTTAATTAGAGAGGGCAATGTTGCAATCCTGGAAGTGGACTAGATTGGGAAAATTAAATGCGACCAAAATGCAGGCATCAGTAATCCGTTTGATGTAGTCGTGTGTGCCATTGCGATAGTCCAAATAATCTAGTGGTTAGTCTCTGGTGTCAATAGTTTTTTTTTTTAATTAATTTATTTTAATTTATTTTATTTTTATAAACAAAAGGGTACTATCATCTTGAGAGAAAATTGAAGTTAGCTGTAATGGCTTCTCTCATGTGAGTGCCTTTTTCACCACCCAACGGGCTGGACCCTATGGAGAGCTCGCACACATGGAAAGACAGCCCACTCATGTATGAATGGAGCTTGCACAGCGAGAATAAAGCCCACATTAGTGGAAAGGGAGCCCGCATACATAGAAAACAATAACGCATGCAGGGTTTTCAAACCTTGAGTAGCCAAAGAAGAACAGGTGCGCCCTACTACTCAAGTAAGGAGCCGTTTGTAGTGTATACTTTTGTACTAATACTAGCATAAAGCATGGTGATTAGAGACAAAATCTCATGTAAATTGAATAATAAAGTAAAATTAATACCTGGATTAAGTATTAGTTTGTGAAAAGTACTTAGATTGAATAATAATAGACCCAGTTGTGTAATCATCAAAGTACAAATTCACAAGATAACATAATTAATTAAAAAAAAAAACAATATTATGGTAGAGTATAACCCAAATAATTAATAAAATCTAGTTGAGAATTTTTTAAATATTTTTCAAATTCGCTTTTAGATTCTCTAACTTTTGAACTCTTCAATGCTAGAATGTGCGGGAGGATTTGGTCATTTTAAGAATTGATGATTTAAGAATCCCCTCAAACAAAAAGGCCCTAGATTTTAACTCTATTATTGGATTTGATTGAGGCGTTTTGGAATGTCTCCAAATGCAAGACGATATTCGATCAAAATCATTGAGAAAACAAGTTTGACTAGATATGAATTCTTTGTTGGGACCTACTCACCTACATGAGGCACTATGGAATGTTTTGGTTCCTATTGTCTAATATCTCTATCAAGTTTGCCTTGTTTGTGCCAAACAACAAGTTCGCCTCGTTGGTGGCCCCTATATCTGGCTAAATTACATCTTACAGAGCGTCCCAACTCTTCTCATCTCCCCTAAATACCTTCAACATAATGAAAATATACAATGCACAGCCCAAATGAAGCCCTATCATTTAAAATAATTTGGATCTTCTTTAGCATTGGAAGCTCCCTGCTAAATTTAAAATAAGGGTTTTAACACACAAGAAAAAAACATTATGCATAAACATATTATTAATTGGTGTTTATGTTAGCCAAGTGGGTCCAGACCAAGTGGGTTCAAGAAAGTTTGCATTATATATATATATATAGAGAGAGCAAGGCTACCCTAAGCTTGAGTTTAGGAAAAAAATTTCGTAAGCTCGTGCTTGTGGGGGCCACCTTTGGTCCATCCAAATGGACCAAACACATGACCCCCTTAAATTGCACATGTCCACTAACTTTCGGTAAAATCCGAATTTACTGGACCGTTGGATTGACTATATATCAATCCGAATGGATTGTTGACCATTACACTCTTGCACCCATATGGAGATAATAGAAATTACGGTTGTGACTGATTTTTTGATTGAAGATCATAGGGAGTCCTTGAAATCCCCCCACCTCATCCCCATGTGGGTCCCCAAGTGGGCCCCACTACACACTTGAGCTTACCTTAGAAAATGAAGGGGATAGGAGGATCCGGACTCTAGCCGTTGTCGGGCAAGGAGGCGGGCTCAACGAATAAAGATAGAGGAGCTGAGCTCTGTCGCTTTCCCTTCATCGTCACTAGAGAAGAAACTGATGATCCAGATTGTTGGAGCTTGTGTTGTAGAAAACCAAGCTCCTGTAACAGAGAGGTTCTCTGATTTTGTGTTTGCCCTAATAATCCCCGGAAGGGGAGATTGTTAGCCAAGTGGGTTCAAGGTCCTGGGTACTTTGGTAATTATACCAAAGCTTTCTTGGAGGTAAAAAAAGGGAGCAAGATGTAATGCGTGACCCATGATATATGCAAAGTGCCGAACCCAAAGGAAAATCGAGTATCTTTTTCGTGGACGTAAGCGAGTTTGCCCGCGACATAAAATTTTTGCATATGATTTTCTCATTCTTGTGTGGCTTGATTAATTGTCGATCATGGAGATTCACGCTTCCGCATACACACGCACAATAAATTGTATAAGAGCCCCAATAATTTAATAATTACAATTAAATATTTTACCAAAAAGGGATGTCCACAGTCAAAGAGGGTTGTGTACTGACTAATTGTTGATGGGCGACGATATTAAACCTATGTAGCCCACTTGTCTTGCACTAGCTCTATACTTTTTATATCCCCAGCTAAGTGAAAACCTAACTTTTTCATATTTTTTTTACCTCTTCCCTCTCTTTTTTCAACCTTTTCCTTTGTCTTTTTATTTATTTTCCCTTCATTTAAACTTTTTCACCCTATCTGTCATGATGCCGATTTGGCATCACAACCAGCAAAACTTGTTCCCGTCAAATACGAGGAAGTGCAAATGCCAATTGGGTTTGTCGTCTCTACTTGCATTCCAACCACTGATGACTGAACCACATGAGGAACATCTCTGGGACATGTTAATAGTGGGTCCAGTACTGTTTTACTCTGATGGAACTCACTTTTACTAAATGAAAAATATCAAATTGATCAAAGTTTATAAGCTAGTTATGTTAGGATCGGAAAAACACGTACAATTTATGAGACAATCAATCAATCACACAATCAATCTACGAGACACGGATTTACATGGTTTGGCAAGATTGCCTACGTCCACGAGAGATTCACTCCGTTCACTATTATTGGAGATTCCCATAAGAGTACAAGCACCCATTGTCTCTCTTATTCTCTCTCAATACCATCATCATAAGTACAATGCTCTCACCACCCAGTATAAATATATGAAGCCCTAAACCTCTAGACACCAACGACCATCGGATCTGGCCTTATAACAGACGGTTCAGATTAAACCAACATATTACAGATAAACCCATGTAATTAACTAAAGCCTAGATCAGGCTTCACCAACCCATCAAGTTATTCATCTCTATTTTTTTTTCATCGATAACAAAAACGTTCATTCATTAAATAAAGAGATTACAATGCACCAAACACATACAAAAGATACTGGATCGGTCATAGAGTTAGCCGATCTAGCGACATAATGAAAGACAACATTAAAAATAAATAAATAAAGACTGAATTTCATTGAATATGAATTGAAATTTTTAAAGATTGACCTTCGTTTTTAGATCTCTAATCTCTAATTATTTTTTAAAATAGTATTAGAGCCAAAACAGCCATGTTCCACTTGGGCTGGAATTCTGGAAATCTCCTGTCCACTGGTTAGTAGTAGTAAAAGCTTTGCACTTGGGTTTGCACTGACCTAGACACTGGGGACTTTGTTACCAGATTCCCTGCATTAATTGTTTATGTGTAGGTTTCCATTAATTTTTTATGTGTAGCTGTGGCCATTCTTGTATCGCTTTCAAACACATGGATACATTCTGCCACACAGAATCTCACTTTAGTACATGTTTGCGACCACTAGTCTATTTCTTAAAGGCAATTCAATATAGAGGCCCATATAAAAAAGAGCCATAAAAACAAAAGGCCAAAATAAAATGAGGTGTTTGGTAATGCAAGATTCTATGCTAAATAGACATTTTCATATTATTGGTTGAGATTTTTTCCACATATTTCTTGAGATTCACAAGGTATTAGGCCATGAAAATTAACCATATGGACGTGCTCAGCTTTCCAAAGAGATTTCACTGTTTGGATCTTGTGTTTGTTTGGGCCCCACATAATCCACAAAATTATATCTAATGGCTCAACTTTTTTGCACATATCTAGATATTGATGATGATCCAACGGGTGAAATTTGGTCTCGTGGTCATATTTGATATTTTGAACATTACTAACGGTTTAGATCTTATTTTACACGCCTCTAAATAATAAAAAAAAATTAAAACAGTTTACTTCTCATGGACAAATGCAATATTGAGAATAATACATCAATTGTTATTTTTGTTTTGCCCATATCTCGATATTCACATGGTATTATGTGATCAGAATTAACCTTATAGCTTAGCCTCCCAAACACATCCAATGGTTTTGATCTTGTGTTTGGGGCCCACAGATCATAACAAATTATATCCAATGGCTCACGATTTGAGGCATATATCTTTAGATTGATGATGATTCAATGGTTGAAATTTGGATACATGGCCGTGTTTGACCTTGTAAACATTTTCAACGGTTTCGATTTTGATTGGGCCTCTCAGATTTGTAGAAAATTTGAAAAAATAAGACTGGACGTGATTATGCATAAAATAGTGTAGCGCCGCCTCTTCTTTTTTCCCTCTATTTCTCAATCACCTCATCAAGGGGGCTGTGGAAAGTAGAGCCATTGCCTCTACTTCTCTAAAATGGGTAGAGGCTGAAAGGTGGTGCCAAACACTCTATTTTTTGAAACCTCTATCCATTTTAGAGAAATAGAGGGAAGAATTAGACCTCCCAAACATGCACTTACTTCATTGGCCGTGTGGCTGCAAAAGTGTCTAAAAGCTTATTCTAGTCGGCGGACTCAAAATTTTTATTTGGGTGGCGCGATATATGTCAAGTAAAGAAGTTAAGTATTAAAATTGATAGAGGCCAAAATGTTGTGCCAAACACTTTTATTTTCATAACCTCTGTCTGCTTTAGACATTTAGACAAGTAGAAGTTAGAAATAGAAGTACCAAACATGGGCTTACTTTATTCGCTTTGTGGCTGCAAAAGTGTCTGGAAGCTTATTCTAGTCGGAGGACTCAAAATTTTTGTTTGGGTGGCGTGGTAATGTGGTATTATATGTCAAGTGAAGAAGTTAAATATTAAAATCAAATATTTTAATATCTTTTCTTAGGAGTTTCTAGAATCACGCAGGTGCGGTGGGCCCGCCCCGCTGATTCTAGTTGTACATTTTTTGTCCCCATGTTGGATCACACTTTCTACCTAATTTTCTAAGAGCTGGTTTGTATAGTTGGAATTGAATACACATGAATGTGTAGTCATCGAGGCTGCATACATTGCTGATAAGTTCAGATCTCATTGGGTCTACAGTTTAGATGTCATTGAATTACAAGCCACAAGTTTTTATTGTAAATAGAATTCACATTGAATGGATGGTTTTATTGTCTGATTGAAAGCCATTTGATGATGAAAAAATTACTTAACAATCAAAATTCAAATCACAAATGCCCATCTCAATACGAAGTGAATGCGAACCATTCATATGAATTTAGGGCCATATGAATTTAGGGCCCCTGACTGCTTGTGTGGCCCATAATAAATGGATTGGATGGACTCTACATGTTGAATAAATGAAATAGAGCTACCAGCAACAGCAAGTAAGTAACTGGCATGACTGTGAGGAGGAAATTTGCTAGTATTTAAGGCCCCTTCGCTATCAGCTAAATCGGCACTGGTATTGGTATGGACAGCTGATTCGCTTTAATTTCTGTACATTGGTAGGACTGGTGTGTATGGACCCAGCTATGTCAATGTGGTCACCAGACATAAAAGTTCATTAGTCGGGCATATGTAGGGTAAAAGGGGCCCAACCGAGAAAGCACAATTAATAATCTGGTCCTGGTCCAGGTCCAGGTCAAGACTCCGGATCCATTATTGAAAATATCAGATTATCGTTCATCCGACTTGAATGGTTCAGATCGATCTTTGGATTAGGGGTGTACACCGGGTTTTCGGGTTATCGGGTGACCCGATAACCCGGTTATACATTTTTTTTATATATATATATTTATTTGTATATATATATACAAATATATACAAATAAATATTAAAAATATATATATTTATATTTACTGTATATATATATTTATAGTATTTTTTTATCTCAATTATTGAAAATTTTAGTTGTTCTAAAAAAAAATATTTTAAACTTTATAATTACCCGGTTGACCTGGTAACCCGACCCGGTTGACCCGGTAACCCGGATATAGTTTACCGGGCATTCGGGCGGGTTTCTTGTGCTTATAAAATTACCGGGTCGGGTCAAACCCGGCCCGATAACCCGGGACCCGACCCGATGTACACCCCTACTTTGGATGGTGGGCTTACAACATGTGTCCATTTGATTTGGCCCACTTGACTACCCCATGTGATAAATCATATGTAGTAACACTCTATTATGCTTGATCTTGCAAGATTTCCTCCACTCTAAAGGGAGGAAAAGTTGTCCTTACAAGATTTCATCTCTCTTGAATGGAGGAAAAGTTGTGTGCGTGACCACCACCCAGCACCCCCCCCACCCCCCCTAGAACTCTACCATGCTTCATCTTGCCACATTTCTTCCGCCGTCAGTGGAGGAAAAGTTATCCGCCATACGCCCCCCCCCCGAACTCTACAATGCTTCACCTTGCAACATTTCTTCTGCTGTCAGTGGAGGAAAAGTTATCCGCCATACGTAGTTTTTTCAAGAGTTTTTCTAACATGCTTACCGCCATATTTGGATTTTTCAAGTTTCCTCCGCTGTAAATGGAGGAAACGTTGTTCGCCCCAATAAGACTTCTGGAAGCTTGAATATAAAAAATTAAACACTAATATGTTTTATTTCTCCACATTCAAGTTTTTGTCCGTCTAAGAATATTTGAAATTTAGCTTCAAAAGTTCAGCAAGTTATTAACTTGAAGAGTGAGTTACAAATTATGAATATTGACACATTGTACATTACATTACGATCACTTCTTAATTTATAGATATTAAATGTATTTGTAATTTCATTAAAAATAATTGCATAGTGTTGTTAAAATGTTGTGATTGTATGGCTACATTTGTTTCTTATTAAAAAATGATTGTGTGTTAATCTGAGTCTTCTTTTGCATATATTCAATAAATCATTTTCAAAATGTTCAAATTGTTAATGATAGGTTTAAGGCTGTTGATCTCTAATGTAGATTTTGGATTACTAATTTTGTTGAGGGCAATGGTTAATTGAAAAATGGTCTTTTTTCTTTTTGTTTTACCTACAAATTGTATAAAAAGTTAAAATAAGTGAGATTTTATAATTTCAGATTTATACTGTAATTTTAGTAAATACTTCTCCTTTTATATAATTTTTTTAATTATTTTAGATTTTTTTCTCCACATTTATATACCAAAGAATAAACTAAAATTGAAAATATAGCAGCTCCTTTGATTTTTTAGATCATATGAATATTATAAAAATAAAAACTCATTTACGTGAGTATTTGGTGGCTATGATCATCTAATTTTTTTTGTGGATATATGATTATGATGTGGGACCCGCTTATTTTATGGATAATGTACCTAATAATTTTTTTTTTCTCTTTTAGTGTTATTTATATGATTTGTTGGTATTTCAATAATTTATTTGTAATCATAATTATTCAATTTAAGTTGTTTTAGATTTTTTGCTCCTATCATTAGATAGAATATTTGTTTCCTTTATATCTATCCTTTTCTTAAAATATTTTAAATTTTTTAAAATTTAACATTTGTTTCATATAATGGGCCTCTCACACTAGTACATTAATTATGACATCTGCATATGTGTATAATGAAGTTTACCATTTCCTTTATTGGGGATTTCTAGATAATGATAGTGACGTGTACTTGGCATTTCTAAATTCCATATTTCTTTATCTAGAGTTCCAGGGGTGGAACTACACTAGGGCCCGGGGGGGGGGGGGGGCCGGGCCCCACCTGGCTTTGAAAAATCCTTTTAACATCACCAAATGGGCCCCTCCCAACCCAAATATATAAAAAAGTACAGAAAAAATATATAAAAAAACTAATGGGAAAATCGAATTTGTGCTGCACAATCTACGGAGTCCCTTCCCGAGCACTTGCTAAATTTGAGATTTTTCCCGTAAAATCCTCTAAAATTTATATTTGGTACGGTCGATTTTTTTATCATCTCATCAGACATCAGCTATTTTATGTTCGAATGCAGTTGAGTTTGGAGTTTTTTTTATGTGGTTTTCACTTAGTTATAGCTTTCGTCTTCGACTCTTGACTCTTCGACTCTTAACTTTTTTTTTATCAGATCAACCATTGAAATTAGTAGAAATTGACGTGTTATTGTCTTAGAAAGATTGCTTTTTTTCATGAGATTTAGGTTTTTTTGCTGAGAAATGTCTTCAATGTGAGTTTGGGGTTGGGCTTGTCATATAAATTGAGAAATTTCAATATAAGATGCAACAAGTATAAACGGTTGGTCTTTCATTCATTCACCATAACAACAGTGTAAATGGTTTTAATTTTCATGTAAAATTTAGTCTTGAATCGTAATATATTTTATATGCTTGAACTTACAGCTATGTCAAAAGAAAACTTAAAGATATGATAGTTATAATAATTCGTGAAATAAAAGTTATTCAAGTTTTGGCTCCCCCGCCGGAGATGAAATCCTGGTTCCGCCCCTGTAGAGTTCTGAATCCCAACTGTTTAAAAAGCCATTTTTATTCTCTAGAACTTTCAAATCCCAACCCCCTTAAATATTTGTGAATGCTTCCGTTAAAATGTGGATTCAAAAATTCTATCCCAAGGGACAACGACATTTGGAGAATTACAATTTCTTCGTACATAAATTCTTTGAATTGTAGAAAAAAAAAAAGCAGGCTGCAGATGTATTGAATTGTTTTATAAGAAATCTCCTCAAGTTTAAACTAGGGGACAAACGTAGAAGAACCAAACAAGCCAAGCTTGATTGTATTATCCACTGTTCCAGCTTGAGTCAAGTGTGAGAGCAGCTAAGTTTTGAGCTTGACTTGCCCTCACATTACTGAGCTCAAGCTTGATAATAAACTAGCGCATTGCCTTCACATTGCTGAACTCAAGGTTGATTATTATAAACGAGCTGCATTGGCATTTGGACTTGGATTAGCTTGTGCTTTGCTCAATTTGGACTGAAGCTTAAATTTGACTTGTCCTCACTTTATGGAGGTCTTGCTTATAAAAATTCAAGAATCATCACTTTGTTCCATAATTCCACCGTAAATCTCATTCACATAGACTTCTAAATTTATACAAGATAAACTGATAAGATAATAATTTAAACATGGGAAGAAAATATTTTATAGAATATAATCTTTCATTTTCTAAAGAAAAAAAATTGTATGCTTAGTAATCTAAGAAATATTTGAAGAAAATATTATTTTCTTTCAAAAAGCTCAATATTTTCTCATACAGCTCTCTTGTAAAAAACTTTTTATAAGATAAAAATCTTTCAAAATGACGATTACAACGTGGTAGAGTAAAATAAAGACTTTAGCTTACCAAATCCATCATGATATGTTTGTTTATATATATGGTAAAGTAAAGTAAAAGTAAATATCACAGCATGGTAAAGGTGGGATAAAGTATATGGTGAAGTAAAGTGAGAAGGAATGGTAAAGTAGTTTCTTTTATTTTTTTACTTTACTTTATTACATTTTATCGTAGTTTTATATGGTAAATAAAAAGTGACTTATTTACAGGTGTGATAAAGTAAAATAAATATTGATATCATATCATAGTAAAAGGTGGGGTAAAGTAAGGTGAAATGAAGTATGTGGTAAAGCAAAGTTGGAGAGAGTGTTGTAAAATAATTATTTTTTGTATTGGCTTTACTTTACTATATTTTACCATGGTTTTATATGATAAAAGGATTGTACCTTATGATAAAAAAAAACCATGGCGGTTGAACTTTACTTTACCATAGTACTTTTTTAACTAGATGTGGTAAATTCATTATATTAAAATATTTAATAAAAATTATTTTAATAATGTAATTTACTTTAATCAATGCACCTTCCAAATAGTTCAATTTAAAATTTATAATATTTTTCAAAAATTGCCAAACAGCAAAATATTATAATATTATAATAATATTACATTATTCTATTCTATACTATTTTGTTTTTATAATAATTAAATCTGTAAATATTTTATTCTGTAAACATGCATCCAAACGGGCCCTTAATCTATCCCTAAAATCTCTAACAACCTAAGCCTAATATCTAACATTGTTCAATTATAAACTAAACAAGATCAAGTTTGGGATTGGGTAAGTTTATCTTCATCATCTAGACACTTCATTTATATTAAAGAGCCGAGCCAAGGCTATGCTAATCAGCCACCCAAGCCTGAGGTCCAAGACATTACTTTAACTCAGTTAAGTTGAGCAGGCCTTAGCTCAAGTTCACTTCATGAGTTCATGGAGCTAACCTCAAGCTCAGCTTGCTTAACTCAATGGCCAATATTATAGCTCTAAATAGTTATAAGATTTGATTTGACGCGTTTTCTTAATCCTACGTCACCACCGGTCCACCACCAACAGAGAAGAAAAAAAACCTCATGAATTAATTTGACAGCGATTGACGGGTACTGATGAGCTGGGCCCAGCCCGCTTTTTGGCCAGGCTTGGATATATAATTTGGGCTATTTAATATTAAGAGATCCAAATGATTGCTTATCCCTTTTTTTCCATCCAATGCTATCCGAATGATCAATATGATTGAAGGTGGCCCCCACACAAAGGGTTTATATATATATATATATATAATTTCATCAAGTTTGATTGATACTTGAAGTTGGTGGCCTGGTGGGTCTCGTTTGAATGGCCCAAGTAAATGCATATCAACTCTTTTCATACTCTTTTTCAGAGTGGTTTTTTCTTTTCAGCCGTTGGATTTGGATCTAAAGACATTGGACGGTCAGCAACACGTGAAAGAGCATTGATGGAGCATTTGAACTTTCTGTTCATGCCATGTGAAACTATTAAAAGTATGGAAATGTGCCATGATGTATTGTCTGGAGTTTGGACTTTGGACTTTGGGCCATTGACCTGCCCATGATAGATGAAATGGATAGTCCTCATGTAGGGTGCAACTAGGGTCTGCAAAGTACCTATGAATTGGGACTCACCTTAGCCCTTGGATTGAGAAACTTTGAGGCACCTAACTCAATAATTGTAATGATCTGATTGATTGAGATGGTTTTTTTTTCCCCCCTCATAATCATATCTACAATCTGACCTTCCCATCACACTATCCTATACATATAAGATATAACTACCATTTGTAATATCACCTGGGCTTAGACTCGATTTTGAAATCAGGCTTGGAATGCATCATTACCTAGCCCAGCATGACCCAGTAGTGCCCCCCTTGTCCTTAGCTTTTCGAGTCAGTTAGTAATACAAATCATAATTCCAAGCTAACTCATAACTAGGCGATTGGACTCCACCTAATATTGAGTCGAGCCACCATTTGGATGCCAATTAAAGGGTCGGCATGTGTTCCTATAGTGCACAGAGCTTGAATTAAACCTCTTTTAAGTATTTGATTAGGTCCATGAGTCTTTCTATTGGGTTGATTACATAACCAGCTCTTATTACATATTACAAGAATACTGGAGAATCTCTCTCATCGTTTGTTTTCCTCCTCTTTGTTGTTTAAAGTGGATGTTGTTTTCATGCTCTCATCTGGTGATTCACAGGTATTTACTATTTTTTTTTATAAAGAATCTAACTTGCTTATCTGAACTAATAATAGGATTGCTTGGCCCAGGTGCACCTCCTTTGCTTGGGAATGGGCCATAAGAAGGCCCAATGGTTAAATTAACCATGGCCGGACCTAAATATTTACTCTAACAACTCGTAGGCCGGATTGACAAGCCTTTTAGATTGGCACGCCCATCCCATTTGCAAATTATAGCTTTTATGTTGATGGCCCGTAAAGTATGAGACCAACATCATTTTAGTTAAATTATCTTTAACCTTTTTATTTTATAACCTTGATTTTCGTATATGAATCATTCATTTGATAAATAGTCCGATTAAAAAGAGTTTCATCATTAATTACATGGTGGCTCCCTGTCTGATAACAGTTTCAGGCTTGATTACAGATCCAACCAACTGAACACCCAAAAATAGAATGAGTCTTTCCTTTTAAGCTTTTGGACGAAATCTTAGCAAATTGAATATTAGGTCGCAAATGCATTAGATGCTGGGAAAATGAACAAGCTGGGCAATGCTAATTGAAAGCTTCTAAAATGCATCAATATCAAAGAATCCTGGTTGAAATTATGACAATTAGAAATTCCATCAAACCTAGAATTTTTATTTATTTTTTTGCTTGGAAGAAGGCTCTTCATAAATGGTTGCTGACTAGGGATTTCTTGCATAAGATAAATCTTAACTTTTGTTCACTATTTGTCATTTGTTGCCAGGAAAATGCATCAGTGGACCATAATCTCTGTATCATGCCCAACTGTAATATCCATATGGCAAAAATTTCCAACCTCTATTACAAGCCCACCCTGTGTTCTACTCTTGGACATTGGTTTTGGCAAAAAGCCAACTAAATATTTATTTACGTATATATTCACAAATGTATACACTCCTTTTCCATCTAATTTCAGCAACTTACACCTGAAATTTATATCAACCGTGCTACAGGGCCCGATTTTCGGGCCTGAAAAGCAGCACGGCTCCCGAGGGAGCCGTTGGATCTCAGCGCATGCTGGGATCCCATGGCTCCCATGGGAGCCGTGCCCATTTTCGGGGCCCTTTTTCGGGCCCCGTAGCATTTTTCAATTTATATTAACTTTTTATTTCACATAAAATCTTACATTGTTTTATTACATTTCAATTTCCAATTTCTAAACACAGACTATTAATATGATTTTAAATTAAGAAATTTATGGAAAAAAACCCCATAGGACGCCATACGTCCCATGAGGACTTAGTATGACGTTGGACAAGGGAGGGATTCTTTGGCCTCAATGCTTCTTTTTTTCTTCTTTTCTTTGGGATGGTCGATATCGACCATCAACCATAAGCCTCCCGCATATGTGCACTGAAGGGTAGATCGAAGATGGTTTGTCTATCCATCAAAAGCCATGGATGGATCTAGCATAAGGTTGATATTTTGACAAAACCCAATCTGATTCACGAATGTCTCTTCGGTTTTTAAACCTTTTTCCCACAAATTCTGGAACCCGTCTCTTTCTTCTTCTGGCCTTTTCCTTTCGTTTCTTTCCTCTTTCTTCATCCCTCCGTCTTTGCTCAATCCACATAAAGGGAAACCGAAGAAAATTCGCTCAGAGACCCTAATTATAGCTTCATCGCCCTCCTTTCCAGGCCATCAATCTCTCCACCTCTTTCTTATACGCCAACTTCATTGACACGTCTCTCTCATCCATGGACACGCGCATCGACCGGAAAATCGCCTACACGCGCAGTGTCCTCGTACGTCCGCTGGATCCCCTGCAATGACATAAAGTAGACGACGACTCTATTTTCTGAACTGGGGCGGTGGGGTTCTTTGATCAACGATAGAGGATCATTGGATGGAGATTGGAGGACTAAAATGATGTTTGAATCCATTTCTGCAAGAGTTATCTCCTCCGTGAGGTGTTTCCAAAGGGATTTCTTTGTCATCTTCATCATCGTCATTGTGATCATCAAATCATTGGGTTTTTGGGGGGTTTTGGATTGGGAGAAGGCATCATTTAGGCCATCCATTAGCTCCCACGTGTTGATGATTGTGGTGGGGTGGTCAGGAGATGGGCATTTGGACGATGGAGGACATGGAGAGAATCTGAGATTGATTTCTGAAAGAAAACAAAAGATTATAACAAAGATTTTGGTTGACCACCCCACCAAGACAAAACCCACTTCCTAAACGAATAGACATGCTGATCAGTGGTTGATTTGAGATTTGGGTTTTTTTTTTTTTCAACTTATTTTATTGATGCTTTTAGACTAAGGAAATTATTCTGAACAGACCTTCATCATTTAACAGAGTTAAAGGTGAAACTTTTACCAAAACATCTAGGAAGGATGATAAGGCATTTGGCGAATTTGATGTAGACTCTTCCATGGTGACCGTCACGACCAATTTTTCCGTCAGATTTCCTCCAACCTGCAACTACCTTAGTTGTTGAACATGATAGATGGTCGATATCGACCATCATGGTCATGGTTGATATCGACTAATTTGTCCGTCAGATTTCCTTCAATTTGTAATTGGCTTAGTTGTTAAACATGACAGAATGGTCGATATCGACCATCACAGATTAGTCATAATGGTCGATATCGACCAATTTGTCCGTCAGATTTCCTTTAATCTGTAACTGGCTTAGTTGCTGAACATGATAGAATGGTCGATATTGACCATCACAGCTTAGTCATAATGGTCGATATCGACAATTCTGTCAATCAGATTTCCTCAAACCTGTAACTGCCTTAGTTACTGAACATGACTGAATGGTCGATATCGACATATCGCAAAAAAAAAAAAAAAAAATTGAGAAGCAACAAAAGGACCCCCTCCCATGTCCAACGTCCTACTAGGTCCTAATCAGACGTATAGGATCCTATGGAGTTTTTTTCCATAAATTCCTCTTTTAAATTTGATCAATTCATAAAAAAAGTCATATTTCTAAAATAGTGATCACTATGAATACCGGTATAACTGATTTTTTAAATAATTTTTTCATTCACATCCATTCCCTTACTTCCATAGTTGGTCCATTGACATCACACACACAATACAAGACTGATAACATGTCGGCCGATACATCGTATCTCCCGTTATTTAATGTACCGGCCGATACTTCTTGTAGCCTTTACAAAACGAAAATCTCTCTCGCTCTCTCTCTCTCCCTCCCTCTTTCTCTCGCGCAGAAATCTGAATGGCTCCTCCAAGGATTCTTCTCTGTGGCGACGTTCTCGGTCGCCTCAATCAACTCTTCAAGCGAGTAGCTTCGGTCTCTCTCTCTCTCTCTCTCTCTCTCTTCTTCTTCTTCCTCTTCTACTTCTTCTTCTTCTAACGAGATTCCTATTTTTTTTTTCATTTCAGGTGAACAAATCAGCAGGTCCATTCGACGCCCTTTTCTGCGTGGGTCAGTTCTTCCCCGACTCTTCCGACCTTCTTGACGAATTCTCCCAATACCTCGAGGGTCACTCCCAAATCCCCCTTCCAACTTACTTCATCGGCGATTACGGCGTGGGAGCTGTCAAATACCTCTCTGCTGCTTCCAAAGACCCTACCAATCTCGGCTTCAAGACTGATGGATTGAAGATATGTGACAATCTCTATTGGTTGAAGGGCAGCGGAAAGTTCACTCTTTTAGGTATGAATCTCATTTTTCTTGCTTAATCTCATTATTCCTGTGTTTTGATTTTTCTTCACGTGTAGGATTTTTGAGTTTTGTTTCAGATTATTAAAACCCAGTTCAGCCTTGGAATGAAATTACTGTTTTTTATGATTTTTTTTTTGGGGGTAGTTTTGTGGGTGGGTGTGTCTGAACAATGATTTTAGAAAACATGATCTGGGTTTGTTTGGGTTGAGCGTGAATTGCAGTTGGTTTGAATGTTTCAGCCAAAATGGATGTGTTTGGAGCGAAGCCAAAATTGGACATAGCTCAAATTTGAGTGTATGAATGATGATTTGAGACATCATTATTTGGGTGGGCTTGAATTCACCATGAATGGCACGCGGTTTGAATGCCTCAGCAGAATTAGATGCATTTGGAGCACAGTGGAAGTTGAAGATGCACATTAGATAGGATGCATTTTGTTTTTTACTAGCCTGCTCAAAGTGGTTACCAGTTCTCTCTGCTTTTTCTTAGTTTGGGGCAGGGAAACTCTGGGAAAGGCTATCTAATGCAATTTCTGAGCTAAATGCTGCCTCTCATGCACCTATAATATATATTCAAATTTGCAAATTAGGGCACATACATGATGCAAGCACACCCTATATTATTTAAGAAGGTTTTTTTTTTTCCTTGAGTTTAATAATTCTATGATAATGCAATATCGCATAAAACTCAATGGGGAATGCCAGAGCTTCCCGTGAATGATATAGGTAAGGAAATGATGTCATTGGCTACCTGGAAATAATAACATTAACCTCTTGGTGGGTTTTAGAAGCATTGAAAAGATTGCATACCATTTGGGATTCTTGAGGAGTCCTAGAGGAATTAAGGGAGCAACTTTGCACAACAAGCTAATAGGAAGGAGGAGGATGACGAAATTCTTATATGTGGGTATCAACCCCCATAATGATGGAGTTAAGCAATTACAATTTTTCGATCAAAATGTCTATGCAAATTGCTGTCATGACCAACTATATCATGATCTTTATGCAACACCATTTTAAGTTGTAAGGTGCCTCTTTTTTTCCTATAGATTTTAACTTCAAATCAGAATATGTTTTCGCCACTCTACGTATTAGTTCTGTAATAATTAAAAATTAATCAATTTGTCCCTTTTTTTTTTAATGTTAGTGACAAAATGGCACCAACATTGATAGGGATTAAATAGTTTTTTTCTTTTTAAGAATATCTCCTGGATGGGAAGATTGTCACCATTCGGTTTGAGCTTTGCAAATTGATGCTGTCTAAGATGAGCAAAAACAAAAAGATTCATTGGTCTTTCACTCCTGTATACTCTTTGGGCATTCTTCATCCGTGGTCAGTACCATCATTTTCACCCTTGGATCAGTATGGAATCATTTGGGTGAGGAGAAATGAGGGTGGAGCAAATTTTCACACAGTGCTCATCTAAATAGCCTTTAATAGATGGACCCCCACATCTGCCTCACATGTACAGATAGCTAATGAAACTTCGCATTTTCTGAAGGTTAGGAAAAACCCTAAAAGTCCTTGAGGAAGGCTGCCATTGAATTCGTTTTGAACTGTTTGTAACTATCTCATCTGAAATTTTATGAAAATTTTCTTGATTTATTTTGCAGAGTTGTCAATAGCCTATTTATCTGGAAGGCAATCGTCAGGTGGTCAGTCAATGGGCACATATAGTGAGGACGATGTCGATGCATTGAGAGCTTTGGCAGAAGAGGCTGGGAAAATTGACCTTTTTCTAACATATCCAATTTGAGCTCTTTTTTTCATTTTTTGCAAGTATTTGTCTTGAAAACGTTTTCATTAACTTCAATCAATTGCAATGTGAAACTGTACATAATAGTAGTTTTTGCTTGTTGCTACTTGTGTGCTATCCTAGCGGTGCATTTCATCTTTTTTTTTATTTCCTTGACTAGTTATTACTAATGAATGGCCAAGTGGGATCATTAACAGAGCTAATACCTCTGATGCGCCAGTGGGAATTTCAGACACCTCAGGCACTGATCCCATCATTTCACAGTTGGCTGCAGAGGTCAAGCCTCGGTAAGTGATGATTTGGGTTATTTCATTACTGTCATTTTTTGAATATTTTCTTTTCTTTTTTTAATTGCTACTATGGGGACTCGAAGTCACACACTCTCGCACACACACCCATGTAGCTTACCAGCTGAGGCAGCTATAGCTGTGGGACTTTTTGAATGGTATTTCATTGCCATCATGGGAGCATGTTTTGAACATAATGTTTATACAACTATATTTATTAGTGGTGTCTTACTTAAGAAGCTGTAAATGCCTTGTATTGAGGAACTGTTTCTATTTTAGTTGTTTTCATTATATAGTTTAAGGCTGTGGAAGGCCCAATATTGCCATGTTCCAACTTCCTCCAATGGTCAACTGGTGTAGAAGAATAGTGAATTAAATCCGAAGGTTGAACCCCAATCTTAAGCATGCAAAGTCCGGAATTCAACACCCGAGATCATGCACTTGCATACACATTCACCATGATGGAGAGAAAATATTGACACAACCAAAGCATGAATAATGAGAAGGGAAGGATTACATTATACATATATGGAGGGAATGGGGTGGTTTATCAGCCCAATATTTCCTCCCTTGGGACTTTTTGTGAGATGTGGTTTCATAATTAAATCTATTTGCAAACCATTGTTTAGGGATTCTTTTGTTCTACATATATAGAGATTGTATCCGGCATTGAACCAGTTTGGCCTGAACTCTCAACTCCAATTGTTTGAGCTCCAAATCATTGGTCAAATCATCATTTGCTTCCTTACTGGACCTCTTTCTTGTTGATTTTACTGACATTGATTTGTAGATGCATGTAATATTGATTCACCTTTCCTTTTTCTTATTGCAGCTTATATAAATTATATTTTTTATTTCAGAAATCATAGTTTATATTAATGATTATGATGGTTATCTTGTGTGGATAGCTACCACATTGCAGGCACTAAAGGTGTCTTCTATGCACGTGAACCCTACTCTAACGATGGAGCTTTGCATGTAACTCGCTTTCTTGGTCTTGCGCCTGTTGGAAACAAGGATAAACAGGTCTGATTGTGTTTACGGACATCACATAATTCAATTCCATTTCACTACTTATTTCTAGTTGGTGTGAAGTATATTGTTATGGGCTATGGTATACAACTTTTCCTGGATAGTAGACACTATCTTTAAAAGTTAAATATTTGGAGTTCACCTGCGACAAAGATCATTTCTCATAATTCTCCTATGATTTAATATCACTCTAAGGTATGCATTGCAGTGTAAATTTAAGTTATAACATGATTAGACTGGATTTTCAAGTGGAGTAAGGTATGCATTTGGATTGCATTTTACAAAATGGAAATCATTGTGAATATATGGAGGCTTTGAAATCCTGGGTTTTCAAAAAACTACTGATTGGTGACAGCCAAGTTACTGTTTCATGGACACTACTCTTGGATACCAAAGGACCACTTGCCTTCTTATATAACAGAGTGCAGGGCCTAAAATAAACACCCCTTTTTACCTTGATGGAAATTGGGAAACCTTTGTATCCATGTCAACTTAAAGCTGAAAACTGTAACAGAATCAAGTATCAGAGAAGATTACAATAACATGCTTCCACAAATCAGAGATCTTTACATTCAAATTGCACTAGCAATTATATATTTGTTAATCTTGTCCAACCCTAGTTTCCATGATAGGATGCATATTGAGATTTTCACTAAAGTGATGCTTGTGTTGAGCCCTCTTAGTGACATTAGTTCTACTAGAGATTGAAGTGGTTCCTTTGGAGTAAGGGCGGGAATATAAGATGATAAATATCATGAACTAGCACTGGATTCCTCTCTTTGCAAACCTCTTTCAATCATACAGAATACACTTGCAAAGAACCTGGCATGATGCTTCTCCTTAGATGACTTGGCAGTGCGAGGCTCGTTCTTCGGCTATGAGAGAGATCTTGCCAAGATTTTGGTTTCCTCGTCATGTTTTCTACTTCAGCTATTGGAGAAAAGAAGTAGGGTCTCCAAGCTGGAAAGGGAGAAAGCATGATAGTGAGGTGCTGCCCCTTGTTTTGGAAGATTACTAAAATGCCCTTTTGCAACTTAAATTCCGGTTCCGCGGACATGTTAATTGAAATGTTGCATTGAGTGCTACCAACAGTGTATCTTGTGGTATTCAGTAAGTAATTATGACACCTTCGAGCTGTATATCTTATACAGAAAAAGGTTCCAGTTTTAATGGCATAGGTACATTTCCCGCTTCAATTTTGCAATTGGATATCAAAGACAGGCATGCTATTTTGGACATGGGAAAGTCTCAGTCACATGATCAGATTGAATTAATATTTCTATAGGCCAATTTAAGGTGGATAACAATCTGCTTGAATCCCCATCACCCAGGTTGCAGGCCTATCGACTTGACCTAGTCATCCAATCTTTGTTTATGTGCCCGGCTCTCCTGCCTTGTTTCATTATTTCCAATAGGCTGGTGAAGTTTGTGTTGAGGTGTTTGAGCACAACATAACTATGGAGCATGTCCATGAGGTTGAGCAGGATGTTCATGTTAGCAACAATCGAGTTCTTGAGGATCAAAAGCTATGGAGGCTTTGGTTAACCTGGAAATACTGCTAAGTCTTGTAGGTGTTGATCAGTTGATGAAGATTGGGGACATTTGGCAATAATGATGGTGATATGCGGCTACTGCTGAGTTTGGTTTTTTTGTGTTTCAGCTTTTGTAATTGTCCTGTTTTTGTTTAATTTTCTGGGAGCAATAAATTTTTTATAGTTATCCAAAAACAAAAAATGGAGCTACTGCTGAGGGGGTTCTTGGTTAAAGATCAAGTTGATATATCAAAAAAAGAAGTGAAGTGAAAGGGAAGAAGGAACGTCAAAATTTGCATAGTTCTATTAAATGTGATTGCTCAGTGGATTTTAAGGAGACGAGTGTTTGTTATTTCATGAGTACTTGGATGATTCGACTTACAGATATTTGGGTTCTTGTGGTTGATTGCAATCCACGTTCTCTTTTCTTGTCTTTTCTAGTTTCTATATCTTTCTTTTTTTTTTTCTTTTTTTCCTGGATGCGTTTTTAAGGGTGATCCGTTATACCCTTTTTTTCTCTCCTTTTTTTTTTTTTTGTCCATTTGGTTGGGCTTGTTTGGTCCACTTTTGTTCTTGTTTTTTGGTTAATTAAATTTCAGTTACCATTTAAGAAAATAAAAAAAGAGTGAAAAAAAAGTGACTGCTCCTTTCTTTACATCATAAGTTTACAACTTTACATTGCCTGCATGTATTATCTATTAGGCATTTTGTAACTCTTGGTATATTATACATGCATCCCAGAAATTTATTCATGCGATTTCTCCTACTCCAGCATCTACAATGTCAGTTGCTGAAATAAGCATGAAACCGCCAAACACCACTTTAACTCCATATACAGTTACAGAGAAAAGTGCAAGTACTACAGAAGCAGCAAAGCGATCTAGCAATACCATTTCTGATGAACAATATTGGCGCTATGATGTCTCCCAAAAGCGGCAAAGGCAGGGAAGTGCAGATGGTGAAAGGCTGTGTTTCAAGTTCACATCCACAGGATCTTGCTCGCGAGGGGAAAAATGCAACTTTCGGCATGACATGAATGCAAGGGAGCAGTATATTGGAGGTGGTTGTTTTGATTTCATCAATAAAGGCAGATGTGAACGGGGTTCCGACTGCAGCTTTCAGCATAGCTTTGGAGAGGGAGCAGATGGCTCTTCTGGCAAGAGAAACAGGTTGGTGGAAGGTTACATATATCAATAAATCATGATAGTGTTTCTTTCTTACCAACATTGGGCCTATTGCCATTTTGTTGCTGTATTCATTTTGTTTCGTTACAGTTAACGGGGTATCAATGAATGCCCCAGCTGCAGGGTGGGTCTTGGTCAGCCCAAGCATTTAACCATTTATTTGTGAGGTCTGAGATTCATCCCAGGCCTGTTACAATCTCATATCCATTGTCTAAAATAGTATCTGTCCTTAATAGATAACAGCAGCTAATCCATTCCTACTTTCGTCGGACCTGAAAATTAGGCTCAGACCTGCCCTGCTAGCCTAAAAATTGAGTCCTTAGCCCATCTCGCATCGCCCTAGGTTGTTGGCAGCCCTATAGTTGATACTAACAAGTTTTATGAACTTTGTAATCCTTCTGATCACCTTCATCAATTGTAACTTCTACAATCATGTTTCAGGTCTAATGCTCGTGGCAATGTTTCAGACAGATCTCAAGGGAAAAAATGTTGGTTCTGCCTGTCCAGCCCTGATATTGAGTCACATCTTGTACTAAGTATTGGAGAAAGTTGCTATTGCGCACTAGCAAAGGGTGCGCTGGTTGAAGACCATGTTCTCATAATACCTGTTGAACATCGTTCCAATACGCTGTCTCTGGAGCCAGAAGCAGAGAAAGACCTACAGAGGTTCAAAGATGCACTGAAGGTGTACTTCAAGAACCAGCGCAAGGCAGTCGTCTTTTATGAATGGCTTTTTAAACATGGCACGTCAATGCATGCTAATCTTCAGGTAAAAATAAAATATTGTTCAAAAAAAATAAAAAAGAAAAATTCAGAGATAATTTATGGATAAGACAACTTAATGATAGTTCTTTAGGACGTTAGTTTGTGTTGCACTTCCTTTAATCAGCTATTTCAATCAAATCAATACAACATTAGATCAATATATTAGGTCTCTCTGAAAATAGAGAAGTCAACTGTTGCTACTCAACAGTTTTTCAACATGGAATGGCCCATGGTTTAAAATCACTGTCGCAGTCGCAATCGTGGTTTGCGGTCTCCATCGCGGTGCGAATTTTTATTTTACCCCAGAAAATTATGAAAACATTACCCAAAAAATCAAAAATATTATAAACTGCTAGAAAACAATATTTCTTCCCATTAGTAAACACTTTAAAGAAAAATATCGGTCCCCCTAAGTCATAACATTCTATATCACTGTCTTATCTGAAACTTGTAAATTATGAATTAAATAGATTTACATGTATACACTAAAAAAAGTTAAAAATTCTCAAATTTTACAGTATGCACTGCAACCATAATTTTGAACCGACCATTAGTGTTAAACACTTGAAGTCAAGAAACTAATACTAGTAGTGCATATGTTACAGTACTCAATTACTCAATCACCAAGTAAATTGAGAGTGAATTTCAACTTTCAAGTAACATTTACTACTACTTGAAGATTAATTAATTAATTAAAGTAGTGGAGTACGTATGTAGGGGTAGTGTGGTTGAAGAGGAAAGAAGCCATCATATGAGAATCTATTAAAAATCTTGTAAGTCACTTGAGTTTTGGTGAAAAAAAGAAGCTTGGGAAGCTCAAGCACAACCTTAGAAAGCTCCACAAATGATTTGGGAAGGAAAGAAATGAAAAAAAAAGTAGGAGAAATAAAGTTTTTAAAAATCACCGTCGGCCGATATTTTGACCATTATTTTCAGAATATCAGCCGTTATGGACCACTATATTGGCTATTATGACCGTTATGGACTGTTTTTTTATACTGTGGCCGTTATATAGTAAATAATGTAACGGTATAGGCTGTTACCGTTTCATAATGGCCGTTATGAAACGGTAATGGCTGTTTTTTTTAAACCAAGGAATGGCCACAAGATCTTTTCTAAGTCGAGTAAAATAATCCATTTATTTACACTGCTTTAGGACTCTTGTAGCATCTTAACTTTAATAGCACTTTCTCATGGGACTTTTGTGGGCTGTGGTTGCTTGGTATAGGGATTTTATAAGTCTTTACTTGTCTTGAGCCTCGGCAAAACCTTTTTGTTACATGGTTGTCTCTAGTTTCTTACGAGGAACTTAATGGTTGCTATAATGTCACCACTTTCCATATTCTGTGTGCAGGCTGTTCCCATTCCAATATCTAAAGCAGCTGATGTTCGTAGATATTTTAATTTGGCTGCAAAGAAGTTTGGATTTGAATTTGAAGTTGTTAGCCCAGGTGAGTATTTTATTGGCTAGGGGAAAGCTAGCACATTTTAAATGATATTCCGAGTACACTTTTCTTTGCTAAATAGTGATTGGTGGTCTGCTTTTATTGCTACTGATTTATTTTATGATTTTGTAAATTAGTAATTAATCTAGTGGTATCACTTCGTTTATTAAGCTCCATGATTTGGATGTTCGGGTTTTCTCAGTAGGCCCGTCTCTATTTGTTACCACTTCGGTTTTATGCAGTATTCAGGAACACATAAGACCAGCCTTCACTTTTCCCCTTGAAATTGTTACTGGGCATATCATGATTGGAATGAGATCCCATCTCCATGTTGCTATTTGAAGTGCACAAATTATGGGTTCAATACATTGTTCCAAAGCCCATACTGGAAGGGACCAAAACTGGTATATATCTGCCTATATATTGGTACAAACTGAAATATTGGCTCATTTCCCCCTTTTCTGAAACAATACTGCAAAATATTTTGGAAAACATAATAAAAAAAAAAAACTGTCTTTAATGGTTTTTAGGTGGTTTCATAATTTAACAGAGGAAATAATAGATGTCCAATCCCATAACAAGTAAGTATCATTGTGGTCCAAAACCAGTATGCGCAGGTGATGCGTATCGGTTTGACTAACCACTAAAACCTGGACCCAAGTAACAAGAAATCCAGCAAAGTGGGACCAGTTCAGAATTGTCCTAGTTTATGCACGAGCAAGCGAATTCTTCAAATACAAATGTAACTATAGATTTTTCTCTTGATGATTTGGGCAGGCAATCAATATAATGAAGGAAGAAAATCATTGAGGACGCAGTTTGATGGAAAATCAAGTTTCTTCTATGTGGAACTCCCAGAAGGTACAATATTGTCGCATTCTGTTGAAGACAAAGAGCAATTTCCAGTCCAATTTGGACGCGAGGTAATCAGTGGTAATCTTGACTCATAACTATACTTTAGGCCATGCTATTCAATGGAGGGAAATTAATAAAATAATAATAATAAAAAAAACCCTATTGTCTCGCATAGCTGAAACTTTGTTAGTTGCCTAATCTTTCAATTATGCAATTAATATCTTTCCAACACCAAGAGGGTTTATAAAACGTGTCTTCACAATGGCGATCCACATGTACACAAAACTTATGTTACCCCTCTTGATAGTAGATCCATCTTCATTGGGGACTCAGGTTCAACTCTTTTTTCACTGTGATGGTGGATCATCATTTGCTTAAACTGAGTAGATGAAGAGAGCTGGAGATTGGAAGAACTGGGAAATGATATATTGAAACTTTTATGCTAGGATGCCCAGATACGGGCATGGGAAACTAGGATTCGTCATGCTGGCTTCAAGAATTTAGGATACGGATACGAGTACGGCATCACTTAAGATACATTTCGATTTTTTTTTAATAGTTAAATTTGGCTAGGGCCCATTAATTAGCAGGACATTTATTTTATATGTGTTAAATTTTTAATAGGTTGGCTCATTGTGGATCCACAAATCTCAAGTTAGTTGAGCCCATTTATAAGTTATAAGTTGGGTTTTTGAGGTCTTAAAAGTTAAAACTAAAAAACAAAAAAAGGGCAGAGTGTTTAAATGGAAATACAGTTTTAAGTGTTGTCAAATGTCAATAGTCTAAAGTGGAGTGGATTTTGAGTGATGCGGTCTTTAAAAGAGTCGAAAGGGGGCTTAATGTTAATAAAGCGAAATGGCCTTTTAATAGGGACATTTGCCCCTTTCATTGTTGACGACAAAACCCGACAAACAACAGCAATGGAGAGAAGATAAAAGAACGAACAAAGGAAAAAAAAAAAGAAAAAAAAAAAAAGAGAGAGAAGGTGAGGAAGAAGTACTGGCAGCAGCAATCAAGCAGCAGTGGTCAAGCAGCCACCTTGGTCGAGCAGTAGTCGAGCAGCTGCCTTGGTTGAGCAGCAATGGATCAGCCTCCTCGTCCTCTTCTTCTTCTTCTTTCTCTTGGTTGCACAAAAGGGGGTGTAGGGTTGGGGTTTTTATTTATTTTTAAGTTGAGACAAAATTACATGAATCAGTTAGAGGATTTTGGATAACAATTCGCTGTTTCATCCAATTTTTTTCTTCATAAAATAGGAGAAGGCCATTTCCGAAATTTTTGCACTGTATCCCAAACCGTATCTCATTGCATCCCATACCTGCATCCATATCAGACAGGATCAGCATGGGTACCATAGGTCAAATGCCGTATCCGGGTATATCATAGCTTCTAAGGGCGTTCCTGCAAATGGTGAAACCATTTTTTGACAAAAATAGTTCACTTAAGGATAGCCTAATAAGTTTTGTTTGCCCTCTTGGAATGTTGGGAAAAGTGTGCTGTGTGGGTACACGGTGAAGTTTGCAATAAAATGGATAAGAAAATGTGGTTTCTCTTACCCCTTTAACAGTATAGATTGGAGAATGATAGGTTGGCTATCTAGGAAGATCCAGGTGACTGCTCTTATTAGCAATCTACTTGTCATCTTAAGATAAAATGGTGAAATGAAGCACTCATTTTTTTAGTGCAACTATGTAAAATTAACCACTATTTTGGTGAATAATGCTGAATGACTGGACCCCCCAAATTTTTAACAATGCAACTTTATGTATGCATCATTTACTGATAGGATTTAACTAATATTCTCTTGGATACAAGGGCATACTGATTTTTCTTCTTATCATTTTGATCTGCTTCATAATAGATAGTGACCATGTCCTTGCTATAAACTGATAATCTTGTCATGGTTTTTTTTTTTCCCGAATATGGAGCACTATGTAGGTTCTTGCAAGCTTGTTAGATGTGACAGAGAAAGCTGATTGGAGAAATTGCAAACTTAGCAAAGAAGAAGAAACCCAGATGGCTGAAGGTTTCAAGAAGCGATTTGAAGCATTTGACCCAGCGCGATGACCTTTCAACCTTTTGATGGTTCGAGAAGTATTCTCAAATGCATTCTCAGGTCGCCCTATCCATTCTCACTTAAATTTGAGTAGTTACAGACCACATGCTGAAGTTCTCTCACCCATTGTGTGTTGGGATTTTAAACTGTCACATAGACAAGGAAGGCATTTCTAACACCTTCCCTTTTGAGTTCAGGTTATGCTCTTGTAATCATGAGGTTCACACCAAATAGAATTTTATTTAGTTAAGAGTGACACCACCCCAGTTTGTTGGGACAAGCCTAACATGAAGATGATGATTTTGATTGTAGGTGAGTCTCAGCCTGATATGACTTGGAATTCATTGTGAATGAAGTGTGACATAAGATAATTTTAACTTTTTGATATCCTAAATCGAAGATGGCCAATTACTTTATAGATGGCTTAGTAAGAGTATCTCATGCTCAAAACAAGACAAACAAACACCTCATTTGGAAATATCCTACGGTTTAACAATAGAAAGTTATATTATTTAAGCTATGAGCTATCCTTGATTTTTATTTTTGCAAATTAGAAATAACAGAGATAGACCACGAAGCCAGTTGTTTGAATGTTTTAACAGGAAACCGACTCTCATGGTTAACACAGATGAATCTTTTCAGTGCAAGCCGTTCCGAAAATTGCAAGCTACTGTATCCAAACAAATTCGGATTTCAACCAAACTAAGCATGCACGATCCTAACAGTAAACCGAATGGGGTTTGCTTCTAAACAAGTTTAACTAGTTAAAAATACAATTAACTAAGTTAATTACAACCTCGGGGTACGAGACCTTATAATAAGTCCACCTTATAGGCTTTATATTGCTTGTAAGAAGAGAGGCCCCACATGCCCACATTTTAATATTTGGAGCTTCAATAGCGGTCAAAATAGAGAGATCAAAACTGTATCGATGATTTAGGAAGATAAGGACTCTACCTGAAGAAGAAAAGTTGTAAAATATGTAACATAACATGCGGAGATAGAAACAAAAGATTACAACAGACACAGATATGCCTTTTAACTTTGAAATGAAATGGAAGGACCCCCTTCCAGCGCTCTGCCACTGCCATTGCTAATGCTCCATTCGTACATGCCTTGAAATACATAAGAAGCTTTTGTTTGCCATTTGACATGGACACGAAATTTGCGAGCTCTCAAACCAATCAAAATAATGACTTCATCTTTTATTAGTCCCCACCAAATTTCACTTGGATAGGACATGATGGAACCATCATCTAATTATAAAAACCTATTGTGGTCAATCAACCTGTCAACCCAACTTCTATCCGAGTGAAAGCCTGTGAGGTCTGTAAAAGATGGTGAAGTTTATTTTCATTAGTTTTGATTTTTCACATGCAGGCCTTATTTTCAGAAAGTTCTATTTGATCCCAAAATATATATATTATAAACTGTGTTGCTTGGCAAACTATCCTTTTCAAAGTGCAACTTGAAAAAGCCTCATCGATGGGGCAAACTTAATAAAATACTCAAACTGATGAAAACTAAATGGCATAATCTTTTGTTAGTCATTGCCAAATTTCACTTTAAATAGAGGTTAGGTTCACCATCAAATTGATTACAATAGAAAACTTGAAAATTTTATAATCTGGGTGGAGCCCAACTCCTATTGGTATAAGATTTGGTGAAGAGCCAAAAGAAAAGGCTATTTATTTAGATTAGTTTTTCATAAGTTGGCTAGAGTGAAAGGGTCATGGATTTCTTGCGAGTCCCAAAAGATATTGAAAATTGTATTGCTCCTACCTTTTAGATCATGTTTGGCAACCAAATTCTTAGGTTTTTTCTTTTTCTTTTTCCAAAAAGTCATGGGAAACTTACATTTGGAAATTGTAATCAAGCCCCGAGGAATTAAACCAATTCTCATATCCAACCTCCCCCATTTGACTTGAAAGTCTTTGCTTTTGAGAATTCACTCATTGAGATCAAATTTTGTCACCTATGTACATTGATATACACTGATATATATATCGATGTGAACTACTAGACTATACACATCCTCAGTAAGGAATCCCTATTCTAGGGGCAATTAGGATTTCTTAGATATACGGATTCCTCACCTTACCACACTTGCCCTTAAACAAATTTAGAAAATCACAACTACCCCTTTTAAATGACGACAGTTTATAGAGCCTCTCTTTAAATAGTTTGTATATAGTTAATTTAAAATTAAAGAAATCTTTATCTATCTAGGAAAACACTTATAGCCATGTTTCCCATCGAACTACAAATTCGTAGATCATATATAAGAAAGTCTCTATTAGTTTCTCAAAATAAATGATTAAAAAGTAATTTACAAAATAAATAAGTGACCCAAAAAATATATAAATTGATACTAAATCTTTACCTTAAGGATACAGACAACTTGTTTTAGTCATAGACATTGGAATAAACACAAATATTATGGATATCAATAAAACCAACAACAAAAAATTGAGTTTTTTAATTATATATGCACCCCCTTAGACTGGTTTCCGTTAGCAGAAGAGATGAATTCTAAATATCACCCATAAATTGATTCATAGTACTGGAGGACATTTTCTTTAACAGAATTGCCATTATGTCATGGTATCACGAGATAAAAATCTTGCATCTCCTTTGTCTAGAGCTAACCTCAATTATTCTCATTGAACTATAGGGTGCTTTGGATATCTAGGGACAAAAATGTAGATCAGTCGATGGCTCTTGGAACACAATTTTAAAATTTCTTAACTAAGTCATGGTATTGTGAGTTTAAAGTTGTGATATCACGAGTATGTTTTGTCTTGGCATAAGTAAATTGTCTCTTATGCTAACTAATTAAGATACTTCATAACAATTATATATATAACAAGTCTTAGGTAATTTTCAAAAGCTCAAAGCAGAAATCAGGATCAGTAGGTCACACCCTAGTCATGATATACCTCAATTTCTTATTTAGGTTACTCAAAGAGTTTGCATAGATGAATTGTACATAGATTTTGAACATACAAAATCGAACATTCATCCATTCACAAATTTAGCACTTTCAATTTCTTATTTAGTTAGACAGGCCATGCCCCATCAGAAATAAGTCATCACCCCCTCAAACAATTAACAAAACAAGAAAGTAACATTATGGCGCACCCTCAAACGAAAATCCTCGGGAATCACTTGTGCATTAATCATAATAATAATAAATGACCTCATCATTCACTCTCAAGCCAATCTTATAGCAAAGTTCATGACTCACCCAAATCAGGTCAAGTTATTTAAAGACAACTTGTTTTTGTTATCTATGTAGTATCTCATTATACCCTCCTTTTTTATCCGGGCTTGATAAAAAAAAAAAACTGGAGGAGTTTGTTATCTTCTATGGTATCTATCTATCTATCACGCGTATTATGTCCTTAATCAAATCAAGAGAATCACCTCAATTACTTCCTTCCACGCGTCCCCTGATTTCCATCCGAAATATCAGTAATGATGAAATCCGTTAGGATCCCCTCCTCTTCTTTCTCTCTCTGCTGTCTTTCCTCCCATTTCATTTCGCTGGAGAAGGAGAAGGAGAAAGAGAAGGAGAAGGAGAAGGAAAAAGAAAAAGAAAAGCACCGACGGATAGCAAGCCGAGAATGCACGCCACAGACCCCACAACAGCACTAACAATAACATCATAACAAGACGCAGATTTTCGCTCCTATCTCTCTCCCTCTCTATCTATGAGCGGTAGAGGTGGCAGCAATGGCAGCGGTACCCAAGCTTGCGCTGCGTGTAAATACCAACGAAGGAAATGCACCCCGGACTGCGTTCTCGCCCCTTATTTCCCTCCAGAAAAGCAGCGCCAGTTCCTCAACGCCCACAAGCTCTTCGGCGTCTCTAATATTGTCAAGATCATTGGCAATATCAATCCTGATAAGAAAGCCGATGCCATGCGCTCCATTATATTTGAAGCAGATATGCGCGCAAACGACCCCGTTGGCGGGTGCTATAGGATCGTTATTAATCTTGAGCGTGAGAAACAACGTGCAATAGCCGAGCTCCAATTTGTTCTTCATCAGCTTGCATTGTGTCAGGAGCAGCAACAACAACAGACGCAGACGCATGTGGCAGCGACGGCCACCACCACCACCAATGTTCATCACACGCAGCTTGGATTGAACGTCAATTCCGATATTGAGGTGAATGATTATAATTCGATGCAGCAGCAGATGCAACAGAATCATTTTCTGTATCGACAACAAGATCTTGCTCCATGGATGGATGTGCAGCAGCAAAATAATAATATGATTATGGAAAATGATTGTATGGATTCGTCTTCCTCTCAGATTTTAGATGGTGAATGTGATGAAATGAAGCCCCTTGTCGAAATGTTTGATCGGAAACCGGCTTTTCTCGATACAAATGAATCTTTTCCATGCAGGTATTTAGATATAAATTTTTTTTTTTCATTTTCTTTTGAGTTTACTCTTTTTTAGATCAATAATGTTCATGTAATTTATAATAATAATGATGGTGGTGGTGGTGGTGATGATTATGATGATAATTAGATGATTATGATAAAAAAAAATACAAATGTATCATGACATTTCTTTTAATCTTTTTATGCATGACCCTTAAACCTTTCCATACATCCAACCCACAACTATTAGGCCTTGTATATCTTATTGGGTGTTTTAAAAATTCTACGTTGGTTTTGAAAGGTCTGATATTAGGGATCATTTCATAGATGAGTCAAAACCTTCTCAGAAGAAGATCTTTGGAGATTTTTTTGGCACTGTTACTTTCGGTTTTATAACTACGTACAGCTGTCAATATATATAATTTCCAAAGATGGGTTGATGGGAACTCTTGTGTATGATCCTCTATCCATAAGGAGATGTATTGATACTTGCAAAGTGACAAGCGCATCATTAGGAAGATACTGATGGATTTTGTATGTTACATGCAATAGAAAGGTTGGAAAGAAAAAGATGATAGAGAAGCATGAAGTTGGAAAGTGTTGTTGATGTCTTGTATTTCAAAGTCAACTTGTCCTTTAAATTTGTTTATGGGTCGAGAGATATTTTGGTGAATGATCCATAGAGAAATGAACAACGTACATCATGGCTGTATGTTGCGTTATCATTCTATTTTAAAACGATGGTGTTTGAAAAAAAATTAGTAGTCAATCGACTGGATAAGAAGAAGCAACTGTTCCAGCAAATCTTCTCACATGTTTTATTTTTATAACCAACTGTTCATTTCCGCAGCAAATCTTCTCACATGATTTATTTTTTATTTCTATAACCAACTGTTCGTATCCTGTCGGTCCCTCCTTAATTACTAGGAAGAAAATTGATCTAAGATGGACTCATATGTTGTTGGGTCCCTCATTATTAGAAAGAAAATATTTGTCCTAAGATGGACGTAAATTGAAAGCCACACACGAATTATATATTGGGTAAATTAGGCAAAGTTCCCTGAGCACGGTTTTCTAAGGCATTAAGGACAACAACTTTTTCTCTAATGTCCGTCTAGATAGCTTGAGATATTTTGGTGAGAGGTCCCTAATATGCCACATTATATATTTTCATGACTAATTTGCTTCAAGGATGCTGCTCTTGATCCTTCTCAGGATTTTTCTTTAAATCCAGTACTTCCATTGGCCCTTCCAGACATCCATTTTTCATCCACCTCAGGTCCGGAATCAGTGAGTCTGCTCCAAACAGAACCATTAACTATTCCTACTCACTCACCTTCTTAGGACATGTCCCATCCACCTACATCAAAATCTGGTCCCATTCCACCTGTAACTCAACATCCATCACCACCGCTTGCTATTCATGATCCAATACATGGGCCCGCCATTCCAACACCTGCACCCAATACTTCCACACCTAATCTCTCCATTTCAACACATGACCTTCCTGTTGCCATCGATCCATCACATGGCCCTGACAAAGGTAAATTTGTAAAACTCTGACAAAGATAAATTTGCAAAACTCAGATAATTTATCTGAGTTTTCGAAAAATTTACCCAAAACTAAGATAAATTTATCTGAGTTTTGGCAAATTTATCTGAGTTTCTGGCAAAACTCAGACAAATTTATCTGAGTTTCTGGCAACTTTTTTGAGTTTCGAACAAATAGTTATGTGATGTGGTACCATCCGACGACCCACATTCACCAAATTCAATCCCTAAATTATAGGTAATTCAAAACGGATTGACAAAAATCTCAGAAATTGTGCCCAATTTGTGAGGTATTTTTCTATGATATAACGACGGAATCTTGACTTGGTCTCTTCATGAAAGTTGTAGCCCTAGATGTGTAGATGATTCTAGGATTTTAAATCACCCGATTTGGACTTCGGAAACTCAAGTTATGGCCCATTGAAGTTTACTAGTAAAGACATAAATCTCGAATCATTTTTTCGAGCCTTATTTTGAAGCAACGCTTGGAGGCTCAAACGAACTCGGACTTTTGCGAACTAGACCTTTCTGAAAAGCTTAAGACGTTCTCTAAAAACTTCATGAAGACCACTTTGTCGTTCTGAAATTCTAACGCCATCCAAACCTCAATAGAAGGAGAGAAGTTTATTTAAATTATTGCCGAGCTTTGTCAAAACTCAGATAAATTGTCTGAGTTCTGCTTTTGCTGACGTGTACAAGGGCGTTTTTGTCTTTTTCGGTGAGTTACTTTTACAAAAGGATTGCCGTCAGTATGATAAAATGTTATGGACCGTTTGCAATAAAAATCACAGTTGAGGGACCTCCGCCCAAATGCCCCTTATATATTTGGTCGAGTGCATGTCTCCCATTAAATGATGGATTGAAATAAGAAAATTTTGGACTTGAGAGAAGGGATGATAAAAACATTGTCATGGGAAAATGTTGCGGAATAAATCACCCTAATGGCCTCTTTATTTGCATTAAGATATATAGAAACTCATGGTGAAATGAATAGTAAAGGATTATTAGAGAGGAAAAGACATAAGGTGGAGATGTAGATTAGATCTTCACTTTTATAGTAGGTACTCATTTAGCTTCTATTTTCATATAAGGAAAATGTTATATAATGTTCATTTTTGGAAACTCGTCTTTAATCTTAATTTTTAACCACTTAACCACATGAAATCCTATGTACTCTAAAGCAAACAAATTTTAACCAAGGGCTTATTTGTTTGCATAGAGAATCCATATTCATGGTGAAATCAATTCCACCAAAAGAATATTAAAGAGGTGAGCAGTGAAGAAAATGAGGTAGTGATGTAGATGAAAGACCTTGATTTTCTTAGGATTTGCATTAGCTGGGTATTCACTTCATATCTTCCCTTCTTCAATATTCATCAAAGGAGAGGTTATCTGATGGTCTTTTTCGGATATTCACCTTTGATTCTTCATTCTTAATTAACCACTTATAGAAATATAATCCTAGGAATTCAATTACATTAACACACATCCTCTAAATGATCTATCTTTCCATCTATCTAAAGTTCGAAACAAGTATCAAATAGGATGGTTTTATCTAACATCGTGTTAATACAGTAAATAGAGTGCACTCAAATCATGCAACAAAAGTCCTTTTGAAATGTTCATCAACATCATCATTATCGTCATCACACCCTTATCCCATCAATATGGGTCATCTGCCAGAGTTATATTCTAAAACACCTCGCTTAAAAAGAGAAAGAAAAACCTCCAACAAATCTACAAAAAGCAAGTCTGCTAAAAGACTGCAAAGAAAAATGTAAGGCCTCCCTTTCTTCTCTTTCTTTCTCACAACTTTGAAAACAAATATGAAAGACAGAATTAGTTGGTGGAGATTTCCTCCTAGAAATATATAGCAAAATATGATTAGAAATGGCAACAAATCATGTTAAACAGGTGACACGACTTTTATAATAAGTTTGTTAAGTTTGGAGCAGATATAGGTGTTTAGAACTTTAACTTGGGTTAGTGCGGAGCATTTTTAGATTTTGTGGGTGTTGTTTTTGCAGATAGATGAAAACATGCTAGGAATGGTATTTGAAGTCCTATTTCAAAGGGAAATAAGAAGAAAAATTACAATCAAAGGAGTCTAAAAAAATGATTAAATATCAAGCAATACAAGTAACTGCACAAGCAAAATTTCTCTTTTTCTTAATTTTAGATAAGGCTAGTATAATAGTTTGGTTTTTCCTATACATAAGATAATAAACTTTCTATCGATCTAACAATCATCGAGTCTCTTACAAAACAAACATCAATCCAACAAACTTTTGGGTTATTTGGACATAAAAAAGGACAAAAGTAGAGTTAAAAAAGGCTAATCCTCCTCAAGATATCAAAGTTGGCATTTTTTGGGCTAGTTTGGAATTTTACTTTGAAAATCAAATGGAGTTAAGTGAAATAAAAAGTATGAATAAAAAATATAGTAAGATATGATGATATTTCGTTTTTAGTTGTTTGTGATTGAATATTGTTGACTTTTGATATGAGAAATGGAGTTTTTTTTTTCTTTTAGTTAATAAATGTGGTTACTTTTTAACTTTTTGTTGAAAAAGTTGGAAGGAGTTTTGATAACAAGTGTTTTTGATGTGATGTGCAACTTGACTTGACTCCACTTGACTTTACAAGTGGGTGAACCAAACTAGTCCAAATTTAGGATTTGGACTTTCAGTATACTAAGTAGTCACCTCAGAAACCAAAAACACTGGTAGAGAACTTCAAGAGTTGAAGTCTTAGTTTTCACGAAACCAAAAACACTGGTAGAGAACTTCAAGAGTTGAAGTCTTAGTTTTCACGCCAAAGCTCATGTCAAGGTGCTTCTAAATGGATCAGAAGGAGGGATATTTATAGTGTTCTCCTTCTGATTTAAAATTTAGTCTGGCACCAAGTCAACTTGTCGGCATGAGTTAAGTATCAAAATCCCAAAAAATACCCAACTTGATCGACACAAGCAGTATGTATAGTGACTGACATGGCTGGCATAGATCCCAATGGAACTAGTATGAGTTGTGAAGGGAAGAAAGAAAATGAAACAGAGAAGAAAGAGAATGGAGAAGAGATGAAGAGAGGTAGATGAATTGGTCGGGAGAAGTGTCGTGTTTCAGGTAGGTTATATGACACATTTTTTTTATATTTAATATAACTCTTTAATAACTACATAGAGAACCCTGTAGTTTTATGTAAATATATGACACTAAAAGACAATGATAGATATTAATATAATGATATTCTTTACGCTCCCCCTCAAGCTGGTGAGTAGATATCTACTATCACAAGCTTGGAAAAAATACTGGTCAACTAGTTCTTTGTGGCTATTTTTATTAGAAATTCTAACAATTAATTTGTAGTATATATGACTATGTGATGCAGCGTAGACCTCATGGCCACATGTGTGGGGCCCAAGTAGATTTAGGAGTTTTTCTATTTATTTAATTATTATTAGTTAATAGTTTTATTAGATGAGTTGTGTTTAGGATTAGGTTTCCTATTTATATTAGGTTTCTTAGAGCTTAAGTTGTGTTTTTCTATTTATATGGCATTATAGAGAATTATTTATTAGTCGTTGATTAATGAAATTGGGTTTTCCCATTAAAGTGCGTCCTCGTTTATTGTTTCTTCGGAGATTGATTGTGTTTTTGGATACGTGCTTCGGCACCTATTATGCTTTTAGCACTTCCACCGCAAGCCTTAACCGTAAGACTTGCATCAATTGGTATCAGAGCCGAACGATCTCCGATCGTTGGCGTGATTAACCCCACAACCCTTTCGTTCATCATTCCATAACCACCGAACCCCACACCAAACCACCCCGCACCCCCTTTCCAGCAACAGGGCTCACGGCCCACGTCCATACCCGAACAGCCAACAGCAACCAATTCCAACATCTCGACACATCCCCTTCACCAACCCATCCCTCAAAGCCCCATTCTATAATCCAAACCGAAGCAAGCCCCTACGACCGACATCCCTATCCCAAACCCTTGAAATCCACCATTTACCCACCTGCCAAAAAACCCCTTTCACTAAAACCCCAACCTGTGAAAAAAAAAAAGAGAGAGAGGAAGGGAGAGAAGGCAGCAGACGAAGAATTAAAAAAATAATAATAAAGAAATAGAAAGGAAGAAGCGAGGTTGAAGAAGGAGTTGAGTTAAGAGAGTACCTCATTTTTCCTAGAGCATAATGTTTGTAACCCTTTTGAGTACTAGAATAGGCTACAAATATTCCCTTAACAACTCTTGGATCTAACTTGTCCCATTGGTGTTTTGGAATATGAGGAAAGCATACACACCCAAAAACCTTTGGAGGAATATAAAACAATGGTATATCGAGACGAAAGACTTGCAATGAACATTTCCTCCCAATACACGTGATGGCATACGGCTTATAAGAAGTCGACATGTAGTAAGAACCCCTTCATACCAATATGTTTTTGGTACATTCATCTCTGAAACTAAAGCCCGGGCTACTTCAAGCAGATGTCTATTTTTCGTTCAGCTATGTCAGTTTGCTCCGGAGTGTAAGGACAAGAGGTTTGTGACTCGACTCCATTATGAATTAGGTATGACTATAATTTTTGTGATATATATATTTCCCTCTATTTTCATATTGAATAGTTTGAATTTTGGCATTGAATCTTGTGGCTCTCATTTATGGAAAGCTTCAAACACTAAGGCCCTGTTTCTTTAGTGCAATTTCTGCCAGGAATTCCTGGACATGATGTGACATTCTGTCTTCTGAAATTTATGAATTCCATGTTTCTTTATTAGCATTTCTAGATTTCAGCCACATGAAATGTCTCTTTTGACCTTTAGGAATCCAGGAATTCCACTCCCTTTGCATTTTGGTGGAATTCCTAGATGCTCAAGCCCAAAGGAGCATCCAGGAATTCCACCATGTCTGGGAATTCAAAAATTCCACAGACAGGAATTCCTAAAATTCCAGCAAAGAAACAGGCCCTTAAGAATACTTCATCTTGGACTTTTAACAAGTACACCCATGTACACCTAGTAGCATGATTAATAAAGAAAATAAACTATCGACATCCATTGATCTAAAGAGGTAGAGCACACCACACATCAGTGGGAAAGAAAGAAAAAGGAGCATTGCTTTTATTTTTTATTAAGGATACAATAAGAATTTCTATCAAAGTGATATGTGTCGCAACTTATTTCTACTACATTTCTATTAACATTCAAATGAGGAAAGACACACTTACGACTCCTAACTAGTGTATGACCAAGACAACAATGCCACTTTGTCACGACCTGGTCCCGAGATCTGATTAACTCGGACAAACCCCAAGTCGCGATTGCATACTTACTCTCGTAAATTCTGAATTAACAAAAGCTAAGATGAAACTCACAAGGGATCACAAACATATATCCTGTCAACTGTATACAATTGCGGAAGATATATAGTGACAAACACACAGTAAAAGTATTTCTTTACTAAACGTAAAGTTCATACAGAAAAAAGTCAACCACCGTATATTTAATACAATACGGGGAACGACTATTTATATTCGAAAATAATAAACACTAAACCTAATTCTAATATATTCTCAAAATCATCCCCTTCGCACTCTGGAATCAAATCCACTCGATTGAACCTTCTGGAGGTATCGGGTGGGCATTCTCCGCTGGCGGCGCGGCCGCTGCAAGACCGGCACTGGCATCTGGGCCTGTGACATTCATCAATAGTACCATGAACACGACGACTCAACAAGTATACAATTCTATGATAGAAGAAGTTGTCAAGAAGGAGAACCTGTCATTCTTGACTTAGCAGTTCTATATAGTGCAATATGAACGATAACAATCGATATATATACAGTGTGTCAAGTAATATCAGTAAATTGATATCTACTAAGACATTCATTTATAATAGTATTCACTTTCTATTACATGGCTTGTGTCCTTTCTTGACTCAGGGTCGAACAACGCACCATTCAATGACCCAGGAATCAGGGATTAATGACTTGTCAAATGGGTGGAACTTGTCAGTGTCTTGATCAGAGATCACTAACTGTCCACGAGGCTCCGGAATGCCCCAAACATCTGCTGCATCATGATTAATTAATTCATTCCAATTCAAGTCAATTCAATTCGTTGTTACTTTTAGTAACTTTCCCTTTCATTTCAGTTATTCAATTCATATACAGTACATTATGCCAGTGTAGCTCACTCATGAGTTGCGGACCGTAATGATGTGGAAGTCAATCAAATTCTAGTCAGACTTTTAAGCCAACCAAATGAGTGAAACATTCATTTTCCAATACACGTACTATTTTTTATGAATATCATTTTATTCGTGTAGTCGGAGAACTGAGTTTACACCTATGAAGGCTTAGACATTAACAAAATGCAGCATGTATACATTAGGCTTCAAAACAGACAATTAGACTTCAATTCTGTATTTCTGTACAGTGTCGGTCAGCTTGTCGGTTGACCGACAGCTTTAGGTAGGCTGACCGACCTCACGTCGATCAGAATTCCAGAGACTTGAATACACTGAAACTAATCCCTTAGGTCGTCGGTCGACCGACCTCTCTATGTCGGCTAACCGACATAACGTCGGTCAGAATTCCAGAGACCTGATTACATGGAAACTGGTCCCGGACTCTCTCGGTCAGGTCGTCAGTCAACCTACTATGCGTCGGTCAGAATTCCAGAGAGCTGGATTTCACTGAAACCAGGTCACAGACCTGTCGGTCAGCTCGTCGGTCGACCGACAGACACCCAAAAGTTCAGTTTTGAGCTTCAAATTTTCTGAAGCTAAATGTCTGGATTTTGGTTCTTTGAGTCCTAACAAGTCTAAAACCACTATAAATCATAAGTTATGCAGGTACTTGCCTCTAATGAAGATTTGATGAAGAAAACCCCTTTGATAGCTTGAGTTTTGAGATAAAAACTCATTGAATCCAAGCTCTTAGGTTCCACAATTGAGAAGTAACTTGAGGAAGAAGATGAAGATGATGAAGAGCTTGAGTTCTCTCCAACACAACTCCAAAATACCTTGCTTTGATGCTTGATAGTGAGAAAGTGAAGAAGAAAGAGAGAAATGAAGGAATGGGGGCTAGGGTTTGCAAAAGAGGATTCAAAGGAAATCCTCTTAGCTTATATAAGCTTAGGATTTGCATCCAAACCCTCTATTCTCTTTTTAATTACAATTTGAGTCAAATGAAGAGTCATTTGATCCAATATTTGTTGAATGACTTCGAGTCTTTAACGAAAATAAACGTACTCCTCAAGATACGCGTGTTAGCATCGAGAGTTTCTATATTCGACGAAATACGCAAAAATCCGTATTTACACAAAAGTCTTTTAATTCCATGTTTGAGTTTAAAACTCCATTTCATTCACTTACAATACTTAGTTACTATTCCATTAAACCTAAATCATTCATATTAGGCTAAATCAATTCCATTTGATCAATTTTCATTATTAGACTAATTAAACATGGTTAATTAGTCTTAATTCAGATTAACTAGAGTTAATCTTCATTAACTCGGGTCGGGGTCTTACACACTTCAAAGTGGTCTCTACAGTGATTATAGACTCTAATGCGACTGGATTTCTTTGTGAAATTCTAGGAAATATAAGTCACTTTGCTCACGGCCACCACCAATCATCTTTCCCATCTTCGAATTCTGAAAGGCACAATAGGAAGGATAAAATGTAACGCTGCAATTATTAAACCTGGTAATGATACTTACTGACAATAAATTATGTGAGAGTTGTGGAACATGTAAAACAGATTTAAGATAAGGTAGGGTTAACATCAACTGACCCTTAACCCAAGACTTTATATGAATGCCATTGGCAACTCTGACTATCCCAAGTGATGGCAAGGATGTGTATGGGGGTGAACTCAGAACGCATAGCTATCACATGGTTAGTGGCACCTCAATCAATACACCATGTCTGAAACTTCTCTAATAAAATGCTTTTTTGTCCTTTGTATTTGCAGCAGTAGAGTTGGGTTACAAGAAGACAATGACTCTTTAGAACAAGTTCGAGAGCATGATTTGAAGGGTGCAGCTTCTTTCTTTACTCTGAAAAACAGTAATACATCCAGTGTATGATCATGGAATCAAAACCCTTTATTTGTATTGCAAGTAAGATTCTCCTTTATGATCATCATATTATTAAGACTTTGTTCATCCAATGTGCGCAGCTGACACCCTGTATATACATGGTTGGATAGAAATGAGCTACAATGAATTGCATGTCTAATAATTACTTTGATTTTGATTGGATAATCATCAACATAGTGCCACTGAAACGAAGGGAATTTTCTCCTATGGGTCCCACAGTTGGCATGTGAGATTTTTACTCACAGGCCTTTAATGTAGTGGTTCCCGCTTATCTGAACAGCAGGATATTTGCATCATTCATGTGCAGGACTCCTATAGGTGAAATTCTCGCTATGGTAGAACGCAATTTGGTTCTTCCTTCCATTTTGCTTGCCCTTAATTCAATGACTATGAGTCTATGATCATCCAATCAAATATATATATGCAATCTGCAGTTGGCTCTTTGGTTTTTTTATCCAATATGCATGCATATCTAATACCGCACAGTGCTGTTGGCTTGCATTGGATTATTCTTCCAATATGATAAATTCCTTCATCAGAAAAAAGGGCCTCATCAAAATCAACGTTACATGAAATGCAGACCAAGAGAGTAGGAAGTTGTAGACATCAAAATCCTATTAAGAAATTGTTGGTCAGAATCTCTCATACGTACTTCTGGAGAAGTAAGTGAACATACAATTAATGAGAAAGGCGACTGTAGAATTAATAGGAGATAAAATCATCCAAAGCTATTGATAATAATATTAGAAAGCCATGTTTTAGCAATATGTCTGATGTTTTCATTCGACAACACCACTATCTCATGGCATGTGTGCTATTATAGTAATTATCATGACTTGTCCAATGTAAGATGTTCTTGTAATCAAGGATTTTTATCTTGAAGGATTTGTAAACCCTGTGAGTTCACATGTGACAATAGTGTGTTATGCAGATAACTATCATTGGTTCGTTCCTCAACAGTAATGTGTCCTTTTAGTACATCAATAAACATCATCATTTATTAATTTACATAAAGTTTGAGTTTATGACTTGTTAGAAGTTATAATTTACAGTATACCCTTTCCCATAGGCCATAACAAGCATTTGCAATTCCAATAGAATCATATGAAGAATGACACTATTATCGGTCTTTCAATTTGGATTTGTTAAAAAGTTGCATCTAACAGACTCTGAATGAGCTATGACCAAAAATCAGATAGATCAGTGAAACAAGGAAATGTACTTGATCTTTGAGTTTGACAACTGCTCTATAGGTTGATTTTCACCGGTGGGACTCTTGCTGCCATGCACAAATTTTAGTGGAAGCCTTTAATGCAAGGGGGTCTTGGGTTTTAAAGACACCGGGGATTGAAAAACCATGTCCCTCTCTGCCCTTCTGTGGGAGTCCATAGGTGAAACTTGGCTTTATATGAGGTGTGCACTTGATAATTTCTACATATGGGGGCTTATCAGATGCACGCAGTGTCCTTGGAGCTTCCATGCGCACCACACCATCGAGCCCACCTGGGATAGCAAGATCTGGGTTGGCCCTACATGTGATAAGGAGTTGGGGTTCACACCATCCTTCTAACCCCTTGGTCAAAGGCACAAGAATTTCATCCCTTAAAATCCATGCACGCTCGATCCAACTATGCAGTCCATTCAGATGGGTGCCAAAAAAGATGAAATCGTTAATTATCAGGGGTGTGTGTGGTCATTTTGGGTCGATGATCAAGCGGGCTCCACCATCGGGTGTGCACACAAATGATGTGTGCACTTGATAATATATATCTCCCAAGCTTTGGAGATCTAGATCATCACTATAATGGGTCCAATTTGTTATATACTTGTGAAAAATAACCCATATTGATCTATTGTAAGCTCCGGTCAGTTGTGTGGAAATAGATGGTTAAGAATGATAAATAACAATGTTTTAATTCATAGCTGAAAAATAGATGATTAAAAAAATCAATACCTGTGCATTTATTATCACAAATCAAAACAAAACCTGCTGTCCCGTTTTAAGATTTAAAGTATCATCTCATAGAAGAGAACTCAACAATGCAGATGGAAGTACTTGTAAAAACTAGCAATTATCGCACCAGCAAAAACAGCAACAATTACCTACTGTACCGCACATGATAACTTTTCTACATTCTCATCAAAAGGATGTAAAGTAATTATAATAATTGGGTCCTCAAGTGGAAGTACCACAACACTTAAGATCAGCAGTCCACAAAAAAATAAATAAATAAAGGACATTGAAATGCATATTATAAGTAATATAAAAGCGCATAAAGATTTTAAACATGAAAATAGGCATTTTTACGGAAAATTCTCTTCTTTTAATTCCTTGTAAAATGGCGGAGGGATCAAACACTTACATTGATGGCAAGGCCTTTCTCCATTTTTTTTCTTTTGGATCCTCAATATCATGGAATATTTCTTACATTCTTCTCCACTTCAAACCCAAAGTTTCCCTGTCATTGAATGCAGTTTGTTCAACTAGAGATGCTCTCTTTTTTTTTGGGGAACTAGAGATGCTTTCTACTCAAGAACCAGGTTAAACATTTAAAATGGTAATTGGGCAAGATTTTAGAGGGACTTATGGTGTTGCCAAATGAGGTTTGATGATTTATTTCCACTTATCTTTTGAGGGACTTAGGGTGTGGTTAATTGAGATTTTAGAGGGAACTCCTAGTAAGGTATTAAAATGATCCCAAATTTCCTCAAACACACAATACAACCATTAATAATAATTTGTTTATGATTTCTCCAAGCAAATTGGTTAATCTTTAACACCTTATCCAACATGGCTAAAGAAATAATAATAATAAAAAAAAAGTAGACGGAGGACCTCTGCCATTGATTTGAAGTATTTGGTCCCTAAGCCCTTTTACAAGGATTTAAGGAGTATTTTCCCCTAAAAATCCCTAAAACAACAAGAATTAAGATGGGTTATTTCTCAATCCAATGGACCTAAGATATAAAGGGGATCCTCCATCAGATTTGAGTTATGACTAATCCATTCAATGCTAGTGTCTGATTGTCAAATCCACAACCAGTTTACAGATACATAATCCGCAAATTGAGTGGATCAACACGCCAGATGGAGAGATTAAAAAAAGGTACCAGTTCTAATTGTGATCAAGTTTTATTTTCCCTATCACTTTAGCACAGTTGCCAATAGTATATATATAGCCAACCGGACCTGGACATTTGGATGGGCATTTGTAAAAGGGCCTCTGGTCCCCAAGCCCTTCTAGTGATCTTAACGGCCAGTTTCATGGCCTTTTTTTTAATGAAAGGAAAGTTTCATTTAGATGTTAGATAAAAAGTCTGACAAAACAGTAAGTAAGGTAGATAAAAGGAAGTTTTCAAATACAACATTCTTCAATTGGTATACTCATTTTATTTAGATTATCATCAAGGAGTTCTTATGAAGACAAGTCATTATTGGGTCACACTCTAGACTCCTGCATGTCTGTAGAACAGTAGAAGTGAGCCTCCCAGGAGAGGAATTGATTAGGATGGGTCTATTTCTGCCTACATCATTAGCCTTCATGACAGGTTAGAAGATTATTGCAGTGCTTCGATGAGGATCATGAGATCAATCAATCTTGAATTCTATTGCTATACTTCCAGCAGGTCCATGGATGCACACTTGGCTGAAAAAGCTATTGCACTATGTCCTAAATGACTGTGCAGGATACCTCTACCCCAGCACATTGTCTGGAATAATTGATGGATCCATCAAAACTAATCAATGAGCAGGAGCTTGCTATGATTGGGCAGGCCATCCCAACGGGTGCCGGGTAACATGAAGTGTAGGTTTTTTTTTTTCCTCTTAACTTTACACTAACCTGATGGGAGTACTAGCGGGGAGTGATGCTTTAATTTGAAGATCAAGGGATCCATCTTTAAACTTGAAGACCTAATCGAAGGTACCAACGCCCGTTCAACCATGAGTGTGTTGGTGCCAATACAGGGCCTAGATTGTGCGTGCATATTCAGTTTTGGAAAGGTGAGGCTTGCTCATGATTTCAGTGAGGATCTGCACTTTTTCGATGCGCGCTGTAGCTCTGCCGTTATAATATTATCCACATGTTTACCAGTCTTAATATTATTATTATCCACATGTTTACCAAAACTATTATAATTAATTTTAAGTTATTGTAATGAGAGTGGTCACTGGTCGTTTTCCACAACAGAAGCTTTGATGTTTTAAACTTTGTGATTCATCCTGTGGACCGATTTCCAAATGCAAGTGGTTGAACCCTTTTGTTTATGAGCCCATTAATTTCAGAGAAATGATCCCATGCTCCATTTGCAGATGATGAAAACTAATTTTTTTTTTGGAATTTTTATAAATACATCCCCTTAAATTGAATAAAACAATAGAGAGATGAGTTCCTGCTGATTTTTTTTTAAAACTTCTCTTTTTCTTTTTTACCTTTTTACTATCATTCCACGATATCATGAAATATTCAAATATCATGTTCTTCAATTGAATGCCATATATCATGATGTGGAATGGGGGTTAAAACTTGAAGAAGTAAAAGGTAAAAAATTGGTGGGTAGTTCTCTCTCACACTACATATGACAGATCACTGGATGATGTGATTGTCTCTCAATGCTTCCAGTGCGTGCGGGAAATGGAACTAGACGGCAAGCTCACCTACCGAAAATGCAGAACAATGCAAAATAATCTCATATTCTTCAAATAAGATGTTTCTAAATTTTACTCTAATAAGAATGAGTCGCACAATAAGATTGAATATATGACTAAATAATATATTTATACATTAATCAGCTTAAAGTTACAATCAGTCCAACTCTTATTGAGTTAAACTTCGGGGGTCATACCATCCAAGAAAGAGCATTCATATTAAGTTATTTAGATTTTCAAAAGGTGAGTCCTAACATGGACTTCCACCAACATTCAGCAGGACTGGAATGTGTGAAAATAACTCTGAGGCCTGCCTATTGATCATCTCCCAAACTATTAAATTTTAATGGCATCCCCTCCATTGCATATCCTTAAATTCCACTTCGTAAGGATCTGATCCCACCGTATGATTGAACACATGGTTGATAATGTGACCAACACAATATTATGCATCATTAATCCTACGCTTAGTTACATCACCAATCACACGTTCAATCTTACGTTAAGATCAAATCCTATTTAAGTAAAATTAAAAAATATATTATAAGAAGTAGGTGGGCCCCGCGGTGAGTTCCACACAGTGAAAGGATGTAATAGACCACTTGCGGGAATGAGATCCAGAGTGACTAAAAATAGTTGAGAACATATCAATCATCAACCAATCCTGGTCCCATCCATCTGGGCTTCTGGGGTGGGTTCTGGCTTTAGGATCTTGTCTTTGAGATAAAGTGCTCCCGCGGTGTACGATATTCAATCTTGCTTCCACCGATAGATTGCAAATAAGAAGACCTCCTTCCCGATTTCTCAGATTGTTTTCAATTACACACCAGATTGAGATTCTTGTTGGTTGGGTTCGATGGCTTGGAGGCGCCTTCTCACGCAGGTCAGTAGTACTTTCTCTATCATCTCAAGAACTCCACTTTCATATCATCTTCTTCTTCAACCAAGATAACCCTATGTCTATCTTAGGGATTTCGATTTTATTTATTTTTTGAGATTTTGGAGAACCCCCTTCTTTTGTATATCGGTTTGATTGTTTTCTTGGGCTCCTTCCGATTCGGATGTTGGATTTTGGAGAATTCCGGCCCTCTGGAAGAATGGGGTCGATTCAGATTTTTTGGGTTTTTTTTTTTTTTTTTTGAATGTCTTGCTGCATGATCCAAAGCTCTAGATTTTTGTTGGTGCAGTTGGAAATGGAAAAAAAGTTGCAGTCTTTGGGGTTTTTTGTTGGTGGGCTGAGGATTTTATTTTCTTTTTGACTGAAACAGGTTGGTAGAAAGCGATTGGAGTCGCCATGTCTTGCTGAATTGGGTGCTAGGACTTATTTTGTGCTTAACAAGCTCCAAGGTGGTAGTGGTACGTTGCAAACGATTTCCAACCATTTTTGGGAAAGTAGAGATTTTTTTTTTGTTGGGTATTGATTATATTGTCTTCTGTGCTGTAGTCACCTGTTGCGCTTTTCTAACATGGGTCATTCACAAATATTTGGAGGGTGGGTCAAGGGCCTTTTTTTTTTTTATGTAATGGAATTGCTAGGAATTCTAAGACATTGTATTCCTATAAGTGGTTAAAAATGAAGAATCAAAGGTGAATATCCAAAATTGAACATCAAATAAAAAACCCTTTAATGGAAATTGAATAAGGGATGATGGGATATGAATATCCGGCCATCATACTAGTAATTCAAATCCTAGGATAGTCAGGGTCTACAGGAATCAATTTCTATGTATATCTATGCAAACAAACAGGCCCAAAATGAACTGATTATGTTGGTTTCTTATGAGGTTGTCTTCCTGGCGGTTTTATTTTATTTTTTTGTATTGTGTAAATGTTATAATGCTTTATTAGTTATTCCTCTGCCTTCTGGTCTCAAAGCTGCCATTCAGGAGGTGTTCACTGTTAGCTGCTGAGTTGTGCATCACGGATCCATGGATCAGTAGTCAATACACCAATCAACAGCTTGTGGAGTTGGTGCTATTTAGTATACAATTTTTTGTCTAATATTCCTTTTTGTCCTTAAATTAGATTATGGTGGTGAAGGATTTCCTAGAGAAGAAAACATTTGCTCTACTTACGGATGGGGGGTAGAAATTCTAGTATGGAGTGTTGGATGCTGAAAAGGAAAATGGCTGGGGCATCATCAGCATGTCCACAGAACACCTGAATCCCCTCCTAACTCCTATAGCAACTGTGGAAGGCTTACTAAGAACTAGAGAAGGGGAATACTAATTAAGATCTTGAATTAACTGCTGAAGAAACACATATTGGACCGTGGGTTACAACGAACGTAACCTCAAATGAGTCTAAGTGAAATCAAAACTAATAAAGGAGACCTTTAATAAATGGTATCAGGCTGTAATGCCAGTGGCAATGTCCATCTCCTGTGCCCTAGGTCCTTTATTTTCTTACTCAGCACACGAATACACACAGACAGATTGCTCTCATACACTAGTGTTAGAAAGGTAAGATATATGGTCTGAGCTTGTTTATTTACTTGAGTAATGTGTATTATGCAGCTGCTAACCCCCAGACCATTGGGATAATGCTAAGGTAGTGACGACTACGACGATGATAATCCCCACTTTCTGGTCCTTCATCATAATGTATCAGAGTTATGTTTCCAGTTTGTCCATGCAATTTGGTTTTTACAGTTGGAGTGTCTTGTTGGTGTAGTTGATTTAGGATCTGAGTTTCACTTTCAGGCATCACCAAATAAACTAGTTGATTTCGAGAGCAGGGAGGTCTGGGAACTTTTGTAGCTCCATTTAGGCACAATTTATCACATGATTGTTGGTACATTAAGCACAGGGATGTTGTTCCTCAGTTTCCTCTTTTCATTCTTGAACATCTCCTTTCTTTTGCACTTTTTTTTGTCCCTTTTGTGTGGTTGGTTATCTACCTTATGCATGTACTTTAGCTTTTCTGACCTTGATATGAACTCCTTTGCACTAGTCTTTAGAGGATAAGAAAATTGTTGGAACGGGTACCCTTTTTTTAGATTATTATTTAGTGTGACATTCACTTTTGGTTTTTTATTGTCTTGCCGATTGTACTTATATGTGGGATTTGGCTGAGGTGAATGTGGTGATTAAGGTGGAGGACAAGGTCTCTGAGACTGTTAAAGGAGATATGTGATACTACCTTGATTATCTTTCTAGATCAATTAAATTTGCATTACGGTAGCAGAACCATAAGATTTTATTATAATCTTATGCACTCCTCTTTCTGAAATTGTTCAGGCTCCATGTAGCTTTACCTTCTTTAGTGGTAGTAATCGTGTTTGGAGGCCAAATCCATGTGGTCCCTTTTAATTGAAGTAATTTGCAGCTACATTACTACCATCTAAGGTTGGGTGTGTTTTCATATATTTGGCCAGTCATTTCTCCTCTTAGACTGATTATTTTTGGTTGAGCAGCAGGCTGGATGAGATTTGTATGTCAAGCAATGGTTATAAACTTATAATAAATGTCTGTAATGTGCCTTAGGGTGAAAAAGATGTGAATTACTGAGTGATTGCTATATGTGGAGGTTTGGGTTTTCTTTCTTTGATATTTCTCTATTTTGTGGGTCACTTTGATCAAGATCAAAGGAGCTCATAACAGAATGATGCTCAGGAAGAGAGAGAGAGAGAGAGAGAGAGAGAGAGAGAGAGAGAGAGAGAGAGAGAGAGAGAGAGAGAGAGAGAGAGATTATCTTTTGGCTTCTTGCCCCTCTTGCCACATTTTGGACTACTTGCAAAGTGCATTTTTTCAGAACATTATGGAATGGCTCAGATTCAGCAGGTAGTTTCATTTTGAAGCTCATAAGATTTTGATTTTTTGGGCTTTATCTAAGGAGGAGTTTGTATGAAATAGCTGATTCTGGCCTTTGGTGCTGCTGATTGGACAGGATGGTGATCACCCTCATGTAAATTGGTCTCCTTTTCAAACCAGCTTGTCAAAATGAAATTCTGATGGAAGCAATTCAAGGGGCTTTTGGGGAAGAAGAGTACCTAGGATAATGGTGATAAGAAGGGTACCTAGCATTGAATGAAGGGTTTAACTGTTAGCCCTACTTCACAACAAAATCAGAAATTACTCTTTGATTAGTATGGTGATTAACATGATGTCATAGCAGGAAATTGGTTTATCTTGGGACAATTGTCAGAAATTACTCTGTCTCGCTGAAAGACTTATTCAATCAAGCAGAGGTCATTTTGATGCTCATTGTTCGCAGAGCTGTCTTAATCTGTGTAAGCCAGTTGATCCTTGGAGAATGCATGATTGAATAAAGAAGATCAGAACTGTGCCCCTTGCTGGGTGTTTTTCCTTAATCATATGTTCACTTTGGTCAGTGGAGAAGTTGTTGTGCCAAATATGGTTCTGATAGGTCTTTCTTGTTGTTGGGTGTGCAGACCTTGTTCTAAATTTCTTTCCATGTTTTTTTATTGGGTGGTTTCTTTCTTTCTTGAGGATTTTACCGGAAAAAACACTTAATCCGGACGTGTTACACAATCAAACACTTTAGCAAGTGGGGCACCAATTAGAGCAATTGTGCCCAATTTTCATTTTTTTTTACCTATTTGGCACATCGTCGGCGCCGACTTTATTTACACTGAATAAGGTTGGCGATGACCCTGTCCGCGACCCATATTAGGGCTCATATCTGTGTTTTTGCTCATTATTCTCTTCTTTGGCCCCTCAGAATGTAAGATGATGGGAACCATTTCATGGTAGAGAAGTGTGTGGTTAATCATCCTCCCTTTTGCCCTAATGTGTGACACTTGGAAAGTGCATTGGTTTTCTGTGGAAATGAGGTTTTTTTTGTATTTGGTGTAGCAAAAGTCTGCGGAAACCCATTTCCGCCACGTCAGGCTTTTCCATGAGAAGTCCGGAATTCCAATTCCCATGTGGGGCCATCGGATTTCATTTCTGCAGAAAAGTTCCTCCACTTTTCTAAACCAAGATGCCCGACGTTCCAACCCGTGTGAAACCCTAGCAATCAGACCTGTGACCCTCCTTCCTCTTCTCCTCTCTCGATCCTGACCAACTAGAACCAGATCTCCCTGGCGACAAAACATGATCTGTGTGGAAAACCCCTACTCCTTTTCTTCCCAGAGAAACAATAAGATGTCTTTTTTTTTTTTAATAAGTTATCTCTGTGAAAACCCTCTCTCCGGTTTCACAGAAACCTCTACACTACTCTCCTTCAAAGCTTTTCTCTCAGTCTCAACAAAAGACCCTATCCCTCTTTTGTTTCAGGTCTGGCCCCTCTCTCTGAGGTCCGACCAACCCAACCCAACGTCCATCAAAGAGGAGATGGTTTGGTGGCCTTGAACTCTCATGCTTTCAATTGCCCATTTGACAGAAAGCAATTCATAAAAATCTTAGGAACTCAATGTTGATTTAACAGGATTTAATGGGCCCATAATAATAGTAAAGAAGGAATTGCTCATCTTTTCCTTCTCTGTTTGGACATTTGGGAACTCATGTAGACACCAGAGAAGATGATGCGTATGAGACTCTGAGGTGGGAACATGATGGACAGGTGTGATTGTAGCTGTATGCCTTGTTTTGATACTACTTTCTTTATGGCATGAGCTACTGTATAAAATTTGATTCTTCATGCAGACACTAGAGAAGTTACATTGAAATTTTCATTTTCAATCAATACAAAGGCCTTTTTTAGGTGGTTTTATGGTGCTTCTTGAATGCTCTGTTCATCTTCATGGAACTGGTTACTTGTAGCTATTGATTCTTTGTAATCCTTTTTTTTTTTTTTTTTGTGTCCTCAATGCATTCATGTAATTTTGTTGATGTTCGCCTATGATAGGTTGTGGCAGAGAGCAAGAGTACCGTTGAGAAAAAACTTGTTCTTGGATTGGTAAAATTTTTCCCAGTGGAAAATCGCCGCACCAAACATGAAAATTATCATTTCCGCAAAGAAAAATATTTCGCACCAAACATAGATTCAATTTCTATGGAAGACTTTTTCAATGGCATTCAATTACCATGGATTTTGCTGACATGGCAGTTTCCCTATTCCACGGAAAAGGCTTGTACACAAACATGCCCTAAGTTGTATTGAAACCCATCTTCCATATATGCTTGCAAACATTACATTCTGAGGGGCCAGAGAAGACAAGAATGAGCAAAAACAGGGATATGAGCCCTAATATGGGTCGCGGACAGGGTCATCGCCGACCTTATTCAGTGTAAATAAGGTTGGCGCCTACGATGTGCCAAATAGGTAAAAAAAATGAAAATCGGGCCCAATTGCTCTAAGTGGTGCCCCACTTGCTAAAGTGTTTGATTGCGTAACACGTCCGGATTAAGTGTTTTTTCTGGTAAAATCCTCTCTTTTTTTTTCCCTGCTGTATCCTTGGGCGTTTTCTAGCAATAAGTTAACATTGAGAACACTTTTGGCTGATGAAAAACTTGCGGCGACCTCAACCATGCAACTGAGCTGGTCAACAAGCTGAACTTGTTTTATTTATATTTTCAAAAGTCATTTAAATAGTAATACGGTTGGAGGGAATCTTCACCATCATAAGTATAGTTATTGACAATCCTTGCTGAATCTAAGCCTGTCCAATTTCAATTCATGTGCCAGAATTAAAAAAAAAAAAAAAAGTTTGGCTCAATAATCTACATCATGTTCATTCTTAGACTTGATACCTATTCTTGGGTACATGAGTCCCAAGTTCCAGATTAATACTGGGTGATGCAGGATAGCCCTCTAAATCGGCAATTCAGGCTTCTACTGCTTCTCTAAAGGCCTAGGAGTCAGCACCTAGGGGTTCCAATGGACTGGAGTCATTACCAAGATGCAAAGCAACAGTTTTTTTTCTTTTTTTTGAAAGATGCAAAGCAAGCAACAGTTTTTTTTTTTTGAATGGTCAAACCAAGCAACAGTTGATTTCTCATTAATTCAAGATTTGTCTTACACTGCATATTCAAATGCCTTTTTTTAGTGCAGTCATAATTTTAGGCAAATTTGACTATTTCCCTGTTTACATGTATTTCAAAAATAAAAATAAAAATAATTCCATGATGACTTAGTTGATTTATCCACTTGGAAATAAATAATAGAATGCTAAAAGACTCCTAAAGAAATGCGACGCTTAAGAGTACATTTTACAGTTCTAAACCTACTGGGAATCCTACATTGATTGAATTACCCAAATACAAGATATAGTAAAATGAAGTTTCAATCAACTGAAAGACTTGTGCATAAGGGTTTTAGCGCAAAACATGTGGGGCCCAGGGGTTGGATTGCAGGCCTGCATTCTGGTTCCTTTAAGCACTCAGATCTGCGGCACTAGCCTCATCCAAAGTATGAAGTTAAAAGAGAAATAATCCAAACCCTTCGCTGATTATGTTTATGCCAAGTTGGAGATGCTGGATCTTTTCACATTTAAGCAACGTGAGACATAGTTTGTTATTGGTTTAATTTTGTCTAAATGTTGCTTGGATTAAGTGAAAAAAGTATAAGTCACAAAGCTAACCCCAAGTTGATGTGGCACGCTTTTCATTATGATGATAATGATGTTAAATGTTACTTATAGTATGGCAGGGTAATACCTCAAAAACTAAGCATTTTATAGCAATTAAGTTTTTTACTCTTATATGTTCTCCTTTCTTTCCAGGCAATAGACTTACAAGTATTCAAGAAAGGCTCCAGTCAACTTATGTTGGCAATTTTGCTCGTAGAGTACGTGACACAGATAGTACAAATGATATTACACTTTTGAAAGAACTTTATCGTCGAAATGATGCGGACGGAGTGATAAAACTATTTGAAAGTCAGCCTTCACTGCATTCTAACCCATCAGCGCTCGCTGAATATGTAAAAGCTCTAGTAAAAGTTGATCGGCTGGATGAAAGCTCATTGCTCAAGACATTGCAGAGAGGTTGGCATCAAAATATATATATATATATATATATATTTTTGAATGGCATTGCCGCATTGGTATCAAAATAATGTCATCTTTTTTTTTTTTTTTTTGTTGCCACATTCTTATTGTACCTAATCATTTCCATTTTTTTGTAAAGTGATCTCAATTTATTGCCTTTAATAATGCCTGTGGGGAAAAAGTGTTGCATTTCATGTTATCATGTATACTACCTTGTGAGAGATGTTGACACTCAGAGAGGCAACGGATTTCGTCAGGTCGGTTTGTTTCAGGTTGAGCGCCACACATAAGGGGCCAATTCTCAAACCAAGACTGACATGTGAAACAACCTACCTGCCCAGGGATCGATCCTTGGGCAGCTGTGTGAGATGAGACACCCCTGTCCACTGGGGTGTCTTGTGTTTCTCAACTCTCCCTACCCATTTAAATGCACTGAAACCCTTTTTTATCAATCATATCTTGAGGGTGGAAATTGCGAAGCCCACAACCTGATAGAATATTCCCAATTCCTGGATAGTTCAGATGTCCCCAATCAATTGAAACAAAAGGGTAGTCTCCATCATATATTTATTTTATATCATTACCATCATGAAGATGTCATCATCAATATTCTCATCATCATATCAGCATATTATTCTCAAAAAAATGAAAAAAAAGTCATACAAAAATGAAATGGAGACAGAATAGTCCCTATTTCGGATCTGATGTGGGGATGGTGCAATCCCCTGAGGATGGCAGATGCCATAAAAGTTACCTGGGCAGCTGTGTTGAACAGCTGAAGCCCCCAAAATGCTACTTGTCTGCTGCACTCCACAGGTCAGGAGAAGCCTTGGGGTCCAAGTAACTTGAAAGAGATGGGTTCACATTATTGATAAAATCAAAAGAGAATGGAAGGAGAGGGAGTTTTCTCTCTAGCTAGCTGGGTTTTCCCATTTTTCCTTATGTTGTGCAATTGTGCTTGAATGGAAGTGACCTGATGTGATGGGTCTGTGGCTTCAACATGAGCCTGAACCTACTAATAGATGGGTCAGTTTCCCAACCTACAATCACTAAGATATATTATGGGTAAGGTTAGGCTGGTCAGCTTCAGGTAAGGTTAGATTTTTCAATTCTGGGTTGCACAATTTTCACAGTAGGCTACATGAGCATGAGCACTGCACTATTGCTCCATTGAAATCCATGGTTCAAAGATTGGCCCAGTCAGAATTGACTCAGAAAAGTCATTGGACTTGTCCCTACCTTGTCACATTATTGCAAATTGGAAGGGTCCAATCTAACTCAATGGTTTCCTAGTTGGTCTCTGGTAATGAGTTTTAGGATGACGATCAATACTAATGCCTACTAGAGATATCGTTTTAGTTTGTCATGGTTTGCAACATGATGCTTACTGGACAAAGATTTGTTGATTATTTGGCATAGTGAAGGAATTGTTAAAGGACCCTTCCATGAGGATATCTGTTGGATGAGCTGTTTCTGAAACTAGAGTTGTGCGCAAATTGCTTCTTGTTCTAATATATGTTTCATGAGCAAAAACAAAGTACCTATAAGGTTGCCAATTGCTGAACTTGATTGCACTTGCAGTGCTGGAAAGTTAGGTGTTATTTTGAAATGTGTTACGGATAGACAATAAACAAGAATTTCTTATAGGTGTTGCTACTGCAACAAAAGAGGAAGAAAGTGTTGGCGGGCTTTCAGCTTTAAGGAATGTAGGGCGGTCCACAAAAGATGGAATCCTTGGAACTGCCAGTGCCCCAATTCATATGGTGACAGCAGAAGGTGGGCAGTTCAAGGATCAGCTATGGCGTACATTCCGCACTATTGCATTAGCTTTTCTCCTAGTATCTGGAGTAGGAGCACTCATTGAAGACAGGGGCATCAGTAAAGGTATCACGCCATCTTTTTTTCGGCTGGTGCATCATAAAAAAAAAGTGATTTATGTGCAAGTAAAAATGGATGAAATATTTTCTTTTGTGGTGTTGATTTGTTTCGGCAGGGCTCGGTCTCAATGAAGAGGTGCAGCCTAGCATGGAATCCAGCACAAAATTTAATGATGTAAAGGGTGTTGATGAGGCCAAAGCTGAGCTGGAGGAAATTGTTCATTATCTTCGAGATCCTAAGGTAAAGTCAGTAATATATTTGTTAATAGAATAATAACATTTCACTCTTTCTTGTCACAGTCTGAAGGAGGGAACCAGTTGTTATCCCATGATTTCCAAAATGTTCATATAATTCTTGTTGATACTTTCCTGGAGACTCGAGAGTATATGTTCTGTGTTTTCTGAAGTGCAATAATTTCTCTACAGTAGTACTTGAATCATTAGTATGTTACAACATGTCTGATGCATTTTTTCAGGAAAGTAAAATATAGATTGAAGAGCATAGTTACTCAGTTTGCTAATGAGGCCTTTGAACTGCAAACTGTTTGTTCGAGTAATTCCCAGTTCTGTTTGTGAACTGTTGTCATGAAACTCTCTCTAAATCCGTAACTGATTCAGTGGGGCCCACCTAAGAAATCCAATTCACTGAAAAGCATTGTGCCCTATGTATGAACAGTAGTCCATAGCTATCTCTAATTAGAGTTGGCCTCAACCTTAAGATTGATAATCTGTAAAACATGTGGTTTTACTTCCTTTGGTTTCTTATTTTAATCACGTATTTTATACATGATAAATATGATGGTGGGCCCAATTCTGGCTAAATGAAATTTGGCCTAGAGTCAATATAATAAGAGATAAGAGCAGCAGTTACTCTAAGCAGTTTGGAATTTAGATGTCGGCCACAATGATGGATCTGTAAGTGGATTCAGATCAGTTAGTTCATTGAATTCAAAGTTCGAATTGGATGAATCAAAAGCATATCAAATTCTAATCAAGTTAAGCTCCGAATTATGAATTGAAAAATCAAATGCAAATTGGTCAAACTTTGAAGCAGGGAGCTACAGTGAAGAGTGACAAATGCAATAATAACTGTCAATCCTTACAATGCTTTCTATCATGGTTTAAAATCTCGGTATCGGTCGCGGTATCGGCCGGGCCGAAAAGCCGATACGTCGCGGATATCGTTGCGGATATCGGTCCGTCGTGGTTGTCGCGGTGTGAATTTTTTTTTAATCCAAAAAAATTTGCAAAAATATTCAAAAAATCCAGAATATTAGAAAATGCTGGAAAATAATATTTTTTTCCATTAGTAACAACAATAAATCAAAATCTCGGTCATCTTAAGTTATGAGTCATGTCTGTGTCGCTGTTCGCTTTATTCTCCAGTATTTTATATAATGCAACCATTATTAATGCTCATGATCAATTTATTAGTGTAAAATATAAGAAAATAAAGATAAGTAGATAACAAACATATCAATCATCATTTAATACTAACTCAATCATCAAATAAGTTGTGAAATTCATGACCATGAAGATAACATATTAAAATCTGAAATATGATAGTGAGATAGATAAATCATAAAGCACTTGAGCATCAAAAGGTTCATGGTTTACCTGAAATTAGAGGGGACTAAAGAGTAGAAATTAGAGAGAGATTGATGAGTATAAGTGTATGATAGTTGATAGATTGACAGCCTAATACCAAGTGGAGTGTCGCCCAGGCTCAATATCATCATCATCATTTCTTCGGTTTTGGTTAAAAAGATATGCTCCATACTGTTGTGCAGCACTACCATACCCATGACCATATTCAGATTGTTGTTGATAAGATGATGAACTATCTTGATTCCCTGTAGATTGTTCTTGGTAATTGTGCACAAATGGTATGTAATAGCCATGAGGGGTATATAAAGGTCGTTAGGGATCATGTGGTAGTGGGGGAAGCCTCCCTTGCTCAATTAATATCTGTCCGATAGACATTATCGGTGTTGGTGAAGGGGGTACCCAATTAGGGTCATATGAATAATTCATATGCTGTCCATACATGGCACCTTGTTGGCCAACATAACCCCCTTGATGACCATGAGTACCTTCCCCCACTCCTTGCCCAGCAGCGTCACCACTACTCCCTGTCTGTCCAACATGTCGGACATAGCCACGGCGAGGATCTAACTCGGTAGCAGCAGGAAAATGCTCAACTGTCTCATAAGTGACATGCTCATCATCTCTATAATGACCCTCATCCCCGGGAGAGTCAGGTGGGATTCCTGCTGATGATGAAGAAGTAGAAATACTTGACTCACTCTCCTCGTCCACGTCCTGTCCCCTTGGCTCACTTGTATCAGGCGCGCGCCCCTGTTGCATTGTCAAGTTTATTTCTTCCAACCTTTCTGAGGCCCTCACTGGCTCAGGCCTATCCCCAGTCAAGTCCTCCATCAACCCCTCTAACTCTGGGTCTTGGTCTAACACCGGTTGTTCTTGTTCCTCCAGCCATTGACCTAACACAGTATCCTCTTCTGAAAAGATATAGTCCAAATTAATTGGACAAAAATAATCCCAGTGATCCTCAAACTGTCTTCTCCTTCTATTTCTACTCCGGAGCTTGAGGCTGTAGTGGATGTAGACCAATTTATTTAGCTTCAGCATTGTTAATCTATTTCTTGGTCTTGTGTGGATAAAGGAGAAGGTGCTCCAGTTTCTTTCACAATTGGAAGACGATGTTGTTTGACTAAGGACTTTAATAGCAATCATCCTTAGGGCAGGAGCACTTTCTCCATAATTCAACAACCATTCAGCTGAAAAAAAAAATAGAAATGATATTAGAGTCAATAAAATAATAATAAGTGCTTGAATATATATAAATGACATTACAAATTTACAATCAATACCGGGATTGGTCTGTGTGATAGCTCGCTGCGCAGTTGTCGTTCCAAAGCTTTCAGCACGTACATTGTAATATATCAATCTGAAGACATTAACATAATAAAATAATTGGAGAAATGAACAATGTTATACTTTTTCCCTTAATTAGCCTACTGCCTACCATGATTAGTAGCCCAAATTGCTTCATCTGTATTCGCTGCCAGTCTTTCAATTACATTTTTTAATCCAAAACGGATTTCATCAGATATACGTCCATCCGAAAATTGTGGATTAAAAAAGTATCCTGTAAAAGTACCAATGAATTTTAGTTAATGATAAATTATATAGTGAGGCCAAATTGAATGCAACAATTCAAATATTAAAGGAAACAACATTTACTTACCAGCAGTGTGTAAATCATGTTTCAATTGTCGTCCCCATCGATCGTCGATGATCTTCCAATACTTTTTGTAATATCTACAATCTGCTTGAATACCCAGCTTTGATCTCTCCATGGCCTCATGTAAGAAGCCCATTGTTGGCTTATCATCGCCATCAACCAATCGAAGAACCTTTATTAGGGGATCAAAAACATTCAAAACACCCTTCACATGAGGCCAAAATTTATTGGACTCAATTGTTTTACACACTTCTATTGTAATGGGACTTGGTCTCTTTCCCCATTTTGAATTCATGAACTCTTGTGATTTTATTAATTGCAGAAGTCCTTCTCTATACTTGTAAACACTTTCTATAGCAATAAAGTGGGTGGCAAATCTAGTGATGCCAGGCCGCAGTAGTTCATGGTTGTCTGTATGTGTTTTCATCATGGAAATGAGTCTATATGACTGATAAAAAAAATTGGTGATCTGCTTTATCTTACCAATCACTTGCTTCATGACTTTTTCTTTTGCAATATCTTCAAGCATTAAATCCAGGCAATGTGCTGCACATGGAGACCAAAAAATCCTTGGCCTTTGTTTCATAAGCATCATTCCTGCAGCCTTCATGTTTGCAGCATTGTCGGTAACCACCTGAACTATACAATTTGCCCCAACTTCTTCAATCACATCATTCAATAACCTATTAATATATCTTGCATCTTGGATGTGATCAGTTGCATCAACTGATTTGATAAACACCGTGCCCATAGATGAGTAGATTAGAAAATTCGAGAGATGACGATGTGTGATCGTCGTCCACCCATCGCACATTAGTGTGCAACCTCTTTCCTTCCATGCCCATTTGAAAGTTTCCACCCAAGCCTGCAACTCATCATACTCTTTCTCAACACATACATGCCCAATCTCGTAAGGGTGGGTGCCTTTATACCTGGACCATGTTCTGCAGCTGCATCTAATATGGTGGTGAAATAAGGAGAAGATGCCTTGTTGGGTGGAATGCCTCCATCCAAAAAAAAACTTCCCAGTAGCTCTCACTAGATTATCTCTTGTTTTACCAAACTTGCCCTTTAGTGCTTTTATGATGCCTGGCTGCTTTGATGTTGGTTTTCTATAATCAAATGGGTCAGTTGGCCCCACCACATCTGGCCTACGAGGTGCCTGTGTAGGAGGTCTTTCAACCTCCTCAATGTCTGGATCTTGACGGGGTTGTTTATGACTAAATGCCCGACGCAAACTCGCTCCCCCTGATTCGGTTGAACCACCCTGCTCATATTGGCTACCTCTAGCTGCTGCTTCATATTGCATTCTTCTCCTTTCTTCCTCCTCCTGAAGTGCCCTTACACTTTCTCTCCTAGCCCTTGTCATTTCCGGGTCTTCATCGTCATCATCAGAGGAACCAAAAACCTCTTCTCTGCATGCTTCAATTTCCTCGGTTCTTCTTCTTTCTTGTACTACTTTTTTTTTTGTGCAAGTGTCTTAAGGAGCCCCTGCATTTCAGCTCTCACATTTGGTGGCACTTTCGGACATTTTATCACCTGTCCTGATACATGTGCCAAATGTTGTTTCAATCGGGTAATCCCCCCGTTGAGAACCTTTTCACAATAATTACATTTTATTTTGCTTCTACTTCCTACTGCTTCACCGTGACGCCATGCCGGATCTATGTCACGCACCAATGTTCCTATAAAATAAGACATTCATATAATAGTAATACTCTAACAACAATTATAGATTTAATAAAATCATTTTCAAAGTCCTAAGCCTTTGGTAGTTAATGTATCATAAATATTAAATACACTTGAACAATTATTTTTAGAAAAAATTAAAGATTTAATAAAATCATTTTCAAGTCCTAAATATATAGATCTAGCATAAAAGTATGTAAATCAATCATTTACATGCCACACAATGATCATGAATCATTAAAAGAACATATTTATGATGAAATCCCCAAAAAATGATATATTATAATTCAAAAATTATAAAATCCGAAAATAAATTAAATAAAATAAAAATCTAAATGATGTTTATGACAATGAGTAGATGTAGATCTATCATCTACACACCATTAATAAGCATTTAGTATCATAAATACTCTAACAATTAACAACAATTGTTTTTAGAAAAAATAAAGATTTAATAAAATCATTTTCAAAATCCTAAATATGTAGATCTAGCATAAAAGTATGTAGATCAATCATTTACATACCATACAATGATCATGAATCATTAAAAGACAATATTTGTGATGAAATTTCAAAAAAATGATATATTTTTATTCAAATATTAAAAAATCCGAAAATAAAATTTTTTTAAAAAAAATACAAAATCATGTGTATGAGTAGATCTAGCAAGAAAGTATATAGATCTAACTTAGTTCTAAGTGAAGAACACAACACAAGTGACACTCTCATGATTTCTAATTTTTCATGCTTCATCTAAAAAAAAAAAAAAACACATAAATACATAATACCATGCTTTAAGTTGATTTTCTCTGACCTTAATAATATTTTCTTGAAGAAAATATGCAAGATGGGTGTGTGAATGTGTGGCTGCTGCTCTTAGGAGTTTGGATATGAGAGGAGAGGGGAAGAAGATGAAAAATGAGAAAAAATTAGGGTTTTTGGGCTTTTAAGGGATCTCGGCCGATATTTTGAAAATATCGGCCGAGATATCGCCACGGCCGATATGAACCTCATATCGGCCGATATATCGCGATAAATTGGCGATATTTTGATCCGTTATCGCCGATACCGATATCTCAGCGAGATACCCGTACGTATCGGCCGATACGTACCGGTATCGGCCGATTTTTTGTACCATGCTTTCTATATTGCTTATATATATATATATATATATTGGGGGGGGGGGGGGGGGGGGGAGAGCGCTACACAACGCCCGTACGTTTTTTAGATAAAAAAAGCCCCTCCTAGTTTGGCCCATTGGGATGCATGATGATCATGGAAGTCCATTGGATGGAAAGATCCTTATGAGGCCTACCTACATGCAAAATCTTGAGCCCATAAGATCATCCTAACCTTTTTATCCATGGCACTAAAATTTAATGGTTTAGAGGCATCATTTTATTTATGATTTCAATCCAACGGTGAGGAAAAGTTGGATGAATGCCAAACTTGGACTTGTGACTATTCATTGGAGGGTCGTGTGTGAAAAGACTTGATTGACACAATATGGGCCCTATGACCAAAAAAAAGAGGGGCTCAAAAAGGGGTGTTTTTAAAGTGGGGCATTTTCGAGAATTTATATAACACAACAGGAATCTTATAAGACAATTTCTAAACCAAGAAACAAACCAAATCTCAAGATTTAAGATATCTTCTGAAATTCTCAAATCTGAACGTCACTGCCTTCTTTTGCAAAACTGGCTGTGGGGCCCCACATGGGCCACATGATCTTGAAACTGAATGAATGGTCTTTTGGAGTGAAGGCTTGGACGAACCATTTGGTGCCTCACTTGTTTGGATTGGGTTTGATCTGGCCCACCTTCAGTTACTTGGGAGAATGCTTCACTTAAGAATTATACTTGCATTCAGAATTTCTTAAAATTTCAAAACAGTACTTGTACTTCCTCTTTTCTCCAAAACATCCCCGGTTTTACACTTTTAACCACGAAATTCTGGGTCCTCAACAATTCTTGTCTGGATCATTTTGGGCCTTCTTGTGTTGCCCAAACTTCTCCACTTCAGCTTCAATGACTTCAAAATTCTCAATCTTAAAATCCATTCTGGATCAGAAATGATTTTTCTCCCTTTATTTGCCTTGTAAATTTTAAAAAGAAGAAGTGAGTCTCTCAAGTAGTTAAGTAATTTTACCTTTCTTATTTTTAAATTCCTTTTCTGTTGTGCAGCGTTTCACCCGTCTGGGAGGCAAACTCCCAAAAGGTGTTTTGCTTGTGGGCCCACCAGGCACTGGTAAGACCATGTTAGCAAGAGCCATTGCAGGAGAAGCTGGTGTGCCCTTCTTTTCATGCAGTGGCAGTGAGTTTGAGGAGATGTTTGTTGGTGTGGGAGCCAGGAGGGTAAGAGATCTCTTCACTGCTGCAAAGAAACGGTCCCCTTGTATAATCTTCATTGATGAGATAGATGCAATAGGAGGGAGCCGCAACCCAAAAGATCAGCAGTACATGAAGATGACACTGAATCAGCTGCTTGTTGAGCTTGATGGTTTTAAACAAAATGATGGAATTATTGTGATTGCTGCAACTAACTTCCCAGAATCATTGGACAAAGCATTGGTGAGACCTGGACGGTTTGATCGTCACATTGTAGTTCCCAATCCCGATGTTGAAGGACGTAGGCAAATAATGGAATCTCATATGTCAAAGGTAACATATCTTGAATCCCCTTTATTTATTGAATGAAGAGGAAATTATGAGGGCCTGATACATTCAGATCTGTATGCTTCTCATCATATGTGCCAATTTTTTTACCATTTTAAGTGGAGACCATGGTTCAGTGTTCAATAGTTGATGTGATAGGGGTACCTTGTTGATTAGGAATAACCTGTTGAGCCAATTATTTGTTGGCGATAGTGTGGAATGTGGATGGAAAAAATATTCTCATCTTGGATAGTCTATGATTGGTGATGGCATCTTATATTCATGGTGCACCCATTACATCACAATTCATGGTGCAACAATCATATTGGTTGATTGTTTGAACTGCCAATAAATAAGAAAATGAATGTTTTGAAATTTGAATTGTGTAGCCATTGGTCCTGTACTGTGTTTTGTTTCATCTCTCCACCACCCCTGCTCCAGTTCATCAGCATTCATGTAATTACCCTCATGAAGGAAATATGAACAATGACATCTCCACCAATGCTCATTCCTACCCAGGTTTTGAAGGCAGACAACGTAGATCTCATGATCATTGCTAGAGGTACACCCGGATTCTCGGGCGCTGATCTCGCAAATTTGGTTAACATTGCTGCTCTGAAGGCTGCAATGGATGGTGCCAAAGCCGTGAGCATGGAAGACTTGGAGTATGCCAAAGACAAGATCATGATGGGAAGTGAGAGGAAATCAGCTGTTATCTCTGAAGAATCACGAAAGCTGACGGCGTTTCATGAGGGTGGCCATGCACTTGTTGCCATTCACACTGATGGTGCTCTTCCAGTCCACAAGGCTACCATTGTCCCCCGAGGGATGTCTCTCGGGATGGTTGCTCAGCTACCAGACAAGGACGAGACGAGTGTGTCACGCAGGCAGATGCTTGCGAAGCTGGATGTCTGCATGGGTGGACGGGTTGCAGAGGAACTCATTTTTGGAGAGAATGAGGTTACATCTGGTGCTTCTTCTGATCTCCAGCAGGCTACATCTCTGGCAAGAGCAATGGTCACGAAGTACGGGATGAGCGATCTTGTCGGTTTTGTCTCTCATAACTATGATGATAATGGGAAGAGCATGAGCACCGAAACTAGGCTTCTTATCGAGAAGGAAGTGAGACAGTTCTTGGAAAGGGCCTACAACAACGCAAAAACTATTCTGACAACTCACAGCAAAGAGCTTCATGCACTTGCGAATGCACTGCTCGAGCAGGAGACGCTTTCAGGTAGTCAGATCAAGAGTCTTCTTGCCCAGGTGAACTCGCAACAGCAGCAGCAGCAGGAGCAGCAGCAGACAGTTACTTCACAGACACCAGCTGCATCGGTGCCACCATCAGCCACGCCATCTGGTGCTGCTGTATCAGCTGCTGCTGCTGCAGCAGCAGCTGCGGCCACAGCTGCAGCAAAGGCGAAAGGTGTTGCGCAACCAGTGTGATCTGAATGGAACAAGATTTTGAAGTCCCCCAGGTTGTTTAAATGAGGATTTGATGTTGTATAGTAATTTATGAAAGAGGCAGAGGTCTTAACTACAGCAGCTATTGTTGACATGCTATTCATTTAAGCAAAGCATTATTCCATGAGTTTGAAAGTGAACCTTGGATGTATGAGACCAACTGCTGGGATTTCAACTTTCTTTTTGTCATAGAAAACACCTCTGTTTGATTATCTTTGTATTTTCACGTTGTTCTGCAGTGTTTAGGAAATGGAAAAGGAGGATGATTTTCGAAAGGTGAAAGGAAAGGGGAAATAGGTCCTGGAGAGGCATGCAAGATGGACTTTAACCCGTTGGAGATAGAAGTCAACCTGGCTTGTGCTCTCAGAGTAGCACAGGTCCTAGAAAAAAAATAGGTCTGTGGGTGGATGAGCTGTGACTCTTGAGAGACCTATCAGTGGAGCATAATGTGCCATCCCATTTTTTGAGAGCTGCAAATGATGAGGCTGGTATGATTTGCAATGGGTGGAATAGCTAAAAAAAATGTTGAATGTTTGATTTGTAATGTCCTGGTATCTTATGCAATAGATTTTTGTCGTTTTCATGGTTCGTTGCCTGCCTATGAAAACTTCCCTTGTCCTTTCATCTTGGTTTGAATTACTAGGATCTATAAAATGTGCTAGAGTTGAAGAAAGAAAGGTGAATATCCATGAATGGCTATATAATCTCTCCTTTAATGGATAATGAACTAAATGATTGAATAATCATATTCACAGCATGTGTGGGTTCTAGTGAGTGAAATTAGATGGTTAAGAGTCGATGATTCTCCTTTGCCACTCATGAGTCAGGAGCACAAGGCACAATAGGAACGGTCCAATTTAACTTGCATTTACATCATTCACATATTGTAGAAGAGCCCGCCTTTCAAGTGGTCCACAGGGAAAAATGTTCCAAGGAGCATTCAGTTTTTATGGCACCTCTTCAATTGTTAAGAGGAAAACTTAGATCCAGCAGAGGTGGAAATATGTCATGTGATCAGTTGGAGATGATTTGAGAATGAATTCTGAAGATCAAGAACACCAGCACCATGATTTTTTGTGAATTGTTGCAATTTCAAGAAACTAGAAGAAAGGAGACATTAACAAAAAAGATATATGAAAGACGGTGGAGATGAGAAGAACTAGACTTAAATAGCACTGTCTGGATGGCTGATTTCACAAAGCCGACTCCAAATAGATCATTTTCATCCAAAAAAAAAAAAAAAAATTCCAAATAGATGGTTTAGGGCTTCTATGATGATGACACTTTTACTTTCAGCACACATGGCTATGAATAGGCCATTAGGGTATGAAAGATACAAGATATCAGTCTGCTTAGGCAATTCAAACCATTAATTACTAGCACAACAGCCTCAGCTTCAATTCTGTTCAAGTTTTCTGACACATGATATAACTGGTGAATTTAAAATCTTGAAATGGATGATTGAATAATTCAATTTGTTAACTAAGTAGGTATTAGATCATTGGTTTATACCCATCATTTCATGTTTGAAGCCTTGAATTGGTTTCTCCCAAAGTCACTTGATGGGTGGCTCAGCTATAGAAGGGAAGGATAGAGCTTTCCAGCTTTAATCTATTAATGGTGGGCCTCCTTAGGCAAAAAATATTGAGTTCCAGCGGGTAGGGCCTGCTGCACATGCACTCGAAGGAGTCGATGCATATCACCAGGTAGACAGTAATCCAACAAGATTTTTTTTGTCCCTTTTTTTTTTTTTTTTTTCCGATGAGGGTGTTCTTCGAGAATAGACTCTTGCCCCGGGCATGTAAAGTTACATATGAGAAACACATTATATATTTATTAAAATAATCAATTTATATGAGTAAATTATTACAACAAGTGGTTTATTTGTATTAGATTCATTGGATGTTTTCGACAAATTTCTCAAAATCAATGAAGGCTTAAGATATGAAAGGCAACGTCTTGATACTTATCAATCATATGAAAATACTAAATAGTTTGATCGTGAATCTAGGGCCCATAAAGGTCCATTGAATATAAATAGATCTATAGGTTGAGAATTTTTAGATGTTTTTTCACAAATTTCTCAAGACCCAAGAAGACTTAAGAAATTAAAAATCTTAGTTTCTTAGGGGGTCTCTTTGTTTTACACATGATAGGAAAATGAGATTTAAATACGTAAATGCTACATATGCAAATATTGCACATGTGAAACACTTTATAATATTATTTTTTTCAAAATCATCATTTTCATGTGAGTAAATGAGTTCATTCAACTATTGTAGATGCATTTGAATTTTTGAAAAAAATTTCACAAATTTCTCAAAATTCATAAAGAATTAAGATATGAAACTAAATGTCCTGATACTAACAAATAATACAAGAAAATTGAACAGTTCAGATAATAAAGGGGCTCATAGAAGTGCAAAAAGTTGAATCTATTGTTTGGTACTTCTTCATGAACTACTCAAAATTTATGAAGGTTTAAGATAATTACCTCTCAGGTCATGAGGTTCATTGGTTCAATAAACAAAAATGCACAATTTGGAATACAAATATGGACCTTACAGGAAAGAGAAAAATAAAAGTAGTTGATGGGGACCACAAGAATGCAAACACCATATAATAGACCATACCAGCACATTTTTTAAATCGTTTTAGTGATTTTCACATCTATTCAAGCATGAAGATTTTGTTGTGTAAATGGCCTTATTTACACAGTTATCACATGCAAACAAACGTGATGAAGCGTAAATATTTTTGCATGAAAATCATTTACCTATGTAAATGACCGCAAACAAACAAACGAACCTTTAATATTTGTTTGGGTTCATTATCGATAGGCACAATTGAAAAACCATTGTAATATTTAGGATTGGATATTTTTAACATTTTTGGATTTGAAAAGAGCGCTACTTTATTTATATGAGTGGAGGAGTAAAGGTGAAGTTGATGTCAAATAAAGTGATAAAAATAAAATATGTTAAAGTAAAAGTAGAGGAATAGTCTTATTTGAATAGAAATTTGACCATGGTGGTACAAGTCTGGTTGTTTCCGCCAAATTGGCCGAAACGAATCAAATAACGCCCCCATAAAATATTTGGTCGAGAAGAATTTTGGGCATATTCGGTTGAAATCTGAATTTCAATTTCAAATTTAATGACCTCAAACAACCCAAAATTCCTATAATTGGCATTTGTACTTAGAACGGTCGTCCACTTGGGGACCATGATGGAAAGAGACGTAATTAGCATTCCATGTACTTGGACCTACATCTAACATTTGTCTAATGTATATATAGACTCGATTCGAGCCATTACATATAATAATAATGTGTCAATTTCTTATATTACCAATACAGTTTATTTAAATTGGCCAACAAACTATATTTTAGAACCGCCCATGTGACACCCAACCAACAACTCCGAAACCAACGGCGTAAAGAGGGGTAAAACAAAATATAAAAATTCTTAGGGGCAGTTGCTCCCAGAAATCAAAGTCATATTATAATAAATCCAAGTCAATCATTCAAAGAAATTCTGCTTGCACTGCTGCTGGATAGGTACCATGGGACCAACCACCACATTAGGCCGGCAAACTATTCCTTATTTTACTAATCATCTTAATTACACATTTTAGTAATAATTTATATAAAATACAGGCCATCTATTATTATCTACTAGCAACAGCTAGTATCTCTACAAGCACCATTTCTTCTCAAGATCCACAAGCATCTGACACCTGTCCTCTGTTCCAATTGAATAAGCTATGGCTGAAGCAGCTCTCGCTCACCTCATAGGAGGTCTACTCAAGAAGATGGCCTCCCCTTTGCTAGAGAAGTTTGGATCGATCTATAGAGTGAAAAAGGAACTAAACAATCTCTGCAGCACGTTCACAGCAATTCAAGCGGTGCTCAAAGATGCAGAGGAGCAACAATGGGCGAGCAGCAACATAAGAGACTGGCTCGATAAGCTCGAGGACGTGGCCTATGAAGTTGGGGACATATTGGATGACTTTGCAACCGAGGATCTACGACATAGAGTCGAGATTGGCAATAGCACGACCAAAAAGGTACGCGACTTCTTTACTCCTTCGAACACAGTTGCATTTAAATCTAAGATGAGCAACAAGGTTAGGGAGGTCGTGGAACGATTGGATGTGATCGCCCGGGAGAAGTCTAATTTTACTCTGAGGCATGAAGATGTTGTTGATAGGCGCAAAGAGACTGAAGCAAGAGTTCAGACCCATTCATTTGTAAATGAATTAGAACCTCCTCTAGGAAGAAAAGAGGACAATGATAAGCTAGTTCATTTGTTGGTCAACAGGGGTGATGAAGAGGAAGAGAATGTTTCCATCGTTCCAATAGTTGGAATGGGAGGCCTCGGGAAGACCACACTTGCAAAACTAGTTTACAATGATGAGAGGGTGAAAAGTTATTTTGATAAACTGATATGGGTTTTTGTTTCTGAAAAATTCGACAGTGCAGAAATCATGAGAGCAATTATAGAATCTGATCAGGATCAGCGATGTGATGTTGAACGCATGGAGTTACTGCAATCTCGCCTTCGAAAAACACTGTCTGGGACGAAATATCTACTTGTGCTGGATGATGTATGGAATGAGAATCAAGAGGCTTGGCATCAATTGAAAGGCTTGTTAAACGTTGGCGAAAAAGGAAGCAAAATCATTGTTACCACTCGCAGCAAAATCGTGGCGTCTATCATGGGAGCACGTCACACACACCACTTGGAAGGGCTACCAGAGGAGGATTGCTGGTCTTTATTCAAGCAGCGGGCATTTCCAAACAGAGATGAAGAAACATATCCGGACTTGGTACGCATTGGAAGGGAGATTGTGAAAAAATGCAAAGGTGTGCCATTGGTCGCAAAGGTTCTAGGAGGGTTGTTACTCTACAAAAGAAGCGAGAGCATGTGGCTTTCTATTAGAAACAATGAGATTTGGGAATTAAATGAAAATCAGATTATGCCCACATTAAGATTGAGCTACAATCATTTGCCATCTCAGCTAAAGCAATGCTTCACATACTGCATTATCTTCCATAAAGGTGGTACGTTTGAGCAACAAGAAGTAATACAAATGTGGATTGCACAAGGTCTCATCCAATCATCTGAACAAGGCAAATTGATGGAAGATTTTGGTGCAGAGTATTTTGATGAGTTATGTTGGAGGTCTTTCTTTCAAGAAGAAGTTATGGATCATGTCTATAGCCATACCGAAGTACCAAAATATAAGATGCATGATCACATTTATGATCTTGCAAAGTCTGTTAGAAGAACCGAGTGCTTAACTGTGAAAGCTAGAAGAATGGAATGTGTCCCCAGAAAAACTCGACATTTTTCATTTGTTTCCGCGGACGGAATATTGCTAACGGATCTGATGAGCTTTCATAATGCACAAAAATTAAAGACGCTCATTCTAGATCGTATAAGTATTAAGGAGCGTGTGATCCTAGAAGACATTTCAAGATTAACATGTCTGCGGGTCTTGAAGTTATATGGTATCAACATCAAAACCTTGCCCAATTCAATAGGTAAGTTGAAACATCTAAGATACCTTGCCTTGTCTCACGCTGACATTGAGACATTGCCTGAATCAATGTGCACCCTTTGGAACTTGCAGACTTTAAAACTCTCAGATTGTTTTAATCTTCGAGAATTACCAAATAATATGTGGAAGATGATTAGCCTCAGGCATCTTGAAATCGATGGGTTTAATAACATAACTGAAATGCCAGCCAGGATTTCAAAATTAAGTGACCTCCAGACATTGACATTGTTCATTGTTAGCAAAGAGAATGGAATAGATGAATTGCGAGATCTAAACCTTCGAGGTACTATAAACATTCGAAACCTCCAAAATGTGCTAAATCCTTTAGATGCAGACAAAGTGGGCTTGGGGGAGAAGCATAAACTTACTTCACTGGTCTTATCATGGGAAGATTCGTGTGATTCTACAGCAGCAGAAAGTGAGAACTACGAGCGAGTTATTGAAAGCCTTCAGCCACATTTAAATTTGCAAAATTTGAGCATTGAGAATTATATGGGTTCCAGATTTCCAGATTGGCTTATGCATTTGAATGTTTCCAACCTGATTAAAATCTCTTTAATCAGTTGTAAAAGATGTAAAATTCTCCCCCGATTTTCGCAGCTACACCACCTCAAGGATCTCACCATCAAAGGTATGCCTGATCTCGAGAAGTGGTCAAGTGACGAAAGGAGCCAAACTCTTCCTCATATTAAGAGACTGGAGATTAGAAATTGTCCGAAGTTGACTCAAATGCCAAATCTTCCATCTGTACAAAACCTGACACTGACGAGATGCAATGAGATGTTATTAATGTCTATAAGGAATTACACAGCAATTACTGAACTCCGGATCGGTGGATTTCCAGAGATGATTTCTCTCCCAGAAGGATTGCTTAAGAATCTAACTCTCATCAAGGATTTAGACATCGAGGACTGTCCTAAGCTGAAATCCTTATCAAATGACGTGCACGATCTTTCAGCGATAGAGGCATTGCGGTTGTCATACTGTGGAGAGGTCGAATCCTTGATGGAGGGAGTACGTAACCTCACCTCCCTCAAATATTTCAATATTGTAGGTTGCGATCACTTGACGTCATTGCCTGATGAAGGGTTTCAGGGACTAACCTCTCTTCAGGTTCTTGCTATCCAAAATTGTGGCAACTTGACATCTTTAGGTGAATGGCTCCAAGTCCAGCACCTCAATTCCCTTGCGTCTTTGATCATAAATGGTTGTCCTGAATTGGCTGCTTTGCCAGAGAGTTTGTATAAAGTGACAACCTTGAAAACCCTATCATTGTACGGCTTGCCTAAGTTGGCTTCTTTATCGGAGGAAATTGGGAATCTCGCTTCATTAGAACAATTGGAGATTCATCACTGCCCACATCTTCTGAGCCTGCCGGCATCATTGCAAAAGGTTACCACACTCCAATCCTTGATTATTGAATCCTGTCCCGGTTTGGAGAGAAGATGTGCGAAAGAGAAAGGGGAGGATTGGTATAAAATAGCACATGTGTCGGTCATCTCAATAAACGGGCAGCGTCTGCAAGAGGTACGCACTAACCAAAACAACAAGATCATCCTCTTTATTTTTCTTAAAGAGTGCTTTTTATAAGTTGAGGATTGTATCCAAGCCTGAGCTTTTGGGTGAAAGATAAATGGGTTGTGAGTGAGACCCTGTTTAGCTCAAGGCCCTACTATATGGCCCAGTGGGCTTTATAAATTCAGTACATAGTTCTGTTCTGATTTTAGGTCGATTGGCTATGATTTTCATGTCAAAAGGGCCGATCTTGGACTAGTGTTGACCCATCCCATTTGCAACCTTTTTTCTAGCTATGAATATATAAAAACCATGATCTATGGTTACAAGTTGGGTTTAGCCACACCCAAATTGGACTCAACTGTAGTCAATCAGATCCAATTTAAATTAAATTAGGTGCAAATATACTTTTATTTTGGCACCTATTAAATTTAAATAATAGAGCTCACATTAAATTCGTGTCCTTATTATATATAGAAAGTTATTTGGTTATTTGTCATCATCGATCCTATTTGGATTTGACTAGAACTTATAAGCTGACACTTAGATATGTTGAGATTGGATTTGATTGATGATGGTGATGATAATATGGCCTATAATGGAAACGTAGTTCAGAAGATATTTACATATTCTTTTTCTGATTTTTCTTTTTCTTTTTTTTTTTCTTTTTTCTTTTGGAAATTTTACTTACTCAAGGACTGAGAACACCATGCATATTCTCAAATAGAGTCTCCTTTGTTTTCTTCTCAGATTATAAAAGAATTATGACATACCCAAACTCATTCATGTTGATTATGAATTCAAGGCTCATGTATAATTCTATCTTTTGGAAATATTACTATCTTACAACTCTTAGTATATATATAAAGCAGCATTTAGAACAACATGTGTTGATACAAGAATCCTATTTGGCATGCAGCGTAAATAAAAACATCTCTTCAACTGCAATTCTGTCCATTTCAAGAATCTCTACCTCAAGGTGCGTATAGACTATTTTTCCTTCATAATTTCTTCCCTTTTTTTCTTCTTTTTGTCAACACAATAAATCATATGACTTATGTTAAAGTATCATACGTTTTATGTTGTTACTATTTTGAAATGTACTTTATTTGAGTAACTTAACTAGCACAATGACCCGTGCTTAGCACGGATATGTCCATATTTTAAAATCAATATTCATACATTTATAATCTAAACGCTCATACACTGCAAATTAATGTATATATTGTAGAAAAGGATATATGGAAATCCTAATAGTCATTGATTATTACAAATTTAATATTTATAAATTTGGAGAGGTATTTCAATCATTATCCTATTTTGATTTGACTAGGAACTCATAAGCTGACACTCAATTGATGAGATGAGAATGAGATTCAATTGATATGAAATGATATGATATAATGACAATGTAAGAAAAGAAAAACTATTTACATTTTCTTTTTCCTTTTTTGGCAATTTTAGAGAAATGAGAATCATTGATCCATGGAATTAGTAACAGTAAACTTTTAGAAGTATTCCATCGGAACTATTTCATGGTCCACACTGGGTCTGGCCTAAAGTATCACAGTTGTAGAAAACCAAATAAAGGTTGTACATATTCAAGGATTGATAACACTATGCATATCCTCAACTAGAGTATCATTTATTTTCTTCTCAGTAATACATGCTTTATGTCGTATCCAAACTCATTCATATTGATTATGAATTGAATACTCACACATATTCTATCTTTTAGAAATATCACTGTCTCACAACTTTAGTAATCAGAACAAGTTGTGGTTGTAGCTAAATGGCTAATTTGACCTAAAGTCATAGAAATCCCAATAAAAATATAGAAAGCCAAGCTCTGCCCCGCTCTGTTTGTTTAGCTGGAGGGCGGGGCTTAGGCCTAGCACTTATGGCCCGTGTCAGGCTTGGATCAGGCCTCGATATCCCTTAGCCTTACCTAATATAACTCATGAACACCCTTACTTGCATGTGCTTTGACTAGATAATCTAAAGTTGAGTGGTAAATTTTGTCCCTAGAATGCACACAACTCTCAAAGTTCAGTTTTTTTTTTTTTTTTGTTACGCATGTTTTTTTTCATCGAATTGGATTTTTAAAGAAATGTACCTAAATGAAGAAATAAAGGTCAAAATTATTAAATGGCTATCAAATAATTCCTCTTTAATTGAAAATAAATTAAGAGGGAGATTTGAAATGAATACCAATTCATTACCCTATTAAATCAAATTAACTGTAGGAATTAAGACGGGTTTCATTCTCATGTCCAACTTATACTCTTTGTTAAGAATCTCCTTTTTTTTTTTACCCAAGAGAGCCCACACAAGTGAGAAGAGAAAGTCCACAAATTGGAAAGAAAATGCTAGGGAAAGTGGCACAGCAGAAAATACCTACGATTGACGACCAACCACGATGACAAACACAATCAAACCATCAAGCAATTACACACATGAACAGAACAATATTTACGTGGCTCGGCAAAATTGTTTATGTCCATAGGAAATAAAACTCCCCTTCAATCTCTTGTAGAGTATGTTTAGAGTTACATATTACATCACATATAAACCTTAGTCACCATGCAAACCCCGATAAAATTTCCAAAATACCCTCGAACCCTGAACTTCAGTCCTGGCTAACCTAGGCAAATTGACTCGGCTCAATTAAAATACAAAATAATAACCCAACAAAGAAGACAAAAGAAGTGGACAGGAGAGTTCACAAAAGTGGGAAGAGTGGCATACCCAAGGAATTTATGAGCATCCAGGTGACATGTGGGATTGTCAACCAACCTAGCAATCGATTTACCAAAATAAAATAAAATTGAGCAACCCCTCAATCAACTCTATAATCCTGTAGAACCCTTTTTACATTGAATTTCTAGGGATTCAGTTCCATGCAAGTGGAAGGGCCCTTAATATAAAAAGATGAAAAAAAACTGCTACCATTAGCGTACATAGTAGATTACTCTTCTTAGGATATGTCCTTTTAAAAAAAAATAAATTAAATATGTAAAGTTGTTGGCTTATCACTTAACTATCTAAGACTCGATCTCTGAATATGCTATTCTTCCCACATGTATAGGCTTTTTTTCCACCTCTCCTAGGACCCAGCCCCTAGGCTGAGGTACCAAACACTACAACAAGTTGCACTTTTAGCGACGTTTTTATAAATTCGTCGTAAAAGTTAGACTTTTACTGACGTTTTATAATTTCGTCAGTATTTTACCACCTTTTACCGACGTTTTTAATTTCGTCGGTAAAAGTCTTACCGACGAATTTTTTAAAACGTCGCTAAAAGTGCAAAGGTTATTCTTAAATTACCTTCAATTTTAAAAAAGCAAAGCTTTTTACCGACGAAAAACAAATGTCGGTAAAAGATTTTTTATTTTTATTTTATTTATTTACCGACGAAAAAAAACATCAGTAAAACTTTTTTTTCAATTTTTATTTATTTTGCATTTTGTTTTACCAACGAAAAAAAACATGGGTAAAACTATTTTTTAATTTTTATTTATTTTGCATTTTGATTTACCGACGAAAAAAAAACGTCGGTAAAAGTTTTTAAAAATTTTATTTTATTTATTTACCTACAAAAATAAACGTCGGTAAAACTATTTGTTAATTTTTATTCATTTTTCTTTTTATTTTACCGACAAAAAAAAAACGTCGGTAAAAGTTTTTAAAATTTTTATTTTATTTATTTACCTACGAAAAAAAACGTCGGTAAAACTATTTGTTAATTTTTATTCATTTTTCTTTTTATTTTACCGATAAAAAAAAAACGTTGGCAAAAGTTTTTCAATTTTTATTTTATTTATTTACCGAAGAGAAAAATGTCGGTAAAACTATTTTGCGGTGATTCCATTTTTCAACTTAGCCAATTTAGTTTCTCATACAAAAGAGTTAAACAATGCAAATTTCACTGTATCATCTTGAGTGGGCTTCGTGCATTCTTCAGATGAACATCCCATTTTAATAGCGTTCTATAGCATTACATTTCTATTAAAAAAAAGAGGTTTTCATTTAGTAATTAAGTTTTTATAAAAAAAAGGGCCACATTTAAACTTGTTAGCCACTCCATCAAAATCATTGACCGCAAATTGTTCATTACTTTCATATTTATCACTCAATTTCATTCCTTCTAATCTGGTGGCAAGTAACATCTCATAGACTGACTTTTTATAGATGGAAAATTTAACAAGCCTCTTTATTTATGGTTGCCCTCCAGTTCAACACTGCCACTGTGCCACACATATTAAATCAACCTATCATCATTGTAACGAAAAGGATTATTGTTTTGCATACAAGATTTTCCACTGAAATCAAACCTTCTTTTAGACTATTTTGATATTTAAAAAAAAGATTTTTTTATGAAAATGCATAGTTCAAACATATAAGAATTTGGCAAAAAAAATATCACAATAATATTGTAATAGTTTAATTTATATCTATAACTCTCTCCGGATGTAATGAGCATGTGGTCATCACAGATAAATTTTGCATTCTAGTGTTTAACTCCTTTGTATGAGAAACTAAATTGGCTAAGTTGAAAAATGCAATCACCACAAATATGCTAGTGTCAAAATCTATGATGATCAAACGGTTAAAATTCGGATCCATAATCGTGCATGATCTTCTGAATATATTCAATGGTTTGGATCATGATTTTTTGTGGCTGAATTTACAAAAAAAAAAAAAAGAAAAAACCACACTGCCCCTGTACAATTTCAAAACTGAGCCAATAATCATGGTACATCAACGGTGAAAAACGTTTTTATAAATACCCTAAGATCCACTGATCCATTTGGATTTAGAGGCTCATTTTTGGACCTGGGACCATTTTTGGCAATCCAAAGAGAATCAACAGATCGGATCATGATTATGGGGCGCACAATGTCCAGAATATTAGATCGAAGGGCTCACATTTTTCTGCAAATATCTCGAGATCCGAGATAGATCAACAGCTGAAATTTTGACACGTGGCCTTGTTTGACCTTCTGCAAATATCTAACGGTCCGTGTTTGCCATCCAAATAAATTGTTACATTGATAATTCTGTGTGAACTGGGATTGCAGCATTGGGCAATTCCCAGGCTGTAATCATGGATAAGGATGCAGAGGAGAGGAATAATAAGAACACATCCTACAATAGAGATGGGAGATCAAAGGCAACAGACATTAGTTCGATCAGCAGCAAATACTATTTCTACATTTGAAGGTTTGGGCTTCTATCCTGACCACCTTTCTTTTTCTGTGTTTAACTTTTACTGTTTTGCTTTTTTTTTTTCTTTTTAAATCGGAAATAGCTAGTTTTACCAAAAGAGCAAAACGTACGGAACAAGAAGTATATAGCTTTCTCATTTTTCTTTTTTGAGAAGCAGCAGTAGTTTTTTTTTTCCAGTGGAAACAGTTAATCTCCATTGATGACTTCTATAGAAATTACTGACACAATAACTAGGCATGATTAACTCGTTAAAGCATGATGACTAAGAATATTAGCAAAACAGGACGAACAACTTAAATAATAACTTTACTTGGATAAAACCTTGACTAACAATATATTCATTAAAATTTAAAACCAAGGCAAGAACTACATGTGCCACATGACTTAAGTTAGGTTGCCCTAGGAACCAAAAACTGGATTGAGTAGTATCCAAGCAGATTTTCCCTACATGATTATTGTTCATGTACTATCCTTTCTTGTTTTATTTCATTGAAAAGAACTCTACTTCAAATTTAAAATGGTAAACTCAACATTATGCCTTTGTTATTTTAGCCCTACTTGACTTGCTCTTTATAGTCACTTTCACACATTATTGAACCAGGATTCATCTGCAAATACATCAATGACAAACCACCTATTATTCTTATTTTCAAATACAGCTACAACTTTCATCATGGAAACTTTTTTTTGTTTAATGCCACCTGTAATTTTCTACATATATACATATTTCTCCCCTTGCTTTGTTAATATGTAGCTCAGATGGTTCCAATTTAAATTATGCAGGATGTGTTGTTTGCTTTGAGAAGTTCGCCATAAATTTTTCTGCAGTAGAATAACAACAATTGATAAAACTTTTACCTCCTATTGATACTGCCAAACTTCCCGACAGGTCAGCATTCTTCACACTCTGTCTGTGATTTCCATTCAGTGATAGTCATGCAGTACTCTATTCGCTCTACTCTATAAAACAGAAAGAAGTTATGATTCCTTATTGTAAGTCAATTCTGCTGGAGGTAGAGTAACTTGTAGGAATTGACGGTTCGCAAATAGAACTCCCGGTTAGAGAATTACAAGCGAAACATAAGATTTTCCAACACTTAGGCTCGAAAACAGTCCGCCGAGGGTTCGAAATGGGAAACGGCTGCGGAAAAAATTGGAAACCGGCATGAGCAATTCGCTTGAGGGTACAGTAATTTGTAGGAACTAACAGTTCGTAAATAGGACTCCCAGTTAGACAATTACGACAGAAACATAGGATTTTTCAACACTTAGGCTCGAAAACGGCTTGCCGGGGTCCGGAATGGGAAATTGCCCCTGGAAAATTCAAAAACCGGCACGAGCACTTCGCTCGAGGGTAGAGTAACTTCTAGGAATTGACGGTTCGCAAATAGGACTCCTGGTTAGAGAATTACGAGCGAAAAAATAGGATTTTCCAGTACTTGAGCTCAAAAACGGCCGCCGGGAGCCCGAAACGGGAAACGGCCCAGAAAAAATTGAAAATCGGCATAGGCACTTCGCTTGTGGGTGGAGTAACTTGTAGGAACTGACAGTCCACAAATAGGACTCCCGGTTAGAGAATTACGAGCGTAACATAAAATTTTCCAACACTTATGCTCGAAAACAACCCGTCGGGGGCCCAGAAAGGGAAATGGCCACAGGAAAAATCGAAAACCGGCATGAGCACTTTGCTCGAGAGTAGAGTAACTTATAAGAACTGACGGTTCCAAATATGACTCCCGGTTAGAGATTTACGATAAAAACATAGGATTTTCTAACACTTAGGCTCGAAAACTACCCGCCAAGGGTCCGAAACGGGAAACGGCCCTCGAAAAATTCAAAAACCGGCACCAGCACTTCGTTCGTGGATAGAGTAACTTGTAAGAACTGACGGTTCGCAAATAGGACTCTCGGTTAGTGAATTACGACCGAAACATAGGATTTTCCGATACTTAGGCTCGAAAACGGCCAACCGGAGGTTCGGAACTGGAAACGGCCTCGGAAAAAATCGTAAACCGGCATGAGCACTTTGCTTGAGGGTAGAGTAACTTCTAAGAACTGGCGGTTCGCAAATAGGACTCCCGGTTAGAGAATTACGAGCGAAGCATTGGATTTTCCAACACTTAGGCTCGAAAACGACCCACCGGGGGCCCGGAACGGGAAACGGCCACTTGAAAAATCGAAAACCGGCACGAACACTTCGCTCGAGGGTAGAGTAACTTGCAGGAACTGACGGTTCGCAAATAGGACTCCCGGTTAGAGAATTGGACCTAAAAACGTTTAATTCTAAACACTTAATGTCAAAAATAGGCCGTCGTAGGTCGAAAATGGGAAACGGCCATCGAACAACCCAGAAATCAGCACGAGTACCTTGTTCAATGCTAAAGTAACTTGTAGGAACTGATGGTTAGTGAATCGGACTTCTAGTTAACAAATTAGACGCAAAAACTGCCTAAGTGTTGACAATCAGGCTGGAAAAAATGTTGTCGAAAAACTTAAGAAAAGTTTTATATATATACATGTTTATATTTCATTTATAATTTAATTCATTGAAAAGATTTTAATGTTGTTTTTTTCATTGCAGATTGATGGACGCTTTGGGGTCGGTTGCAGACTTGTGGGGGTGTTGGACTTATTTTCAGTTTATTTGTATATATATATATATGTATATTGGACATTTATATGAGACTGTATCGTTATTGATTGTAATATTTGTTTAATGAGATGAATGATTTAATGAAAAATGGAGATGGTTGTTTGTTTATTTAGTAACTTTTGTTTCATTGCATTTTTTATGTTGAGTATAGGTATATGAACAGGTGTATAAACAGGTTTACAGGGAAATAATACTGAGAAAATAAATATAATGTTTTAAAAAAAGGACCTTTGCCGACGAAAATTTTCGTCAGCAAAAGTAAAAAAGAAAAACTTTAAAAAATAATTGCCGAAGAGAATTTTCGTCTGCAAAAACTAAATTAAAAAAAATGAAAAAGAATTTTGCCGACGAAAATTTTCGTTAGCAAAAGTAAAAAAAAAGTTAAAAAAATAATTGCCGACGAAATTTTTCGTCGGCAAACATTAATTTAAAAAATAAAAAAAAAAAGAATTTTTCCGACGTTTTTTTCGTCGGCAAAATTAAAAAAAGAAAGATTTTTAAAATAAAATGCTTTTGCCGAAGCTTTTATTCGTCGGTAAAATTAAAAAGATAAATTTTTTTTTAAAAAATAAAATGATTTTGCTGACGTGTTGCTGGCCACTTTTTAGCGACGACTGGCCGACAAAAAAACTTTCGTCGGAAAATATTTTTACTGACGAAAATGTGACTTTTGGTGACGAAAAACTCGTCGGCAAAAGTTCAGGTTCTTGTACTGAAACGAACAAAAAACATGAAAAGTGTTAATGGGGATACAATGCCGGTGGTCATGATCCAGGAGTAAGGTACTAAAAAGACCCATTCTCTACTATTGTTTTCGTTTTATTTTAAATTGTTAATTGGGTCCATCCCCATTTTGGTGGATGAACGACTTCAACGTCTGAATATTTTAAAAACCAAACGTGATTCCTACCTATAACATAGCAAGTGCGGATCCCCTAATTTAGGGTGGCTCACTGGCTCTTAAGTAGGACCCACTTTTCAAAGGCAAAATTTTACATCTGGATTCAGGAGGCGTTCGGGAAACATGAGATTTATCAAGATGGAGACATTGATTCATATCACCTCCTATGGTTTTGATTTTATTAGCCCCACTGAAGAATCTTAACAAATTTCTAGTGATTTGCAAAATAAAGAAGATTCCGACGCTAACATTATTCAACACCACATGAAGTTGATAGTGGTTGTAAGGTTGTTCCTTGGCCAATGGAGCCATTCATGATGTCATTGATGAGGCTGATCATGATGAGCCACTTCTATTCCATAATGCTCTTGGGTGTTGTAAGATGGTCCAGTTGATGGGAGGTTGAAAAACCGACTTTAATATATGCTGAGGTTCCAATAAACTCAAATACAAAGTAGGAACACAAATAAACTCGAATAAAAAGTAAGAAAGAAAGAAGAAAATGATTACATGGAAAGAGGAAGACAGCAAGTTCACCTAATGGAGTATCTGCTTATGTAACTTAATGGAGAGAAGATTACAAAAGTCTCCTTTTGTATGCTTTTCCATTGCAGTACTTTGGTGGTGAGCAATATTATGAAAGCTCCATGCAGCTTATATTCGTCTACGTAACTTTTAGCAATTTTTATCCTCTGGGATTTCTCACCGGTTATTAATAAAGTTGTAATAACATTACATTTGAGGATTATAAATCTTTAGCTTCGGGGCTTTAAGTCAGTATTTTAGGTCTGATGACGAATTACATGCTGATACCAAGTTTCTAGCAGCTACATGCATCAACATGCAATGATCTTGATGTAAAATCTTCAGGTATATAAATCCTCAAGGAAGGAACTTTTATTTTAGGGACAATGAGGAATTCTCAATTCTGCTTATACCTTATGGATTCCTTACTGAAAAACAAACGTGCGCAAAGAGAGAACTAAAACAAAAGGTGACGCGAGAGTTGATAGCTCTTATAAGTCCTCTTTCAGATGAATGAAAATACCTTAAATTCTTAATAGCAAATTTAAAGGGAAAAATAGATTTTTCTTTTCTTTTCCTTTCTTAATACAGAAAAAGCACCACAATCAGCTACATTGTAAAGATATTATAACAAAATGTGAAAAAGTGGGTATACCCACTAGGGTTGGATATGAAATCGAAGCCCAAATCTTAACCTGACCCTAATTCCATGTGGATCTGAACTCAAGCCAGCCCAACAAAAATCTCACTTAGGCTGGCTTCGGCCATCTGCGTTGTACGTGAATTGCTCAACCAAAATTAACTAGTTGTTTTAAATACATAAATAGGAGCAAATCAGTCCAGAACCACTAGCTAATTAAGCTGGTAAGAGAATACAATGTATGACAAACTAAGTTTAAAAAATAAACCATGTATGTTGTAAGATTATTCATACTCATTGGTACCAATTACCAGTTTCACATAGATGTCTGTCATTTAATTAGCTGGTTTACCAGGGCAATATGGTGAATATTGAATTATTATTATTATTATTTTTTATTTTTTTCAAACCCAACCAAAGATTAAAGAAAAGGAAAAGTTGGGAAACAAAATAATTGAATGGAAGTGGCAAACAAGACACATATATATATATATATGTGTCGGAGGTTATAACTACCTTGTCGGTTCCCCTAGAGCCTACTTCCCACTTGTTCTTTCTCCACCCACCTTTTATGAAGCTGTAGTTATCCATTATTGAAGGGCTGAGATCTAACACGAACCATCATTATGGACGTGATTCACCATCCATCACAGATGCCCGATATTTTACAGCCATGTCTATGGTCGATGATGAAGCCAGAGTCTTTTTCTTTTTCAAACGGGATCAGACAAGGGCCTTTTGTCACTCAGTGGACACCACGTCAGAATGAGGCCATTCGTATCGAAACATAAGTTACTTGAAGACTGAGAAAAGAAATCCCTGCAATATTAGGATCGCCATGACGATCACAACACTCTGCAAGTTGCAATAATATATATCTACAATTACAAGAAATTAAGGAAAGTGATGAATTGTTGACCCCGGATGATCATTTGGAATTTGGTCCTTTGATTGCGGTGCAACTGTTTCTCCGGCTTTCCTTCATGTCAAGATGACACATGAGATGTGGAGAAATACATAAACGATTTGGGAAGAATGGTTTCCCCACTTCATTGCTGCACAACCATCTCCACAATGAGGCCTGCCTCTTCATACTTTCAGCCTTTAAAAAAATGTATTTCATGCCCTCCCGTGATTTATCTTCGAATTTTACTATAATATGATTTGATCCTAAACAGAATTTGAAGTTTGGAATCTCTTTCTCAATACAGAAAAAGTACTCAGTGTTTTATATTTATATATAAATTTACAGCATATCAGTTTCTAATTTTCAATGATATGACAGTTACCGATTTTTAAAGTAATTTAAATATTACCTAAGCAGAGGTTAATACAAATCATGCTAACAGTAGACACTACTAGAAAACAGACTTTTAGCGGCCGCCATTAGCCGTCGCTAAAAGTCATGTAGCGGTCGCTAAGACTCTTTAGCGACCGCCTAGCGACCGCTAAGTATTGGCCGCGGAAACGTCGTCTCAAAAAAGCATTAGCGGCCGCGCGACCACTTTTATCGGCTGCCATTAGCCGTCGCTAAAGGTATAAATGGCGGTCGCTAATGTTTTCTTTTTCAATTTTCTAAATACTGATAAACACTTTAATGGCGGCCGCAAAAGTAAAAAATGGCAGTAGCTAATAATCTTTTTTTAATTTTGTAAATAAATTTTTTTCCATTTATCACTTTTTGTGACCGTCTTTAAAACCTTTTGCGATCGCCAATGGCGGTCGCGAATGCTCTTTTTATTTTTTATATATATTTTTTAATTTTTTTTTACTATTTGTGACCGCCATTTCTGCCTTTTACGACCGCTATGGCGGTCGCTAATGCCAATAACTTTTTTTTAAAACCTATTCAAATTTCACAATTTATTTCCTATTTTTTATATCGGTATTTGTACCTGAATACATTATATATCTACAACTAAAACAATCAATTAAAAATACTAATAATAAAACAAAGTATTATATTAATAACATTTAAAATATTACAAAAGTTTGAACAAATTATAATCATTACAAATACAGTTTAAAAAAAAAACAAACAAAAAAAATATATTTGCTGGGCGGGGTGCCGTGATCAATCCAATGCTCTCAAACCTGAAGATAAAAAGGAAAACAAATATTAATAGTTAATTATAAAAATAGGCAACATATAGTATATATAAACAAAATCAAGTATTAAGTGCAAAATTTTGAAAATTAAACCAACGTTTCAACTATATAAGCAATCCGAGAGTCGAAATCTCGAGCCGTCAGTTCCGGCAAGTCAAGAATGATTATGGGCTCGTATCGTGCTGGTTTTCGATTTTTTCGGGGGCCGTTTCGCGTTACGGACCCCCGGAGGGCTGTTTTCTGGCCGGGAGTCCTAATTGCGAGCTGTCAGTTCCTACAGGTCACTCTACCCTCGAGCGAAGTGCTCATGCCGGTTTTTGAATTTTCTGGGGGCCGTTTTGCGTTATGGTCCCCAGGCGGGCCGTTTTCTAGCCCAAGTGCTGGAAAATCCGATGTTTTCGCTCGTAATTCTCTAACCGGGAGCCCTATTTGCGAGCCGTCAGTTCCTACAGGTCACTCTACCCCTGAACGAAGTGCTCGTGTCGGTTTCTGATTTTTCCAGGGGCCGTATCGCATTCTGGATCCCCGGCGGGCCATTTTCTAGCCTAAGTGCTGAAAATCCGATGTTTTTGCTCGTAATACTCTAACCGGGAGTCCTAATTGCGAGCCGTCAGTTCCTACAAGTCACTCTACCCTCGAGCGAAGTGCTCGTGCTGGTTTCTGATTTTTTTGGGGCAGGTTTCGCGTTCCGGACCCCCGACGGGCCGTTTTCTAGCCTAAGTGTTGGAAAATCCGATGTTTTCGCTCGTAATTCTCTAACCAGGAGTCCTATTTGCGAGCTGTCAGTTCCTACATGTCACTCTACCCTCGAGCGAAGTGCTCGTGTCGGTTTCTGATTTTTTCAGGGGTCGTTTCGCATTTTGGAACCCCAATGGGCCATTTTCTAGCCTAAATGTTGTAAAATTCGATGTTTTCGCTCGTAATTCTCTAACCAGGAGTCCTATTTGCGAGCCGTCAGTTCCTACAGGTCACTCTACCCTTGAGCGAAGAGTTGTGCTAGTTCTAGATTTTTTCGGGGGCGGTATCGCGTTCCGAACCCCCGGCGGGCCGTTTTCTAGCCTATGTGTTGGAAAATCCGATATTATCGCTCGTAATTCTCTAACCGGGAGTCCTATTTGTGAGCCGTCAGTTCCTACATGTCACTCTACCCTCGACAAAGTGCTTGTGTCGGTTTTTTATTTTGTCGGGCGCCATTTCACTTTCCGGACCCCCGGCGGGCCGTTTTCTAGCCTAAGTGTCGAAAAATCCGATGTTTTCACTCGTAATTAATTCTCTAACCGAGAGTCCTATTTGCGAGCCCTCATTTCCTACAGGTCACTCTACCCTCGAGCGAAGTGCTCGTGCCAGTTTTGGATTTTTCCTGGGGCCATATCGCATTCCAGACCCCCGGCAGGCCGTTATCTCGCCTAAGTGTTGGAAAATCCGATGTTTTTTATCGTAATTCTCTAACCGGGAGTCCTATTTGCGAGCCTTCAGTTCCTACAGGTCACTCTACCCTCGAGCGAAGAGTTGTGCCAGTTCTAGATTTTTTCGGGGGCGGTATCGCGTTCCGAACCCCCGGCGGGCCGTTTTCTAGCCTATGTCTTGGAAAATCTGATATTATCGCTCGTAATTCTCTAACCGGGAGTCCTATTTGTGAGCCGTCAGTTCCGACATGTCACTCTACCCTCGACAAAGTGCTTGTGTCAGTTTTTTATTTTGTCGGGCGCCATTTCACTTTCCGGACCCCCGGCGGGCCGTTTTCTAGCCTAAGTGTCGAAAAATCCGATGTTTTCACTCGTAATTAATTCTCTAACCGAGAGTCCTATTTGCGAGCCCTCATTTCCTACAGGTCACTCTACCCTCGAGCGAAGTGCTCGTGCCAGTTTTGGATTTTTCCTGGGGCCATATCGCATTCCAGACCCCCGGCAGGCCGTTATCTCGCCTAAGTGTTGGAAGATCCGATGTTTTTTATCGTAATTCTCTAACCGGGAGTCCTATTTGCGAGCCTTCAGTTCCTACAGGTCACTCTACCCTCGAGCGAAGAGATCGTGCTAGTTTCAGATTTTTCCATTGGCTGTGTCGCGTTCCAGACCTAAGGCGGGCCGTTTTCTAGCCTAAGTGTTGGAAAATCCGATATTTTCTGTCGTAATTCTCTAACCGGGAGTCCTATTTGTGAGCCGTCAGTTCCTACATGTCAGTACTCTACCCACGAGCGAAGTGCTCGTGTCGATTTCAGATTTTTTCGGGTGTCGATCGCGTTCCGGACCCCCGGCGGGCCGTTTTCTAGCCTAAGTGTTGGAAAATCCGATGTTTTTTATCGTAATTCTCTAACCGGGAGTCCTATTTGCGAGCTTTCAGTTTCAACAGGTCACTCTACCCTCGAGCGAAGAGCTCGTACTGGTTTTAGATTTTTTCGTTGGCCATATCGCATTCCGGACCCTCGGCGGGCCGTTTTCTAGCCTAAGTGTTGGAAAATCTAATGTTTTCGATCGTAATTCTCTAACCGGGAGTCCTATTTGCGAGCCGTCAGTTCCTACAGGTCTCTCTACCCTCGAGCGAAGTGCTCGTGCCGGTATCAGATTTTTTTGGGGGCCGTATCGGGTTCCGGACCCCCGGTGGGCCGTTTTCTAGCCTAAGTGTCAGAAAATCCGATGTTTTCGATCGTAATTCTCTAACCGGGAGTCCTATTTGCGAGCTGTCAGTTCCTACGGGTCACTCTACCCTCGAACAAAGTGCTCGTTCTGGTTTCAGATTTTTTCGGGGGCCGTATCATGTTTCGAACCCCCGGCGGGCCGTTTTCTAGCCTAAGTGCATCTAAATCCGATGTTATTGCTCATAATTTTCTAACCGGGAGTCCTATTTGCGATCCGTCACTTCCTACAGGTCACTGTACCCTCGAGCGAAGTGGTCGTGCTAGTTTTCAATTTTTTCGGGCGCCGTTTCGCATTCTGGACCCCCGGCGGGCCGTTTTCTAGCCTAAGTGTCAGAAAATCCGATGTTTTTGCTCGTAATTCTCTAACCGATAGTCCTATTTGCTAGCCGTCAGTTCCTACATGTCACTCTACCCTCGAACGAAGAGCTCGTGCCGGTTTAGGATTTTTTCATTGGCCATATCGGGTTTCGGAACCCCGGCGGACCGTTTTGTTACCTAAGTGTTAGAAAATCGATGTTTTCGATCGTAATTCTCTAACCGGGAGTTCTATTTGCGAATCGTCTGTTCCTACAAATCACTCTACCCTCGAGCGAAGAACTCGTGCTGGTTTCAGATTTTTCCGTTGGCCGTATCGCGTTCCGGACCACCGGCGGGCCGTTTTCTAGCCTAAATGTTGGAAAATCCGATATTTTCGATCTTAATTCTCTAACCGGGAGTCCTATTTGCAAGCCTTCAGTTTCAACAGGTCACTCTACCCTCGAGCGAAGAGCTCGTGCTGGTTTCGGATTTTTCCGTTGGCCGTATCGTATTCCGGACCCCCGGCGGGCCGTTTTCTAGCCTAAGTGTTGGAAAATCTTATGTTTTCGATCGTAATTCTCTAACCGGGAGTTCTATTTGCGAGCCGTCAGTTCCTACAGGTCACTTTACCCTCGAGGGAAGTGCTCGTGCCGGTTTCAGATTTTTTCGGGGGCCGTATCGCGTTTCGGACCCCCAGCGGGCCGTTTTCTAGCCTAAGTGTTGGAAAATCCGATGTTTTCGATCGTAATTCTCTAACCGGGAGTTCTATTTGCGAGCCGTCAGTTCCTACAGGTCACTCTACCCTCGAGCGAAGTGCTCGTGCCGGTTTCGGATTTTTTCGGGGGCCGTATCGCATTCCGGACCCCCGGCGGGCGGTTTTCTAGCCTAAGTGTATCTAGGAAACAACAGCATAGAATTAACACATTATTCAATACTAGATAGAAGTTCTGTTAGGGTTTGTCTTTGATTATTTAGGTGCAATTACAGAGGGCCCAATCTCATATTGAGACTGCTAACCATCATATTGTACTATAACTTAGGATAATACAAAGTTTTAACAAAAACAATGCATTCCTATTATTTTAAGTCCTGTCTGAGCCCTATCCCATCAGATTGGGTGGCATGTTCCTTGAATAATGCTGCAAAAAAAGACCTAGGTTAAAGATCATGGGCACTTTCAGCCAATGGTGCAAAAATAAATGATCTATGTAACTACGTTTGTTTGATGCATGTCACTTATGTTACATGCCCCTCTACATATAAATTAGGACTGAGTCACTTTTATCATAGTGATATACCTCATTGAATTGATTATATGATCAATCCAATGGTGCACGACACATTGAGACTCCATTTGGAGCACATATCACTTTCCACATGATCGGACAGTGGGGGTCTACATGGGTTACTGCCATCAGCCTAGGATCATATGTCTACTTTAAATAGTTTAATGGCTAAGATTTTTAATTGGATAAAAAAAAGTTGGAAGTCACCTGGGGAAGTTCAGGGAGAGTAATGGGGTTCAAGGTCGACATGAGAGGCTGCTGAATCATTGACTGTCGGAAGATTTCCTGTGGCCTGCTCATGAAATCCTGAAAAAAATAATGGTAATGATCACTCATATATTAGTGAGAAGGTCCACTCATGAAACAGTAAGAATTGGCCATGGATAAGCTGTGCTGCTATATACTACATGCTCATGTTACAAGCATATCTCAACCACAGTGAAATCATACAATAAGGACATCTTTGGCGCTGTTTGGACCACTAAAGTGCAGGTAATTCAGTTTACATGGAGCAAAAAAGTGGCTTACTCAGATATTTCAACTTCACAATCATTGACTATCTATAGAGGAGTGTTTTGTAAGATTGTGCTGGTGTGTGTCATGCAAATAATCAGCAGGGCACAGGGGAGTATCTACCAGCTATTGGAGCTCATGTCATGTGCCAAATATGTCATAAATTATAGAAAAATAATATTCAGGATTACAAAATACCATCAAAGACTATGTAATATACAGGACCCTCAAATGATCAATCTACATCAATGCATTTTTTGGCACATATATAGCATATCTAACTTAAAATGATCAAGAATGTTACCTCAGAGGATCAACCTAAAGGCCTGAAAGTAGTGCTTCTCGTGCCTCCTCATATTGCTCTAGCTACCAATTAGCAGTAAAATAATACATTAATGAAATATTGAGCAAAACCACATCATGACCATCTAACTAAAATGAATAAGAAAGTCATTCCTGTCTGGGCATTTACTGAAGGTGAGCACTTAAGGAACATACTTTGGGAAAAAAAGAAGAAAAAAAGAATGAAAGTAATGGATAACAATTGAGGATAAGGGAATAAGTAATGGAGAGCAATAGTACATGCAAATCTATTGCTTCAGGAATTTTTGAAGTATAGCTTGGATGACACAATTGACAACTAATCAAATACAAATGAATAAGAAACTAAGTACAAGGAAACAAAAACATAAACAAAAAAATAAAAAACTAGTTACCTGCATATATTTCTTGTAGATTCGCTTGGTTACTATGTTCTTGGATTCATCAAAAAATGTGAGAACTTCTCTTCTTTTAAATCATCTCCTCCCTGCCACAGCCCCTGCACGCTGCCAACTACTTCTTCCTCCACTTTACCATTACCATTGCAAAATAAAAATTCATGCTAACATTCTACTACTCACCAACATTCAAATGCCAATGAAAAATTAAATATTCAAATATTCTTACAGCATTAAAAGCACTTTACCATTACCATTGCAAAATAGATACACATGCTAAAAAAAGACACTGTTATGACATTCCAACACCTGCAACATTGTTTAAAAAAACTACATGCATCAGTTTTTAACATATAACAATCTCCGACTCTGCATCCATTTTTCTTCAATCCTGCATTAAAAAAGGGCAAGATTAAGATACAATTAACGTGAACTGCACAACGAGGTTTAATTTTTTCTAAAGTCTAAACAACCTTGACCTTTTTATTTAACTTTTGAACTTTTTTTTAATGATCTCTTGTAATAATACATTCAAAGAACAGAGGATAAAGTGTGGCATCTCTATAATAATGGATGAATGTAACTCACCGGAGCCCGTTTGCTCAGTGATTGTATACAGAGGCTAATTAAAATATTGAATTAAAAAAAAATAATTATACCTGGTCAGGATCAGTCGAGCCTGCTGGATCATGACTGCCCTCTCCAACCGAGTCATGTCTCGCTCTATAGCCGCTGCCAGCGTCAGGTGCCTGTAATTATTTAAAATATAGTTAAAAACAATTTAAAAAAATTAACATAAACATTGATACATCAATGACATAATTGACAATTTAAATGTACAAATTTATTTGTTACTAACCTGAGTAGTGGGTGGTGGGTCTGAAGTGAGCGGGCCGCGACTCTGTGAAAGACAAGCCCCCAGCGCTGCCATCTCGGCCCTCATCTCTACCCTCACATCAGCTGTCACCTCATCCCTGATCGCTGCCTTCATGGACTGCAGCATCTCCTCAACCTCCTCATGTGTACGGAAGCGCAATCCCTGGGAGGAGCTAGCACTGGATGACTCCGCTCGTGCGATGTGCGAGCGTGGAATGCCCGACCCATACATGAGCGTGTATCCGTGCCCGTCCCGGCCAATGACGGAGTGGAATATCTCATCCCTCCTTGATGGCAAACTACGCTCCTCCTCGGGCAACTCCTCCAGGCTGGGCCTGCGTGTTGATTCATTTAATATATTATTATGCATAACAGGACATAGTAATAAACGAATAATTTAAGTGGTTCAATATAAAAACTTACGAGGATAGCTGCAACCTTCGGATGGCGAGGATCTCGAGAAAGCATCCAAACGGACATCCTGTCGCTCAGATCGCCCTTGGAACGCAGCTGTTTGGTTGAGAGTTATATTATTAGTACAATATCATACAAAATGACGAAAATATAAATTACATATACGATCTAATTTTTTTACCTCATGGCGGACCTGCGTGATGTGTCGAGTCCCCAACCTGTGTGCGGGACCCTGCATTGCGCGGTTCCGCGCATTTGTATCCGCCACTCTATGTTTTCAATATTTATCAGTTAATTTTTCTTAGTTACGATAGTCAGTAATAAATCGTTAAAATGAAATATATATACAACTTTCTCACCTTTGCCTCCTCGCTCGTCCAATACCGGACGAGCTGAGTCCACTAATCCGGGAGAATGCCCCTCGGAACTCGCTCAAGTATGTCCGGGGCATCCTGGTGTGGCTTCCAATGCTGCATTTTCATCTTATTTTTATGATCTTTCCACATCTTTCGGCACTTCGACATGCAAACTGGCCGGAAGAGCTCAAGACATGCCCTCAAATTGTCCTGCAGAGGATAGATAATTTTTACTCAGTTATGGTTTAAATTGACACATCCTGCGAAGAAATGTTATATTATTACCTTGACCTGACTCCATATACGATCTAATGCATCCACAGGGAATGCCTCCCAATCAAGTGTAGTAAAAGGGAATGCATGTGGATCCCAGACCATATGTCCTAACTGGCTAATAAGCTGACGAGCATGCAGACCCACCGGGTGGTACATCTCATCAAATGACACGTCAATGGGATGACCGAAATTCCACGTCCGGATCCCTCTCGCAGGGCCTCTCCCCCTGCTGGTAGATGGGCCCGTGCTCACAGAATCTGTTCAAATTAGAGATAATATAATTAAATTAAAATAAAATAATTTGCTAGAATTAAAATGTTTTAATTAAATAAACTTATACCAGTCTGTGTATCGGTTGATACAAGCCAGGATGTAGAAGCTGGCGCAGTAGCTAGCACCGGATGAGAGGTCGATGGCCTACTCAGTGGGGCCATCGAACTGGGCTGGGTAGAACCCAATGTAGGTCTAGAGTCCCCTGATGACGTACTGGCCTGGGCCTGGCGTAGTAGCTCGTCCATTGTCAGCGGACGATCTCTCCTCTTTCGTCCTGACATATCTATTCAAATGTTTGTAAAATAAATTAATTTAACGAGATAATTGAAATTAATATTTTTTTATTCTTATATATTTCATGATCTTGAGATGTAGGTGATCTTATGAGTACTGCCGAGGCAGTGGGCATGAGTACAAGCGACTAGAAAAAATAGATGGTTGGGTAGTTGTAATAAAAGATAAATGAACGTGAATTCGTGGTACTGTTTATGTTTGAGAGATGCTACATTACTTGTCTTGCATAATTTATTAAAGTTTTCTTGTGTTTTTAAAATTTATTGTGTTATTTATCATGCAAATGGACTTGAATGTTTATCACTCGGTATCCACTGACTCCTGGATCGCCGCTTCTAGGTAACCAGAACCTAGAGACTGAGGAATATAATGGTGACCAGGAGATAGCCTTTGGCATGCGTACTTGAGAGGACGGGATCATCTAGAATATTGAAAAGCATTAATTTTCTTTTACTGATTTAGTTAGTTCAAATAGATTAGTTAAAGATTGTGATGGTTTATTTATCCAAAGATGGTAAATTGCTTTGATGAGTAAAAGGTGGATTTTTACTTGAATACATGTTCAAGTTATTTAGTATGAAATGCCTAATGCCTTATGTGAATTTATTTGATTTATGCATGGTGAATATTCCCTATAACTATAAGTTACCATCTGGAATCTGACGGGGCCTTAGAATTAGGGTCGTGACCTCCTCCGCTTGCACAGATAAGATATACCGGCATAGTAATACATTCTAAATTAATCTATATTTAAATTAGACAAACTTCTTTGGAAAAGGAAAATACATGTTTAAATATAAAACAGTGGACCAGCACAGTAATACATTCTGAATTAATAAATATTTAAATTAAACAAACTTCTTTGGAAAAGGAAAATACATGTTGAAATATAAAACAGTGGAATAGGTTTAACCAGGAAGACATACCTGTAACAACTATAACAAGAATAACAGTGAATGCAATGCTGCCACCATCATACCATCCTTGTCCAATGCCCTAAAATGTTTTTTAAAAACAAAGTTCAAAACCTTCACTCTGAAAAAACGAAAGTGAAAAAAAAAAGTACAACAGGCAAAATGGAAGTGATTAAAATTAGAAGTGTTGCCGAAGCACCAAAAAACCGCAAGGGAATGCTAAGCATTCATATGGAAGCATTGTAGCTTTTATATTCTCCAAAGGTGGGAATCAAAGGTTCCAAAGAGGAAAAGTTGTTTACAATTCAAACAACTTCTAATTATTTGTCAATTGTCAAGCATTACTCAAGAGTCAAGAAGCCTCCTTATTGAAGGTTCGAATTCAAGTGTGCAAGAACTTAGAGTCCAACCTTGGAAACCAGCGTATCCAGCTAGTTAAACAAGTTCTAACTGGAGTCTCCTTCGATGACCTTACACACTTCAAGATCGATTAATGAGCTAGAAAATACATGGGCTGAAAGGGGAGTTAATAGACAAGATGTTATGAGAGTTCCATTTTCATAGTCTTATCTCTTTTTTTAAAGGGGGTTGGCCATCTTTTGTACTACTCATGAAGATATTTGGTATTGTTACAACTCTTATATCATAGATTTTTGTGATTTTTCATTGCCAAACGAAAAAAAAAAGGAAAAAAGAGATGAGAAAGATCTTGATGGGTCCCACATTATTGCTAAAAGGATTGAAAGCTAATTTTATTTTATTTTTTTTAATTTAAGGCCATATTACATTTGATAAAGTATCTTTCTAATGAGCCCAAGATAATGCACCATAACAAGTTATGGCCCATTTAGATATAGCTTTCATCAGAGTTTTAGGTTTTCAGAGTAGTTCATCTCAACATAGTTTTTTCTATAACCTTGAGTTAAAAGAATGGTCAGTCAACATGTATTGTATATCAGCCATCAGATGTATTAGGTAATAATTTACCAATGCAGTCGATACTTCATTTTTATTCAACTTTCTTTTTCCGTTTCTTCAGAATGTTTTTATGTGTCCATTTGTTAAACCTAAAATATATAGTGTATACAGATATACCCTTCAATTCTTTGTAATTTGGTTGGTAATAACTCTAATGTTTCAGATAACTATCACATTGTACACTTCAATTTTTAGGCTTACCTGTATCCACATGACACAATAGGCACTAGGCAGTACTAGTGCTGGATAATGTTTACTTAATCCATTATAGTATGTGGTTCCATTAGTTCTGCTTTTCGGCATAAAAATGTTAGAAAGGGAAGTGAATAGTAATAGATGTGTCAGTTTCTAATTCTATATGTTCTAACTTCTGAAGAACAAAAGTAAAGCAAGCATTTAACTAGTAAAGACCTTATGAAGAAGTGATAACAGACATGACAGTCATTGAGTTACTAAAACTATGGTTACAAATAGGCTTGGGTATACCCAAAACAGGTGTTGTGAAAATAAGTCTATTTGTTTGTTCTAAGGAAGGGAAGCGTCAACTTGATAAACGAGACCATGGATGTTCTAAGTAATACCCAACCAAAACCAACCTTTTATTTAGGCTGTCCTCTCTCCACTCTGATGATGCATGGATGGAAATGTTTGAGGTAGCTTTCAAACAGTAAATGCAAAGGATTTCAGTTACTTGCATATGTAGGTGCAGAAAATAATGACCCACAATAAGGAGGTGCCTTATAGGACTTATCCGATGATGATGGTGATTGGAAATGTCTGGATGCCGTCCGAAAGCCTGAAAGAGAAGAGAAAACGATCAAAGGACCCTGGCCTGGGCGGCGCAAGGCTCTCCGATGCCAAAGTCAGTGTGAGAACTGGAACAATGGAAGGAGAGGGAGAAGAGAGACAGAGTAACGGCTCTGGGTATGAAAAATGGCGTACCTTTGATGGTGGTTTGAGCCTCTATTTATAGAGTTTGGAACGTATCTTTGGGAGATATTGTGGTGTGGGTCCCATGATTCGACTGGGAAGTCACGATCAGCCCACATTGCATTAATTGCGGTCCAATCCAGCCCACTCTGCATTAAATGCCCGTCGGGTCCAGCCCACTTTGCATTAAATGCACGTCTTGTTGGGCCAGGTCGTGTTGGGCGCTTTTGGCGGTAGGGGTACCAGCGGATCTGCCCTCGGGCCCTGCCCTGATGTGGCCTTAGCCGCTGGATGCCGCCCTGTCAGGGATCTGGCGAAGATTGTGGGCGGCTGGATGTCGCGTCTGTCCCACTGGCTCGTGCCCCTATCCCTCCACGTGCCTGATGACGTAGGGGATGAGGGGCGCAAGTGAAGGTTCTCTCTTGCTTCGGCTTCTGTCCTGGCTTCCTCAGCCGAGGTGGAGCTTTCTTCTGAGATGGCACCCGGGGTGGCTCAGCCGAGGTGGACCTCCCCGCCGAGATGGCGCCCGGGGTGGACCAGTTCGGCGCTAGTGGCCCGGAGATGCTTGACTTCGGCTGAGGCCTCTGTCCTGGTAGCCGGCGTGAGATTGGTGCCACGTGGATGAAACGCGGATGGCACGTGAGAATGCTTAGCCTCATCTGATGGCTGTGATTAGCTTAATCCTGTGGTTCTGGAAATCTCCCCACACAATTGCCCCCTAGCTTTTGACCTCTGAAGTGTGCTAGCCTTTAGGGGTTGAAAGCTAGAAGAATCCGTCTGGGGATGCGGTGATTATTACCTGGTGTCGCTTCAACTTTTCATGCCTGGTGTCGCTTCAACTCTTTTGAAGTAATAAATGCTCTGCCCTGTTCGTCTTGGGGACCGAGTTGACGGCTACACGTGTAGCTTCTGCGCTGATTGCGTTGTCTTAATGATGGGACGGGCACGGGCTTTGAAGTGTCTCTTCGAATTCGGAGGCGGTACCCAAATGAGGGTTCCCCTTCTATAAATAGGGTCGTCCCCTTCCTTTTCTTGCTTCTGATTCCTTTCGCCTTCGCCTTTACTTTCGATTTCTGCTCTGGTGCCTGAGATCTGTTCGAGGAAGACGACCGTAGAACGCGCCCGGATCTGCTCTCGATCTGCTTCTTCGTCCCTGTAAGTCGCTTTGTTCTTCTGTCTGGTTCTTCTTGGGGTTTTTCGATTTCTAGGGTTTTTCTTCGTCGTCACCCCTTCTAGACATGGGCACCCCTAGATTCAGGGTAGATTCCGATGAGGGCTTAGCCGAGTTTAGGGCTGCCTTCAATATTCCGGAGGGGGTCCTCCTAAAACCGGCGGACCTTGCCGACGCTGCCCTGTATCGCTGCTACGGCGGCTGGATGCCGTTCCCTCTGATCTCCGTGATCGAGGGTGGGGTCAGGTTTCCACTGCACCCCCTGCTTAGGGCCTGCCTTAGCCTTTGGTCCCTCGCCCCGGGCCAGTTGATGCCCAATGGCTACAAGGTCATCATGGGCACAGCGAAGCTGAACGAGATCTTGGGGACCAACCTAGGCCCTCACGACATCGAGGATACATATGATATCTGCAAGGCTGGGGAGGGAAGATACTATCTCCGTGTGAAGCCGCAGCGAAGGGGCTTCGTCCTAGCCTTGGAGGATTCAAGTAAGAATGCTGAGGAAGATTTCTTCTGTGTCTCGGGGGACTGGGAGTTCGGCCCAGGTGAAAGCAGGAGGCTGTCGGTCCCACGTCGCCCTGGGGAAGTCCCAAGTAATCATCACTGCTTTTCTTCTTTTTGTTTTGCTCACTTCATTGATGCCGAACTGATACTCTTTTTGTCTGTTGAGCAGAGGCGGGTGCAAGGCGACGCCGAGCTGTTAGCGAAGGTTGGAGGAGGAATACCGACGACATCAACAAGGTTGAACGGTACAAGGGGCACGAAACCAGGTCAGCTTGGAAGCTGCTCGGGTATACGCCGAGGTATCGCGGCCACTACCAGAGGACCGGAGTACCTGAGGTGGACGAGACACACCCTGACCGTCCAACCGTATCAGTTGCGGTGTTTAGCGGGGTCCCCTTGACCGATCCCGTTGCCGACCGAACTGCGTCTGGTGCTGAGGCGTCTACTTCTGATCCGGAGCTGCCGGACTTGACGCAGATAGTGGACGCTTATCTCTCTGATCGAGGAGAGGACATGGAGGGAAGCTCGAGGGAGCATGCTGTCAAGGATCTGGCTGCTAAGTTTAGGCAGAGGTCAGTGTCCTCTGGAGCCCCGTCGCCTGCCGGTACTCGTGCTGCTTCGGGTCCCATGGGCGCCGGTGCTCCCTCTGCTCCTGCCCAGGCTCCGAGCGGGGGAGCCCGGCGACGCTCGCCGGACCGCTCGAAGGAGGGGTCCCCGCCCAAGAAGAAATCCAAGGCGGGGGAGAGGAGCTCGAAGGCTGATCTGCAGTCGAAGGGCAAAACTCCTGAACGAGCCCCTGGGTCCAAAGCTCCATCCGAAAAGGGGGGCGAGAAGAGCGCGCCGAAGGAAAAGAGTGCGCCAGTCAGCAAGTCGGCTGTTGGTCCAGCGCGCGAGCCTCTCATCTCGGCGGGGCAAGGGTCCGGATCGGCCTCCGGGCCCCGAATTGCCCCAGCACCGTGGAAGCCGAGAATGGAAACGCAGCCCGGCAAACCCTTGAACGTTGGAGACCGACTGCTGGGGAACGCCGAGGTGATCGGGGCCCTTGCCAAGGCCTGTGCTCTGCCTCGGGATATGGAGGATCATGAGAAGTTTGATGACGAGAGTCTGATAATGACAGCGATCCAGGCGGACCTCCTGGTAAGTGTCTCCTGTGTATTCTTTCGAGTGGCCTAGCTTGGCTGTTCCTGTTTTGATTCTCCTCTTTTCCCTTGCAGAACGTACAGAGGCTCCTAACCGTGTTAGGAAGGAGGGATAGGAATGCTGCGAGGATGACCCGTCTGGAGTCTGAGCGGGAGAAGCTGAAGAAGGAGCTGGACGAGCAGCGGAAGGGAATGGAAGAGCTCAAGGTGGCCAGTGCTGGAGAGTCCGCTCGGTTGGCATCGGCTCTGACTGAGGTCGCCGAACTCTCGTCCCGGGCCAACCATATGAAAGGCGAGCTTTGGACGAAGAACAAGAGGATCTCCGAGTTGGAGTCGGAGTTGGCCAGGTTGAAGTCTGAGTCGACGGCTGAGGTAGCGAGGTTGCGAGGGGAGGTATTGGCCGGTCGCGCTGAGAGAGAGAAGCTGGCAGCGGCGAACGCCGAACTGGAAAAGGAGAAGGCCTCTCTTCTGTCCGAGGCCCAATCCGCCTTCCAGAACGGGGTGGACCGCGCCACTGAGCCGTACGAGAAACAGGTGGAGGAGATCACCTCCATTCTGTTCGAGGAAGGATGCCTGGCCGCACTGAGACGTGCGGGGGTCCCTGAAGACCACCCGGTCTATAAGGACCTGCCGAAGTATGCGGACCTGGATCCCGAGCCGAGCTCCGCACCCGCAACTGAAAGCGCTCCGGTCGAAGTCCCTGTAGCTGAAAACGCCCCGGCCGAAGCTCCTGCTGCTGACGACGCTCCAGCTGCCCCCGGTTTCGAGCGATGCCCCAGTCGCCAGCGAGGCTTTGGCCGTGCCTCAGGGTGAGACCTCTTCCGATCCTGGTACGGCTGAGGTACCAGTCGAAGCCCCTTCTGCCAGCGACGCTCCAAGCGAAGTCCCTGTCTCGGCCGAAGCCTCTGGCCCCTTGGGAACGGTGATTGATCTGGTCGAATCGCCGAGACCGGAGTAGCTCTATCTCTTCTCATGTAACATTTTTGCTTCTCAGTTTTGTAACACTTTGCCTATTCAATGAAAGTCGAGCTTTTTCATTTTGCGCATTTTCTCTTTGCCTTTGTCTCTCTTTTATTTCTGGATGTGCATTGAATGGTATTGAATGCCTTTACTGTGTGGCATGGCCCTTGAGGTAGAAAGAGTCAAACGGTCCTCGTAGCTGTCAGTGCTGACTCTCCGTATTCTGGAGACCGTAAATAGCAATAAACATGGTGGCACGGCTGACGAGGGAATCGGACGGATGTCTCCACGTGGCGCCATAGGGATCGCTGGTCAACAGTCGTGCATCCCCAGTAACGCGTGGGAGACTTCGCCCTCATAACTTATTTCGGAGACCGAGCCCTTCTTTCGGAGACTGAGTCCTTCTTCTTCCTATAAATAGGGATGGCAAGCTCGCCATGGGAGAAGAAAAGAAACGGAAGTAGGATAACTTAATCCACTTAGCTGTAGGAACCATGTCTGACAGACATTCTGTAATCTTTGATCCGGGGGGAACCTTTGCGCCTGTGGACGGCTTTCTCCAAGGGGGAAGTCCGTCGTGGTCTGCGCGCTCTCTGAAGGAACTCCCCGTGGACCACGCGCTCTCTGAACGCGGGTTCACGGCCATCCGTCCCTGGCCAGACAGAGTGAGGATGCGCTGCAACGCAACCGGGGGACGATGGCGCATTCTCGTCCGACACGGCCCTGCGCGTCCGTCGTACGGAAGGCGGGATTGAGGTCCAGGGCCTCCAAATTGGAGGGGCTGTGCGATGCTTTGGTCTGACCAGCCAAAGTGTATTGTACAGCCTGGTGAAATTCAGGATCCCTGAGAACCTCCAGGCAGCGATCCGGCGTCCTCGAGCCTTCTGCCTGAAGAGTCGGTGAAGATCAGAGTCTCCCAGTTTTCGCTTCATTTTCTGTTTTCAGAGGACTGCGATCCTCCTTTCTGTACTTTGCTTTCTGTTCTGTAATTCTTGAGATGAAGCAGTTTACAATGAATAAAATGCCAAACTGTGTACAATGCTCTTGCATCGTCTTCTATTTTTCTTGCACTGTTCTGGAACACTGTTTCTGTGTTGTGTTGAGTGCTGGCACTGACCTCGGCCGAAATGGCTGGCTTTGGCCGAAGTGGCTGGTCTTGCGCCGAGGTGGACCCATGCCGTGGCCGAGAGTGAGTTCGGCATGGCCTTCTGAGGGGTGTATGAACCCGGACTTCAGGAAACTGACCTTGGCCGAACTGCCCTGCGCCGAGGTGTGAGGGGTTTATGAACCCGGACTTTAGGAAACGACCGAGTGTAGGAACTCCAGGCCATTTCCAGGGCGTATGTACCCGAAGTGTGTCCAAGACACGGGGGCTTTAGGAAAGGCTGAGTGTAGGAACTTCAGGCCATTTCCAGGGCGTATGTACCCGAAGTGTGTCCAAGACACGGGGGCTTTAGGAAAGGCTGAGTGTAGGAGCTCCAGGCCATTTCCAGGGCGGATGAACCCAAGAGTGTGTCCAAGACACGGGGCTTTAGGAAAGGCTGAGTGTAGGAACTCCAGGCCATTTCCAGGGCGGATGAACCCAAGAGTGTGTCCAAGACACGGGGCTTTAGGAAAGGCTGAGTGTAGGAACTCCAGGCCATTTCCAGGGCGGATGAACCCAAGAGTGTGTCCAAGACACGGGGCTTTAGGAAAGGCTGAGTGTAGGAACTCCAGGCCATTTCCAGGGCGGATGAACCCAAGAGTGTGTCCAAGACACGGGGCTTTAGGAAAGGCTGAGTGTAGGAACTCCAGGCCATTTCCAGGGCGGATGAACCCAAGAGTGCCGAAATCAATTAGAGAGAGATGACAAACTGATGACAAGGCGAAGGCTGCTTTTATTGATTCTGAAATTCATTACATCTTTTAAAAATAAAATTTCTTCAGGTGGGATGCATTCCATGGTCTCGGCAGCGGCTTGCCTTCTAAGTCTTCAAGCTTGTAGGCTGACTTTCCCGCCAGTGAGACCACTCTGAACGGGCCATGCCAGTTCGGGGCAAGCTTCCCCTCGTTCGGCTCTTTGTCAGCTGGCAGGGTCTTCTTTAGAACCAGCTCTCCCGCAGAGAACTTTCTTTCTCTGACATTTTGATTGTATGCCCTGGCTAACCGCTGCTGATAGTCGGTCAGTCTCAGGGCTGCTGCTTCTCGTCGCTCGTCTGCCAGCTCCAGCTCCATTGCCAGGTTTGTCTCATTTCGGCCTTGGTCGACCAGCTCCGTCCTCAGGGTAGGAAGGCCGATTTCCAAGGGAATGACCGCCTCCATCCCGTAGGCCAGAGAGAAAGGTGTTGCCGAGGTGGACCTCCTTGGAGTTGTTCTGTATGCCCACAGCACGCTCGGAAGCTCCTCTGTCCATCTGCCCTTTGCCTTGTCCAGTCGCTTCTTCAGGCCGTCCAGGATCACTTTGTTAGAGATTTCTGCCTGGCCATTACTCTGTGGATATGCCGGAGTGGAGTCATGGTTTCTGATGCCATGCTCTTGGCAGAAGTCTCTGAAGGACTTGGAGTCGAACTGAGTCCCGTTATCCGAAATCAGGGTCCGGATGTTTTTCCAAACGAAGTTCCTGGAGTCCCTGTCCGTGATGGAAGACAACGGTTCAGCCTCTATCCACTTTGTGAAGTAGTCCGTAGCCACTATCAGCCATCTCTTGTTCCCTGGAGCTCGGTGAAGAGGCCCCACAATGTCCAGGCCCCATTGAGCGAAGGGCCATGGGCTGGAGAGGGGACTCAGATCCTGTGCTGGCTGATGGAGGGAATGGGAGAACTTCCGGCATTTCTCGCATTTCCTGGCGTAGACCTGGGCGTCCTTCTGCATGTAGGGCCACCAGTAACCCTGGCTGATTGCTCTGTAGGCCAATGACCGACCTCCTATATGGCTGCCGCAAATTCCTTCGTGGATCTCGTACAAGAAGTCGTCCACCTTGGTCGGGTGGACGCATTGGAGGTATGGACCTGTGAAGGACTTCCTGTAGAGTTTGCCTTCGGGAGAGAGCCAGAACCGAGCTGCCTTGAGCCTGATCTTGTGGGCTTCAGTCTTGTCCTCGGGGAGCTGGTCGTCCTTCAAGTAGGCGACGATTGGATCCATCCAGCTGGGGCCGAGTTCAACACAGAGGACAAGCCGAGATGAGTGGAGTTCTAGACTTGACCTTGATACTGACCCGACCTCGATGGTCCTCTTCTTTCCTGCTTCGACAGCGGAGGCCAGGTTTGCAAGCGCATCTGCGTGCGTGTTGGTATCTCGGGATATTTGCCTGACCTCGGCTTTCTGGAATTGGGAGAGTAGTTTTTTCGCAAGGGCTAAGTAGGCCGCCATCCTGTCGTCCCTGGCCTGGTAGTCTCCAGCGAGCTGGCTAGTTACCAGTTGAGAGTCGCTGAAGATCTCCAGATGCTGGGCTCCGAGGATTCGGGCGCTGTTCAACCCTGCAATCATTGCTTCGTACTCTGCCTCATTGTTTGTAGCTTTGAAGTCCAGGGTGAAGGCCTGCTCTATGACCAGTCCCTCTGGCGATTGGAGAACTATGCCGGCGCCAGCTCTCTTGGAGGTGGACGACCCGTCGACAAAGATCTTCCATGCTGAGGTGGGAGACTGCTGGACCTCTGTTTCTACTGGCTCGTGCCCTGTGCCCCCCAGTGCCGTGCCGAGCTGGGTCGGAGCCGGGTTGGGGGAGACGAATTCCACTATGAAGTCTGCCAGGATCTGGGCTTTGATCGCAGTTCGGGGACGGTACTGTATATCATACTGCCCCAGTTCAACTGCCCACTTTGATATGCGCCCTGAAAAGTCAGCCTTCTTGAACAATGAACGGAGTGGGTGCTCCGTGATCACCACAATGGTGTGGGATTGAAAATAATGGGAGAGCTTGCGGGAGGCGGTGACGAGAGCCAACGCAAGCTTCTCCAATAGGAGGTACCTGGTCTCGGCATCGAGCAGGGTCTTGCTCGTGTAATAGATTGGCTTTTGAACTCCCTCGTCCTCCCTAATGAGGACGGAGCTCACTGCGTGATCCGAGACCGCAAGGTACAAATACAGGATCTCCCCCAAAGTTGGGGTGGAGAGTAATGGTGGTGACATTAAATAAGTTTTGAGTGCGGCCAATGCCCGGTCGCACTCAGGGGTCCACTGGAACTTCAAATTTTTCTTTAAAAGCTGAAAGAAAGGCCTGCACTTATCTGATGACCGGCTGATGAAGCGGTTAAGTGCTGCGGCCATTCCTGTGAGCCTTTGAACTTCCTTCGTGGTAGAGGGACTCTGGATGCCCTGGATGGCAGTGATCTGGTCCGGATTGGCCTCTATCCCCCTCCGCGTTACCAAGCTGCCGAGGAACTTGCCAGAGGCTACGCCGAAGGCGCACTTGGAGGCGTTTAGCTTGAGCTTGTACGCGCGAAGGATGTCGAAGACTTGGCCGAGATCCGCCAGATGGTCGCTGGAGCGCACAGATTTGACGACCATGTCGTCGATGTACACCTCTACCGATCGGCCGAGCTGGGCCTGGAACATTTTCGTGACGAGGCGCTGATAGGTCGCCCCCGCGTTCTTCAGCCCGAAGGGCATCACCTTATAGCAGTAAGTGCCGCGGGGGGTGATGAACGATGTTTTCTCCTCGTCAGGCTCGTAGAGCGGGATCTGATGATAGCCCCGGTAGGCGTCAAGGAAGCTCATTCGGTCGTGACCAGCGGTGGCGTCGATCAGTTGGTCAATCTTTGGGAGGGGAAAACTGTCCTTAGGGCAAGCCCTGTTCAAGTCGGTGAAGTCCACGCACACCCTCCACTTGCCAGTTTTCTTCTTGACCACCACCGTTTTGGCCAGCCATACCGGGTACTGGACTTCCCGGATGGCTCCTGCTTTTAGCAGGTTGTCGATCTCTTCGACGACCGCATCTGTCTGCTGCAGCCCGGTCCTTCGGGCCCTCTGCACTACCGGCTTGTGGTCGGGGTCGACATTGAGCTTGTGGCACATGACCTCAGGGTCGACCCCAGGCATTTCGCTTGGGCTCCACGCGAAGACGTCCACATTCTGCATCAAGAACCGAGAGAGTTCGGCCCTTTCTTCGTCTGGCAGCTGGGTGCCAATCAGGAAGAACCTGTCTGGGTCTGCCGGGTCTAGCCTGACCTCGGCCAGGTCCTCGATGCTCTTCTTCTCAGGGTCCCGGCCGATCTCATCGAGGCCTTTCTCGAACTCGGCCAGGTCCTTCACTGCTGGGACTGCGGCCAGCATGCACTGCCTGGCCTGCTGCTGGTCTCCCTCCACTGTGATTACTTCCATCTTGCCCTCCTTGTTCTCAAGGACGAACTTCAGCTTTTGGTGGAGGGAAGAAGGAACTGCCTCTAGCTTGTGGAGCCACGTTCTGCCCAGAATGACATTGTAGGGAGAAGGGGCGTCCACAACCAGGAAGTCGGCCAGCACGGATGCTCCGCCAACTCGGGTTTCCAAGGTGATCCTACCCTTGGGATAGACTGGCGTGGCGGATAACCCTAGCAAGGGTGCTCGGACCTCCGTGAGGTCTGCTTCGGAGAGTTTCATCCTTTTGAAGCAGTCGTAGTAGAGGACCTCGGAGGAGCTGCCGGAGTCGACGAGGATCCTCTTCACGGTGAAGTCTCTCAGCTTCATGGTGAGGAGCAGGGGGTCGTTGTGAGGGACCTGGATTCCCTCTAGATCTCGATCCGAGAACGAGATGGCGGGTCGGTCGCGGCGGGCTCTCTTGGATGCCGGAGCGAGTTCGGCTTTCATTATTTCTTTCCCGTGCGCAGCCCGCCTGGCTTCGGCACGGGCCTGAGAGCTTCCCCGGGATGAGGAAGCGGGAGCTGAGGACGCCAGATGGATCACGTTGATGATCTTCTCTGAGTCCTCGCTGTCTGGAGCCTGGGCCGTGCTCTGGTGAATTCGGCCCTCGCTGCCGCCGGCATCACCCGCCTTGATGAACTCTGGGATGTGGCCTTCTTCGGCCAGCTTCTCTAGATACTCCTGCAAAGTCCTGCAGTCTTCGGTCTTGTGCCCGCTGCCCCTATGGAAGGAGCAGTGATCTTGCTTCGGGCGCCTTCGGTGGGTTCATTCTTCAAGGGCTGAGGATACTTGAAGAACGGCTTCGACCTGATCTTGGTCAGGAAGCGGTAGATCGGCTCCTTGAAGACGACGTTGACGCTCTGACTGGCGCTGGAGGGAGGTCTGGGCTTCCAAGTGCCCCCAGACCTGGACGACGAAGGCTTCGCCGAACTGGAGACCCAGGCCCGCTTGGGCTCCTGCTTCTGGGAGGGCCTCCCGCCTCTCTGCCGAGGTTGGCCACTCTTCTGTTCGGGCTCCGGATGCCCGTCCTGATCCCTAGCCCGGATCTCGTCTTCCTCCCGGGCGATGAAGCGCTTCACCCGGGACATCAACTCTGGCATGGATTCTGGGGAGTCCCCGGCCAAGTCTTTTCGCAAGTCGTTGCCGGGGATCAAGGCGTGCTGGAAGGCGTAGATGGCTATCCCTTCCCTCGCGCCCTCGATCTGGCTGTGGACCGCCTAGAATCGCTGGGCGAACTTGGCGAGGGTTTCGCCCTGCTTCATTCTCAGGGCGAGGAGGTCCCCTTCCTTCTTGGGGATGACAGTGTAGGCTTGGAACTTCTTCAGGAAGGAGAGCTGGAGCTCCTTCCAGCTGGAAACCGACTGCTCCGGGAGAGAGCAGAACCACTTCAGGGGGAGGTCACCCAAACTGGAGGAGAAGATTTTGCAGTTTAGGTGACCCTCGTTCCCCCAGATGGACATCTTTTGGGAGAAGTGTCGGAGGTGTGCAGAGGGGTCGGACAGTCCGTCATAGGGGACGAACCGCGGGACGGAGAACTTTCTGGGCAAGGGGGTGCGCTCGATCTCTTTTGTGAAGGGCGAGCCCCCCAGATCAGTGTGACCATAGATTTGCTTCTGGTCCCGCATGTCCAAGTTGTGCTTAAGAGCTAGCCTGACGCGTTTGTCGAACCGCTCCTGCTCGTCGTCCTTCTCTGGAATCTGAACTCTGGACTTTCGCTTGGGGTGGTTCGGACTGCGATGGCTATGAGCTCGGCCATCGCGACTATGGTGACTCCGGCTGTTGCTCGAGCCTTCGTCACGAATCTGGCTCCGTTTGTGGTCCAGATGATTTCTGAGGTCCTCGCGGGGAGGCTGGGCTGCCCTGCTGGGGGCGTCCTTTTTCCCTTGAGGCTCAGAGACTTGCCTCAAGGAGGCAGTTTGCGCTGCCCTCAGCTGCTGCTGGAGCTCGCGTATCATCTGCTCTTGCTTCTGGAGGAGAGCAGCTTGGGCTTCAAGAACCTCTCCAGTGGCAGGGGGTTGAGCGTGGCGCGTCTCTCCTACGGCAACAGCTTTATCTTTGCGGGGACGCTCGCGCCGGCGCTCGTCGCGCCGGGGTGGCACGGTTTCGTCCGCTGAGAGCGAGGCCTCGACTTCCTCTTGGAAGGGGATCTCGACAAAGAGTTGGGAGCCCAGGCGACCCTCGCCTGCGGATGTGCCTTGGACCGTTCGGGACCGTCCCTGAGGAGGGACGTCCGTTGACGGTGCTAGCCGCTCGAGGATTGCCCTCGAGGACTCTCCGCCCTTCTTAGCTTTCGGTGGCATGGCTTCTGAGAGATTAAGGTTTAGAAAGATTGTTTGGAAAGATTTGGAGAAGGTTGGGAAGGCTGGGATATTGCTTTCCCACAGATGGCGCCAATTGTAGGTGCAGAAAATAATGACCCACAATAAGGAGGTGCCTTATAGGACTTATCCGATGATGATGGTGATTGGGAATGTCTGGATGCCGTCCGAAAGCCTGAAAGAGAAGAGAAAACGATCAAAGGACCCTGGCCTGGGCGGCGCAAGGCTCTCCGATGCCAAAGTCATTGTGAGAACTGGAATAATGGAAGGAGAGGGAGAAGAGAGACAGAGTAACGGCTCTGGGTATGAAAAATGGCGTACCTTTGATGGTGGTTTGAGCCTCTATTTATAGAGTTTGGAACGTATCTTTGGGAGATATTGTGGTGTGGGTCCCGTGATTCGACGGGAAGTCACGATCAGCCCACATTGCATTAATTGCGGTCCAATCCAGCCCACTCTGCATTAAATGCCCGTCGGGTCCAGCCCACTTTGCATTAAATGCACGTCTTGTTGGGCCAGGTCGTGTTGGGCGCTTTTGGCAGTAGGGGTACCAGCGGATCTGCCCTCGGGCCCTGCCCTGATGTGGCCTTAGCCGCTGGATGCCGCCCTGTCAGGGATCTGGCGAAGATTGTGGGCGGCTGGATGTCGCGTCTGTCCCACTGGCTCGTGCCCCTATCCCTCCACGTGCCTGATGACGTGGGGGATGAGGGGCGCAAGTGAAGGTTCTCTCTTGCTTCGGCTTCTGTCCTGGCTTCCTCAGTCGAGGTGGAGCTTTCTTCTGAGATGGCACCCGGGGTGGCTCAGCCGAGGTGGACCTCCCCCGCCGAGATGGCGCCTGGGGTGGACCAGTTCGGCGCTAGTGGCCCGGAGATGTTTGACTTCGGCTGAGGCCTCTGTCCTGGTAGCCGGGGTGAGATTGGTGTCACGTGGATGGCACGCGGATGGCACGTGAGAATGCTTAGCCTCATCTGATGGCTGTGATTAGCTTAATCCTGTGGTTCTGGAAATCTCCCCACACAGCATATACACTCATTTCCCACTAGGATTGCTCAAGAAACCATGACAAATATATACCACACAAAGAAACCCACCTAAGCAAATGCAACAACCTCACATCTTCCCCATACCCCTTTTTCACAATTTTAAGCTCAGCCATATTTTCCCAATCACACTAATTTTGACATCAACAAACACTGAAAACATCAACAAACCATATGAACTTACCATCAACATTCCCCCAAATACATATATGATGAATTTTTCTAAAATGTTAATGTCATCTATCAAATGAAATCCAAAACAACCATCAGATCTAAACCTAAACAGACCTTGAAAGAGAATGGAAGGATGAAAATTGAATTACCTAAGCAGAAACCATATCCACTAAAATCAATCAATTAAAATGTAAACAGAAAGCATGGAAAACAGCAGCAAATAAATAAATAAATAACTTACCTGCAAGTAAAAAAAAACCCAGAAGTGGATTTCCCCTTCTGACAAGTAGCAAGAGGTGATGGTCGATTTGGAAAGGGAGGCAGCATAGCAAATCGGCCAATGTCACAGCACCTGCACAGATTCACGCAAATCCGGTCTAGAATCCGATGAACACAGGATCTTGGGGCGGGAGGGCAAAGTGCAGAGCGAGAGGGAGAGGGAGAGAGAGAGAGAGAGAGAGAGAGAGAGAGAGAGAGAGAGAGAGAGAGAGAGAGAGAGAGAGAGAGAAGGAGAAAGAGAGAGGGAGGGAGAGAAATAGAGAGAGAGGGAGAGGCAGAGCGAGAGGGAGTGAGGGAGAGGGAGAGAAATAAAGAGAGGGAGGGAGGGGGAGAGAGAGACCGAGGGGCGGCTCCGGCACAGGGAGCGAGAGAGAGATTTTCGGTGGCGGCTCCGGCGCGCGAGAGGGTAGAGTGCAGAGCGACAGGGAGAGGGAGTGAGGGAGATAGAGAGAGATAAATAGAGAGAAGGAGGGAGAGGGAGACGGATAGGGAGGGAGGGAGAGAACCGGTGGCGGCTCTGGCACAGGCGGGCTCCGGTCGCTGGTGCGGCGGGACTCCAGATCGCTGGAGCAGGGAGTGCAGAGTGCAGGATTGGAAAAGGGGAAAAAAGTGGGAAGGAAAAGTGGTTCGCGGGGGATATATATGGCTTTAGCGACCGCCATCAGCGGTCGCTAATGGTCCTATTGGCGGTCGCTAATAGTCCTTTTTGCGACCGCCCCAAGTGGCCGCCCGCTTTCTCATCCGCCAATGCCTAAATTTCTAGTAGTGAGATAAGGCTATTTTTCTAGATCTTGATTGCTTTGAATTAATTGACCGATTCTTCCTTGATTTGCTCTTGACTGGGTCATATCTTCTTTTTTTATGCTCCCCTGCAACTTGAGCCTAGGTGACTGAACAAGGCCCAGTTTGGAACACAACATGAGAAAGTGCAGCTTGGGCAATGATTTAGTAAACAAGTCGGCAAGCTATTCTGATGAGGAGATGAATTTGGTGACAAGAGACCCAAGCGCAACTTTTTCCCGAACATAGTGGTAGTCCACTTCAATGTGTTTAGTTTGAGCATGAAATACAGTATTTACTATCATGTATAAGGCACTGAGGTTATCACAGTAGAGTATTGGTGGAGTAGAAATGTAAGCGCCTATATCTCATAGAACATAGGAGAGCTATGTGAGTTCAGCTGCTGTGGAAGCCATGGCACGATACTCAGCTTCAGCGCTAGACCGAGCCACAGTGGGCTGCTTTTTAGCGCTCCAAGAAATACGTACATGTGTTGCCAAGGAATGTGCAAAAACCAGTAGTTGAACGGCGAGTGGAGGGACATCCAGCCAATCCGATCAGAAAAGGCAGAGAGAGTGGGAGAGCCTGATGAGAATATTTGAATGCCTTGAGTAGTGGTTCCTCGCACATAACGCAATATACTTTTAATAGCTTGAAAGTGTTAAATCAAAGGTTTGGCCATGTGTTGACAAACATAATTGACACTATAAGAGATATCGGGTCTTGTTATTGTGAGATATTGAAGACCACCAACAAGACTTTAATAGAGAGTGGAATTGGAATAATCAGCGGTGAGGGAATTGAGTGATTTTCTGAGGACCATTGGGGTGGAAGTTGGCTTGCAAACACTTAGATCAACACGTGCCAGAAGGTCATTTGCAGAAAATAGTGTCACAATAGTGAAGAAAACCCAAATCTTTCATAGCAAACTCTGTCCCTAACTGTTTAATGAACCACTCAAGAAACTCCTTGCAATCGCCTGTAATAATCATGTCATCCACATAAAGTAGAAGGATGATAATGTCACAATTGTTGCGACAAATAAACATAGAAGAGTCAGCAGTGCTATAATAGAATCCATGGGTAAGTAGAAAACCACTGAATCTTCCAAACCGAGCCCTAGGAGCCTGTTTAAGGCCATAAAGAGCCCTTTTTAGGCGACATACATGATTCGGGTGAGTGGAATCAACAAAGCCCGACGGTTGTTCCATAAACACTGGCTCAGAAAGATAGCCATGCAAGAATGCATTTTTCACATCCAATTGCCGAATATCCAAATTATTCATTGTAGCAATAGTGAGTACAAGACGTATACTACCAGGCTTGATGACAGGTGAAAAATTTTCTGAGAAATCAAATCCCTCAATCTGATCGTACCCTTTGGCAATAAGGCGAGCCTTGAGACGTTCAAGGCTGCCGTCAGCTTTAAGCTTGGTCTTATAGACCCACTTACTGCCAACAATATTCATGATATGATGACGAGGGACTAATTCCCAAGTGTTATTTAGACTAAGTGCCTGAAGCTTTTCTTGCATAGCAATGGTCCAACCAGGATCACGGAGAGCGGATTTGATAGTTTTGGGTTCAGCTGGTATATTTTTCACAACAAAATGGGCATAGCGAGGGTTAGGCTTTACAATACCAACCTGGGAGCGTGTGACCATTTTATTTGTGGCAGGTGGTGATGGTGGGGCAGGGGATGGTGAAGGTAATTGATTACCAACACATGATTGACTAGATATGGAACGCAATTGTAGGCAATCAACACCATGAAATGGAGGATCGGCCCCATGCTCCTCTTCCTCAACCCTTGTAGAATCTGAGTGATATAAGCCACTCGAGGATTCTGCGGGAGGAGGGATCAAACTAGGTAATGTAAGGGGCTGGTTGGACTCAACTTGTAGGGTAACAATAGGTCCATGAAGAGAATGGTTGGGCATTGCTTGTTGGGTAGCCATAGGTACATGAGTAGGCTGGGTGGGCTCTTCTTGGTGAGTTGTTGTGGGCCCATGAAAAAGCTGAGATGTGGGACGTGAAACAGCAGGGTCTTTAATGTCAACCCATTCGTTGAAGGTCGTTATATCCCATGGTCCCTGAAAAGACATATGCAACTTTTGTGGGTTAGCAAATGGGAAAAATGACTCATCAAACACAACGTGTCTTGAAATGTATAGACACCCAGTTGGTGGATAAAGATAGTTGTAGCCTTTATGATGAGTACTGTAGCCCAAAAACACGCATGGAAGAGATTTGGGACTGAATTTATCCTATGCATAGTCTCTCAAATATGAAAAGCAACGACTTCCAAACACCCTAAAGGACTCAAAATTGACTTTCTTATGAAAAGTAGATGGTAGTCTATTAATTAAAAAGACTGCAGTTGAGAAAGCATTTACCCAGTATTTCCTTGGAACACAAGCATGATTCATCATGCTAAGGCCTAACTCAGTAATACTACGATGCTTTCTTTCAGCTAGACCATTCTGAGAGGGTGTGTGAGGACGTGAGATATGATGTAAGATCCCTTTTTTTTGTCAAATAGGTCTGAAATTTTCCATCTAAATATTCCCCTCCTCCATCGGATTGAAAAGTCTTTATCTTCTTATCAAACTATTTTTCCACTAATGCTTGAAAATTTAAGAAGCATTGAAAGAAATCAGATTTTCTAAGCAGTGGATAAAACCAGGTAAACCGAGTGCATTCATCTATAAAAATCACATAATAGCGATGAGCAGTAACGGATAAAGTAGGCGCAGGTCCCCATAAATCAGAATAAATAACAGATAAAGGTTCATTACTAAAGTCCCTGGAAGAAATAAACGGTAAGCGAAAAGCTTTTCCTACTTGACAACTTTCACAAATAGCACCAAATTTATTCCAACTACTTATGCTTATAGCAGAGGATTTATTTAAAAAGTGAACCACTTTATTTTGAGGATGCCCGAGCCGCCAATGCCACACATTTTCTGGAACTGATCTATGTCTATTTGAAAAGAAGGCATGTTGATGATGTGTATCCAGAGTATATAAATCCCCTGTACTAGTGCCCTTCATCACTGTTTGTTGAGTGTCCCTGTCCTTTACCACAAAACCACCATTTGAGAATTCAAAAACACAGGGATAGTCAGTTGTAAATTGACTCACAGATAGGAGATTCTTTCTTAACTCAGGAAGTAAAAGAACATTGCGAATTTCAAATTTCCCATTGAGAGTATTTAAAATTGCATCACCCATATGAGTAATCTTAAGAGTAGTTCCATCTCCAATCATGATAGAATCTTGTCCATTGTAGTTTTGAAAATTAACCAAGTCACCTGGATCTCCAGTCATATGTGCGGATGCGGCAGTATCGGGGAACCAGTCAGCATCCTGACTATTCCCAATCGTCATCGCAGCCAGTGCTTTAGGAATGTCATCTGGAGTATAAGTTTGATTGAACCTGTGCCAACACTTAATTGCAGGATGTCCACGCTTTCCACAAATTTGACAAACAATATTAGTAGTAAAGGATTTGTAAGAATGAATCTTAGTAGGCAAGACTTCTTGAGTTTTGTCACCACTTAACTGTTCTGCCCTGTTATGTTGTCCAATTGGAACAAAACCTTTTCCTTCAGATGTGAATTTTACCTTGTTAGACTGTCCTCATTTTTTATTTTTTTCTCCATTGTTGGTATGTTGACTGTAGGTGCAGAAAAATAATGACCCACAATGATCAGGGTGCCTTACAGGACTTATCCAAATGTAGAACTTAACCTGCTGCCTGAAAACCTGAAAGGAGGAGAGCAAACGGTCAGAGGACCCTGGCCTGGACGGCGCAAGGCTCACCGATGCCTAAGTCAGTAGGTAAATCGACGGAAGGAAAGGGAGCTGAATGACAGAGTAATAGCTCTGTTATTTTTTTAGTGTGCATACCTGTAACGGGAAGTGTTGCCTCTCTTATAGAAGAAGATGCCTACGTTGCATGGGGTGGTTAATGATGACGCCTTGACTTGTCTAGAGGCGTCATCATGTCAGCCCACCATTCATTAAATGTGGGTCCGATCAGCCCACAAAGTAATAAATGCCAGTCGGGGTCAGCCCACAATGCATTTAATACGTGTCGTCTTGGGCCAGACCGTGTTGGACGCCTTCGGCGGCAAAGGTACTCTTGGATCCTTGCCTTGATTTGGCTTTATCCGTTGGATGCTGCCTTGTCAGCGATCTGGCGAAGATTGTGGATGGCCGGATGTTTCGTCTGTCCCCCTGGTTCGCGCCCCCACTCTCCCACGTGTCCGATGACGTGGGGGGTGAAGGGCGTGAGTAGGGAGTCTCTCCTCGCTCCGGCTTTCATCCCTACGCCTTCGGCCGAGGTGGAGCTCCTAGCCGAGGTGGGCACCTGGGCATCCGAGCTCGGCGCTAGCGACCCGAACCTGTCTGACTTCGGCTGAGGTCCATGTCCCAACGGCCGTGGTGGATCTGATGCTGCGTGATTGGCATGTGGAGGACACGTGAGGCTCGTGAGAACGCCTGGCCCCCATCGGATAATTGTGATTAGCATAATCTCGGAGTTTTGGAAATCTCCCCACACAATTGCCCCCTAGCTTCTGACCTTGCGAGGCTCGCCAGCAAAGTGAGGTCGGGAGCTATATGACGGGGAGCTTTCTCGGGATTGTCTCTCTTTGGGTGGTTGAGGCAATAAATGGTATCTGCTAATTAATGTCGAAGATGTATCGATGGCTCCGCATGGCATCCTTTGATTGGTTGCCCGGTCGCCTCGGTGTTGCGCGCGCCGTTCTGTCAGGGACGTTTCCAATATTTGAAATGATTTGCGCGGAGCCCCAGGAGGCGTCATTTAGCGCGCGCAGCTAGGGTTTCTGAAGGTGGGGTACTTTCTGCTATATAGAATGCAATCGAGGCCTGTTTTCTTCTTCGTTTGTCATTCTGAATCAGGGGAGAATAGGCTACTGCGAGGGAATTAATCTGAGGAGTGGTGCGCTCCTGAGGGCGAGTCTCTTTGCTGCCCAGTGTCTTCATCCTGCTTCCGTAAGTCTCCTTTGCCCTGCTTCCCTCCTGTGGGTTTCTCTGTCTTCGGATTGGGGTAGGAATGGGAATCTATAGCCATTGGTTAGAGGGTGAGGCAGTGATCGAGGGCTTTAGGTCGACTTTTAGGGTTCCCGCTGATGTCCAAGTTAGGGGTGCGGACCCGAACGGCATCAACCTTCATGACTTCTCGAGGGGTTGGATGCCGTTCCCTTTAGTGGCCGTGACGGAAGGCGGGGTCCGATTTCCCCTTCACCCCCTTCTCAGGAGATGTCTCAGTCAATGGCGCCTCTGCCCTTGCCAGCTGCTACCCAATGCTTTCAAGATTATGATGGGCACGGCTAGGTTAAACGAGGTTTTGGGCATTAACCTCGGCGTCTTCGATATCGAGGACGTATATGATATATGCAAGTCCGGAGATGCTTATTATCTCCAGGCTAAGCCAGGCCGGGATGGTTTCATCCGATACTTAGAAGACTCGAGCAAATATGCCGGAGACGATCTTATGTATGTCTCGGGCAACTGGGAGTTTGGGGTGGCCGACATCGATAGAGGCTACCTAGTCCCCTGCCATTTCGGAACTATTCCAAGTAAACAACCACCCCCCCCCTTTTTTTTTACTAACGCCTCTGATCGTTGCAGCTTTGAAGGAGAGAAAGCAGGCCGCTCGATACATCTGGAAGAGGAACGAAGCCTCGCTCCGTCTGGTAAAGCGGTACGGCGGCCATGATGGCAAGGCGGCCTGGTCGCTGCTAGGGTACCAACCGAAGTATCGTGGGTACCTACGAGGCACCGTAGAGCCGGTTCGAGACGAAGGTGCCGCTCCTGGGGACGGACGAGAACAGGCCGATCCTAGAGTGCAGGCCACAGAGGGGCCTTCGCGAGCGTCGTTCGACATCAGGGCTACGTCTGGTGCCTTTGCTTCTACGTCGGGGTTGAGACCTCTCCAGGTTTCGGGAGCGGAATCGAGCCAGATCGCCCGACCTCCCTCGCCGAGCTCTGAGATTAGGCGCGCCAGACGCTTGTCCTTTGAGGATCTTGAGACATTGGCGCTTGGAGTCGAGGATGCCCGAGCTCCCCAAGAGCCTGCGAATCTGGTTCTCCCTGAGCCTCCTTCCCCGAGCGCTCGGGTAACCTCCCCTGCGACTGCGGTGGAGGCTCCTACGCCCCCTAGCCCCGCCAGTCTAGAGGTTCGCTCGCCCCCAACTGAGGTCGGGCCAGAGGAAACTCAGCCGCTGAAAATTCCAAGAACCGATGCGGGTCCTAGCTCGGTTGCGGCCTCGCTGCCCCAGGGCCCACCACTGTGGGAGCCGAGCTTTATGCTCGGACCGGGGAGGCCAATGACGGTGGACGATCGTGTCCTCCACAAGATCGATCCCCTGGTTCTCGAAGCTCTCGGGCGAGCTTGCGCCCTGCCTCGAGACATGGAGCAGCTAGACAGGTACAGCGATCAGAAGCTGATTCTGTCGATGCTGCAATCTAACTTCACGGTAAATTTATCTGCACCTCTTTATGTTACCCGGCCGTTTTGCATCCAGAGTTTCCTAACTTTTATCACGGGTGCCCTGTCTCTTCAATAGGCGGTGCAGAAGACAATGGTTGTGGCTGACAGACTCTGCAAGTACAGCATGGACGCTACCGAGCTGACCGTGGAGAAGGATGTGCTTCGGGAATCCCTGGACGCCGTTACCCAGAAACTGGCAAGGGTGGAGGAAGAGTGCGCGGCGAGGCTTGGACAAGCGAGGGAAGAAGCCGAGGCAGAAAGAACCAGGGTGGCCGAACTCGAGGTCTCCATCTCGTAGATGGAGGAAGACTACGCGGCCCTGCTTCAAGCTGAATCCAAAAGAGCGGATGAAGCTGAGGCGAAGCTCGAGTCAGAATGCGATGCTGCGTTTGAGGATGCCAGAGCGCAGGTAACCACCTACTATAAGGAGAGAGTCCTCGTCGTGAGGGACAAGGCCTGGGTGAAGGGATGGCGCGCCGGCCTGAAGGAGGCCGGGGCTTCGGAGGACCACCCTTCCTTCCGAGATCCCCCCCCCCCCCCCCGTTTCCGCTTCCGATGCCGAACTCAGCCCCTCCAGCCGGCGAAGCCTCTGGCGCTGCAACCCGCATGCCTGACCGGGCATGACCTCGGGACGGTCCTGTTGCCTCTGGCCATGGAGAAGGCTTTCTGCGCTTTTGTAGTAATTTTCTTCTTTTTTTTTACTGTATTTGCCACGCAATGTAATGAACTAAAGACTTCTAATGCAAATGAGAGTTTCTCCAAATGCCTTGTCTCCCCTTTAGCAATCGAGTGCCCTTGTTCTCAAATATGTGGACTCGGCAGGAGTGGACACCGAACTGCCCCCAGTCTAGCTTCGGGCTAGGCCAGCAGGGGTGCCGACCCCTTTTTGTCACGCTTTTGCTCCCGCAACCCGTCTCTTGTCTTTTCGAACTCGGCCTTTCCATGTTTGTGGCTGAGTGCTTTTGGTGGCGTGACGCGTGAGTCGAGTTGGGGGGAGTACCGGGAGATCTCCTTAGGTATTCATGCTGGCGGTATGGCCAACGAGGGAATCGAGCAAATGGGTCCACGTGGCGTCATCAGGATCGCTGGTCAGCACATAGGGAGACGTGCATTCCATGTAGGGCGCGGGAGACCTCGCCCCATTATTTCTTTCGAAGATCGGGCCCTCCCTTTTTCCCTATAAATAGGAGAGGTAGGTTCGCCATGGGAGAGAGGACTTAGACCGGAGGCCCTCCTTTTCTTTTGCCTATCACTATAATGAGGACCTTCTCACTTCCGCCCTACGCTCTGGCAGCTTGGCTCTGTAGGGGTCCAGGAGCTTTCGACCTGGGCGAAGCCCCTGCGCCAGGAGACAGTGTCCTCCGGGGGGGAATTGCCTGTCGTGGTCTGCGCGCTCTCTGAAGGGGGTCTCCATGGGCTACGCGTTCTCTGAACGTGGATGCTCGGTGGAGATCCAAGCACTAGCAGTGGACCAGGGGCTCAGGCTTTCTGGCAAATCTTGTTCTGGCCAACCAAGGCGCAGAGCAGAGCCCCTGGCACTGTACACCGGAACCAAGTGCCCCCAGGCCGTGGGGGGCCTTGTTTTCATCCCAAAGGGCTCTGTTTTGGGACCCTGCCGCAGACCCTTTCTCCTGTGGGATGTCAAGACCTCGTGGCAGGATGCGAGAAGCCTTTCGGACGGAGGTCTCTAGTTGGCGGACGGAGTCAGCAAGAGTGGTTTCGAAGCCCACTTTCTTCTTCTATTTTCAGAGGACTGTGAGCCTCATTCTTGTATTTTGTTTTCCTTCCTGTAACCTTTGTAATCGAAGCAATTCAGTGAATAAAAAGAGCAGACTTTGCGCTCATATGATCTGTGTACAAATTTCCATATTCCTTTTTGCTTTTCTTGCGCTGTTTTGTAACACTTGTGTTTCTACGCTACTTTTTTGCACACCAGTGCTTGCACTACTCTTTCGAAAACTGGCATTGGCCGAGATGGACCAGCTCTGGCCGAGATGAACCGTCTTTCGCTGAAATAAACCCGAGTTCTCGAGGATCTCGGCTGTGCGAGTCCGAGTTTGGGAATGGTCCCGAGGGGTGTGATCCCGTAATTTAGGAAGCGGCTGGTCGTATGAATCCGAAGCCTCTCCCGGGGTCATGAGCCCAAATTTTAGGAGTTGGCTGAGTGAATGAACTCGCAGCCTTCCAGGGTCAAGGACCCAAACTTTAGGAGACGACTGAGTGTATGAACTTGGTGCCTTCTCCAGGGTCAAGGGCCCAAACTTTAGGAGACGACTGAGTGTATGAACTCAGTGCCTTCTCCAGGGTCAAGGGCCCAAACTTTAGGAGACGACTGAGTGTATGAACTCGGCGCCTTCTCCAGGGTCAAGGACCCAAACTTTAGGAGACGACTGAGTGTATGAACTCGGCGCCTTCTCTAGGGTCAAGGACCCAAACTTTAGGAGACGACTGAGTGTATGAACTCGGCGCCTTCTCCAGGGTCAAGGACCCAAACTTTATGAGATGACTGAGTGTATAAACTCGGCGCCTTCTCCAGGGTCAAGGACCCAAACTTTAGGAGACGACTGAATGCATGAACTCGGTGCCTTCTCCAGGGTCAAGGACCCAAACTATAGGAGACGACTGAGTGTATGAACTCGGAGCCTTCTCCAGGGTCAAGGACCCGGAACCGCCGAACTCAGATAAGGAGAGATGACACAGATTGATGGCAAAAGCTGCTTTCATTGATTCTGAGACTCATGATACATCTTTTCAAAAGTAGAATTTCTTCAAATGGGACGCATTCCACGGTCTCGGTAATGGCTTGCCCTCCAGGTTTTCAAGCTTGTAGGAGGATCGTCCTGCCAGCGAGACCACCCTGAATGGGCCATGCCAGTTCGGGGCCAGCTTTCCTTCGTTTGGATTTCTATCGCCTGGCAAGGTCTTCTTGAGGACTAGCTCCCCCACGGAGAAACTTCTTTCTCTGACTTTTTCATTATATCCTCTTGTTAGCCGCTGTTGGTAGTCAGTCAACCGTAGGGCTGCTGCTTCTCGACGCTCGTCCGCCAGGTCGAGCTCCATTGCTAAATTTGTTTCATTTCGGCCCTGGTCGACCAATTCTGTCCTCAGGGTGGGGAGGCCAATTTCCAAAGGAATGACCGCCTCCATCCCATAAGCCAGAGAGAAAGGGGTTGCCGAGGTGGATCGCCTAGGAGTTGTCCTGTACGCCCATAGCACACTGGGAAGCTCCTCTACCCATCTCCCCTTTGCCTTGTCTAATCGCTTCTTCAGGCCGTCCAGAATTATCTTATTGGAGATTTCGGCCTGGCCGTTGCTCTGCGGATACGCCGGAGTGGAATAGTGATTTCTGATGCCGTGCTCTCGGCAGAAGTCTTTGAAGGATTTGGAGTCAAACTGAGTCTCGTTGTCCGAAATCAGGGTCCTGGGGATGCCGAACCTTGTTATGATGTTTTTCCATACGAAACTCTTGGAATCCCTATCCGTGATAGAGGATAGCGGCTCAGCCTCTATCCACTTCGTGAAGTAATCCGTTGCAACGATCAGTCACCTCTTGTTCCCCGGCATGGTTTAAAATCTCGGTATCGGTCGCGGTATCGGCCGGGCCGAAAAACTGATACGTCGCGGATATCGGTCCGTCGCGGATATCGGTCCGTCGCGGTCGTCGCGGTGTGAATTTTTTTTTAATCCAAAAAAATCTGAAAAATTATTCAAAAAATCCAGAATATTAGAAAATGTTGGAAAACAATATTTTTTTCCATTAGTAACAATAATAAATCAAAATCTCGGTCACCTTAAGTTATGAGTCCTGTCTGTATCGCTGTTCGCTTTATTCTCCAGTATTTTATATAATGCAACCATTATCGATGCTCATGATCAATAAGATGAAATATCATAAATCTGACATAATGCAACCACAATTTTTGGCAAAAACTCATACTTTTTTGTTCCAAAAGTATAGATCTATTTTAAACTAATACATTATCAATGCATTTGAACACTAATGTGAAAAAATGTAATTGATTTCAAGAAAAGCCCCAAATTCTGGAAATAAAAAAATTTAGATTTACACTTTAAAATACTAGATCTAGGGGAAAATAAGTGAGTAACATCGAATCTAACTCAATATAAAGCCTTTTGGTTCATGAATTAGCATATTACACAATCTTTACTACTATATCATTCCAAACATAATTAAATAGGTTTAATATCATATCTAGTAGTTTATGATAATAATAGACATCCAAGCACAAAAAAAAAAAGAAAGACAATTAGCAAAAGAGTCCTAGGTATCATGGTCAAGTAGATCATTTTGTTTTCTTGAATTTTGATTGTCATTTATCTAAAACATGCGCTTCGCAGAGGGGGTCCGGGGGTATCCCCCGGACTTATGCAAATAATGACCCACAATGATCAGGGTGCCTTACAGGACTTATGCAAATGTAGAACTTAAACTGCTGCCTGAAAACCTGAAAGGAGGAGAGCAAACGGTCAGAGGACCCTGGCCTGGACGGCGCAAGGCTCTCCGATGCTTAAGTCAGTAGGTAAATCGACGGAAGGAAAGGGAGCTGAGTGACAGAGTAATAGCTCTGTTATTTTTTTTAGTGTGCATACCTGTAACGGGAAGTGTTGCCTCCCTTATAGAAGAAAATGCCTACGTTGCATGGGGTGGTTAATGATGACGCCTTGACCTGTCTAGAGGCGTCATCATGTCAGCCCACCATTCATTAAATGTGGGTCTGATCAGCCCACAAAGTAATAAATGCCAGTCGGGTCAGCCCACAACGCATTTAATACATGTCGTCTTAGGCCAGACCGTGTTGGACGCCTTCGGCGGCAAAGGTACTCTCGGATCCTTGCCTTGATTTGGCTTTATCCGTTGGATGCCGCCTTGTCTGCGATCTGGCGAAGATTGTGGATGGCCGGATGTTACGTCTGTCCCCCTGGCTCGCGCCCCCACTCTCCCACGTGTCCGATAACGTGGGGGGCGAAGGGCGTGAGTAGGGAGTCTCTCCTCGCTCCGGCTTTCATCCCTACACCTTCGGCCGAGGTGGAGCTCCTAGCCGAGGTGGGCACCTGGGCATCCGAGCTCGGCGCTAGCGACCCGGACCTGTCTGACTTCGGCTGAGGTCCCTGTCCCAGCGGCCGTGGTGGATCTGAGGCTGCGTGATTGGCATGTGGAGGACACGTGAGGCTCGTGAGAACGCCTAGCCCCCATCGGATGATTGTGATTAGCATAATCCCAGAGTTTTGGAAATCTCCCCACACATTGACTAACAAACGCAATTGTCTATGCTGATTGGTTTTCAATGCAATGAATCATATTCCATGTTTCATGACTTGGAAGGAGTGGAATTACCTCATTATAAGATGGGGTGGGTGGTTTGAGTATGGTTGTAACAAAGGACTGGTACTCACGTCCTAACCCATTAAGCAGCCAAAAAACTTTTTTCTTATCCTCAACTGATTTACCGATAGCTGCAAGATCATCGCAGATGCTTGTAAGATCTCGAATGTAATCAGAGAGTGTGGACATACCCTTTCTATGAAGTTGAAGACGCTGTTACAGATGGAATTCTCGTTCTTGCGATCCCTGTGCAAATGATTTATTCAACGCCTCCCGTAACTCATGAGCAGTATTCAGACCAACGACGAGACTCAGAGCGTCTTCGTTCATTGTTCCAGCTAACCAGCCGCGTAACAGCCTATCAGAGCAACGCTAGAGATGAAACTCAAGGTTTTCAATCTCCTTCGTGCCAGATGGAGACGAGCTATCCAGGGTGGTGATTGTTTCTGATGGTGCAGTAAGGGTTCCATTAACAAAATCCATCATGTCTTGGCTTCTATGAGACCAAGCATTTGGGAACGCCATAGAAGGTAACTGGTTTGGGATAGTTAAATGGAAACAAAGTTTCCAATGTTTAGATTTGATGGATATGGATATTTTTTGGCAGGTGAAGAAGGAGAAGCCATTCATGTTTGAAAGAAGAGTAGGAAGATTGGATGGTTGAGAAAGAAAAAGAAGGCGGAAGCAAAAAATAAAATAAAAGGAGGATCACACACGCACTTGTTTGGCGAAAATCTCTAATACCATAAAGAGAATTTGAAGTTTGGAATCTCTTTCTCAATACAGAAAGAGTACTCTGTGTTTTGTATTTATATATAAATTTACAGTATATCAGTTTCTGATTTTCAGTGATATGACAGTTACAGATTTTTTAAGTAATTTAAATCTTGCCTAAACATAGGTTAATACAAATCATGCTAACAGTAGATAAGGCTATTTTTCTGGATCTTGATTGCTTTGAATTAATTGACCGATTCTTCCTTGATTTGCTCTTGACTGGGTCATATCTTCATTCTTTATTGATCCATCTACAAGATTGAACACATTGCTCGTGACTGTTAACGTGATTAGTATAATTTTATGTAATAATCACATTATCAGTAAGGTACTCAATCTTACAATGTTCCAACTCTTATTTAAGTGAAATTGAGGATATGTCTTTAGGGAATAATAGCATTCATTTTCATGGGTTCACTTCAATAGATGGGCCCCAGAGAAGTGTGTGGGAAACACCCAGGGAATCTCCGGACGCTTTATTACAACTTTGAGAAAGGATGAAGGCAAGCCTGGGAGATTTTTCATGTTGTAAATCAGTGAAAGAAAAAGGCCCACTTTCCCGACAATATCTTTGAGAAAAAATCAAGATGCAAGAGGAGAATCATACTACAATAGAAAAAGCCCAACTTGTGGTCGCATGTACGATGTTGATGGGTGCCAACTCCATGTAGGTTAAGATTGGTTGAGATGGTATTATATTATACCACCTTAAGGGACTTCTCCATGTTCGATTAATTCGCCTTGAACTTAATTTGATTAATTAAGATCTTAATTTAGTGCTCCTGATTGTGACAAAGGACTGCTCTGACCTTTGATTGATGGTGAGTGTCTCAGGTGAGAAAAAGAAATTGAGAAAATGGGGCTCAAAGGTTGAGATGGATCGAGCCCAATATTCTCACTTTCGGAGTGCTTCATGAAAGCCAGGTCCATTTCATTTTGTTAAGATTTATCTTTAGATTATTTACTTTTCAATAAAGTGGTTACATGTAGTTAGGAAACTTGTTTACCTAGTCTACAGGAGAATCCCTAAGCTGTAGGAGTCATGATCAGTTTCATTTTTCATGCTGGAGTCGTGGTATGTAGTTCCACAAAATCTGCAAAGTGGATGTTATGTTGCTTGCAGCAGCAGACTTGTTTTTCTTATTTAAGTTGTAATTTTCTCATTCAAGTATATCAATGAAATTCAGAGCTTCTTAGCCATCTCATTAGCAGCAAGCTTAAGTTTACAGTTTCAAAAGTTTAATCAACATCTGGTATCAGAGCCCCCACTGGGCCTGTGTCGAGAAACTCTCATAGAAGCAGCAGCTTTTACATCCTTGCAGTAGCAAGCATCCACGGCGTTTGACAAGCCAGCAGAGAATTTCGTTCAGCCAGCCATTCCTAACTTCGACGGTCACTACGATCATTGGAGCATGTTGATGGAGAATTTCCTAAGATCCAAGGAAAATTGGAATCTTGTGGAAACAGGAATTGTCGAACCAAAAGGCGAGCTGACACAAGCACAGGAAAAGAAGATAGATGATTTGAAGTTGAAGGACCTGAAGGTGAAAAATTACTTGTTTCAAGCCATTGATCGAGCAATTTTGGAGACCATTCTCCAAAAAGATACTTCCAAGCACATTTGGGACTCCTTGAAGAGAAAGTACCAAGGGTCAGCAAGAGTGAAGCGTGCACAGCTTCAGGCCCTACGACAAGACTTTGAGACTCTCCAAATGAAGAATGGAGAGTCTGTCACCGAGTATTTTGCAAGGACCATGGGGATTGCAAACAAAATGCGAATCAATGGTGACATGCTTGATGATGGCTCCATTGTAGAGAAGATCCTGAAATCTATGGCTCCAAAGTTCAACTACATCGTTTACTCTATTGAAGAGTCAAATGACACTGAGGAGATGTCGATTGATGAGCTCCAAAGCTCCTTGTTAGTCCATGAGCAGCAGCTGAACCGTGGCACCACAGAACTTGTCAACTCAAAAGAACAAGCTCTGAAAGCTTCTACCTTTTCAAAATCCTCAAGCTCATGAGGAAGAGGTCGAGGTCGAGTTAGAGGTAGAGGAAGAGGACAAGTTGACAAGTCCAACATCGAGTGCTATAGGTGTGGAAAACCTTGAGCATTATCGCAATGAATGCTACACGAAGCTGCCAAAAGACAAAGATAAGGGAGAGAAGTCCAACTTTGCTGAAAAGAAGGATGATGAGACACTTTTGATGGGTTTCCACGTCAAGGAGGAGATTGATTCAGAAGTACGGTTTGTAGACACAGGTTGTAGCAACCATATGAGTGGCTGTAAGTCATCTTTCTCATTTCTGGATGAAAACTTTCGAACTATCATGAGCCTTGGAGATGGGTCAAGTGTTAATGTGAAGGGAAAGGGTGATATTCAAATTAGGACTAAGAATGATTTTGTTGAAATCATTTCGAATGTGTTTTATGTGCCTAAAAACAAATTTGTTGAGTGTTGGATAGTTACAAGAAAAGGGTTATGTAATAACTCTTCAGAAAGATGCATCTGAGATATACGATCTTGTAAGGGGTGCCATTGCTGTGGTTCAAATGAGCCCAAACAGATTGTTTCCGTTGAAGATCAAAACTATCCAAACTAGTTTGATGGCTAAGGAATACAATTCATCGTGGCTGTGGCACTTTCCATATGGCCATTTGAATTTCAATGGCTTGAGGACACTACATCAGAAGCAAATGGTGACTGGCCTACCCATGATCACACCTGCATCTAAAGTCTGCGAAGAGTGTGCTGTTAGCAAACAACATCGTGATCAATTTCCCAAAGGAAAGGCATGGAGAGCACAAAACCTACTGGAGCTGGTGCATTCAGACATATGTGGTCCAATCAATCCAATATCGAATGGTAAAAAGAAATATTTCATTTCTTTTAATGATGACTTCAGTAGAAAGGCATGGGTGTATTTTTTGCAGGAAAAATTAGAGGCTTTAATGCATTTAAAAGCTTCAAGGCACTTGTTGAAAATGAAAGTGGAAGAATGATCAAAACTCTGCGAACTAATCGTGGTGGTGAATATTGCTCAAAAGAGTTTGAAGTTTTTTATGATGAGCAGGGGATTCGAAGGCAACCCACTGCTTCATATACACCCAAGCAAAACGGTGTATCCAAGAGAAAAAATCGAACCATTCTCAACATGGTCAGAAGCTTGCTAGTTAAGGGAGGAGTTCCTAAAAGTTTTTGGCCCAAAACAGTTTTGTGGTCCATTCATGTTTTGAACAGATGCCCTACTTTCTCTGTTAAAAACATGACACTTGAGGAAGCTTGGAGTGGACGGAAACCCTCAGTAGATCACTTTAAAGTGTTTGGGTGCATAGCATATGCACACATTCCAGACGAAAAGAGGACGAAGCTCGACGACAAGGGTGAAAAGTGTATATTTCTTGGAGTTAGTGAACACTCCAAAGCCTACAAATTGTTCAACCCAACTACTGAGAAGGTGATTACCAGCAGAGATGTGGTTTTTGAAGAAGAAATGACGTGGGTTTGGTCTGAAGAAGGCAAGAAGCACAGCAAGTTCCAGCTAACTTTGATGCAACAGATGATAGCATTGAGCAGTCTCCTAAGCCTGACGAAATCCCACCAGAAAATGATCTGCCTGCAGATGATCAGCCACCTCAAATTCAACGTCCAAGGAAGAGACCATCTTGGATGATTGATTATGTAAGTGGAGATGAACTCTCTGATGATGATACTATTACACACTTTGCTTTGTTTACAGACTCTACTCCACTCGCTTTTGAGGATGCAGTTGAGGACTCAAAATGGCAAAAAGCAATGGATGCAGAAATTAAGTCCATTGAGAAAAATGATACATGGGAGCTTACTGATTTGCCTAAAGGTCAGAAGACTATTGGTGTGAAGTGAGTTTTTAAAACCAAATTGAATCAGAAAGGCGAGGTAACAAGCACAAGGCCCGTTTGGTAGCAAAGGAATACAAGCAAAAATATGGTGTCGATTACAAAGAAGTGTTTCCCCAGTTGCAAGGCAAGACACAATTCGTTTGGTAATCTCTCTAGCTGCCCAAAACTCCTAGCCTATTTTTCAACTAGATGTGAAATCTGCTTTTTTACATGGCGAGTTGCAAGAACAAGTGTTTGTCGATCAACCTCCAGGCTATGTGCAGCAAGGCAAAGAGAAGAAGGTTCTAAGATTGAATAATGCACTTTATGGGCTGAAACAAGCACCATGAGCTTGGTACAGCCACATAGATGCATATTTCGTCAAACAAGGCTTTCAAAAGTGTCCTTATGAGCATACTTTGTACGTTAAGTTTGGAGATGAAGGTAAAATGCTCATTGTATGCCTTTATGTTGATGATCTAATTTATACTAGAAGTGGTGTTGATATGTTTGATGATTTTAAGAAGTCTATGATGAAAGAGTTTGATATGACTGACTTGGGGCTGATGCACTACTTTCTTGGCATAGAAGTAGTACAATCAGCAACTGGTATTTTTATTTGTCAAAAAAAAATATGTTCTGGAAGTATTGGAAAGGTTTCAGATGCTAAACTATAATCCAGTTGGAACTCCAGCAGAGGTAGGATCAAAGTTGAGTCTAGATCCTGATGGGGAGAGAGTTGACAGCACTTATTTCAAACAGATAGTTGGAAGTTTGATGTATCTAACTTCCACGAGGCCTGATATCATGCATTCTGTAAGCGTGATAAGTCGATATATGGAAAATCCCACTGAGATGCATCTCAGGGTAGCCAAAAGAATCTTTCGTTACCTGAAAGGGTCATCAGATTTTGGGCTTTTTTATAAGAAATGAAGACAGTTAAGTTTCCTTGGTTTCACTGACAGTGATTACGCAGGTGATATTGATGATCGTAAAAGCACTTCTGGAAATGTGTTTTTAATGAGTTAAGATGCAGTTTCATGGTCCTCGAAGAAGCAACAAATTGTGACATTATCCACCACTGAAGCTGAGTTCGTGGCAGCTGCTTCAAGTTCCTGCCAAGCCATTTGGTTGAGAAGAATGCTAGTAGTTCTTGGCAACCAGCAACAAGATTCAACAACAATTTATTGTGATAATGTTTCGGAATCAGGCTTTCCAGGAATCCAGTTATGCATGGAAGACGCAAACATATCGATGTTAGATACCATTTCTTGCGTGATCTATGCAAGGATGGTGTGATTGAGTTGCAGTTCTGTAAGAGTGAAGATCAAGTTGTTGATCTCATGACAAAACCTCTCAAACGACCTGTGTTCGAGAAGCTTAGAAGTGTGCTTGGAGTTTGTTCAAGGGAGAGGGACTCGCACAGGAGTGAAGTGAGGATGAAGATCAATCCTAAACTGTTTTCTGTAGAAAACAGTTTAAGGGAGGGTGTTAAGATTTATCTTTAGACTATTTACTTTGTAATAAAGTGGTTGCATGTAGTTAGGAAACTTGTTTACCTAGTCTACAAGAGAATCCCTAAGTTGTAGGAGTCATGGTCAGTTTCATTGTTCATGCTGGAGTCGTGGTATGTAGTTCCACAAAACCGGCAGAGTGGATGTTATGTTGCTTGCAGCAACAAACTTGTTTTTCTTATTTAAGTTGTAATTTTCTCATTCAAGTATATCAATGAAATTCAGAGCTTCTTAGCCATCTCATTAGCAGCAAGCTTAAGTTTACAGTTTCAAAAGTTTAATCAATACATTTATCTATCAGGCCTAACCGGGCCTCTCTGTTTATGACTAACCTGTTACGGTCTTTGGGCAGGAAATAGAGAGGTTTGTGGTGGTCCTTTTTTTATTTATTTATGATGATGGTTTAACAGTTCATCCAATCTTTCCTAGTTAACTACAAAATACTACTAATCCTCCAGGGCTCAAGCTATAGATGTGAAAGGCCGCATCACCTAAAAAAGAGAATCGAGACAGTCTTTCTTCTTAGGGGCCGTTTGGCGTCTCTACTTTGAGGGTCTTATTGTCTTAAAACCAAATCAATCCACTTTTAGAGTATTTGGTAGCATCCTTTACCGTGTCCAATTGAAACTGTATTTAGACACAACATGTCCTTTTTAAGTGGTCAGCAAAAGGCACAGAATTCAATCAGAGCAATGGGCCTTTTGCAGAAAGAGATATGGCGGAACAGTATTCTTTGACATCCTCCACGGCAGTCCAATGTTTGTAATTTTTATTTATTTATGGGAACCTAAATCATAATCTGGGCCGTTATATATATTCAGATTGTCCATAACGGCCACATATCTAAATTTCAGCCGTTAGATTTTCCTATATTTTGAGATATTTGCAGAAAACTCCATGATCATTGATCTATTTTTTTTATTTTGTGGGCCCCAAACATCAGATCTGAACCATTAGTTCCCTTTGTATGGCCAATCACGGCTATTCTGCCAAATTTTAATGCTTGATTCCTCATGGATGTCAAGAAATTTAAGAATCATCGTGGACCGTTGGTTAAAAAAGTTGGTGTATGAGTTTTTAAAGGATCCGCAGGCAGTTAGATTTTTTGTATTTTTCTTTTAGTTCTGGGACTATAAATGATGATCCAAACCATTGGATATATTAAAAACACCAAGCGCGACTATAAGTCCAAATTCTAGCCGTTGGATCATCATGAATTTTGAGATATTTGCACACAAACGCAGAAATTTTATCTATTTTTTAAAAATCTATGGGTCCCAAATGAAAGATCCAAGCCGGTAATTCTCTTTGTAAGACTAAACATGGCTGTAGCGTCAAATCTCAATGCTTGATTCTTTATGAATCTTAAGATATTTATGAAAAACTTTCAACTATTATTTTAAAAATATCTATTTTCATCAATTTTTTTTTGTTGCCAAACACACTATTTTTAAAACATCTCAGATCTATTTCATGCATATCTATTTCAAAAGGGGGAGCTCTATTGGCACCATGATTTTTGCTCTTCTCACCGCGAAAAAAAAAACCTTTCCTAAACTACCCCTCCCCCTTTCTCCCTCCTCCTCCTTCTCCCTCCTCCTCCTCCCTCATCTTCCCTTCCTCTCCCAGCCTCCACCCTCCCTCATCCCCATCCCCATCCACCCCCCCCCGGTCGCCGGCGGGGAAGGAGCCCCGGCCGGCAGCCATCCCTCCCCTTCTCCCTCTTTCTTCCTCTCTCCCTCTTCTTTCCCTCTTTCCCTCTTCTCCCTCCCTCTCCTTCCCTCCCCTACTCTTCTTCTCCCTCCCCCTCTCCCTCCCTCCCCTACCATCCCCCCCCACCCACGCCCCGCCGCCGACGACGGGGAGGGGGAGGGAGAAGAAGAGTAGGGGAGGGAAGGAGAGGGAGGGAGAGAGGAAGAAAGAGGGAGAGGAGGAGGGAGGCCAGCTGGCTAGGGCTTCCGCCGCCGGCTGCCGGCCGGGGCTCCCTCCCCGCCGGGACGGGGGGAGGGGGGGGATGAGGGTGGAGGCTAGGAGAGGAAGGAAGGAGGGAGGAGGAGGGAGGGAACAGAGGGAGGAGGGAGGAAGGGTAGTTAAAAAAAAAAATTTGTCTTCTAATGTGGTGAGGAGAGAAAAATCACTACAAGAAAGTTGGCATTTTGCCGCGAAATTTTTCGCGGCTAAAGGTCTCAAAGTCGCCACTAAAAGTTTTAGTGGCAATATTTTTCTCGCGGCTAAGCTGTCGCTAATAGTGCTGTCACTAATTGTTTTTGCCGCAATTTCCAAATGTCGCAGCTATATGTTAAAGTTTTAGCCGCAACACTAAAACTGTCACTAAAAGTCTAATATTTAGTGACAAGATTTACCGCAGCTAATTGAAAAAATAATTGCCACTAAAATTATAAAGTCGCAGCTAAAAGAAATATCATAAGCACATGAAAGCGGAGTTTTAGCGGCGACTTGTAGTTGCGGCTAAATGTTTAACTTTTAGCTGCGACTACAAGTCGCCGCTAACTATTTAACTTTTAGCTGCGACTACAAGTTGCCGCTAAATATTTAACTTTTAACTGCGATTTATTGTTGCTGCAAAAAAATAAACTTTTAGCTGCAAGCACAAAATTGACACTAAAAGTATTAGTTATAGCAGTTTTAAAGGTGCATTCAGTGGCGACTTACAGTCGCAGCTAAAAGTTCATGTTTTAGTGGCAACTTATCTCATACTTATACTAGCTACTTGTTGCCGCGACTAAAAGTTTAGAATTAAAAATAAATAAAAAATAATTTTAATTTATTAAATTTATTTTCTTTCCATTTATCTGCTTTTCACGAACCTGCTTATACAAGATGAAAGTAGTAAAATTTTCAATCACCATCAGGTATTGCAACATAACTTCAAATTCAAAATCATTAAATTCCTACGTATTTAACTAGCAAAAGTTAAGTCTACATCATCATAATCAAATAAAACCTGAAATAAAATATAAACAATATGATCTTGGGTTTTGACTAGTTATGAATCACATCGGAATTTGCCCTCTATCTTTGAACTGCTGGAAGAGGGTGATGAATTGAGACTTTACTGAAGCTTGCACCTCATGCATCTGTGCTTGCTGCGAGGCTACCTGGGACTCTAGGGACTCTAGTCGTAAAGCCATCTCTCTTTTCTCCTTTTCCATCTCCTCGAAGAGCCTTCTATCCTCCTCTGCTCGCCTCCTGAACTCCTCATTCTCCCTTTCTAGTTGCGCACGGATCCGCTGCCCAGCTGTACATGTCGTGGGCTTTGGACCAGCCCCACGACCACGTATATATGCCGATCGCTCTGGTCCAAGCACTGCCTCAAACCTATCATCCTCAGTCATGGGAGGAATGCCCTCCTCCAACGGTTGAGACTCTAGATTCTTAAGCTTGTCCTACATTCAACAACCAATTTTTATTATCAATCAATTTAGTGATATATATAATATAAAAAATTGAAATGTAAATAAAGAATGGAACAATAAGTTACATAGACTTCCTGGGAACTCGAATCCACCCAAGTGCCTTTCTTCTCGCTAAATCGGGTAGTGAACCATAACTTAGTCCGGGAAGGTTCGTTCCCCGTCTCAAGATCACGCTGTCATTACACAAGTTAACACATATAATATTTATTTAATAAACAAATTGTTCTAAACACTATGAGTGAAGTTTACACTATCATAGCTGATCCGAGCAAAAGCCTTTGTCCCGGCAATATGGCCAATAGTCTGCTTTTTCCTGTTCTCCTTGTTTCTATTGCTAATTTTCTGCATTCAGGACCCATAAATTATAAGCAATACATGTATAAATGATAGATTGAAAGGGTAGACAATATAACTTAATTAACATCCATACCGTGAATTCTTCGGATCCGAAATACCTTACAAGATCAACCCAATCATCGCTGCTCACACTTGAGGGGGGATTCTCGAGTCTCATTTCATCTGTGTCGTACTTGCAATAATGATCTTTATGCAGCCTATGTCGATAGTCTCGATATTGGCGATTTAGCTGCTGATATACAGCTTCCTGGATATGGGAATGCTCCTCGAGAGTAAATTTTTGCTGCACGGTATTTTAAGAGGAAGTAAAAATAGATGCAAGGTAGTACATCGAATGTAACTAGAGTTTTTCATCCTAACACATAAGCTTTTTAATTTAAATGACTTACTTTTGCAGCATGCCACATTTTCAGCTTGTCATCATCCGGAATTGACTTCCATTTGGAAAAACGGAGTGGGGCCATTTGTCTGACAATAATGCCCAATTCGGTAATTAATACTTGGGCATTATTACCTACAGCTCGCATCAGGTTTGGTGGAATGTTCACCGCTAGCTTTTCCCCCTCGCGCCTCCTCTTTATGAGTGTAGAGTTCCTGGTCTTCCCTCGTCCTTTCTTCCCGGACATGCATGACCCTGTTCACTCAGAAATTCAATTAAACATGTTAGCATCCGTCAACATGAGTTTATATATATAATGCATAAACTATAAAAAAGCACATGCACAATTTAAATTAATAGTTAACATACCGGCGTTGCTGATGGCAACCTCATCTTGAGCAAATGCGGGGTCTGAGGGTCCCGCCTCTAATGTAGGCTGCCCGATCTGTGAGGGCTGGCCTACCCGAGCTCCTCCTCGTGATCTACCTCCACCTCGGCCTCTATTGGCCATATTTGTGTTCTATCCTGCAACACTTTACATTAAATTGATTACTCATTAAGCATATGTATACACATCAAGCACACGTATCACATCAAAGAATGATTAATGTATAAGAAAGAAATATAAGATTCCTTTAATGTATTAGTTCATCAAAAATGATAAGGAACATATCATATAAATTACATTAAGTCATTGGTCTCACTATCATCATCACTATTGATTTCATCTTCCTCAGTATCATCATCAATGGAGGCACCGTCCTCCTCACTTTCATCATTAATGAAAGTGTTAACATCCTCATCTTCCCTTTCCTCATTCATTACAAGATTTGCATCAATAAGAATTGGAGGAATATCATCTCTTTGCCACACCATGAAGTCGTCGTCATTAACTCTCAATGCGTCAGCTAAACTATATGACTCATTCTGTTGATATGGCTCTTCATCACCAATCGACTCTTCATCTTCATCTTCCGGCACATCGTACAAGTCTCGAGGTTGTGTCTTCACCACAACATGCCAATTATTGCCTAATTTGGAGTCTTTTACATAAAAAACTTGTTCTGCCTGAGATGCTAGCACAAATGGCTCATTTGTATTCCATTTCCTTGCTAAATTGACACTGGTATAGTTGTGTTTATCTGTTTGGACTCCTCTACCATCTTTGCCGACGTCCCACCAATCACACTTGAACAAAAAAACATTATTGTCCCCAAAATAATCCAATTGAATAATGTCTGTCAGGACACCATAGTAATCTTGGTTTCCTGATTCGTCATCTCCCTTTACAATCACGCCGCTATTCTGACTTTTTCGAAACATCTCACGATCTTTTGTGTGAAATCGTAGGCCATTAATGATAAAACCCTTGTATCGTGTCACTCTTCTGTTAGGACCTCGTGCTAAGTCTAGAAGTTGCTTATTGACACGTGCGTTCCCTTGATTATACAATTGTGTAACTTGTCCATACTTGTGAGTGAGATAAATATAATATGATAGAAGTAATGTGTGATGTAAAAATATTTATGTTGCATGACACTTACACGTTCTTCAAACCATTTAGGAAACTTCTCTTCGTGCCTCTTTACTACATTCCTTAGACTCTCTCTCTCCAACTGTTCCTTGTGTTCACTATACAAAAAGACATACAATTATAGCCCCAAGGAATTACATTAAAAGAGATAAAAATGGACAATTGGGAAATACTAAATATATATCAAATACTCTGGAATAAGTGTCCTACATAAGAAACGGCAGAACTTCATCACAGTTTTTCAATACGTAAATACGAGCTTGCTCCCAAGCTCTGTCATCAATATATCCATATTCTCCTTTCCCTAGTGGACGACGATCCTTTGAAAAAAGGGATAAGCCTTGATGCATTTGTTTGTTACTTCCATCATAATTTCTTTCTACTCTATTGAACTTGGTCTCAACCCCATGCAAGTACATTGAGCAAAACGTAAGGCATTCTGCGGCAATGTAACCTTCTGCTATTGACCCTTCTGGAAAAGCTTTATTGCTCACATAACGCTTTAGTGTATATAAGTACCTAATGAAATATAAATTCAGGATGATAAACAAAGGAGCAATATGATATAAACATGATAAGTGCATAATTAACACTAAGAATAATAAAATGCACTACCTTTCAATCGGATACATCCATCGATATTGTACTGGTCCGCCAAGAATCACCTCTCGCGCGAGATGAATGGGCAAGTGCACCATAATATCAAAGAATGACGGTGGGAATATCCTTTCCAGCTTACAAAGTGTTATAACAATCTGGCTTTCAAGACGTTCCAAGACATCTTTTGTCAATGTCCTAGAACACAACTCCTTAAAGAAATGGCTAAACTCAATTAGTGCCTCACACACATCATCGCTTAAGGATCCACGTAGTGCAAGTGGAAGTAATCGTTGTAAAAATATGTGGCAATCATGACTCTTCATGCCTACAATTCGACATTCTTTGATGTTTACACGTCGAGATATGTTTGAAGCATAGCCATCGGGGAACTTCACCGAAGCCAATAATTCACAGAAATTCTTTTTCTCGGCAAGGGACATTGTGTAGCATGCAGGGGGCATTTTATAGGAATTACCATCATGTTTCATGTGTAATTGATGCCTTATACCCATCGCTTGCAAATCTAAACGAGCATTGGCATGGTCCTTTGTTTTACCTTCGATGTTCATCAATGTCCCCAGAATACTATCACATACATTTTTCTCTATGTGCATGACATCCAAATTATGGCGCAGTTTAAGGGTTCTCCAATAAGGCAATTCAAAGAAAATACTATGTTTCGACCAATTAAAATCCTCGGCACGCTTCCTTTTCTTCGGTTGTGTCTTCCCAAATTTCACTAGTTCAACATGACTCAACTGCTCAAGCACATCATCCCCAGACAATGACTTTGGCGTCTCCCGAAGTTCGTTTTTTCCATCAAAAGAGCTCTTTCTATGTCGCCATATATGATCTGTCGGTAGGAAGCGACGATGACTCATGTAACAAGTCTTTTTTCCATTCTTCAACCACATATGTGATGTCTCCTTATTGCAGGTAGGACAAGCCAAAAACCCTTTAGTGCTCCATCCTGATAAGTTTCCGTATGCAGGAAAATCATTGATGGTCCATATCATCGCTGCATGCAACTGAAAATTGGTACCTGTGTAGGCATCATAAGTTTGGATGCCATCTTCCCATAACTCTTTCAGCTCATCTACCAACGGTCGCAAATATACATCAATGTCATTTCCTGGAGACTTGGGTCCAGGAATAAGCAGCGACATAATAAAAAATGGATTTTTCATACATTTCCACGGTGGTAGGTTGTATGGTACAAGAATAACCGGCCATGTACTATGAGAAGTGCTCATGTTTGAAAAGGGATTGAATCCATCACTTGCTAGGCCAAGCCTAACACTACGAGGGTCTTGGGCAAATGAGTTATGCATTTTGTCAAATTCTTTCCAGGCTTCAGCATCGGCTGGATGCCTTAACACCCCATCATTGACGCGCTTCTCTTTGTGCCACCTCATATCTAATGCTGTCTTATTTGAGATAAATAACCTTTGTAATCTCGGTTTTAGCGGGAAGTAGCGCAAGATTTTTTGAGGAATCTTCTTCTGTTTGCCATTAGTAAATTTATATCTAGGCTCTTTGCATTCTGGACATTCTTCTTTATGTTCATGCTCCTTCCAAAATAGTACACAATCATTTTTGCAAGCATGAATCCTCACATAGTCAAGTCCTAGGTCACGAATTATATTTTTAGCCTCGTAAAATGAGCTGGGGAGCGTCTCACCATCAGGAAATGCCTCCTTTAACAACTCAAGCAACATGGTGAAGGATTTGCTGCTCCAATGATTAAGTATCTTTAGGTGCAGCAGCTTCACAATGAACGACAACTTAGAGAACTTCTCGCAGCCCGGATATAGTTTCCGTTCGGCATCCTTCAACAGTCTCATGAATTTATCTGCTTTCCAGTCGGGCACCACATTTCCATTGCTACTAGAATCCTCCCCTGCCCATTCATTTATAGTTGATGCTGTGTAATGATCATGTATCATTTCTTGCATGTCATCATGATCATCTTCATCTTCTATGTTGTGCTCATCATCATCATCTTCTTCAGTGCTTGACTCAAACTCCTCCCCATGCAATACCCATGGAATGTAACACTTAACTATACCATGATAATATAGATCCGCTTCCACATCTTCCCGGGTACGAAAATAGACATTGTTGCATTTGACACACGGACACCGAATCTTTTTCCCTGGCTCTTTATGTGCATATGCAAACTCCAAGAACTGTTTAACTCCATCTATGTACTTAGGGTGTCGTCTATCCTCAATTTTCATCCAACTCTTATCCATATTTGCTCACCAACAAAGTCAAGAATAGTACAGCTTCTGCTGGATAAAAATATTTAGACCAAACTTTGATTTTCAAAGCAATGAAATCATTCCAAAAAAAATAAAAAATTTGTTCAGATGGTACAATCTTATATTGAATACATAACAACCAATGGATTTCTTAAAAGTAAAGAGATTTTTTTTACTAGAACAGATGCCTTCAATGCAAATAACCAAGCCCCATCAGGGATAATACTCAAATTGCCAAATCCAAACTCCAAAGCTCATCAATTTGAGCCTGAGATTGAGCCTAAGCATATGTGATTTTACAAGTGTATTATATATCATATATGTAATTTGAATAATGTGGCCTGAGACTGGGCCCAAATTGGAACAAGCCAGCTCGGATTGTGTTTTCAAGTGGACTCAGGCCCTGTGTGGCCCAAGTTGTTCCTCTGGAGATATGTAATGTTGAGAGGTCTATGAGTGGAATGCCTTTTCATTTATAATAATTAAAGGGGTATTGCCAAACTTTAGCATCATCAAATTTATATATGAAAAAACAATAAGAAAATCCAATTCTAAGTAGAACCTATTTTTAACCTAATGTTATCTTTCAAGTGATCAAACTACATATTCAATGAAAAAAAAATCTTTTTCACTAGTAATAATGATGGCTGACCAAAGCATTCATAAGAAATTTATGCCCTTTGCTTTACTGTTTAATTTCTAACCTCTCACAGAGGAGAGGGCATATAAACAATGCTACTTTCCTCACTTGGAATGGGTGGATCAGTAGGTTCAACCATGTTACATTATGTGAAACTTGGAACTAAGATGTTTGTAAAGGATATGTTAGTGGGGTTGTCTTGTCCACCCCATAGCAAAAAAGCCATAAAAAGAGAACAGTTGTGGTATGTTGCCAGTTGCTTCCATTGACCACATGAGGTGAGGAAAAACAGAGGTGGAGAAGTGCTGCTCTCTCTCTGTGGGTCTCTACATGAATAGACACCGATCCAAACCATCCAAATTGTGGGCCTTACATGGGATGGGGGCATGACATAAATAGTTGGGATTCTATTGCTAATTGTATCCATCATCAGAGGATGCATTTATTCTATTCACTACCATGTAAAGAGGGTCACCATCCAATTCATGTCAATGATCCTAGTTTGTTGCATGTACCTTGGATTTATTCTACCCACCACCAAAATCGGCAGTGGAAAAAAACCATATCGTGAATAAGTAGAATGCAAAACAAGACAAATAAAGAATGGCAGTTGCTTATAATGGGTGGGCTTTTGGGTGCTCGTTGTCTGATTTTATCATTTTAGGGATTTTTAAGGATGAGAACCTCTTAACTTGATTTTCACAGTCCAAGATTAAGACATTAAAAAACCCATAGCAAGAGAAACAAAACAAGAACGCAGCATCGTCATAACTACATGCCACATGAATGAAAAGGGGAAAAACCCATATCAGGAACAAGAACTCAACATCATCATAAAAAAAAAAGCCCATCACAGGAATAAAAGGGGGAAAACCCCAAATCGACATGTGGTGTTCCTGCAATGTGTATTGGAGTAGTTCAGGCCTGAAACATCATTAGTATGATAGAGAGATCTATATATATTCTGCAATGTGTATTGGAAGAAAAGTAGACAATCACCTACCGGGAAAGAGAAAGTGCAGAGATGGAAATCCAACGATGGCTTTGCGGAGATTTAAATGGAGAAATAGCGATCCAATGTTGGCCGAAGAAGAAGATGCGCATAAAGGGTGGGGTTTCTTGGGCTTTTGCCTTCTAGTGAGAGAGGTGCGAAGGGTTTTTTATTTTGGAGGGAGAACAAATATTGGTCAGGCGGAGGGAAAGAAAGAAACGGGTTAGGGATAAGAGCGAGGGAAAAGGGAAAAAGCACTTGGCGAGGGAAAAGAAGGACTGTGGAGGCGGGAGGGGAAAAAATTAGATCTTTCGGTGACAAAAAATCTTGTCACCAAATCTATTAGATCTTTTGGTGACAAATTTTTTTATCACCGAATCTCCTCATTATTTGGCACCTTGGTTAAAGCTTTTTCGTGACAAGCAAAAAAAATTTTGTCACCTTCATGTGCGTTCCGTGTCAATATTGATTTTTTGTCACCAAAGGGTGTCACCAATGGTGTTTTTTGTTGTAGTATATATATATATATATATATCTTTAGCGGCAATAGAAAGTTGCCGCAAAAGGCAGCCCATATAGTAGCGAAAAACATGTTGCGGATAACTGTAAGACAACTGAGCAATTAGCCACAAAAATAAAAAGTTGCCACTAAAATTCTAGACCATTAGTGGCAAAAAATAAAACTTGCCACTAAATCTCCTTCCCCTGCAAAATAACCTTCAGCTACGACATTTAAGTTGTCACTAAATGTGACCACCATTATACGTTTAGTGTCGACATCAAATTTCGCCACTAAAGGTGAGTCTTTAGTGGTGAAAATTAAATTATGGCAAAAAAAGTTGCCATTAAAAGTCAACTTTCTTGTGAGATATCTTTAGTGGCAATATAAAGTAGCCACAAAAAATAGAACATACAGTGGCAAAAAAAATACCGCGGCTAAATGTAAGAATCTAAGACATTAGTGGCGATCATAACAAGTTGTCACTAAAACCGTACACCATTAGTGGCAATAAATTAAAACTTGCCACTAAATCTCTTTCCCTCCAAAATCCCATGGCGCCAAAACTTCCCGCCAAGGAATTAGTGGCGAAATTTAGCTACGACATATAAGTTGCCACTAAATGTGGGCATTAAAATACCTTCAGTGGCGACATCAAATTTTTGCCACTAAAGGTGGGTTTTTAGTGGCGAAAATTAGATCGCAGCTAAAAAAGTCGCCACTAAAAGCCAGCTTTCTTGTAGTGATCCTTTCAGATAAGATCTTTGGCATATACCCATGCCGGGGGACAGATTACCATTTATTTTATATTGATGATTGAGCCCAACGAGGGTCGCTCATTGTTGTGAATGTGTGACCACAAGCGAAACATCAAAGTATAGACCCACTTATTAAATTAAGAAAACGGGATCTGATTTGATAAAGTGGAAAGAAACTTCTTGATGCCTATAGGTGTCGGTTTTGAGTTTCCTTGTTGAGTAGAGTTAAGCAGGGGTGTACTAATTTGATTTGAGATGGAGACTGATGAAGGTGGGGCACCTTTTCTATGCCATGTTTTGTCAATCCAACAAGAATCAGACATCATATGACCATCAGAACAATAGGAAAAGGAACCCAATAGCAATTAAACACTAAAAAGAACCCAAAGAAAAAAAAAGGAACTCATTGAGATTGGGATCTAAAAAACCAAAATCACGCACTACAAAAAAAACGAAAAATTGGAACGGATTACGTTCCTAATCCGTGTGTTCCTAATTCGTTCATCCGTTCCAATTTCCTGTTTTTGGAACGGATGAATGGATTAAGAACGGTTTAGGAACCAATAAATAGATTAGGAACACACGGATTAGGAATGATAATCCGCTCTAATTTTCCATTTTTGGTGTAGTGACGAGTATGGAAAAAAACAACAAAAATCATGCTTCTGGGATATGCCTACGAAGAGAAAGAAAGACAACATCCAGCAAAAACTTAATGCTAACAAAACAATCTCTCTTACATCCATTTCTTCTGAAACTTGACAGAGAAACAAGAGAAACGAGAGATTTTGAAGAAGAAGAAGAAACTGTAAGAAGAAGACTCAACGTGATTACTATGAGATGTACTTTTTAGAAACTACTTGTGTGGGGAAATTTCCAGAGCTACAGGATTAAGCTAATCACAGCCATCAGATGGGTCTAAGCGTTCTCACGTGCCATCCGCGTGCCATCTACGTGGCACCGATCTCATCCCGGCTACCAGGACAGAGGCCTTGGCCGACATCAGACATCTCCAGGCCACAAGCGCCGAACTGGACCACCTCGGGCATCATCTCGGCAAAGAGTCCACCTCGGCAAGGCCACCCCGGATGTTATCCTCCGCAAAGAACCCTACCTCGGCTAAAGCTACCTCGGCTGAAGAAGCAAGGACAGTAGCCGAAGCAAGAAAGAACCTTCGCTTGGGCCCCTCATCCCCCACGTCATCAGACACGTGGAGGGATAGGGTCACGAGCTAGTGGGACAGATGCGACATCCAGCCGCCCACTATCTTCACCGGATCACCACATGGCAGCATCCAGCGGCTGAGGCCACATCAGGGCAAGGCCCGAGGGCAGATCCGCTGGTACTCCTACCGCCAAAGGCGCCCAACACAATCTGGCCCAACAAGACACGCATTTAATGCAATGTGGGCTGACCCGACTAGCATTAAATGCTGAGTGGGCCGGATTAGACTGCATTTATTACTTTGTGGGCTGATCATGACTTCCCAGTCAGATCATGGGACCCACACCCAGATATTCTCTGAGAGATACGATCCAATCCTCTATAAATAGACCTTCATACACCATGCAAGGTACGCATAACCTCCCTCACAGAGCCCTTACTCTGCCTCTCTTCTCCCTCTCCTTCCATCGTTCCAGTTCACATACTGACTTTGGCATCGGAGAGCCTTGCGCCACTCAGGCCAGGGTCCTCTGACCGTTTGCTACTCTCTTTCAGGCTTTCGGACGGCATCCAGACATCCCAGACATCATCATCTTCACGGATAAGTCCTGTAAGGCACCCTCTTATTGTGGGTCATAATTTTCTGCACCTACAATTGGCGCCGTCTGTGGGAAAGTAATATCCCAACCTCTCAAAACCTTTCCAACCTTCTCCTAATCTTTCCAAACAATCCTTCTTCACCTCAACCTCTCAGAAGCCATGCCTCCGAAAGCTAAGAAGGGCGTAGAATCCTCAAGAGCAGCGCTCAAGCTGCCACCACCGCCAGCGGACGTCCCTCCTCAAGGACGCTCCCACACGGTGCATGGCACGACTGCAGGCGAGGGCCGCTTAGGCTCCCAGCTCTTCATCGAGTTCCCACTCCAAGAGGGACTCGAGGCCTCGATCTCACCAGAGGAAGTCGCGCCACCCGGACGCAAGGATCGTCAGCACGAGCGTCCCCGGAAGGACAAAGCCGTGGCCGTAGGAGAAACGCGCCACGCACAACCCCCTGGAGAGGCTCCTGAAGCTGCCCTCCTCCAGAAGCAACTCCAGAAGCAAGAACGAATGATTCGCGAGCTTCAGCAGCAGCTGAAGGCAGTGCAAACTGCCTCCTTGAGGGAGGTCTCGGAGCCTCAAGGGAAAAAGAAGGATGCTCCCAGCAAGGCAGCCCAGCCTCCCCGTGAGGAACTCAGACCTCATCTGGACCAGAAACGGAGCCAGATCCATGACGAAGGCTCGAGCAACAGCCGAAGTCACCACAGCCGAGGCGGCCGAACCCATAGCCGTCGTAGCCCGAGCCATCCCAAGCGGAAGACCCGAGCTCAGACTCCAGAGAAGGATGACGAGCAAGAGCGATTTGACACGCGCGTCAGATTGGCTCTCCAGCGCAACTTGGACATGCGGGACCAGAAGCAGCTCTGTGGTCACACTGATCTCGGGGGCTCTCCCTTCACAAAAGAAATCGAGCACACCCCCTTGCCCAAGAAGTTCTCCGTCCCGCGGTTCGTCCCCTACGACGGACTGTCCGATCCGTCTGCGCACCTCCGACACTTCTCCCAGAAGATGTCCATCTGGGGAAACGAGGGTCATCTAAACTGCAAGATCTTCTCCTCCAGTTTGGGTGACCTCCCCCTGAAGTGGTTCTGCTCCCTCCCGGAGCAGTCAGTTTCCAGTTGGAAGGAGCTCCAGCTCTCCTTCCTGAAGAAGTTCCAGGCCTACGCCGTCGTCCCCAAGAAGGAAGGGGACCTCATCGCCCTGAGAATGAAGCAGGGCGAAACCCTCGCCAAGTTCACCCACCGATTCTGGGCGATCTACAGCCAGATCGAGGACGCGAGGGAGGCGATAGCCATCTACGCCTTCCAGCATGCCCTGATCCCCGGCATCGACGTGCGGAAGGACTTGGCCGGGGACACCCCAGAGTCCATGTCAGAATTGATGTCCCGGGTGAAGCGCTTCATCGCCCGGGAGGAAGACGAGATCCGAGCTAAGGATCGCGACGGGCATCCGGAGCCCGAACAGAAAAACAGCCAGCCTCGGCAAAGAGGCGGGAGATCCTCCCAGAAGCAGGAGCCCAAGCGGGACTGGGCCTCTAGTGCGACGAAGCCTTCGTCGTCCAGGTCTGGGGGCAATTGGAAGCCCAGACCTCCCTCCAGCGCCAGCCAGAGCGTCAACGTCGTCTTCAAGGAGCCGATCTACCGCATCCTGGCCAAAATCAAATCCAAGCCATTCTTCAAGTATCCTCCGCCCCTGAAGAGTGAACCCACCGAAGGAGCCCGAAGCAAGCACTACTGCTCCTTCCATAAGGGCAACGGGCACAGGACCGAAGAATGCAGGACTTTGCAGTGGTATCTGGAAAAGCTGGCCAAAGAGGGCCACATCCCAGAGTTCATCAAGGAAGGAGATGCCGGCGGCAGCGAGGGCCGGATCCACCAGAGTGCAGCCCAAGCTCCAGACAGCGAGGACTCAGAGAAGATCATCAACGTGATCCATCTGGCGTCCTCAGCTCCCGCTTCCTCATCCCGGGGAAGCTCTCAAACCCGTGCCGAAGCCAGGCGGGCTTCGCACGAGAAAGAAGTAATGAAAGCCGACCTCGCCCCGGCAGTCCAAGAAAGCCCGCCGCGACAGACCAGTTCATCTCGTTCTCGGATCGAGATCTAGAGGGAGTCCAGGTCCCTCACAACGACCCCCTGCTCCTCACCATGAAGCTGAGAGACTTCACCGTAAAGAGGATCCTCGTCGACTCCGGCAGCTCCTCCGAGGTCCTCTACTACGACTGCTTCAAGAGGATGAAGCTCTCCGAAGCAGACCTCACGGAGGTCCGTGCACCTCTGCTAGGGTTGTCCGCCACACCAGTCTACCCCAAGGGTAGAATCACCTTGGAAACCCAAGTTGGCGGAGCCTCCGTGTCGGCCGACTTTCTGGTTGTGGACGCCCCTTCTCCCTACAATGTCATTCTGTGTAGAACGTGGCTCCACAAGCTAGAGGCAGTTCCATCTTCCTTCCACCAAAAGCTGAAGTTCGTCCATGAGAACGAGGAAGGCAAGATGGAAGTAGTCACAGTGAAGGGAGACCAGCAGCAAGCCAGGCAGTGCATGCTGGCCGCAGTCCCGGCCGTGAAGGAGCCAGAGCGCGTCAACCTGGCCGAGTTCGAGAAAGGCCTCGATGAGATCGGCCGGGACCCTGAGAAGAAAAGCATCGAGGACCTGGCCGAGGTCAGACTGGATCCGGCAGACCCAGACCGGTTCTTCCTGATCGGCACCCAGCTGTCGGACGAAGAAAGGGCCGAACTCTCCCGGTTCTTGATGCAGAATGTGGACGTCTTCGCTTGGAACCCAAGTGAAATGCCCGGGGTCGACCCTGAGGTCATGTGCCACAAGCTCAACGTCGACCCCGACCACAAACCAGTAGTGCAGAGGGCCCGCAGGACCGGGCTACAGCAGACAGATGCGGTCGTCGAAGAGGTCGACAACCTGCTAAAAGCAGGGGCCATCCGAGAAGTACAGTACCCGGTATGGCTGGCCAACACGGTGGTCGTCAAGAAGAAAACTGGGAAGTGGAGGGTGTGCGTGGACTTCACCGACCTGAACAGGGCTTGCCCTAAGGACAGTTTCCCCCTCCCGAAGATTGACCAACTGATCGACGCCACCGCCTGGTCACGACCGAATGAGCTTCCTTGACGCCTACCGAGGCTATCATCAGATCCCGCTCTACGAGCCCGACGAGGAGAAAACATCGTTCATCACCCCCCGCGGCACTTACTGCTTATAAGGTGATGCCCTTTGGGCTGAAGAACGCGGGGGCGACCTATCAGCGCCTCGTCACGAAGATGTTCCAGGCCCAGCTCGGCCGATCGGTGGAGGTGTACATCGACGACATGGTCGTCAAATCTGTTCGCTCCAGCGACCATCTGACGGATCTCGGCGAAGTTTTCGGCATCCTTCGCGCCTACAAGCTCAAGCTAAACGCTTCCAAGTGCGCCTTCGGCGTAGCCTCTGGCAAGTTCCTCGGCAGCTTGGTGACGCGGAGGGGGATAGAAGCCAATCCGGACCAGATCACTGCCATCCAGGGCATCCAGAGTCCCTCCACCACGAAAGAAGTTCAGAGGCTCACAGGAATGGCCGCCGCACTTAATCGCTTCATCAGCCGATCATCAGATAAGTGCAAGCCTTTCTTCCAGCTTCTTAGAAAAAATCTGCAGTTCCAATGGACCCCTGAGTGCGACCAGGCATTGGCCGCACTCAAAACTTATTTGATGTCACCACCATTACTCTCTACCCCAACTCGGGGGGAGATTCTGTATTTGTACCTTGCGGTCTCGGATCACGAAGTGAGCTCCGTCCTCATCAGGGAGGACGAGGGAGTTCAAAAGCCGATCTATTACACGAGCAAGACACTGCTCGATGCCTAGACCAGGTACCTACTGTTGGAGAAGCTTGCGTTGGCTCTCATTACCGCCTCCCGCAAGCTCTCCCATTATTTTCAATCCCACACTATTGTGGTGATCACGGAGCATCCACTCCGTTCATTGTTCAAGAAAGCTGACTTTTCAGGGCGCATATCAAAGTGGGCAGTTGAACTGGGGCAGTATGACATTCAAGTACCGTCCCCGAACTGCGATCAAAGCCCAGATCCTGGCAGACTTCATTGTCGAATTCGCCTCCCCCGGCCCGGCTCCGACCCAGCTCGGCACGGCACTGGGGGGCACAGGGCAAGAGCCAGTAGAAACAGAAGTCCAGCAGTCTCCCACCTCGGCATGGAGGATCTTTGTCGACGGGTCGTCTACCTCCAAGAGAGCAGGCCTCGGCATAGTTCTCCAATCGCCAGAGGGACTGGTCATAGAGCAAGCCTTCACCCTGGACTTCAAAGCGACGAACAATGAGGCAGAGTACGAAGCAATGATTGCAGGGTTGAACAGCGCCCGAATCCTCGGAGCCCAGCATCTGGAGATCTTCAGCGACTCTCAACTGGTAACTAGCCAGCTCGCTGGGGACTACCAGGCTAGGGACGACAGGATGGCGGCATACTTGGCCCTCGCGAAAAAACTACTCTCCCAATTCCAGAAAGCCGAGGTCAGACAAATATCCAGAGACACCAACACGCATGCAGATGCGCTTGCAAACCTGGCCTCTGCTGTTGAAGCAGGAAAGAAGAGGACCATCGAGGTCGGGTCAGTATCAAGGTCAAGTCTAGAACTCCATTCATCTCGGCTTGTCCTCTGTGCTGACCTCGGCCCCAGCTGGATGGATCCAATCGTCGCCTACTTGAAGGATGACCAGCTCCCCGAGGACAAGACAGAAGCCCACAAGATCAGGCTCAAAGGCAGCTCGGTTTTGGCTCTCTCCAGAAGGCAAGCTCTACCGAAAGTCCTTCACAGGTCCGTACCTCCAATGCGTCCACCCGTCCAAAGGTGGACGACTTCCTGTACGAGATCCACGAAGGAATCTGCGGCAGCCATATTGGAGGTCGGTCATTGGCCTACAGAGCAATCAGCCAGGGTTACTGGTGGCCTACATGCATAAGGACGCCCAGGTCTACGCCAGGAAATGCGAGAAATGCCAGAAGTTCTCCCACTCACTCCATCAGCCAGCACAGGATCTGAGTCCCCTCTCTAGCCCATGGCCCTTCGCCCAATGGGGCCTGGACATTGTGGGGCCTCTTCACCGAGCTCCAGGGAACAAAAGATGGCTGATAGTGGCTACGAACTACTTCACCGAAGTGGATAGAGGCTGAACCGTTGTCTCCATCACGGACAGGGACTCCAGGAACTTCGTTTGGAAAAACATCCTTACGAGGTTCGGCATCCCCCGGACCCTGATCTCGGATAACGGGACTCAGTTCGATTCCAAATCCTTCAAAGACTTCTGCCAAGAGCACGGCATCAGAAACCATTACTCCACCCCGGCATATCCACAGAGTAATGGCCAGGCAGAAATCTCCAACAAAGTGATCCTGGACGGCCTGAAGAAGCGACTGGACAAGGCAAAGGGCAGATGGACAGAAGAGCTTCCGTGCGTATTGTGGGCATACCGAACAACTCCAAGGAGGTCCACCTCGGCAACACCTTTCTCTCTGGCCTACGGGATGGAGGCAGTCATTCCCTTGGAAATCGGCCTTCCTACCCTGAGGACAGAGCTGGTCGACCAAGGCCGAAATGAGACGAACCTGGCAATGAGCTGGAGCTGGCAGACGAACGACGAGAAGCAGCAGCCCTGAGACTGACCGACTATCAGCAGCGGTTAGCCAGGGCATATAAATCAAAATGTCAAGGAAAGAAGGTTCACACTGGGAGAGCTCGTTCTAAAGAAGACCCTGCCAGCTGACAAGGAACCAAATGAGGGGAAGCTTGCCCCGAACTGGCATGGCCCGTTCAGAGTGGTCTCACTGGCAGGAAAATCAGCCTACAAGCTCGAAGACTTGGATTGCAGGCCGCTACCGAGACCGTGGAATGCATCCCACCTGAAGAAATTTTATTTCTAAAGATGTAATGAACTTCAGAATCAATAAAAGCAGCTTTGCCTTGTCATCAATCTGTCTCCTGGTCGACTCCGGCAACACAGGCTCCACGCCTTGGAAATGGCTTCGAGTTCCTACACTCAGCCTTTCCTAAAATCCCGTGTCTTGGACACACAGGCTCAACGCCTTGGAAACGGCATAGAAGAGTTCCTACACTCAGCCTTTCCTAAAATCCGTGTCTTGGCACACAGGCTCACGCTGGAAACGGCTAGAGTTCCTACACTCACTTTCCTAAAATCCGTGTTTGGACACACAGGCTCACGCCTTGGAAAGCAATAGAGTTCCTACACTCAGCCTTTCCTAAAATCCCGTGGTCTTGGACACACAGGCTCAACGCCTTGGAAACGGCATAGAAGAGTTCCTACACTCAGCCTTTCCTAAAATCCCGTGTCTTGGACCATGGGCCCACCGCCCTGGAAGAGACCTCGAGTCCCGATCGGGCTTCCAGCCGCCTTGGGCTGAGAGCTAGAACCTCGACCGCCTGGAGGACCTCGACTCGGTCGCTTCCAAAGCTCCTAGCCTTGGGCTATGGAGAGGCTTCGAGTTCACACTCAGCCGAGATTGGGCCCACCGCCCTGGAAGAGACCTCGAGTCCGACTCGGTCGTTCCTAAAGCTCCTAGCCTTGGGCCATGGAGAGGCTTCGAGTTCACACTCAGCCGAGATTGGGCCCACCGCCCTGGAAGAGACCTCGAGTCCCGACTCGGTCGTTTCCTAAAGCTCCTGGCCTGGGCCACGGAGAGGCTTCGAGTTCACACTCAGCCGAGATTGGGCCCACCGCCCTGGAAGTGACCTCGAGTCCCGACTCGGTCGTTTCCTAAAGCTCCTGGCCTTGGGCCACGGAGAGGCTTCGAGTCCACTCTCAGCCGAGATCGGGCCCACCGCCCAGGAAGAGACGTTTAGTCCAGGTCGGTCGATTCCTAAAGCTCCTAGCCTTGGGCTATGGAGAAGGCCTCGAGTTCAGACACTCGGCCGGATTCCAAAGATCAGGTTTCTACACCCTCAAAAATCACTGCCAAGCTCATGCCCATGCGGCGAGACAGTGGGATGATGACTCCACTTCGGCACAATGCAGCTCGGCTCGGCCAAAGCCAGCCGTTTCAAGGTCAGTGCCAGCACTCAAACACAAAACAGCACAGAAAGTGTACCAGAACAGTGCAAAGAAATGAGAAAAGAACTCAAAAGCGCTGTACACAGTTTGGGTAATCAGAGAATTCCTTTTTATCATTGCAAACTACTTCATTACAAGAAATACAGAGAAAGCAAAATACAGAAAGGAGGATCATAGTCCTCTAAAAACAGAAAATGGATAAAAGCTAGGAGACTCTGATCTTCACCAACTCTTCAGGCAGAAGGCTCGAGGACGCCAGATCGCCGTCTGAAAGGTTCTGAGCGATCCTGGACCTCGCTGGGCTCTGTAACACCCTCGGCGGCCAATGAGACCAGCCAAGCTTGAAGAATCCTCCCGGACCAGCAGGGCCTCATCCCGCCTGCCATACGACGGGCGCACCGGGCCGCGTCGGACGAGAATGCGCCACAGCCCCCTTGAAGTGCATCCTCACTCTGTCTGGCAAGGGCGAATGGCCATGGACCCGCGTTCAGAGAGCGCGCGGCCCACGGGGAGTTCTTTCAGAGAGCGCGCAGGCCACGACAGCCTTCCCCCCTCGGGGGCAGCCGTCCAACGGCGCAGGGATTTCCCCCGGATCAAGTAATCTCAGGCACCTCCCAGACATGGTTCCTATGTTCCTTCCTTCTCCCATGGCGAGCCTGTTCCCCCTATTTATAGGATGGAAGAAGGCTCAGTCTCCAAAAGGAGTTATGGGGCGAAGTCTCCCACGCGTTGTTGGGAAGGCGCGACTATTGACCAGCGAACCCTATGGCGCCACGTGGAGACATCCGTCAGACTCCCTCGTCTGCCGCGCCATCATGTTCATTGCTATTCAAGATCACCTAAGATACGGAGGATCAGCGCGAATACCAATGAAGATCACCTAAGATACGGAGGATCGGCGCAAATACCAAAAAAGATCACCTAAGGGAGCTGTCTACCGAACTCAAGCAATCGAAGAACTCAAGCTCAAAGGAGAAAAGCACGAGTATTTCAGAAAACCTTCATTTGTATTGAAATTTCACTCATTACAGTGTTCAGCAAATACAAATCGAAGAAAATTACAAAGCACAAAGCAAAAGAGCAAAAATCCCGAGGTCTTGATGTCCCGAGGTCATGACCGGTCTGTTGCACGAGCTGCAGCGTCAGAGGCTTCGCCGGATGGACGGGCAGAGGTCGGCACCGGAAGCGTGTACGGAGGAGGCTCCCGAAAGGAGGGGTGGCCCTCCGAGATCCCGACCTCCTTCAGGCCAGCAAGCCACCCTTTCGCCCAGGCCTTATCCCTCAAAACAAGAACCCTTTCCTTGTAGTGGGCGGTGACCTGCGCTTTGGCGTCGTCGAACGCAGCATCGCACTCGGACTCGAGCTTCGCCTCGGCTTCATCCGCCCTCCTAGACTCGGCTCCGAGCTTCGCCTCGGCTTCGTCCGCTCTCTTGGCCTCGGCTTGAAGCAGGGCCGCATAATCATCCCCCATCTTCGAAATAGAGACCTCGAGCTCGGCCGACCTAGTCCTCTCCGCCTCGGCTTCCTCCCTCGCCTGCTCGAGCTTCGCCGCGTATTCCTCTTCTACCTTGGCCAACTTCTGGCTCACAGCGTCCAGGGACTCTTGCAGGCCGTTCTTCTCCACGGTCAGCTCGGCAGCGTCCGCGCTGTACCTGCGGATCCTGTCAGCAACGGCCATGGACTTCTGCGCCGCCTGCCAAAGAAATAAGGTGTACATGTTAGACCCAGAGAACATCAGATGCTAAATCGCTGGTTCGACGAAGCGAAATGAAGACTTACCGCGAAGTTGGACTGCAACATCGACAGGATCAGCTTCTGGTCGCTGTACTTGTCCAGCCGCTCCATGTCCCGGGGAAGGGCGCAGGCTCGCCCTAAGGCCTCGAGGACCGGGAGTTCGATCTTGTGAAGAATGCAATCCTCCATCGTCATCGGCCTCCCCGGCCCAAGCATGAAGCTCGGCTCCCATAACGGCGGCTCCTGGGGCAACGAGGCAGCAGCCGAGCTAGGGCCCGCGTCGGTCCTTGCCATCTTCAGCGGCCGAGTTTCCTCCTGCTCGACCTCGGCTGGGGGCAAGCGTACCCCTAGATCAACAGGGCTAGGGGGCACGGGCACCTCCGCCACCTCTGCAGGAGAAGGCCACCCGAGCCCTCGGAGACGGATGCCTCGGAGAATCTACCGGCTCCTGGGGGGCTCGGGCGTCCTCCGCTCCAAGCGCCAAAAGCCTCGAGGTCCTCGAACGACAAACGCCTGGTGTGCCTCATCTCGGAGTCTGGCGACGGAAGTCCCGATCCCGCTAAGGAAGCTAGGATTCCAGACGCTGCCCTAACTTCAGACGACGCCCGCGAGGGCTCTGCGACCTCCGGAACGGCCTGCTCCTGACCACCCCGGATCCGGCACCTTCACTCTGGATCGGCTCTACGGTGCCCCTCAGATATCCGCGGTACTTCGGCTTATACCCTAGCAGCGACCAAGCCGCCCTGCCGTCGTGACCACTGTACCGCTTCACCAGACGGAGCCAGGCATCGTTCCTCTTCCAGATGTATCTGGCAGCCCGCTTCCTCTCCTTCAAAGCTGCAGCAATCAGAAGCGTAAGCACGGCAGAACAAAAAGAAACTTATGAAAAAAGAAAAGAAACGAAAGGCGTTTACTTGGGATGGTACCGAAGTGGCGAGGGACCTGGTAGCCTCTGTCGGTGTCGGCCTCCCCAAACTCCCATTTCCCCGAGACGTACAGCAGATCGTCTCCAGCATACTTGCTCGAATCCTCCAAGTATCGGGCGAAGCCGTCCCGACCTGGCTTAGCCCGGAGATAATAAGAATCTCCGGACCTGCATATGTCGTAGACATCCTCAAGGTCGAAGACGCCGAAGTCGGTGCCCAGGACCTCATTCAACTTGACCGTGCCCATCACGATCTTGAAGGCATTCGGCAGCAGTTGGCAGGGGCAGAGACACCACTGACTAAGGCATCTCCTAAGGAGTGGGTGAAGTGGAAATCGGACCCCGCCTTCTATCACAGCCACCAGCGGAAAAGGCATCCAACCTCCCGAAAAGTCGCGAGGGTTGTAGCCACGGGGTTCAGCACCCCTGACTTGGACATCAGCAGGGATCTTAAAGGCTGACCTAAAGCCCTCGATCGCTGCCTCGCTCTCTAACCAGTGGCTGTAAATCCCCATTCCTATCCCAGTCTAAAGCAGAGAAACCCGCAGAAGAAGAAGCAGAGCAGGAGGAACTTACAGAATCAGAACAAGGATGCTGGACAGCGAAGAAACTCAACCTCAGCAGCGCTCCACTCCTCAGATGAAGCTCCCTCGACAGTAGCTTGCCCACCTTGACGCTCGCCTCTGATTCAGAATCGCAAACGAAGAATAGAGCAGACCTCAACTGCCCTATATATAGCAGAGAGGCCCCCCTTTTTTGCAGAAACCCTAATCGGGCGTGCCAAGGGGCGCCCCCCTGGGATTCGTGCGAATCATTTCGAAAATTTATTACGCCTCCCTGAAGCGGCGCGCAAATCATTTCAAAAAATTGATTGCGCCCCTGACGAGACGGCGCGTACGACCTTGAAGAGACAGGCAACCAGCCAGGAGACGACACGTGGAGCCGTCGAACTGTCTTCAGCATTGAATAGGGGACGCCATTTATCACCTCGAACATCCAAAGAGACAGCGAGTCAGGGCCGAAAGAGGCTCTCCCCCAGATAGACCCGGCACATAGCTCCCGACCTCACGGCACTGACGTTCTACGCGAGCTCGGAAGCTAGGGGGCAATTGTGTGGGGAGATTTCCAGAGCTACAGGATTAAGCTAATCACAGCCATCAGATGGGTTTTAGCATCCTCACGTGCCATCCGCGTGCCATCTACGTGGCACCGATCTCATCCCGGCTACCAGGACAGAGGCCTTGGCCGACATCAAACATCTCCAGGCCACAAGCGCCGAACTGGACCGCCTCGGGCATCATCTCGGCAAAGAGTCCATCTCGGCAAGGCCACCCCGGATGCCATCTCAGTAAAGAACCCTACCTCGGCTAAAGCTACCTCGGCTGAAGAGGCCAGGACAGTAGCCGAAGCAAGAAAGAATCTTCGCTTGGGCCCCTCATCCCCCACGTCATCAGGCACGTGGAGGGATTGGGTCACGAGCTAGTGGGACAGATATGACATCCAGCCGCCCACTATCTTCACCAGATCGCCACTTGGCAGCATCCAGCGGCTGAGGCCACATCAGGGCAAGGCCCGAGGGAAGATCCGCTGGTACTCCTACCGCCAAAGGCGCCCAACACAATCTGGCCCAACAAGACACGCATTTAATGCAATGTGGGCTGACCCGACTGGCATTAAATGCTGAGTGGGCCGGATTAGACTGCATTTATTACTTTGTGGGCTGATCATGACTTTCCAGTCAGATCATGGGACCCACACCAAGATATTCTCTGAGAAGATACGATCCAAACCTCTATAAATAGACCTCCAAACACCATGCAAGGTACGCATAATCCCACTCACAGAGCCCTCACTCTGCCTCTCTTCTCCCTCTCCTTCCATTGTTCCAGTTCACATACTGACTTTGGCATCGGAGAGCCTTGCGCCGCTCAGGCCAGGGTCCTCTGACCGTTTGCTACTCTCTTTCAGGCTTCCGGACGGCATCCAGACATCCCAGACATCATCATCTTCACGGATAAGTCCTGTAAGGCACCCTCTTATTGTGGGTCATAATTTTCTGCACCTACAGATTTAATAAAAACAAGGTGAGATAAGAGGGAAATGGGGTGTCAGGTAAGAGTTTTTGGAGAAGGAAAGGTGGTCATTGAATGATACAAGGAGGAGATGCAGTGCCTGCTTTTTGACACTATTGGCCTCGTCGTCTTCTTCGACCCCACCAATCGATGTCACTGCCAGCAAACATATAAAAGAAGACTGGGTGGAGGAGGCCAGATCCCTCTTGGGTCCTCAACTCACGAGGAAACTCGTGGGGCCTCTTCAGTGGAGTCCACTAATTTAAATATGAAGGGTTAAAAAGTCTTATTGTGATCTGATGTGGGCCCACCATAAGTTGGCAAAAATTTTCCTCCAAAGCAGGGGGAAAATTAAGGAGAGAGGAGAAAGTGAGGCAATTTACTATTTTACCCTTTTTATTCCTTTTAAAACTTTTACAAAGATAAATTAGTAAAATTTTTTACTTTTCTTCCTCTTATTATTTTACTTCTCAAATAAAAAGATATAAAATTAATTTTTCATCTCCTCCTCTCCTCTTCATTTTTCTTCCCCTCAAATTTTCCGTCTCCTTCGCCTTTCCAAACACTACCTAAGATTACCATCCACCCGGGTCCACGGGACAACGGACACTGTGTAGTCCCATCAATCATGTTTGCCATTAAAGAGTGTAGGCCTACTGATTTTGACTAGAGGTGGTGTGAATACGCGTTCAAAAAGTCTACTTGGAGGGAATATTGGGACCGGTCCTTGGACCGATCCAATGTCCCCTCCAAATATCAATAGTGATATTTGGAGGGGACATTGGGATCGGTCCAAGGACCGGTCCCAATATTCCCTCCAAGTAGCAGGGCTCATACGCGTTACTGTGGTCGCCCAAATACTTCAAGAGTCTCAGTCTTCTTCCATGTTAATGTTATGGCCCGCCCAATTTAGTATTGACAAGCAGCTTAAACTGCGATATCGCAATAATGATTGAGATATCCTAAATAAAAAATTCTTTTGACTTGTAGTTGTATATGGATACGACTGAATGGAGAACATATAAAATAAATTGTCAACTTTGATAAAAAGCGTACCCCAAATATCAATGACCCCTCTTGCTATTGAGTAGTAGTCTAAATCCTTTGATTCGCTGACCCATGAGAAATCCTGAGTCAAAGTATTGAAACGTGGAAGGCTCCTCGCAAATATCTACAAATGAATCTCTCTTACCTTTTTTATACTTGATGTCTCCAAAGTATACTCCGATTAGATTGGTCACACCCAAAATTGATTGTATAATGAATATGAGGATGAACACAATCTTGTTTATTATTAATTTAGTTATTCATCACACAATCAATATTACAGTGGGGCCTACCTTATATTATAGTAAAATCAGAAAAAATCCAATGTATAAGATGGTGTTCATTTTAAACCGCTCAAAATAATTTTCAACAAAGTAAGTTGTACTTCAACTTAAGAATCCTCTAATTCCTATACTCAAAGGATTCAAGCTCATATAGCAATGAACACATGGAGACTGAATGCAGGCCCTAGGCATGAGTCATGTCGTGTCGTGCCCAGGTTGCTGGGGCTCAACCTAGCACAGCTCAGTACATGGATTTTTCCGTATCGTGCCCCCCACAGGCCAGCCCACATGCCTCTTTTTAATTTTCTTATATAGATCGAAAGAAAATTTATGGACTTTTAGACAATCTTAACTTGAAATAAAGTCCAAACTATTAGAATAAATGCACAAAAATTGATTCTAATTTACAAACGAGTAATAAATATTTAAAAATTTTAAATTTTAAATTTTATTTATACAAAGAAAATTTAATTTATATATATGGGGCGTGCTATGTCGTGCCTGAACCAAGCACCCTGGCCCAGCTCGGCACTGATAATTCTCACGCTGTGCCGTGCTATGTTGTGCCTGGGCCCAGGCACCCCAGGCCCAGCCAGGCCGGCCGGCACGTTGACCTGGTGGCCTAGGCATGATTTTTTCCTTGCTAGCCTCTGTGGAGCCCAAGCGTCCCGCAGATATTTTCACCCTTAGATGCAGTAAGGCGATGAGTGCGGCCCACGTAAATCAAATGTAAGTGTCGTCTTGTGCATGGCCCGGCCTGGTCCATGGGACTACGGACGACGACGCTGTGTAGTCCCATCAATCATGTCTGCCATTAAAGGGTGTGGGGCCTCCTGATTTTCTAACTAGAGAAGAGGGTAGGTGGTGTAAATACGCGTTATTGTGGTCACCGGTCGCCCAAAGACTCCAAGAGTCCCAGTCTCTGTCCACGCTAATGTTATGGACCGCGCCCTATTGAGTAATGGGACAAATCAAGGGAAGGGTAGGTTCCTTAGCCCTGTAAAGAAGATGCACAGGGGGCTAATGATTTTGGGGAGATAAAAGTTTGAAAAAGAAAAAGGTGATTATAGATTCTAAAATAAAGTAATTGACGTTCAGACCAATAGCTTAATAGGACAAATCAAGCAAATGATTTTCGCACCGAGAAATGAACATGTGCGTAAGAGATTTAGCACAAAGAATAAAAAAGTTAAGAGTTACCATTAAAAAAATTTTAAAAAAAATGAATAAAAAGATAGAATTAAAATAGGCCTGTCATATTTTTAATAACCACACCACATTCTTCTATTCACATCAGTCATATCAAACATTGAAAAGAGACTAAAAATGTATGTCCCTCTTGCAATAAAGGAGTCACGTGAAGGAAACTTTTATGGCTTTCATCCTTGTCCGCTGCTCCACTGTCCATCAGTCAAAAAGTCAAAACACGACCCTTTCTATTCATGACATCAGCAAAATCTAGAGAGTGACGTAGGCTCCAGTACTGCTGACGCAAGGCGGGCCCTAGTCTAGTGTGAACACAAACTTTGACTAGCCATATTATGTTCATCTGAACTCCGATCGATGAGCGGTTTGGTTTTCCGGATTTATAATGACGAGCGCCACTCAATAGTATTGATAAATTTTGAATCCAATGATCAGAAAGTTATTTTTTTGGTCCATTATACAATTAGGGGTGCACATAAGCGATTCGAATCAGTTTAGAGGGGAAGCCATCAACCAAATCGAACTCATCGATTTTCTATTTTTCCAAACCGAACCGAACCGAACCGGTTGTGCCGAAACAGGCCGGACGAGCCCGTTTCCTCAGCCCAGCACGGCCCATGGCATGATTTTCCAAGGAGGGTGGTGGAACTGACAGTACATCGCTCATGCGTCTAATCCGAATAGGGAAGTCGATTTGAAAGTGGTACGAGTACATAGGCACTGGTTGGCGTAGAGTAGGAGTGAGAGAAATGGAGGGAATGTGACAGTCAGTAGTAATAAATTGGGGGAGAAATGGAGGGACTGTGACGGTCAGTAGTAGTGAATGTGGTGGTGGTGGTGGTGGTGGGGGGGGGGGGTGTTTCTAAGGATCTTGGTGGAACTGACAGTACATCGCTCATGCGTCTAATCCGAATGGGGGGCGGGTATTCTAAGGAGGGTGGTGGAACTGACAGTACATCGCTCATGCATCTAATCCAAATGGGGGGGGGGTGGTTTTCCAAGGAGGGTGGTGGAGTTGACTGTACATCGCTCATGCGTCTAATCCGAATGGGGTGGGGGGGGGGGGTTTCCAAGGAGCGTGGTGGAACTGACAGTACATCGCTCATGCGTCTTTATTTTTCTTTTTCTTTGTTTTTATATAGATTATTATTAGTTTAGGTTATTTTTTATCTTTTTTTTTACTAACCTTGGACAGGGAGCGCTATGCAAAATCATCAGGTAACTTCTTTCCTTTACCTCCTGCAATTTATTTTTCCTCATGTTACAATATCATTTTCTGCATTACATGCACGACATCGAGGACGATGTCTAGTTTAGGTTTGGGGATGGGAACAGGCACACTTGTCCAATTTTAGGTATTTTTTTCCAATTTTAGGCAAACTTTAATTTTTTTTTTAAAATTTTATGACAATTTCTTGTTTGTGCAATATATATCTATTTTTAAAAAGGTAGTTTTGAAAGGAATTGATAAAATTCAACGATGCTCGGAAATCCGAAATTTTGAAATCCTTGGAAGGAAGTAAAATGAAAGTTCAAATCTTTTCTAGAATATATCAAAATAATACTAAACTCTGTTTTTCACTGAAACACGTATACATCTATCAAGATTTTGGATAGGAAGCCTTGGTGTTGAATTTAGAGTTTTTCAAGAAAGAAAGAATGACTTTCTGAAGTCTAGTCTTGTAAGTCTACCTGGTTCATCGGGATGGTTAGGCCGACCAAAACCATTGGATTAATTCGGGCGAATTGAAAAGGGCTGCCTATTGTTGAGGACTGCAAAAAAAAAAAAAAAGTGTAGTCTTGAAAAGAATAAAAAGTTTTGTGACTAGTTTGGGTTCATAGCCTTTTTAACTAGAGCCAGTAAGCCCTTAGGGGTATTTACATACCTAGTGCCCTAAAACCATCTGATTTGGGAGTCATTGGCCGAATGCTTGTTGCATGGGTTAATTAGAAAGCTTAAGGGACCTAGACATTGCACAGTCACATGTGCTTCTTTGCAAAAAAAAAAAAAAAAGAAACTAGAGATGCATATCGCAGCCTTTGAAAATACAGTAGTGCCAAAGTCATCATAGTAGCATTGAGAGGAAAATTATGAGCTACTAAATCTAGGAAAGATCAGAGCATTTGAGGGAGAATTCTGTTTTCATGACATCATAGCGGAACATTTGAAAGATTGATTGGATGCATACACTTGCACAAGGCACACAAAAGTTTGGTATTTGAAAGAGAGAAAGAAAAAAAAAAGAGATTGACATTAGAAGGATAAACCGAATTTTGAAAAGTCTGAGATTTTGACTATTCTAGGTTACATAAAGAGTGCCTGAGATAACTTGATTTCCTTTTGAAAAAGAAAAAAAAAGTTTCTTTGTTTTTATTTCTATGTTTGTTTTTAGGATAAATGAATTTTGTGGGTATATTCACTGCAAACCCTTACGAGGCACAACTCGTCTACTAGGGGGAACCTAGGGGTTTAAGGGCTTGCTACATATGCTAAATGCAGTCGAGAGGGCCAGCGAAAGTGACATTTTTCTTCTCATTTTTTATGCATTTGTTAGGATAGTAAACTTCTCTATTTTTCACTTATTTTGCTCGAGGACAAGCAAAAAGCTGGTTTGGGGGTGTGCTAAGTCCACAAAATTATAGTTTTCATTTATCATTTTATATGCATTTGTGGACTTAATTAGGCTAATTGCATAGAATTACACTTAATTTCATGATTTCATGCATTTGAGCATCATAGTTGGAATCTTAGTCAAATTTGGTCAAAATTCATTACATTGCATGACTTTTGTGAAATTAGGGTTCTCATCTCATTCATCACCCAAAATTAGTTTTTTTTAACTTCACTACTGCATACCTGCTAATTTTGACACCATGTATTATTTTTGAAAAGTTGGGTATTTTTGGTGCATTTAGTTGGCATGTAGAGTCCCATGCATAGTCCATATAGATTCCTCACACTTGATTATTATTGACATTATTTAATTTTATTTATGTAGAAGAAATCAAGAGTGGGACCTGCATTAGTGAAATTTGAGAGAGATCAAAGGCGGGACACCCTTCATGGTGGGCCCACATATCTTGATATCTTGGTGGAGTTGGAAAGGTTGAAAATTCTCAAAGAAGAAAGAAGAAACTCGGATTTGGAAAGATTGTGTTAACTTGCTAAATTTGGAAACCAAAATCAAGAAAGAAAGAAATTTAGAAACTTTGTAAGGGGAGTGTAAGGTCTGTGACCTTACTGGGTCAATTGGGCCCAATACCCGGCCCGTTGACCCGTTTAATTTATTATTATTTTATTTAATTATATTTTTAGATATTTAAGTGGGTTTAGATCATGAATGAGTTTCTTTTAGCATTAGATTAATATCTGCAAAGTTTCGTTTGATTTCGAGTTCGTTTGATCATAACAGGGGGTAGTTTGCAATTTAGGAAAAATTGAGTGTTTTTCTGAAATATTCCAGACGTCGTGATTTTAGGTTCGTTTGAAAGGTCTCGTCGTTTTGATGCTTTTTGTCTCTTGACTCGTCGCGATCCGACGATCAGAAACCTTTCAAGTGGTCAATTCTATCACCGGACCCACTTAAAGAACGATTCGGTATTTTCCTCCTTAATCGTCTTCTTAAGCGAAGGTTGCCCTAATTTTCATTTCTTTCTCTGCAACCAACGAAGAACAACCGTAGCCATTTTTCCTTCTTCCTTTCTCAAGCTAGATCTCCGCCCTAGAAGACCCCGTTCGGAGATCTGATCCATTAAACGTCTTCCTCTCGATCTTCATTTGCTTTCGGTATCAATCTGGTAAGGTTTTCAGTAACTTCATCTTTTTCTGTCATCTTCCTTTTGGTTTAGATTAGGTTAGATCTTGATTCGTTTCCTTCATATCTTCTTCTTGGCTTACTAGATTTCGATTTATCGGGTTAGATTGTGGATCTTGTGGTAGAAAAGTTTATCCTCAAATTTCATCCCATTATTTCATCTTCTGACATTGAAGCAAGTAGATATGCATTTCATAATATATATGCTTGTATGTTTTATTGATCTGGCTATGATTCTTGTTAGATTTCCCTTGTTAGATTTCCCTTCGGTGCGATCGATCGGAGGGTGCATGGTCACTGAAACTTCAAAGGCTTGTAATTATCAATCCGCCCGTTAGATTTTCAAGTATAATATACCGTTGGAAAGCCCACGAGACAGAGAATCCTATGGTTCTAGTTTCATCACGATCGGAGTTCGAAAAGTGATGTAATTAATTGAATTAAAGATTCGACTCTTGTAATTTGAGAAAGAGACTGTTTAACCTAGGACTTGGGACTTAGATGTTGGAAACCACTAACTTACTATCACATGACCATAAATGGGATTGAAATCGAATCACGTGGCTTGGTGTGAATTCGAAGGGTTGTCTAGGTATTCGTGTATTACACGTAGTGTAACCAAATGCATATGGAAATTGAATTGAATGATGCTCAACATGATTGAACACAAAGGGATTTTCCTAAAAGCATCATTGATCCAATTTACATACGTATTCTGTTAGAATACGGGGAATACAGGGATGGCACCACTTACCTAGGATTGGATAGTAAATTCTCTTTGACTTGTAAATTGTATCCGTTGTTATCATTCTCCTTGTACACTCTCTTGATATAAAACACGTAATTAATCATGAAACATAAATTCTTATAAAATTTAGGAGTTGGACTTGACTTAGAGTGTACCATAGGAACCCGTGTCTTGTATTGATAAACTTGACTGGCTAATATGAAAGGGATTATCACGTGTTTCGCTTGTCTTGTATCGTCTTGAATAAGATAATCCATAGGATCTTGTCTTGTACATGAAACTAGTCAGACTTGCTTGTCTTGTTGTTCTTATGTCAGAACCACTTTGTTGTTGTTTGCATATCATGGCCATCTGCAGTTTGAGGTTTAATGACGAACCGGTTACTAGGTTGTCAGGGTGGGCAGTCGGCGTAGGACGGCGTCAATGGTGTTGAATAGCTGGGAGCGGGCTACGACCGTGTTGCTATTCCCAGGACAAGGAGCTAGGATCCCATTGGAGCCGGACTTTGGTATCAGTAGTTCAAGGGGATTGTTACTGGTGCCCCGGGAGGTGGCTTTGGACATCCTCGGAGTCTCCCTCTTATTCTTGTTCTGCATTTGCATGGATAGTGGTTATTGTTAGATGTTTTCTAGGATCCCTATTATTATTTCTATGACTTATTAATCTCGCTTTATGCCTAGCCTTGCATTCTTGTATTCATATGATCTTGTACCTGTCACTATTCTACACTTGATGCATGTCATGTTTATTATGCTTTGTATATCTATTGCTCAACATGTTGTTGACTCTGTTCCTTGGTGTGCAGACACATCAGGTGACTTCTACTTTGAGGAGCAAGCCGGTGAGGAGATCCTAAAGGATCTCCAACCTGCAGAGGAGGCACGAGAGTGGCGTGCCGATGACGTAGAGTAGCGTCATCACTTCCGGGCAGGAGAGAGATACATGAGGATTCATTTAGATTTTATGCTTTTATTCATTTATTTCTCTCGTTGAACTTTTCTTACATTATTGACTTCTGTTCTTTTATTAGCCTTGTATCTGGGATGGCCAATGTAATAATTAACTTAACTTATTAGTTCTGTTTCTTCTTATTGCAAAACTTTAATTTAATGAGATTCATATTCATTGCTTGAGATTCCATATGCCTAGAGTTCTATGAACTCAATGTTTATTGTATTAAAAGAGGCTTGAAATATTTTATCCTCACCGCGGACTACGATCCGTGGGCCCAAAGGACAAAAATTTTAATTAGTCCTAAAATTCACTCTCCGGATCCGGTTATTTCTATAATCGGGTTCGAGGGACATGATAGGGAGTTGAGTAGTCAAAGTTGCAAGTAAAAAAGCATGCCAAATATGTAAATAGAATCAAATAAGCAAGTAAAGAAAGAGTCCAAACATGCCTTGGATGTCCAACATGGGTCCCACACACTCCATTGCATGCCAAACATAGAAGTTCCTTTAATTGTCATTATTCTCGAAATTTTTAGGGGAAGCAAATTGAGATAGTCATAACTTTCAAACCGAGTATCGGATTGGCGCAATCTACGCACCGTTAGAAAGACCTTTTCGAGTAGATATCCGTAGATCCCAAGATTTCATAAGTCAGAGCTATATTGAGGGAGATATGACATCAGAAAGTTGGCTGATATAATTCTATGCGGGAATTGTAAAAAGTTTTCAAAATTGGCAACATGAGAGATCTTTGAGGAGTTCAATTTGGCAAGACTTGGAGCCCAAAAGACCACACTTAGTAACAAATCATCTCCAATTCAAGTTGCAACCTAAGTGAGAAGCTTTGTTTGAAAGCTAAGCCAATAATCAAGTCATAGAATGAAATAATTCCTTAAAAATCAAGAGGCCAAAAAGTATAAAAGAAGCATCAAGGGGGCTAGAACTACAAGCCTATTATCCTTTAATAAGTGGCCAAGCCATTCTCTCTCTCTTCTTTCCCTTTCTTCTTTCCCCTCTTCTAGTTCTAGTTCTAGTTCTCCATATTTATTTATTTTTGTAGCTTTGGGCCTTGTCCAAGCAAGTACATGAAGGAGAAGTTGTAAAGATTCAATCTTTAATGATAAATCAAGAAGTCTTCTTTGCAATGACGAGCTAGTTTTGATTAGAGCGATCGATGAAAATAAGTGTAGTAGTTCGAACTTGTTTGCATATCTTTATGTTTTTAATGATTAATAGACTTGTCTTCGTGCCATAGGCAAATCTCCATTCTTAATTTCTGAAAATAAAAATTGATTTTTGACTATCCATGCTTAGGTTTGATAGGTCATGCTTAGGACTTAGATCTTTTTTATGCTTTGTACTTACTTTTGATGGGTAGTGCTTAGATTGTTTTTTTTTTTTTTTTTATCTTTTATGAGGTGAAGGAAGTCTTGGGTTTTGGATTCTATAATTAAAAAGGGGTTTCTAAAGTTAGATTTTTCAAATTAAAAACATTGATTTGTCTTTGATTTGAAGTAAAAATTGGAATAAGTTAGGATTACTTGATAAATAATTAGTGGATGCTTATTGGATTCCTATGCTCTAATCACTTTCATTAATTGGTAGTTTTCATATTTCTAAATTAGTTGCTTTCTTTTATTTATAAATAATCAAAACTTCCTTAATTGTTAGTCAATTAGTTTTCTTAATCTAAAAGTTTCTTTAATTAGCTCCCTGTGGGTTCGACCCGTTTTTGCCACTGTCTCATTTAGATACCTGTGCACTTGCAGCATGATATGATTGATAAAGATCACATCAAGTTTTTGGTACCATTGCCAGGGAGCTAATTTAAAAAGAATCTTTTATAGCATTATTTGTTCATATCATAGCATGTTTTTTAGTTAGTTGCATTCATAGCTTGCATTAGGTTTAGTTTTTGTGTTTCTTAATATTTGTGGTTACTGTTTTTCAAGTTTTGGTTGCTGATTTCTAAATAATTTTGGACTGATTGCTAGTGGTTAAATAAAAAGACAAATTTCTGCACTAATTTTGTGACAGATTTGGCCTGGTTTTTGCCCAAAAGTTGGCACTTTTAAAACCACTCAAACGGACTCCTTTGGACTTGAAATTTTGTTGGGTTGGACTTTGGTATATTGACTTTGAACCATAAAAATCTCAGAAAGAAATACGTTTTGGAAGTCCAACTTATAGTGTCATGAACAGGGCCAATCAGTCAGGCAGAATCTACATTCAGCAGCAAAACTGGGCTTAGTAGCCAATTTCATAACAACATAACTTCTTCGTTTTTATCCTTTTTATTCTTTATTTTTTTTGTTTGATTCTTGCATATTAGAAGTTTACATCTCAATCATTGTTTTCAGGTTTTGATTAATAAGACTTGGTCGTACAGATATGTAAAATTGAGCCTGTGCAATAGGTTCCAACACTTGGAATTTTTTTTCATCGCTTGACAGCAAGGTGTCCATTTAACTTAGGATTGCATTAGGAGTTTTAGAATTGCATCTTTCATTCAAATTGTAGTAGTTTAGGATTTTAAAATTTAGATTAGGTTGATTTTTTTTAATTTAGGAATTTTATTAACAATTGTTAGCAATTTTTAGTAGTTTATTTAGATCTAACACTTTAGTCGTTTTCTTTGAGGTTACAATCTGAGTTTTGTAGGATTCTAAAAGGGAAAGGAAATTGCAGGGATTGCTTTTAAGCAAACAGTTGCTCTTAGAATTATAAAATTGCTAAAAAAATAAATAAAGTTTAAGCTCACACAGTGTAAAGGTTTGTGTGGACCCGCTGTAAGAATTTCTAAACTTTACCCCACGAATCTTTTACTTGCAAGTGGGGCTTGGATGATTTAATTTTAGCAAAGTGTGAATGCTTGATTAACACACCATCTAATTAGACACGCACTTAGTTAAGGGCAATCGACCCCAGAAAGGTAAGGACTGGATTTCATCACCAGATCCTTGCCCATTTAGGTTAACTATCTCTCACATTAGGATCCTAACTTTAATTAAAATCAAGTAGCAACGAGACCATAGGACTCGAGCTCAATAGAACGAAGACCATAAAAGGTTGCACCAGTTGCGCTCTTTGATCACGTTGATGTCTAGGTAAGTCTTGTCCCTACCAAAAAGGGTGGCAGTCTCCATTCTAGGAGTTTGGTTCTTAAGCGGAACCCTTGCCAAGTGCATTGTGACCCCACCACTCATCTTGGGGACTTACCTGGTCTATTTGGCTTCATAAGACCGGATTGGAGGCCTTAGTGCATTCTTTAAACAAGTTAGGAGCTATCTAGTGAGTTAGTCTAACCTTAGGGTAATTTCTTGTGCTCAATCTTTATGCTTGACTGCTTGTGCATCAACCAGTAAGACCATTAGGGCCAGCATCTAGATTAGGCTTGCATTTCTTTAAGGTTAAACCCGATGCATGCGCTCTAGACCTGAGAGAGAGAAACTGTTAGTACACAAGAGTAAAAGGTTAGTTAGGATAGAGCCCGAATTAGCCTTAACCGTTGTCGGACAATCGTCCGTCTTTAAAGAAATAGTTAGGATGGCTGATCAAGTGGACCCACCCATGAATTTGAAGGACTACATGTACCCCACCAGGACAACTCAACCGTCCTGCATCACCCTGCCTCAGACCAATGCTACATTTGAGCTGAAATCTGGCATGATCCAGATGCTCCTAGTATTCCGTGGGCTAGACCAGGACAAACCATATCAACATGTTAGGGAATTTGAGGACATCTGTGGGACCTTGAGACTTAATAAAATGACTGAGGAGACCCTTAAACTTAGATTATTTAATTTCTCCCTAAAAGAAAAGGCTAAAGCTTGGCTTTATGCCTTACAGGCCGGGTCCATCACTACATGGGACAAGCTAGTCGAAGAATTTTACAAAAAATTATACTTCAAGTAGAAAACCGCTTCGATTAGGCAAGCCATCAATGGATTCCATCAAATGGAAGGAGAGACACTTTGTAATTATTTGGAACGGTTCAAGGACCTCTTAATCCAATGTCCCCACCATGGATTTGAAAAAAATTGATAGGTCCAGATCGTGTATGAGGGTTTGGATTACCCTAGCTACTAAGTAAATGGTGGAATCTTTCTGTGGTGGGCAGTTTACACAGAAGACAATGGATGAAGCGTGGACATTTTTGGAAGAGACCGCTGAAAACACATTGCAGTGGGCCCCTATCAAGAGGGAGCCCATCAAACCCACCATTCCTGAAAAAGGAGGATGTTTAAGATTGAACCCAAAATTGAGGCAGAGGCCAAATTGGCCACATTGGTGAGGAGAATAAAGGCCTTAGAATTGAACAAAAAGCCCACTCTAAACACTTTGGAGTCATTGAAATATAATCAGGCCATGAATGGAGGGATTGACCCAATGACTTTGGGTCAGACCAAGTCTGTTGAGGTGGTGCATGCGCTTTATAAAAACACTCGTTTTGATCATCGACAGAGGTACGACGCATACTCCAACACATACAATCCAGGTTGGAGGGATAATCCAAATTTTTCTTGGACCAATGGTCCCACTCAGGGTGCCCATCACAGGCCCATCAACTTTAGCCCATTCAATCTCAGTCCAATGCCCCACCTGGTTTCCAGAAGCCACTTATGCAAGATTTCACCCCAATCCGCAAAATCAACGGATATATTCTCTTGAGGAAACCATGAAACAGTTAGCTCACAATACCCTCAAGTTCCAGCAAAGGACTACTCAAGTTTTGAATGGTCACACCCAGACCCTTGCAGAACTGGAATATCAGATGGGCCAACTGGCCAACTCCATTAGTATCAGAGACAAGGGAACCTTCCCTAGTCAACCCGAACCTAATCCCAAGGGCCAAGTTGTTCATGATCCTAAAGGAAAAGGCCTGGAACAAGTCCAATCCATTATCACTCTTAGGTCGGGTACAAAGGTTGATAACAAGGTGGAACTACCCAAGGAACCTAAGGAATAATCAAGTGAGATAGTGGAAAGTGAGGAACAAATTGTGAATGCTGAACCCATATTAGAACCAGAGAACCCAGTCGATGCTGAATCATCACCTAGTTAACCCACTCCTAGGACTGATGTTCCCAAGGCACCATACCCACAGAGGGTAGGCCCAGCAAAATCAACTGTTCAGTTGGATAAAATGCTAGAAGTATTCAAACAAGTGAGGATTAACATCCCACTTTTAGATGCGATCCAACAAGTTCCTGCCTATGCCAAGTTCCTAAAAGACCTTTGCACCTTTAAAAGAACCACCAATGTTCCCAAGAAAGCTTTCCTAGCTCAGCAAGCTAGTTCTGTTATTTCAAGTCCAATCCCAATCAAATACAAGGACCCAGGGTGTCCTACAATTTCATGCATGATGGGGGACCCTCATATTGAGCACGCTTTACTAGACTTGGGTGCGAGTGTCAGCCTGCTAGCCTGCTGCCGTATTCTATATATGAAGAACTAGGTTTGGGGGAGTTGAAGAAAGCTCATGTGACCTTCCAATTGGCTAATGCTTCAATTCGATACCCAAAAGGGGTAGTAGAGAATGTCCTGATCAAAGTAGGAGAGTTCGTGTTCCCTGTAGACTTTGTTGTCTTGGACATGAATCAGCTAACAAGAGCTATGGCTAAAATACCAATCATTTTAGGATGATCATTCCTAGCAACATCCAATGCTTTGATTAATTGTAGGAATGGAGTGATGTAAAAAATTTTTGGCACCATGACAGTTCAACTAAACATCTTTAATGTGCGTAAACAACCTCAAGAAGAGGATGATGAGATTGGTGCGGTCAGCTACTTACAAGAGTTGGTTGGAAATATTGCTCCTTAGTTAGGCTGTGAGGATCCATTAGAGGTTTGTCTAGCACATTTTGGGAGTGATTTTAATATAGATGACTACATTGAAAAGGTGAATGCACTGCTAGATTCAACCTCATTCATGATAACAAGGTGGCAACCTAAGCGAGAGATCTTGACCTCAATTTTGGAAGGTAAGTTTGTTTGGGATCCAAGAGGAATCCATGTTAGGTGTCAAATAGAGTAGTTTCTTTTTCTTTATTTTTTATATAGATTATTATTTGTTTAGGTTATTTTTTGTCTTTTTTTTTACTAACCTTGGACAGGGAGCGCCGTACAAAATCATCAGGTAACTACTTTCCTTTACCTCCTGCAATTTATTTTTCCTCATGTTACAATATCATTTTCTGCATTACATGCACAACATCGAGGACGCTATCTAGTTTAGGTTTGAGGGTGGGAACAAGCACACTTGTCCAATTTTAGGTATTTTTTTTCCAATTTTATGCGAACTTTTTTTTTAATTTTAGGACAATTTCTCGTTTGTGCAATACATATATATATTTTAAAAATGTAGTTTTGAAAGGAGTTGAAAAAATTCAACGATGCTCGGAAATCTGGAATTTCAAAATCCTTGGAAGGAAGTAAAATGAAAGTTCAAATCTTTTCTAGAATATATCAAAATAATACTAAACTTTATTTTTCACTGAAACACGTATACATCTATCAAAATTTTGGATAGGAAGCCTTGGTGTTGAATTTAGAGTTTTTCAAGAAAGATAGGATGACTTTCTGAAGTCTAGTCTTGTAAGTCTACCTGGTTCATCGGGATGGTTAGGCCGACCAACACCATTGGATTAATTCGGGCGAATTGAAAAGGGCTGTCTATTGTTGAGGACTGCAAAAAAAAAAGTGTAGTCTTGAAAAGAATAAAAAGTTTTGTGACCAGTTTGGGTTCATAGCCTTTTTAACTTGAGCCAGTAAGCCCTTAGGGGTATTTACATACCTAGTGCCCAAACTGATTTTTCGCCTTAAACACGTCCTCTGTTGATCAGGCTACAAGATGATGAAACAAACGGGGTCCACACCGCACAGGTCCGCCCTCTCTAGGGTCGCCCGTGAGTCCTCCTTCAGATCCACGGATCAGATCTAACATAAGGGGGTCCACATGGGCCCCACAGTCCAACACACGGGTATGATTCCTCACGGTTCTGAGTCATAAACTCTTATGCAATTCCGGTCCTCGTTTGGCGGTGAGTGGGTCAACGGTGATACCCAAAGTAAGAAAATTAATGGATCTCCATCATTAAAACAATTAACATCATAAAAAGGGCATCAAAGGGCTTCTACATGCATTAACACGCTAATCAAGGAAGAATAGAAGCATTAAATCTATAAATTATGGTTAGGTACTTGCCTGAGGTTCGTGGTTTGAAGAAAACACAACAGATTCTAACCAATACCCAATCCGAGATTACCGGGGCGCTCGATCACAATCCTAACACCAATCTGACATAAGAGATGGGATAGAAATGCCAAGGTGATCAGATTTATACTATTCCTACCCAAAACCTAACATTGGAAAGAATAAGAAGATAACCTTAGAATATAGATCTACTCCTAATGGTTTGAGGAGATGATTACCTGAGATAAGAAAGTTGAACCAAGAATGATGGTATCATCTGATCTTGATTCTGATGGCTGAATCCTAAAGCTGGAATGACTTGGGAAGTTGAAAGAGGAAGAAAAACCGAGAAGAGTTGCAGAGATTAGTGGAGAGGAATAAGACGTTTGTTTAAAATAGGGATTCGGTTAAAAAGAATATTCCTTAGGCTTAAGTTATTGGGTCAAAGCTACGGGTCAGGTCATCTACCCATTAACCCAACTCACCAATCTACACATCTATTCTAACGTGTGCCCCACTTAATCCTAACCACTTAGATAACTAAAATACATTCAATTAAAATAATAATATTTAATTAAAATATAATAAAATATTATAGGTGGGACCGAGATCTTACATTAGATGGGTCTTGAACCAAACTAGGTAGTTCAAGGACACTTTTTTTAATTTTGGGTTTATGGGAAGCGTTGTGTGTGATTTTAGTGCTAACGCGAAACCGAGTTCATTGGGTAGGTCCCGAACAAATTCCATTTTTTATTGTTTTTAGCCCATCTTGACCCATTTCTAGTCCAAAAGATCTAATCTAACAATTCATGTAAGAATCTGAACTTTTCGGCAACTACTAGAAACTTCATGTTATAACCATATCCTAAACCCTAAACTTACCCTATCTCATTTCACTCTCGCCCTCTTTGCAATAACATAACTGGAGCTCATCTCTCCTTCCATTTCCTTGCTTCCAAACCACAAGAGAATCCTTGGAATGTGGGATTCCTAGACCCCAAGGTCATCCTCTTCCTCAACTTCATCTTCTTCAAGCCTCCAACAACCCCATTTGTTTTCTACTTGTCTCATTTGGTAAGTTTTCACTCCCAAACTCGTTCCCTTGCTTGAAATCAGTTTCTAGAAGTTTCAATCTAACCATGCAAGCTCTTTCAATCCCCATTCCATCTAACTTGTGTGTAGGGTTTCTCTTGGGCAATAGAATTGGGGGTTTGTGATTTTGAGGATTGATGGTGGAAAAGCTTGGATTTTGTGGGTTTTAGCTAAGCAGCAAGATAAGGCAAGTTGAACATCTATAATGTCATGCATGCATGTATAACTTGATGATTCTACATGTTATTCATGTCTAGATTACCCATTACAAGCTCATTAATGTAGTTTAGTAGGTTTTGTGGATTGGAGATATGGATTTTGACCATGCCTATGTATTTGTAGTTTAAACAAGCATGGAAAACCCCATTTTAAAGTAATAATGTGATTTTTTAAGGCTTTGGATTAAGTGAGAAGCAACCCCATTTGAAAACACCATTTCAAGCTTGGGCTTTTAGAACCGTGAAGCTTTGCAGCCAACCGGAGCCGCTCGTGACTAACCATAGAGCTTTAGGAGCCCCACAATTACTTTCTTAGAATTTTTCATTTTCAGGATTTTTAAACTACGGTCAGCCTACAACTAACCATGCACCACACATGGCTCGCCGTAAAGCTAACCTTGCATAGATCGTAACTCCAACTAGAGAGTTGGTGTTTCAAGTCAAGGAATTACGGCTAGCCATGAGTGACCCACGGCCAGCCGTAAGAAGGGAAGTTAACCGTAGAGACACATGATTTTAGGTCTTCTCAATCAAGACCAAGTCTTGACCCTTAGCATTAGAACCCATGTACACTAAGTAGGGCCCGATGACCCATGTACCTATGTAGGCGATGGTTGAACTGCCATACACCTACACAGGGCCGGCTCTAGCATAAGGCCAATAAAACCATTGCTTTAGGCCCCAAAAAATAAGGTAGAAAAAAAGGCCCCTTAATAGCTGGTATCTTTTGAAATTCCAAAAAATTAAATTTGTCAAGCGCTATCCCTTTTTTTTCTCCCCAAAATATAAGGCCCCATAATAATTCTCTCTTATGAAAGATACAACCAAGATTTTTATGGGGCCTTAAAGTGTTATTTATGGCCTATTATATTTCCAAATCTGCCCCTTATATTATTATTGCTAAGAGTCCAATTGATTTTAGTACACCATTATATTTCTAGCAATCCATGTGTATCAAATTTCAACCATACGTACATTCAGTCATGAATTTGTTTGAGAAGCATTTCTTATTATTTTTGTGTATCCTATTTCAATAGGGGCGCATTCAGATTTGATCCATGATGTTGTTGTAATAGATCCATAGCTTAGGATTTCAACCTTAATAATAGATCTTAAAATTTAAGATAAACAATGGGTCCCCGCCAGTGCATATGAGCACCATGCATTTGAAACATCCAATACGTGGGGCACAACTCTGAAGTCCATCTTGAATGGTCCTAACTAATGCACCGTGCGTAGGTAAAAATGTTTCGAGCCCCACCAATGGCATATTCAAGATTTTTTTTTTTAGAGGGTGGGGGACCGAGATTTCCATGTGAGTTTTAGGGATGGGTCCAAAGTTTTCATGTGGATTTTAGAGGTGGACTTAAGATAGATTGACAAAACTTCAATATAAAAACTTAATTAGTAATTTTGCATCACAAAAAAGTAAGAAAAATAAATTTTAAATAAAATATTTATAATAATATTAAAATATAGAAAATGTCTCATTTAGGATTGTCGCTTTAGGCCTCGAATTGTCTAGAGCCGGCCCTGCACCTATATGGAAGCCCGGAGCTTGGCCATCAATTGTACTAAGCCAAAGGTGTTGGCCTAGGGTATTTCGATGTCCATAATTCAAGTAACGTCAAGATTAAGATATCCCAAAGATATAAGAGACCTTAGTAGTACATGTAGTTAGATAGTTATAGTTAGATTGTAATTTATTCCTTGGAACATGACTAATTGGTTTGCATGCATTTGTCATACGTTTTCTAGAAATTCGCATGACTTGTCTTATGCTCCATGTTTGGCCTGTTTTCCTATTCTACACATTGTTATGCATCTTGTTCTTATGCTTTACTTATGCTCATCTTGTTTAAGTATGTATATTTTGTTTAGACACGTGTATGTTTACATTTATACACAAGCCTATGATACATTATGCATGTTGGTGTATGTTTTTTTACTTACGTTTATGTTTCATGACCTATGCCTGGTATGAATCTCTCTTGATGCCGGCACCACTCATCCCACAGTTTGCCCTCGGCTGAGAGTGGGTTTAGTATCATGTTTATGAACTAGCTGCAATGTAAATTATGTTATGGGAATTACCGGTACTCCTGCTCTACGAGGGAGTTTTGTTGGCCCTGGTACTATCATATCATATTATGTTTCATGTTTCATGTTCTCATCTAGGCCATACGTAACAACCAATTTGAGAGAATATAGCGAGTGTGATTATGCCAACTTGCTAGGACACTGTTATACCTTGTCATTTATGATTCATCATGTCTCATGCATAATTATGCCTACTTTATCTTTTATTGGCATCAAATGATCTTCCGTCTTTTATACTTATTTGATGTTGCATGTTATGTCGATTATATTTGTTTACCTTGCTAGATCGCCATATCTAATGGTGTTATATTTGGGGTTACAATTGATGATGCTGGTAACTATACCAAGTAGACTAAGGAGGTGAAAAAGACTCCTCAAGGTGTACTCGAGTGGAATCCTGATGATATCTTCTAGACATTTGTTGCGCGTAAGAGTTTGTTATGTGGACCCTAGTGTTTGGCTATGGTGCCATTGTGGTTGTTTTCGACTTATTTTATGAATTTTATAATGTTGGATTGTAAAACGTAACTTTATTTGCTTTGCTACTTCTCTATCATACTTTTAACCTTCGCTTGAACTTAAGTATGATCTATGGACATGTTTATGCTACGATTCCATATTTATTATGTTATGGACAATGAAAGTTTGATAGATACCATGAACTGTTATATGACGAACAACATTGATGAGTTACACAGGCTTTTGCAAAGAAAATATATCCTTGTGGGAACTCTTGCTTGGGGAACAAATATGCGATGAGTAGGTTGACATGCAAATGTGGCACCACCGATTTTAATGCCCTATTTGTTTCATTCACCCAACGCATACAGGCTAGTGAAAGACGTTAGTTGTAGGTAAATGAGATACCTTTCTGTTATGGGACTTGGTAGTCCTCCAAGCTTCAAACAATAAACATTTATTATTAACCTATTGTTAGCACAAGTAAGAGGCACCTATGAATCACCGTCACAGGTCAAAAATATCCTTCGCAAGTTATCATTGGTCCGAACAGGAAACAGGGGATCCGGTTTCTATTTGATTTTATCCGTACAATTGAGAGACTTCATCTGACCAAGACCAAACTGGAAAATTCACATTACTTTTCTTTAAAATAATAATAGGTGGGGTCCACAGCTGGAGCAAGCAACCTATAAGAATCGCCAGCATCTTTACCTTTCTGAACAAGCAAGTGTTCTTTATAGCATAACTCTTTCTTATTTCTTGTATGAAGGCATTCTCCTTTTTGCCTCCCTTTTTTCCTTTTTGTTGTTTAGAATTCAAAACAGATGTGTATCAAGGAATTAAATCTTGATTATGTAATTGACTTGCTCATCACTTTGCCCTCCTTTGACAAATATTGCTGCTCCGCGCCACTATGTTGGTTGGTTGATGTAATGTACTTATGCACCTGCACCTTGCTTCTCTGTTTTTTTAAAATTCTTCTCTCCTCGCCAATCAACACATGTCATCATGCTTTTGTGACTTGTGGCTGAGAGTGAAGCATATCTGCAATAAAATCTTTTAAACTCTATAGTAATCTAGCAACTAGCTGCTCCCACGTCTCAGGTAAATTGATACATTTGAAGCTGATGGAGCTGTTCGACATACTCTTCCATAGTTAAATGATTATAATGCCCTGGTGATTTTCTTGGAATTGAAGTGGGCAGACTGAGGAATGGCATGACCGCATGACAATATCATAATTCAAGTATGTCGTGGGCCTCCTCAACACCATTGGACAATTAGGTTTTAAGCTATGATGTACGGATATTTCAAAATGGGCAACGTATCGTGTCGTATCGTATCCGATACTTCACTTTTTATGTGTAAAATCCGTGTCCCTGCCGTGTCTACGACGTGTCCTTGCCGTATCCATGCCGTATCTGTACATCATAGGTTTTAAGCCTTTTGATACACTTTTTGAGGAAAATCATTAACTTAGTGTTGGTAGTGTGGGGTGGGGTAACTTATTGATCCATATTGCTCTAATATGCATTGTACATGTATATGTATACATCTTTGACATGTTGGAAGGCTTAATTACTTAGCAAATGCCCGACCAAAGGTTTCCTTTTAAGCTACTTTATGCATTTCTCATGAACTGATAATCTTGTTCTTGTGTATCACATTTTAAGGTAGCCAAAAGAACTCGCCTGTGAGAAATGTTCTCTACTCAAACCATGGTCACAGTGTTGATTCTACTATTGGATGCTTTGCTCTTGTTGGGTTAATGTTGTTTTTCTGCAAGAGTGGGAAGAAATTTGTATTGCAAGATCCAACTGTGAAGTAGAATATGGGCCATGTGAACTGATGTTTAAAAACATGATGGTGAAATTGGAGATAGGTTTCTCCCATTATTTTTTGCTATTCATAGATCATCCAATTTCATGTAGCACGATGCACCAAACACAGTTTTTTTTTATCGCTGAATGCACCCAACACATTGGAGAGGACTGTCACTTCATCAAGGGGGAAAAAAGAAAGCTGCTTTAAATGATATTTGTAATTTTTTGTAATCAATTGGATACTAAGGCCTAGCGTGCCTTTTTACACTTTTCCTGGAAAGTTAGGAGTGAATTTTCAGCACTCTTCTGCCGGCCCTTACCCTGCCAGGCATCATTAGTTATTATGCATTTATGCCCGACTTTCTTTTCTCAAAGAGTTGTGTTTGGTTGCTCTTGGCAGTCCTGTTTTTCGATGTTGTTGGTGTTCTAGCTTGTTAGTATATCCCATTTTTTATATATGGGTCCATCACGAGTGGATCTTTCCATCCCTCTTGTATTATAATTTTTGTTAAACTTTGGTGTCACAGAATCCTGATAATCTATATTTGCATAGTTCTGCTGACTTCGTTCTGTTTATTTAATTCCCCAGACTGATGGTAGCGTTCCCAATACTCTCGTCATAGCAAATTGTGAAGTTGTAAACCCAAGGGTTGCCGCTGCAGAGCACATATCACAGGTAACATCAAACACTGCAGAATGTATATGATAATCTCCATGCTCTTTTGATTATTGTCGGTAACAATAGCCAAAAGGTGTATATAATAACCTTTTTTTCAAACTTATATGACCCCAAACTGTTTGTGACTTCGCTAAGTGAACTGTGGTGGAAGCCTCTGTAAAACTTAGGGGGTTATATTAAAATTACAAAAATTCAAAATTCTTCCTTTTTTAAAAGATAAGTCAAAAAGCAACATTGTCAAAGCCACTAAATATTTTTTTACAGAAAAAGTTGAAAAAGGATTCTTATCAAGCCCCACTAAAGACAACAAAGTCATCACATTATTATTAGACCCCCTTATATTTTATTCTGTCTTGCTTTGAGGCTACACCTCACTTCACTCTACAAGTAAAGTTACCAATGAGGCCCTGCGATGGCAGTTTGGTAACTTCACTAGTAAGACAACGTTTGGTGAAAGGTCAGAGAGAAGAAAAGAAAAGTAGGGGGTTGAAGGACTTCTGTCATTTAAGATGAGAATGTAACTTTTTATCTTCTACTTTTTTAAAGTAAAAGTGTTTTTTGAAATATAGTATTTTTAATTTGATCCCTTTTCCTTTTATTGTCTCTTTGAAATGTCCATTCACCCTACTTTAACAGTGAAGTGAATTTATCAAATGAGGGAGAAAAGAATATAAGGCTAGGTAATGTATACGGTTTAATTAGCTTGTCGTACCTAACCTACTTCTCCACCGTCTGCTCTTTTTAGCCTTTTCGAAACACCTTCTCAGGCTGTCGTGAGAGTTTTTTTGGGGAAATTGACAGGGTTTAGCGGTTCTAAATCAGAATTTGTCGGCAAATTTTTCGTAAAAGAAATGATTATATAGTTTAATATATATAATATGATATTATATCATCATATACTTTATATTTATATAAAATATTCATAAACTGCGTTGGTTATTTATGAAATTGACACTATCACGTGATACTGTGAAACATTTTGGCTTGGGCGAATTCTAAGACCCGGGGCATGTTTCTTATCTTTAATTTTTAACGAGAATTTGGCTTGTTTGGGTGTTTTTGGAATTGATGTGATAGCTTCTTCTTGGCATTGCAAATTTCAAATTTCTCCACCTAAAAGGTCGCAAATGCCTCGAGAAATTCTTGAAATCCCAGCCTATTTACTTTTTAGTGGATTTTCTTGATCTCAAAGTACAAGAGAGCATCTTAGGAATTCCAGTGTGTTTGGAAATCTTCCATACAAAAATTCTCTTAATTCCAGGCCCTAGGTACATTGAAGTTGGGTTCAAGTCCAATGTACACGGAATACTAATTAGGTCTGTATCCAAAATGGTCCCAAATTAGACCATTTAAATCCATATATTTATGAGTCCTAAATTAATAAATTAGATTGTTTGGGCCATGTTTTTCTGAAAGTTTTTAATTATATAAAATTAATTTGTAAATCTCATATTTAAACTGCTTTCATGTTTTTTTTTTTTTCTAACGGAGGTCTTGGGCTGGACTATCTCCTCGGGGCCCAAAGAGAAACCCGGTAAAACCCATGTGGCCCCAGGGTGGTAGCACTAGAGAACTCAACCTTCGGTTCCTGAAGAGGGGGAACCGGGGATCGCATGACTCTAGCTCCGGAAGAGAGAGGAACCGTGGTCCTGACCACTCGACCAACTCCTTAGGGTTAGCTTTCATATATTTTAGGTGTAAACTAAATCAGCGAATTAAAATATTCACATGGTTGGAAGTTAGAATAGAGCACTAACCTTATAATACATTTTATGGTTTCAAACCAAACCAATTGGAAAAAGTAGAAGGTGAAATGTTGACTTGGCTGATTTTGCAAACCAAAGAGGACTTCCACCGGCATGCAAGCCCAATTTTTTAGATTCGAAAGACGTGTCTTTTGAGAAATCATTTTTTTAATATTAAAGCATGCAAGCCCAATTTTGAAAAAAAAAAGAAGTTAATTGAACTTTGTTTGTAGTGTCAATCCAGCAACTCATTACTTAGGCACCTCACCTCCCCTCCACAAAAACAATCAAGACCAATCTCCACCTATGGCACTTGAGGATGATCGACTTAAAAGGCCGATCTTTCTAAAAAAGAATTATGTGAGTTTTATCATATTAAGATTTCTTAGAATTTGAAAACGTCATATTTCTTTACTAGAATATTAGGCCCGTCAATGAGCATGCCAGCCCTAGGCTTAGGCTTACCAATCACATCCGAATATTGAATAGGCTTGCGTCAAATTTCATCCGGTGCGAGCTCGGCTTTGGCCAAAGCCGGGCCAGAGCCTAGTACGATCTTGAATATAAGGTAAATATTCTCTAATTATTCATATACCGCCATCGGACACTGGATGTGAATGGAACTTTAAACTCTCCTTATCATCCTGTATGGGTAAGGATTTTGTCACGTGCACTTTAAATATACATATGCACTCAACGAATTTCAAATAATGGAGGAAATATAAAATGCAATGTAGGAGAATTTTCATATTGACATCAAACTGAAACAAGTGAGTCCAAGACCCTACATATGTCAACATGAGTGCCCATTTACACCTTAATCGTAATCCACCTATGGCTTATCTTCATGTGCCGCCAACAGCTCTACCTGTCCTCCCTCCATGTTCTACCATCCAAACAAGTCCCATACCACCATCATCTTCATCATTTCACACTCAACACATGCATCCATCACCCACATCAAGCACCCATCTCCAATTCCATCCAAACCGAGGCAGAACCCATTTCTCCATCATAGACCAAACTCACTCACACAACACTTCCTGCTAAACAACTACAACCCAATTTGTCACTCACAGCTAAACACTACATGTAACGCCCCACCCCTTACCCATGCATGATATTGTCCGCTTTGGCCCACTGACCTCACGGTTTTGTTTTTGATGGATTGGCCTCATGCTAAGTAAGGGTGTAAGCTCTACATATAATCCCAATCACTTTCCACTCTATAGTCGATGTGGGACTCCGGGGCGTCACACTACACCGCAACAACAAAAACAAAAAAAAAAAGATCATTATCCAACTCACTTCTTTTTCCATCATAACTAGCCAAGTGTACTCTCCAAAATAGATCTATCATCATTTACAACAAGGGGAAGAGTTAGGATTTCAGATTGTTGAGAAGTGGTCGTGTGACCAGCTTAGGTGTGCCTGATCTTGAGAAGTAATGATGTAATGAACTTCAGATTTCTAAAGATGTAATGAACTTCAGAATCAATAAAAGCAGCTTTTGCCTTGTCGTCAATCTGTCTCTCTGGTCGACTCCGGCAACTCAGGCTCCACGCCTTGGAAACGGCTTCGAGTTCCTACACTCAGCCTTTCCTAAAATCCCGTGTCTTAGGGCACACAGGCTCCACGCCTTGGAAACGGCTTCGAGTTCCTACACTCAGCCTTTCCTAAAATCCCGTGTCTTAGGGCACACAGGCTCCACGCCTTGGAAACGGCTTCGAGTTCCTACACTCAGCCTTTCCTAAAATCCCGTGTCTTAGGGCACACAGGCTCCACGCCTTGGAAACGGCTTCGAGTTCCTACACTCAGCCTTTCCTAAAATCCCGTGTCTTAGGGCACACAGGCTCCACGCCTTGGAAACGGCTTCGAGTTCCTACACTCAGCCTTTCCTAAAATCCCGTGTCTTAGGGCACACAGGCTCCACGCCTTGGAAACGGCTTCGAGTTCCTACACTCAGCCTTTCCTAAAATCCCGTGTCTTAGGGCACACAGGCTCCACGCCTTGGAAACGGCTTCGAGTTCCTACACTCAGCCTTTCCTAAAATCCCGTGTCTTAGGGCACATAGGCTCCACGCCTTGGAAACGGCTTCGAGTTCCTACACTCAGCCTTTCCTAAAATCCCGTGTCTTAGGGCACACGGGCTCCACGCATTGGAAACGGCTTCGAGTTCCTACACTCAGCCTTTCCTAAAATCCCGTGTCTTAGGGCACACGGGCTCCACGCATTGGAAACGGCTTCGAGTTCCTACACTCAGCCTTTCCTAAAATCCCGTGTCTTAGGGCACACAGGCTCCACGCCTTGGAAACGACTTCGAGTTCCTACACTCAGCCTTTTCTAAAATCTCGTGTCTTAGGGCACACAGGCTCCACGCCTTGGAAACGGCTTCGAGTTCCTACACTCAGCCTTTCCTAAAATCCCGTGTCTTGGACACACACAGGCTCCACGCCTTGGAAACGGCTTCGAGTTCCTACACTCAGCCTTTCCTAAAATCCCGTGTCTTGGACACACTCAGGCTCTACGCCTTGGAAAAGGCCTGCAGTTCCTACACTCAGCCTTTCCTAAAGTCTGGGTTCATAAACCCCTCAAGGCAGTCCGGCTAAGGACAGTTTCCTGAAGTCCGGGTTCATACACCCCTCCGAAGGCCATTGCCGAACTCACTTTCGCCGAACCAAGGCCAACTGAATGGGTCCACTTCGGCACAATGCAGCTCGTATCGGCCAAAGCCAGCCCTTTCGGCCGAGGCCAGTTCCAGCATTCAAACACAAACCCAAGCATTCCGGAACAGCGCAAAGAAATGAGAGAAAGAACTCAAAAGCACTGTACACAGCTTGGGTAATCAGGAAATTCCTTTTCATTCATTGCAAACTGCTTCGTTACAAGGAATACATAACAGAAAGCAAAGTACAGAAAGGAGGATCACAATCCTCTAAAAACAGAAAATGGATAAAGGCTAGGAGACTCTGATCTTCACCGACTCTTCAGGCAAAAGGCTCGAGGACGCCGGATCGCCACTTGGAGGTTCTGAGCGATCCTGAACCTCGCTGGGCCCTGCAACACCCTCGGTGGCCAGGGGGACCAGCCAAGCTTGAAGAAACCTCCCGGACCAGCAGAGCTTCAACCCGCCTGCCGTACGACGGGCGCACAGGGTCGTGTTGGACGAGAATGTGCCACCATCCCCTTGCAGCGCATCCTCACTCTGTCTGGCCAAGGGCCAGTGGCCATGGACCCGCGTTCAGAGAGCGCGTGGCCCACGGGGAGTTCCTTCAGAGAGCGCGCAGGCCACGACAACCTTCCCCCCTCGGGGGCAGCCGTCCAACGGCGCAGGGTTTTCCCCCGGATCAAGTAATCTCAGGCACCTCCCAGACATGGTTCCTACAACTATATTCCTTCCTTCTCCCATGGCGAGCCTGTTCCCCCTATTTATAGGATGGAAGAAGGCTCAGTTTCCAAAAGGAGTTATGGGGCGAAGTCTCCCACGCGTTGTTGGGAAGGCGCGACTGTCGACCAGCGAACCCTATGGCGCCACGTGGAGACATCCGTCAGACTCCCTCGTCTGCCGCGCCACCATGTTTATTGCTATTCAAGATCACCCAAGATACGGAGGATCAGCGCGAATACCAATGAAGATCACCTAAGATACGGAGGATCGGCGCGAATACCAAAGAAGATCACCTAAAGGAGCACTCTATTGAACTCAAGCAATCGAAGTACCAAGCTTAAAAGAGAGAAGCACGAGTATTTCAAAAAACCTTCATTTGTATTGAAGTTTCACTCATTACAGTGTTCAGCAAATACAAATTGAAGAAAATTACAAAGCACAAAGCAAAAGAGCAAAAATCCCGGGGTCCCGAGGTCCCGAGGTCATGACCGGTCAGTTGCACGGGCTGCGGCGTCAGAGGCTTCGCCGGATGGACGGGCAGAATTCGGCACCGGAAGCGTGTACGGAGGAGGCTCCCGAAAGGAGGAGTGGCCCTCCGAGATCCCGACCTCCTTCAGGCCGGCAAGCCACCCTTTCGCCCAGGCCTTATCCCTCACCACAAGAACCCTTTCCTTGTAGTGGGCGGTGACCTGCACTTTGGCATCCTCGAACGCAGCGTCGCACTCGGACTCGAGCTTCGCCTCGGCTTCATCCGCCCTCTTGGACTCGGATTCGAGCTTCGCCTCGGCTTCATCCGCCCTCTTGGCCTCGGCTTGAAGCAGGGCCGCGTAATCATCTCCCATCTTCGAAATGGAGACCTCGAGCTCGGCCGACCTAGTCCTCTCCGCCTCGGCTTCCTCCCTCGCCTGCTCGAGCTTCGTCGCGTATTCCTCTTCTACCCTGGCCAACTTCTGGCTAACAGCATCCAGGGATTCCTGCAGGCCGTTCTTCTCCACGGTCAGCTCGGCAGCGTCCGTGCTATATCTGCAGATCCGTTCAGCAACGGCCATGGACTTCTGTGCCGCCTGTCAAGGAAATGAGGAGTACATGTTAGATCCAAAGAGCGTCAGATGCTAGATCGCTGGTTCGACGAAGGGAAATGAAGATTTACCGCGAAGTTAGACTGCAGCATCGATAGGATCAGCTTCTGATCGCTGTACTTGTCCAGCCGCTCCATGTCCCGGGGAAGGGCGCAGGCTCGCCCTAGAGCCTCCAGGACCTGGGGATCGATCTTTGGAAGAACGCGATCCTCCATCGTCATCGGCCTTCCCGGCTCAAGCATGAAGCTCGGCTCCCATAACGGCGGCCCCTGGGGCAACGGGGCAGCTGCCGAGCTAGGGCCCTCATCGGTCCTCGGCATCTTCGACGGCCGAGATCCCTCCTGCTCGACCTCGGCTGGGGGCAACCGTACCCCTAGATCAACAGGGCTAGGGGGCACGGGAACCTCCGCCACCTCTGCAGGGGAAGCTACCCGAGCCCTCGGAGATGGATGCTCCGGCAAATTCACCGGATCCTGGGGGGCTCGGGCGTCCTCCACTCCAAGCGCCAATGCCTCAAGGTCCTCGAAGGACAAGCGCCTAGTGTGCCTCATTTCGGAGCCTGGGGAGGGAGATCGGGCGGCTTGACTCGATTCCCGTCCTGGAACCTGAAGTCTCGATCCCGATATGGAAGCTAGGATTCCAGACGCTGCCCTAACTTCAGACGACGCCCGCGAGGGCTCTGCGACCTCCGGAACGGCCTGCTCCTGACCAACCCCGGATCCGGCACCTTCACTCTGGATCGGCTCTACGGTGCCCCTCAGATACCCGCGATACTTCGGCTTATACCCTAGCAGCGACCAAGCCGCCCTGCCGTCGTGACCGCTGTATCGCTTCACCAGACGGAGCCATGCCTCGTTCCTCTTCCAAATGTATTTGGCAGCCCGCTTCCTCTCCTTCAAAGCTGCAGCAATCAGAAGCATAAGCACGGCAGAATAAAAAGAAACTTATGAAAGAAGAAACGAAGGATGTTTACTTGGGATGGTACCGAAGTGGCGAGGGACCTGGTAGCCTCTATCAGTGTCGGCCTCCCCAAACTCCCAGTTCCCCGAGACGTATAGAAGATCGTCTCCAGCATACTTGCTCGAATCCTCCAAGTATCGGACGAAGCCGTCCCGGCCTGGCTTAGCCCGGAGATAATAAGACTCTCCGGACCTGCATATGTCGTAGACATCCTCAAGGTCAAAGACGCCGAAGTCGGTGCCCAGGACCTCATTCAACTTGACCGTGCCCATCACGATCTTGAAGGCATTCGGCAGCAGTTGGCAGGGGCAGAGACACCACTGACTAAGGCATCTCCTAAGGAGTGGGTGAAGTGGAAATCGAACCCCGCCTTCTATCACAGCCACCAGCGGAAAAGGCATCCAACCTCCCGAAAAGTCGCGAGGGTTGTAGCCACGGGGTTCAGCACCCCTGACTTGGACATCAGCAGGGATCCTAAAGGCTGATCTAAAGCCCTCGATCGCTGCCTCGCTCTCTAACCAGTGGCTGTAAATCCCCATTCCTATCCCAGTCTAAAACCAGAGAAACCCGCAGAAGAAGAAGCAGAGCAGGAGGGACTTACGGAAGCAGAACGAAGATGCTGGGCAGCAAAGAGACCCAACTTCAGCAGCGCACCACTCCTCAGATGAAGCTCCCTCGACAGTAGCTTGCCCACCTCTGACGCTCGCCTCTGATTCAGAATCGCAAACGAAGGATAGAGCAGACCTCAACTGCCCTATATATAGCAGAGAGGCCCCCCTTTACAGAAACCCTAATCGGGCGTGCCAAGGGGCGCCCCCCTGGGATTTCGCGCGAATCATTTCGAAAATTTATTACGCCTCCCTGAAGCGGCGCGCAAATCATTTCAAAAATTGATTGCGCCCCTGACGAGACGGCGCGTACGACCTCGAAGAGACAGACAACCAGCCAGGAGATGACACGTGGAGCCGTCGAACTGTCTCCAGCATTGAATAGGGGACGCCATTTATCGCCTCGAACATCCAAAGCGACAGCGAGTCAGGGCCGAAAGAGGCTCTCCCCCAGATAGACCCGGCACATAGCTCCCGACCTCACGGCACTAACGTTCTGCGCGAGCTCGGAAGCTAGGGGGCAATTGTGTGGGGAGATTTCCAGAGCTACAGGATTAAGCTAATCACAGCCATCAGATGGGGCTAAGCATTCTCACGTGCCATCCGCGTGGCATCCACGTGGCACCGATCTCATCCCGGCTACCAGGGCAGAGGCCTTGGCCGACATCAAGCATTTCCAGGCCACAGTCGCCGAACTGGACCACCTCGGGCATCATCTCGGCAAAGAGTCCACCTCGGCAGGGCCACCCCGGATACCATCTCCGCAGAGAGCCCTACCTCGGCTAAAGCCACCTCGGCTGAAGAAGCCAGAACAGTAGCCGAAGCAAGAAAGAATCTTCGCTTGGGCACCTCATCCCCCACGTCATCAGACACGTGGAGGGATAGGGTCACGAGCTAGTGGGACAGACGCGACATCCAGCCGCCCACTATCTTCACCAGATCGCCACATGGCAGCATCCAGCGGCTGAGGCCACATCAGGGCAAGGCCCGAGGGCAGATCCGCTGGTACTCCTACCGCCAAAGGCGCCCAACACAATCTGGCCCAACAAGACACGCATTTAATGCAATGTGGGCTGACCCGACTGGCATTAAATGCTGAGTGGGCCGGATTAGACTGCATTTATTACTTTGTGGGCTGATCATGACTTCTCAGTCAGATCATGGGACCCACACCAAGATATTCTCTGAGAGATACGATCCAAACCTCTATAAATAGACCTTCATGCACCATGCAAGGTACGCATAATTCCATTGACAGAGCCCTTACTCTGTCTCTCTTCTCCCTCTCTTCCATCGTTCCAGTCCATATACTGACTTTGGCATCGGAGAGCCTTGCGCCGCTCAGGCCAGGGTCCTCTGACCGTTTGCTTCTCCCTTTCAGGCTCTCGGACGGCATCCAGACATTCCAGACACCATCATCTTCCCGGATAAGTCCTGTAAGGCACCCTCTTATTGTGGGTCATAATTTTCTGCACCTACAATTGGCGCCGTCTGTGGGGAGGAAATATCCCAGCCATCCAAACCTCTCAAAACCTTCCCAATCTTTCTAAACCTCAATCTCTCAGAAGCCATGCCTCCGAAAGCTAAGAAGGGGGTAGAATCCTCAAGAGCAGCGCTCGAGCTGCCACCACCGCCAGCGGAAGTCCCTCCTCAGGGACGGTCCCGAACGATCCAAGGCATATCCGCAGGCGAGGGTCGTCTGGGCTCCCAACTCTTTGTCGAGATCCCATTCCAGGAGGGAGTCGAGACCTCGCTCTCAGCGGACGAAACCGTGCCACCCAGGCGCGACGAGCGTCGACACGAACGTTCCCGCAAAGATAAAGCTGTTGCAGCTGAAGGAGACGTCGCAGCACAAGACGCTCTTCTCCAGAAGCAGGAGCAGCTAGTTCAAGAGCTCCAGCGGGTCCAACAACAGCTGAAGGCGGCACAAGCTGCCTCCTTGAGGCCGGTCTCTGAGCCTCAGGGGAAAAAGAAGGGCGCTCCCAGCAAGGCAGCCCAGCCTCCTCGTGAGGACCTCAGACATCATCTGGACCAGAAACGGGGCCAGATTCGTGACGAAGGCTCGAGCAACAGCCGGAGTCACCATAGTCGCGATGGCCGAACTCATAGCCATCGCAGTCCGAGCCACCCCAAGCGAAAGTCTAGAGTTCAGACTCCAGAGGAGGACGACGAGCAGGAGTGGTTCGACAAACGTGTCAGATTGGCTCTCCAGCACAACTTAGACATGCGGGACCAGAAGCAGCTCTGCGGTCACACTGATCTCGGGGGCTCGCCCTTCACAAAAGAGATCGAGCGCACCCCCTTACCCAGGAAGTTCTCCGTCCCGCGGTTCGTCCCCTACGACGGACTGTCCGATCCATCTGCACACCTCCGACACTTCTCCCAGAAGATGTCCATCTGGGGGAACGAGGGTCCCCTAAACTGCAAGATTTTCTCCTCCAGTTTGGGCGACCTCCCCCTGAAGTGGTTCTGCTCTCTCCCGGAGCAGTCAGTTTCCAGTTGGAAGGAGCTCCAGCTCTCCTTCCTGAAGAAGTTCCAGGCCTACACCGTCGTCCCCAAAAAGGAAGGGGACCTCATCGCCCTCAGAATGAAGCAGGGCGAAACTCTCGCCAAGTTCACCCACCGATTCTGGGCGATCTACAGCCAGATCGAGGGCGCAAGAGAGGCGATAGCCATCTACGCTTTCCAGCATGCCCTGATCCCCGGCAGCGACTTGCGGAAGGACTTGGCCGGGGACACCCCAGAATCCATGTCAGAGTTGATGTCCCGGGTGAAGCGCTTTATCGCCCGGGAGGAAGACGAGATCCGAGCTAAGGATCAGGACGGGCATCCAGAGCCCGAACAAAAGAATAGCCAGCCTCGGCAAAGAGGCGGGAGGCCCTCCCAGAAGCAGGAATCCAAGCGGGACTGGGCCTCCAGCTCGGCGAAGCCTTCGTCGTCCAGGTCTGGGGGCAATTGGAAGCCCAGACCTCCCTCCAGCGCCAGTCAGAGCGTCAATGTCGTCTTCAAGGAGCCGATATATCGCATCCTGGCCAAGATCAAATCCAAGCCGTTCTTCAAGTATCCTCCGCCCATGAAGTATGAACCCACCGAAGGCTCCCGGAGCAAGCTCCACTGCGCCTTCCATAAGGGCAACGGGCACAAGACTGAAGAATGCAGGACTTTGCAGTGGTATCTGGAGAAGCTGGCCAAAGAGGGCCACATCCCAGAGTTCATCAAGGAGGGTGATGCCGGCGGCAGCGAGGGCCGGGTTCACCAGAGCACGGCCCCGGCTCCAGACAGCGAGGACTCAGAGAAGATCATCAACGTGATCCATCTGGCGTCCTCGGCTCCCGCTTCCTCGTCCCGGGGAAGCTCTCAAACCCGTGCCGAAGCCAGGCGGGCTTCGCACGAGAAAGAAGTGATGAAAGCCGACCTCGCCCCGGCATCCAAGAAAGCCCGCCGCGACAGACCAGCCATCTCGTTCTCGGATCGAGATCTAGAGGGAGTCCAGGTCCCTCACAACGACCCCCTGCTCCTCACCATGAAGCTGAGAGACTTCACCGTAAAGAGGATCCTCGTCGACTCCGGCAGCTCCTCCGAGGTCCTCTACTACGACTGCTTCAAGAGAATGAAGCTCTCCGAAGCAGACCTCACGGAGGTCCGTGCACCTCTGCTAGGGTTGTCCGCCACACCAGTCTACCCCAAGGGTAGAATCACCTTGGAAACCCAAGTTGGCGGAGCCTCCGTGACAGCCGACTTTCTGGTTGTGGACGCCCCTTCTCCCTACAATGTCATTCTGGGCAGAACGTGGCTCCACAAGCTAGAGGCAGTTCCTTCTTCCTTCCACCAAAAGCTGAAGTTCGTCCATGAGAACGAGGAAGGCAAGATGGAAGTAGTCACAGTGAAGGGAGACCAGCAGCAGGCCAGGCAATGCATGCTGGCCGCCGTTCCAGCAGTAAAGGAGCCAGAGCGCGTCAACCTGGCCGAATTCGAGAAGGGCCTCGATGAGATCGGCCGGGACCCCGAGAAAAAGAGCATCGAGGACCTGGCCGAGGTCAGGCTAGATCCGACAGACCCAGACCGTTTCTTCCTGATCGGCACCCAGCTGTCGGACGAAGAAAGGGCCGAACTCTCTCGGTTCTTGATGCAGAATGTGGACGTCTTCGCTTGGAACCCAAGTGAGATGCCCGGGGTCGACCCTGAGGTCATGTGCCACAAGCTCAACGTCGACCCCGACCACAAGCCAGTAGTGCAGAGGGCCCGCAGAACCGGGCTGCAGCAGACAGATGCGGTCGTGGAAGAGGTCGACAACCTGCTAAAAGCAGGGGCCATCCGGGAAGTCCAGTACCCGGTATGGCTGGCCAACACGGTGGTCGTCAAGAAGAAAACTGGGAAGTGGAGAGTGTGCGTGGACTTCACCGACCTGAACAGGGCTTGCCCTAAGGACAGCTTTCCCCTCCCAAAGATTGACCAACTGATCGACGCCACCGCCGGTCACGACCGAATGAGCTTCCTTGACGCCTACCGAGGCTATCATCAGATTCCTCTCTACGGGCCCGACGAGGAGAAAACCTCATTCATCACCCCCCGCGGCACATACTGCTATAAAGTAATGCCCTTCGGGCTGAAGAACGCGGGGGCGACCTATCAGCGCCTCGTCACAAAGATGTTCCAGGCCCAGCTCGGCCGAACGGTAGAGGTGTATATCGACGACATGGTCGTCAAATCTGTGCGCTCCAGCGACCACCTGGCGGATCTCGGCCAAGTCTTTGACATCCTTCGCGCCTACAAGCTCAAGCTCAACGCTTCCAAGTGCGCCTTCGGCGTAGCCTCTGGCAAGTTTCTCGGCAGCTTGGTGACGCGGAGGGGGATAGAGGCCAATCCAGAACAGATCACCGCCATCCAGGGCATCCAAAGTCCCTCTACCACAAAGGAAGTTCAGAGGCTTACAGGAATGGCCGCCGCACTCAATCACTTCATCAGCCGCTCATCAGATAAGTGCAGGCCTTTTTTCCAGCTTTTGAGGAAAAATTTGAAGTTCCAATGGACCCCTGAGTGCGACCAGGCATTGGCCGCACTCAAAACTTATTTGATGTCACCCCCATTACTCTCCACCCCAACTCGGGGGGAGATCCTGTATTTATACCTTGCGGTCTCGGATCACGCAGTGAGCTCCGTCCTCATCAGGGAGGACGAGGGAGTTCAAAAGCCGATTTATTACACGAGCAAGACCCTGCTCGATGCCGAGACCAGGTACCTCCTGTTGGAGAAGCTTGCGTTGGCTCTCGTTACCGCCTCCCGCAAGCTCTCCCATTATTTTCAATCCCACACTATTGTGGTGATCACGGAGCACCCACTCCGTTCATTGTTCAAAAAAGCTGACTTTTCAGGGCGCATATCAAAGTGGGCAGTTGAACTGGGGCAATATGACATACAGTACCGTCCCCGAACTGCGATCAAAGCCCAGATTCTGGCAGACTTCATAGTCGAATTCGCCTGCCCCAACCCGGCTCCGACCCAGCTCGGCACGGCACTGGGGGGCACAGGGCAAGAGCCAGTAGAAACAGAAGTCCAGCAGTCTCCCACCTCGGCATGGAAGATCTTTGTCGACGGGTCGTCCACCTCCAAGAGAGCTGGCGCCGGCATAGTTCTCCAATCGCCAGAGGGACTGGTCATAGAGCAGGCTTTCACCCTCGACTTCAAAGCGACGAACAATGAGGCAGAGTACGAAGCACTGATCGCAGGGTTGAACAGCGCCCGAATCCTTGGAGCCCAGCACCTGGAGATCTTCAGCGACTCTCAACTGGTAACTAGCCAGCTTGCTGGAGACTACCAGGCTAGGGACGACAGGATGGCGGCCTACTTAGCCCTGGCGAAAAAGCTACTCTCCCAATTCCAGAAAGCCGAGGTCAGGCAAATATCCCGAGATACCAACACGCATGCAGATGCGCTCGCAAACCTGGCCTCCGCTGTTGAAGCAGGAAAGAAGAGGACCATCGAGGTCGGGTCAGTATCAAGGTCAAGTCTAGAACAACATTCATCTCGGCTTGTCCTCTGTGCTGACCTCGGCCCCAGCTGGATGGATCCAATCGTCGCCTACTTGAAGGATGACCAGCTCCCCGAAGACAAGACAGAAGCCCACAAGATCAGGCTCAAAGCAGCTCGGTTTTGGCTCTCTCCAGAAGGCAAACTCTACAGAAAATCCTTCACGGGTCCGTACCTCCAATGCGTCCACCCGTCCAAAGTGGACGACTTCCTGTACGAGATCCACGAAGGAATCTGCGGCAGCCATATTGGAGGTCGGTCATTGGCCTACAGAGCAATCAGCCAGGGTTACTGGTGGCCTTACATGCAGAAGGACGCCCAGGTCTACGCCAGGAAATGCGAGAAATGCCAGAAGTTCTCCCACTCACTCCATCAGCCAGCACAGGATCTGAGTCCCCTCTCTAGCCCATGGCCCTTCGCCCAATGGGGCCTGGACATTGTGGGGCCTCTTCACCGAGCTCCAGGGAACAAAAGATGGCTGATAGTGGCTACGGACTACTTCACCAAGTGGATAGAGGCTGAACCGTTGTCTTCCATCACGGACAGGGACTCCAGGAGCTTCGTCTGGAAAAACATCCTCACGAGGTTCGGCATCCCCCAGACCCTGATTTCAGATAACGGGACTCAGTTCGATTCCAAATCCTTCAGAGATTTCTGCCAAGAGCATGGCATCAGAAACCATTACTCCACCCCGGCATATCCACAGAGTAATGGCCAGGCAGAAATCTCCAACAAAGTGATCCTGGACGGCCTGAAGAAGCGACTGGACAAGGCAAAGGGCAGATGGACAGAAGAGCTTCCGAGCGTGCTGTGGGCGTACAGAACAACTCCAAGGAGGTCCACCTCGGCGACACCATTCTCTCTGGCCTACGGGATGGAGGCGGTCATTCCCCTGGAAATCGGCCTTCCTACCTTGAGGACAGAGCTGGTCGACCAAGGTCGGAATGAGACGAACCTGGCAATGGAGCTGGAGCTGGCGGATGAACGACGAGAAGCAGCAGCCCTGAGACTAACCGACTATCAGCAGCGGTTAGCCAGGGCATACAATCAAAATGTCAAGGAAAGAAGGTTCACCACGGGAGAGCTCGTTTTAAAGAAGACCCTGCCAGCTGACAGAGAACCAAATGAGGGGAAGCTTGCCCCGAACTGGCACGGCCCGTTCAGAGTAGTTTCAATGGCAGGAAAGTCAGCCTACAAGCTCGAAGACTTGGATGGCAAGCCATTGCCGAGACCGTGGAATGCATCCCACTTGAAGAAATTCTATTTCTAAAGATGTAATGAACTTCAGAATCAATAAAAGCAGCTTTTGCCTTGTCGTCAATCTGTCTCTCTGGTCGACTCCGGCAACTCAGGCTCCATGCCTTGGAAACGGCTTCGAGTTCCTACACTCAGCCTTTCCTAAAATCCCGTGTCTTAGGGCACACAGGCTCCACGCCTTGGAAACGGCTTCGAGTTCCTACACTCAGCCTTTCCTAAAATCCCGTGTCTTAGGGCACACAGGCTCCACGCCTTGGAAACGGCTTCGAGTTCCTACACTCAGCCTTTCCTAAAATCCCGTGTCTTGGACACACACAGGCTCCACGCCTTGGAAACGGCTTCGAGTTCCTACACTCAGCCTTTCCTAAAATCCCGTGTCTTGGACACACTCAGGCTCTACGCCTTGGAAAAGGCCTGCAGTTCCTACACTCAGCCTTTCCTAAAGTCTGGGTTCATAAACCCCTCAAGGCAGTCCGGCTAAGGACAGTTTCCTGAAGTCCGGGTTCATACACCCCTCAGAAGGCCATCGCCGGACTCACTCTCGCCGAACCAAGGCAAACGGAATGGGTCCACTTCGGCACAATGCAGCTCGTATCGGCCAAAGCCAGCCCTTTCGGCCGAGGCCAGTTCCAGCATTCAAACACAAACCCAAGCATTCCGGAACAGCGCAAAGAAATGAGAAAAAGAACTCAAAAGCACTGTACACAGCTTGGGTAATCAGGAAATTCCTTTTCATTCATTGCAAACTGCTTCGTTACAAGAAATACATAACAGAAAGCAAAGTACAGAAAGGAGGATCACAATCCTCTAAAAACAGAAAATGGATAAAGGCTAGGAGACTCTGATCTTCACCGACTCTTCAGGCAAAAGGCTCGAGGACGCCGGATCGCCACTTGGAGGTTCTGAGCGATCCTGAACCTCGCTGGGCCCTGCAACACCCTCGGTGGCCAGGGGGACCAGCCAAGCTTGAAGAAACCTCCCGGACCAGCAGAGCTTCAACCCGCCTGCCGTACGACGGGCGCACAGGGTCGTGTTGGACGAGAATGCGCCACCATCCCCTTGCAGCGCATCCTCACTCTGTCTGGCCAAGGGCCAGTGGCCATGGACCCGCGTTCAGAGAGCGCGTGGCCCACGGGGAGTTCCTTCAGAGAGCGCGCAGGCCACGACAGCCTTCCCCCCTCGGGGGCAGCCGTCCAACGGCGCAGGGTTTTCCCCCGGATCAAGTAATCTCAGGCACCTCCCAGACATGGTTCCTACAACTATGTTCCTTCCTTCTCCCATGGCGAGCCTGTTCCCCCTATTTATAGGATGGAAGAAGGCTCAGTTTCCAAAAGGAGTTATGGGGCGAAGTCTCCCACGCGTTGTTGGGAAGGCGCGACTGTCGACCAGCGAACCCTATGGCGCCACGTGGAGACATCCGTCAGACTCCCTCGTCTGCCGCGCCACCATGTTTATTGCTATTCAAGATCCCCCAAGATATGGAGGATCAGCGCGAATACCAATGAAGATCACCTAATATACGGAGGATCGGCGCGAATACCAAAGAAGATCACCTAGAGGAGCACTCTATTGAACTCAAGCAATCGAAGTACCAAGCTTAAAAGAGAGAAGCACGAGTATTTCAAAAAACCTTCATTTGTATTGATGTTTCACTCATTACAGTGTTCAGCAAATACAAATTGAAGAAAATTACAAGGCACAAAGCAAAAGAGCAAAAATCCCGGGGTCCCGAAGTCCCGAGGTCATGACCGGTCAGTTGCACGGGCTGCGGCGTCAGAGGCTTCGCCGGATGGACGGGCAGAATTCGGCACCGGAAGCGTGTACGGAGGAGGCTCCCGAAAGGAGGAGTGGCCCTCCGAGATCCCGACCTCCTTCAGGCCGGCAAGCCACCCTTTCGCCCAGGCCTTATCCCTCACCACAAGAACCCTTTCCTTGTAGTGGGCGGTGACCTGCACTTTGGCATCCTCGAACGCAGCGTCGCACTCGGACTCGAGCTTCGCCTCGGCTTCATCCGCCCTCTTGGACTCGGATTCGAGCTTCGCCTCGGCTTCATCCGCCCTCTTGGCCTCGGCTTGAAGCAGGGCCGCGTAATCATCTCCCATCTTCGAAATGGAGACCTCGAGCTCGGCCGACCTAGTCCTCTCCGCCTCGGCTTCCTCCCTCGCCTGCTCGAGCTTCGTCGCGTATTCCTCTTCTACCCTGGCCAACTTCTGGCTAACAGCATCCAGGGATTCCTGCAGGCCGTTCTTCTCCACGGTCAGCTCGGCAGCGTCCGTGCTATATCTGCAGATCCGTTCAGCAACGGCCATGGACTTCTGTGCCGCATGTCAAGGAAATGAGGAGTACATGTTAGATCCAAAGAGCGTCAGATGCTAGATCGCTGGTTCGACGAAGGGAAATGAAGATTTACCGCGAAGTTGGACTGCAGCATCGACAGGATCAGCTTCTGATCGCTGTACTTGTCCAGCCGCTCCATGTCCCGGGGAAGGGCGCAGGCTCGCCCTAGAGCCTCCAGGACCTGGGGATCGATCTTTGGAAGAACGCGATCCTCCATCGTCATCGGCCTTCCCGGCTCAAGCATGAAGCTCGGCTCCCATAACGACGGCCCCTGGGGCAACGGGGGCAGCTGCCGAGCTAAGGCCCTCATCGGTCCTCGGCATCTTCGACGGCCGAGATCCCTCCTGCTCGACCTCGGCTGGGGGCAACCGTACCCCTAGATCAACAGTGCTAGGGGGCACGGGAACCTCCGCCACCTCTGCAGGGGAAGCTACCCGAGCCCTCGGAGATGGATGCTCCGGCAAATTCACCGGATCCTGGGGGGCTCGGGCGTCCTCCACTCCAAGCGCTAAAGCCTCAAGGTCCTCGAAGGACAAGCGCCTAGTGTGCCTCATTTCGGAGCCTAGGGAGGGAGATCGGGCGGCTTGACTCGATTCCCGTCCTGGAACCTGAAGTCTCGATCCCGATATGGAAGCTAGGATTCCAGACGCTGCCCTAACTTCAGACGACGCCCGCGAGGGCTCTGCGACCTCCGGAACGGCCTGCTCCTGACCAACCCCGGATCCGGCACCTTCACTCTGGATCGGCTCTACGGTGCCCCTCAGATACCCGCGATACTTCGGCTTATACCCTAGCAGCGACCAAGCCGCCCTGCCGTCGTGACCGCTGTATCGCTTCACCAGACGGAGCCAGGCCTCGTTCCTCTTCCAAATGTATTTGGCAGCCAGCTTCCTCTCCTTCAAAGCTGCAACAATCAGAAGCATAAGCACGGCAGAATAAAAAGAAACTTATGAAAGAAGAAACGAAGGATGTTTACTTGGGATGGTACCGAAGTGGCGAGGGACCTGGTAGCCTCTATCGGTGTCGGCCTCCCCAAACTCCCAGTTCCCAGAGACGTATAGAAGATCGTCTCCAGCATACTTGCTCGAATCCTCCAAGTATCGGACGAAGCCGTCCCGGCCTGGCTTAGCCCGGAGATAATAAGACTCTCCGGACCTGCATATGTCGTAGACATCCTCAAGGTCAAAGACGCCGAAGTCGGTGCCCAGGACCTCATTCAACTTGACCGTGCCCATCACGATCTTGAAGGCATTCGGCAGCAGTTGGCAGGGGCAGAGACACCACTGACTAAGGCATCTCCTAAGGAGTGGGTGAAGTGGAAATCGAACCCCGCCTTCTATCACAGCCACCAGCGGAAAAGGCATCCAACCTCCCGAAAAGTCGCGAGGGTTGTAGCCACGGGGTTCAGCACCCCTGACTTGGACATCAGCAGGGATCCTAAAGGCTGATCTAAAGCCCTCGATCGCTGCCTCGCTCTCTAACCAGTGGCTGTAAATCCCCATTCCTATCCCAGTCTAAAACCAGAGAAACCCGCAGAAGAAGAAGCAGAGCAGGAGGGACTTACGGAAGCAGAACGAAGATGCTGGGCAGCAAAGAGACCCAACTTCAGCAGCGCACCACTCCTCAGATGAAGCTCCCTCGACAGTAGCTTGCCCACCTCTGACGCTCGCCTCTGATTCAGAATCGCAAACGAAGGATAGAGCAGACCTCAACTGCCCTATATATAGCAGAGAGGCCCCCCTTTACAGAAACCCTAATCGGGCGTGCCAAGGGGCGCCCCCCTGGGATTTCGCGCGAATCATTTCGAAAATTTATTACGCCTCCCTGAAGCGGCGCGCAAATCATTTCAAAAATTGATTGCGCCCCTGACGAGACGGCGCGTACGACCTCGAAGAGACAGACAACCAGCCAGGAGATGACACGTGGAGCCGTCGAACTGTCTCCAGCATTGAATAGGGGACGCCATTTATCACCTCGAACATCCAAAGCGACAGCGAGTCAGGGCCGAAAGAGGCTCTCCCCCAGATAGACCCGGCACATAGCTCCCGACCTCACGGCACTAACGTTCTACGCGAGCTCGGAAGCTAGGGGGCAATTGTGTGGGGAGATTTCCAGAGCTACAGGATTAAGCTAATCACAGCCATCAGATGGGGCTAAGCATTCTCACGTGCCATCCGCGTGGCATCCACATGGCACCGATCTCATCCCGGCTACCAGGGCAGAGGCCTTGGCCGACATCAAGCATTTACAGGCCACAGTCGCCGAACTGGACCACCTCGGGCATCATCTCGGCAAAGAGTCCACCTCGGCAGGGCCACCCCGGATACCATCTCCGCAGAGAGCCCTACCTCGGCTAAAGCCACCTCGGCTGAAGAAGCCAGAACAGTAGCCGAAGCAAGAAAGAATCTTCGCTTGGGCCCCTCATCCCCCACGTCATCAGACACGTGGAGGGATAGGGTCACGAGCTAGTGGGACAGACGCGACATCCAGCCGCCCACTATCTTCACCAGATCGCCACATGGCAGCATCCAGCGGCTGAGGCCACATCAGGGCAAGGCCCGAGGGCAGATCCGCTGGTACTCCTACCGCCAAAGGCGCCCAACACAATCTGGCCCAACAAGACACGCATTTAATGCAATGTGGGCTGACCCGACTGGCATTAAATGCTGAGTGGGCCGGATTAGACTGCATTTATTACTTTGTGGGCTGATCATGACTTCTCAGTCAGATCATGGGACCCACACCAAGATATTCTCTGAGAGATACGATCCAAACCTCTATAAATAGACCTTCATGCACCATGCAAGGTACGCATAATTCCATTGACAGAGCCCTTACTCTGTCTCTCTTCTCCCTCTCTTCCATCGTTCCAGTCCATATACTGACTTTGGCATCGGAGAGCCTTGCGCCGCTCAGGCCAGGGTCCTCTGACCGTTTGCTTCTCCCTTTCAGGCTCTCGGACGGCATCCAGACATTCCAGACACCATCATCTTCCCGGATAAGTCCTGTAAGGCACCCTCTTATTGTGGGTCATAATTTTCTGCACCTACAACTTCTTTCCCAGATGGATTGCTTACGAATATAACTCTTCTCGAGGTTTTATTCATTCACGACTGTCCTGAGATGAAGTCCTTATCAAAGGACGTGTGTGACCTTCCAGTGATACTGTGACTTGATAACTGTGGAAAGGTCGAATCCTTGATGGAGGGAGCACGTAACCTCACCTCCCTCAAACTTTTCTATATTTCATGTTGCAATCACTTGAAATCATTGCCTGATGAAGGGCTTCAGGGACTAACCTCTCTTGAGGATCTGAAGATCTACAGCTGTTACAACTTGAGATCTTTGGGTGAAGGGCTCCAAGTCCAAACAACCTTGAAAACACTAGAATTGTCCGACTTGCCTAAGTTGGCTTCTTTATCCGAAGAAATTGGGCATCTCATTTCATTGGAGAAATTGAAGATTAAGGACTGCCCCCATCTTCTGAGCCTGCCAGCATCATTGCAAAAGGTCACTACGCTCCAAGTCCTGAGTATTGATTTTTGTCCCAGTTTGGAGAGAAGATGTGCCAGAGATAAAGGGAAGGATTGGTATAAAATAGCACATGTGCCAGTCATCTTAATAAATGGGCAGTGTATACAAGAGGTGTGCATGAACCAAATCATCACCTTTCTTTTTTCGAGATCGCTTTTTAAGTTGAGGATTGTATCCATTCCTAGCCAAAGCTTTTGGGTGAAAGAAAAATGGGTTGTGGGTGAGACTATGTTTAGCTCAAGGCCCTATTATATAGTCCTGTGGGGCTTTATAAATTTAGCACAATCACAAATGTGCTCAATTCTGTTCTGATTTTTAGGCTGCTTGCCTATGATGCTCATGTCAAAAGGGTTGAGCTTGGACTAGCATTGGCCCATCCCAACCTTTATTCTAAATATGAATATATAAAAACCATGATCTATGGTTACAAGTTGGGTTCGCCCACACACCCAAATTGGACTCAACTGTAGTCAATCAGATCCAATTCAAGTTGGGTGCGATTCTAATGTTAAGATAGTTTAAAATCCTTTTTTTTTTTTTTTTGAAATGTCATCACACATACTATATATAGGTGAAACATCCATTGCACACCTCATACATAGTGCACGCATCCTGGTGAGGTCCATTGATCATCAATCCAAATGGACCACAAACAACCACCACCCTCTGAATGTCACTAATCCCATTTTTCTCACCGATAGTCTTTTTTTTTTTATGAAAAATCATTCACTTGTAAGCCTCGGATAAAGGCTTATATATGTTGATTTGATGAGTCTGAAATTTTACACAGATGTAAGCTATTTATACTAATTTCTTTAATCAACTCAGCCAGATGGCTCAATTTGATTCTAACCCACCAGATCAAATGAAATTAGCATGAACTAACCAAATGAAGAATGATCGGAAATTGAACATTCTAACCAGATTATGGCCTTCAAAATAGGCATTCTAAATAAAAACTACTAGGCTTGACCAAATGTATATAATTAATAGACCCAACCATAAGACCTCAAGCTCACAACAACTTCACAATTTCTCCCTTTACAGCAGTGGTGGATGGGCAGGTGGGAATGGGATTGACCCAAATCCGATCTTAGAAGCACTGAAGCAAGACCAGCTAGCCAAGTGGACCGTACCTATTGACACCCTGTGTGAATTTGTTGATGTAGAGCCCATGATTCAGTGGTTTCAACAATTTAAATAATAGGCCTCAGATTAAATTTGTGTTCTTATTCTATAGAAAGTTGTTTAGTCATTATCCTATCTGGATTTGACTAGAACTTATAAGCTGACACTAGATATATGAGATCTGATTCAATTGATGATGGCGATGATAAAATGATATATAATGAAAATGTAATTCAGAAGGTAATTACATATTCTTTTTCTTAAGGACTGAGAACACTATGCATATAGTCAAATAGAGTCTCATTTGTTTTCTTCTCAGTGATAAATGCATCATAACATACCCAAACTCATTCATGTTGATCATGAATTCAAGGTTCATGTATGATTCTATCTTTTTCTAAATATTACCATCTTACAATTCCTAGTATACAGAGCAGCACGTAGAACAACATGAGTTGACGTAAGAATCTTGTTTGGTATGCAACTTAAATAAAAACATCTCTTCAACTGTATTTCTGTTCATTTCAAGAATTTCTACCTCAAGGTATCTGGAGACTATTTTTCCTTCGTGATTTCTTTGTCAACACAATAAATTGTATGATTTATGTTAAAGTGTCCTACGTCTTATGTTGTTAATGTGCTCAAACGTACTTTGTTTAAGGAACTAAGCTAGCACAATAATCCGTGCTTAGCATGGATATGTCCGTACATTTCAATTTTAATATGCATTTCATACATTGCAAACTAATGTACACATTGTAGAAAAGGATATTTGGGAATTTTAACAATCATTTATTATTACAAATTTAATATCTTTAAATTTGGAAAGGTATTTAAAGATTAAGTTCTTGTTCTTATACAATATATAGGTATTTTAGTGATTACCCTATTTTGATTTGACTAGAATTTATAAGCTGACACTAGATTGATGAGATGATATTCAAATGATAATTAATGACGATGATATTATTGTTGGAAAATTTCATCATGTGGGGCCACACATGTAACCATTAAATGTGTTATGCTATTTTTGGTTAAGCCTAATTGAAGTGATCTAATTAAGACTTAAAGATTTAAGGCTTAAGGGTATAATTGTCATGGGATTAATGTGTAGATACCAGAATACTAATTCTAATTTGATGAGGGGACAAATTAGAATTAGCAAATCTCATTATTATATATAAGGGTTATGGTCCTCAATTCATATGGTAAGTTCCTATTCTCTCTGACATCCCATCATCAGAAAGAAGGTTTCTATGGGTAGCCATATTGGATTGGAAGATCAACAACCTGCGAGTAACTTCCACAATGGATCAAGGTATGTTTTCCGCTTTACAACTCTCGATGATTTGACATGAAGGATCTTGGTTGACAATAAAGTTTTCTGGATCATAGATCTAGATCTTGTTTTCTAACAAGTGGTATCAGAGCATCTCCATGTTAAGCCATTGGGAATCCAGTGTTTTCTCTCTAATCAAGATATAATACAATCTGTTAATCTTCTATTCTTTGGATCAAGTTTTTTTTTTCGTCAGTAATATATCCCCAAGGTTTTTTTGTTGATTTGCGCTTCCATTGTTTAAAAAAAAAATAAAAATTTATTGATCAATGGATCGTCATCAATCAATCTGGCACGCCATGAGCAATTTGTTTTTTCTTTAATCAAGTTCCTCGTGACATGTGCGCCGGATGACTTCTGTATGTTTTTTTTTTAATCAAGGGACATGTGCGCCGGATGCCTTCTGTATGGTGGTATCCTTCTGTAGCATGTACTATTATATCTTTTCATCATGACATGCAAGTTTTGTTTCATTGGGACATGTGCACAAAACTTGATCAAGATTTAAAAACTTGAAGATCCATCACTTTTCATCAGGATATGTGCAATTCTATTAGTAAATGGATTAAGATGTGTGGGGGCCTTACAATAAGTACCTTTCTCATGGACGGCAAGTATTCTATCTGGAACGTTTGAGTATTTTTTTTATTGGATTACGTGCATATCTAGTTTAGGGACAATTACCGTACGGACGACTCAAGACCCGAGAATTACCCCATAAAAGATGGAAAAATGAAATTTACCTGATAGAAGATCGTACACAAAAAATGGTCAAAATGGGACGGAAATACCCTTTTTCGTGCGATATCCTAGGTCTGTAGGATGTCGAAGAATTCGATATCCCAAGAGCTTAGGATATCGAACTGTGCGATATCCTACAGACTCCCATCCCATCACATATCAAAGATTTTCACCACAAAAGGTCAATTTTCATCTTCTCCGTTTTCGCTGAGGAGGTTCGTTTTCATCTTCTCCATTTTTACTGAGGATGAAGAGTGTAAATTTTAGTGAAAAGCTATAGCGAGAAGCTTAGCTCATCTCAGTCCTTTCTGCTTTATCTGGGCAATCTCAAAACCAGCAAAAGCTTCTTTTGAGGTTGATGAGGAGAAGAGAAAGGTGGGAGAGAGAGGTGGCTAACAAGTGTGGGTGCTGGGCGGCCCTCAAGCGTGGAGTGAAAGGAGCGTGCAGATATTTGGATATCTAACACTTGGTTTCACTCTCTGCAGCAACCGAGACCAGATATTTGAATGCTAGCAATAGGGAGCTTGCTGTTCCTCAAGATGCTCAGGCCTCAACAGATGTTGTCATCGATCCGCCTGTGCCCGAGAAGAAAGATGTTCCTCAGCTACTTCAGTTCACTTATAAGGAGCTCAAATCTGCTACTGGGAACTTCAGACCTGATAGCATTTTTTTAGTTCCAATTTTATTTTATTTAACTTGCCGCAATGTAGAGAACAGTTCAATGGGATTTGATGTTGGAGGTTGTTATTAAATTGGTGTTAGATGTTGGATTTTAATTAGAAAAAGAATTTGTACTCAAATGTATATTTCTGTGTCCGGTCCAGTGACTTCCCCTGTGTCTGTGTTGTTGTAAGTCTCCACTCATTTCATCTATATAAAAAGAATGCACATGTTTTGCAAGTGAACTCTTTTACATTAGAATTTTTTCATCACATTCACTGTAAATCCATGGTATTGAAAATTTCGTAGAACCAGTAATGGATGGATAGGAATCAACAGCTAATGAATATAACAAGTTTGGTGGTGTTTGGCTGGAAAATGCAATTTATATTTCATTCAAAAAATAAAAAAAATACACAAAATCACCCTAATCCTTATAAGTATTTTATGAATGATATTGGTCTCGCTGTAGCAAGGATGTAGCGAGGAAACTAGATGTATGGACCGTGTAGTGCGTAGATGTATGTACCGTGTAGTGCGTCAGAGAAGTCCAAAACAAAAAAACCAGTGGCAGGTCTCGCTATAGCGAAAATTGATCTCGCTATAGCGAGTTCTCGCTAGAGAGTTCTCGCTATAGCGAGAATTGATCTCGCTATAGCGAGATCACATTCTGGCTACTCCAGAATTTTTTCATTCCGTAGCGAGACTCTGCCTGATTCCTTTTTTTTCCTGTCAAAACGCTCTACTGGGCTTATTAGACATATTCCACTATGTATCAAAGAACTCCAAATATCTTTCTTCCCCACTTCCTTCATCTGTCTGCATCTAGGTTCTCTCCTCATAGTTTATCCTAATCTCATCACTTCTTTTCAAGGGTTTCCTTGTTATTCATCTCAGGGATCGTCCTCTTCTCCTCATCCCCATACATGTATGTATATATATATATTTTTTTTTCTCATCCCAGTTAATCACTCATATATGATCCCCTCTGATAGTTTTCAGTTCAATATTTTCTTTCATAAAACCGTATGCATCTCAAACATTTATAAAAAAAAAAAAGAAGAAAACCAGCCCCCTTCCCAGCAAATTGAAGCTGAAGGTCAAAAAACCAGCCATCCCCAAACAGAAATTGTAAATACTTTCCAGGGTGATGATATCCAGATTTGGATCCAAATCAATCTAATAGTTGGTCCTAGATCTGGACCTGGGTCCCATTATTCTAAGTGGATCCAGGTCTAGTGGTCATAATTCAGGTCTATGACTTTGACTTTGGATCAGATCTGGCTCCAAACTGGTTCTTACCCATTTACAGTTTTACTCCAGAAATGGAAATCCCTCTACTCTCAAATGGGCTCAATTTTTTTTCTCAATTATTGAATAAACAAGAGGATGCTTACAATTTCATCTGATTACTTCTGACCACAAGGTTTACTACTCATGTATTAAATTGAGAATAGGTTTTCTTAACTGAAGATAGTTTAACAGATTTGTCTGACTCACACTGCACAAGAGTTCCACTAGGAGGCTAAAATGTGTGACCAAAGATCTAAAGGATGTGTGCATATTTATTCCCCAAAAGAATCAGTGTCAACTTCAAAATACATGCTACAAGCTGGCCATAATCAATAAAATCATAACATCTCAAACAGTTGTAATGAATCTGTATTGACATTGAGAAAACTCATGGGAAATACCTACAGAATTCAAAACCATACCATAAAAAACCATTCTAACCATTCTAATCAATCGAACACCGTACCATAAAAAACCATTCGTCCATTAGTACATTCAACCAATCCAACACCATATACCATAAAAAATCATTCGTCCATTAGTACATTTAACCAATACAAAATCCATACCATTCAAAATAGGCCTAAGTTGGTACATTCAATACCCATTCAAAACATGTTTATGATTTCCCACTTCCATTACTACAAGGTCAAAACATCATCCACAAGGTAGTGGTCAAAATATCCTGCACATACAGCCTTCAGGTCACATATAGTCAGCTGAAACCTTGATCAGGTCACACCAGCCTGCACAATACACGTTAAGATAAAACACATTAGAATTTCCACTGATTGATAAATAAGAAGGGTGAACAATTAGTTGTAATTTGTATCTTCAAAAAAAAAAAAAAAAGAGACCAGAGAATGGAGATAGATGATAGATGGCACCATTATATAATCTTAGAAGTTTAAAAACAAAAACAAAGTGCATATTCTGTACTAAAAAAAAAGGTGCAAGGGGGAGAGAAAGGTGCAAGGGGGAGGGGCGGGTTTGTGTTGTAGAAAAAAAAAAGGCCCTGGGTTTTGGTCGACCACAGCGAGATGGGGGGTGGTGTGGTGGTGGGTTCCCGTCATCGTCCCGGAACAGGGGAGTGGGTTCTCATCTTGGGCGAGCACTAGTGAGATGGGGAGAGACATGGTAGGCGATGGAGGGATGGAGGGAGGTGGAAGTGGGAACCTGGTTTGGGCGAGACAGGAGAAAACGTTTGGCGGGCTCCTAAAATCAGAAATCCTCAGTGAGAAAACGGAGAAGATGAAATGGATTTTTGTGGTGAAAATTGTGGTACGTGATGGGATGGAAGTAGGTGACTGTGCGATATCCTACAGGTCTAGGATATCGAATTGTGCGATATCCTACCATTCTAGGATATCGAACTGTGCGATATCCTAAGTCTTTGGGATGTCGAAATGTGCGATATCCTACCCCCATAGGATATCGCATGAAAAAGGGTATTTCGGTCCCATTTCGGACGTTTTTTGTGTACGATCTTCTATCAGGTAAATTTCATTTTTCCATCTTTTATGGGGTAATTCTCGGGTCTTGGGCTGTCCGTACGGTAATTGTCCCTAGTTTATGGAACTATACAATCTGTTGTTGACTTTTATTCACCTCAGGACATGTGAATTGCAAGTATATATATATATATATTTTCTTCAATCCTATTCTAGCGTCAGCAACATGATACAGAGAATTAACATATGGATTCAGATCTGTGTTTTGGGTTTATAAGTTTTTTTTTTTTACATATGTATCAGATCTGATTTTTTGGATCGATGGATTTTGCGCCGCCATTCGTCGTTTTATTTTATTTTTTTTTATGTTTGATTTAAAAAAAAAAAAAAACGGCGTGAGATTTGGGCGGCAGTGCAACAAAACATAAGATTATTTATAGAACAAATTCAAATAATTTATGGTATTTCTTTTATGGTTAAATAAATTAGTCCATTATTCTAAATGGGCTAATTGAAACAAGATGTTACCAAAGTGACCTCTCTTATGTAGATTGTTCATGAGGAATATTGGATGTTTGTGTGTATGTAAATTCATGCGGGTCTTAGTCGGCCCAAAGGAAGGTTAATACTTGGCCGAATTGCATACACACCCATGGTGATAAACATGTGACGATTATCAGGTTTTCCATGTAAATAATACATCGATCCAAAGATAGATTTATTATTTGACATAAATTATTGTCAATGTTCGATCACTACCACAAGAGTACCATTTACAATTAATATTATTGTCCAAAGACTTGATATTAATGCTGTGCTAGGTATCTTGAGATGAGACTTACCATTATTTGAATGTGTTGATTATCGTATTTGGTTATTAATATGAGCTTGTTTGTCTGTTTATTTTTTGTTCTCTTTACAGCAAGTGTTTCTACTATATCTGCTAATATCAACTCAATACATGTGCTTAATGGGACTAATTTTAAGGATTGGAAAGAGAACATAGAAATTGTTCTCGGCTGCATGGATCTAGACCTTGCACTACGGACTGAGCAACCCGCTTCTCTTACGGCTGAAAGTTCTCCTGATGAAAAGAAGAACTTTGAGAAGTGGGATCGCTCAAATCGCATGAGTCTTATGATCATTAAGCGCGGCATTCCGGAGGCTTTTAGGGGTGCGGTATCTGACAAGTTAAACACAGCCAAAGAATTCCTCGCCGAGATTGAAAAGCGTTTTGTGAAAAACGATAAGGCAGAATCAAGCACGCTTTTGCAAAGCTTGATTTCTATGAAGTATAATGGCAAGGGGAATATACGGGAGTACATTATGGATATGTCTCATCTTGCTTCTAAGCTTAAGGCACTGAAGCTTGAGCTGTCTGACGACTTGCTCGTGCATTTGGTATTAATATCACTTCCTGCACAATATAGTCAATTTAAAGTCAGTTACAACTGTCAAAGAGAGAAATGGACTCTTAATGAGCTCATTTCTTATTGTGTGCAAGAGGAAGAGAGATTGAAGCAAGACAGGACAGAAAGTGCTCATTTGGCTAACACCTCTAAAGATAAGGGCAAAAAGAGAAAGAATAATGATGCTGCTAAGGGTCCAGCCCAAAAGAAACAACAACAAACAAATGAGGTTCAAAAGAAACCACAGCAAGCAAATGAGGGTTGTTTCTTTTGCAACAAGCCTGGACAGGTGAAGAAGGATTGTACCAAATATCACGCTTGGCGTGCAAAGAAAGGTACATTTCTTACTTTGGTCTGTTCTGAGGTCAATTTAGCTTCAGTACCTAGAAACACGTGGTGGTTAGATTCTGGTGCTACTACTCACATCAGTGTTTCTATGCAGGGTTGCCTGAGCTGCCGAAAGCCAAGTGATGCTGAAAGACACATCTTTGTGAGCGATGGCAACTCGGTAGAAGTAGAGGCAATAGGGCATTTTAGGTTGTTATTGAAAACTGATTATTATTTGGATTTAGTAGATACTTTTATTGTACCGTCTTTTAGACGGAATTTGGTTTCAGTTTCTTTATTGGACAAGTTTGGTTATTTTTGTTCATTTGGAAACAATCAAGTCAGCTTATCAATAAATTCAAATATTGTTGGAACTGGTTCTCTATGTGTATATGACAACTTATATTTGCTTGATATAATTATTTCTTATAATGAATCCTTCAATGTGGAATCACGCGGTACTAAACGAAAATTGAGTAAAGAAAATTCAGCCACATTATGGCACAAACGCTTAGGTCACATTTCTAAGCCTAAAGTTGAGCGACTTGTGTCTGATGGAATTTTAGATTCCCTTGACTTTACAGACTTTGATGTTTGTATTGCTTGCATCAAGGGAAAACAGACCAAACTGAAGAAATTAGGTGCCAATAGAACTACAGACGTCTTAGAATTGATACACACAGATATCTATGGCTCATTCCCTACGGCTTCTTGGAATGGCCAACAGTATTTTATATCATTCATAGACGATTACTCTCGCTATGGGTACCTATTTCTCATTCATGAGAAATCACAGTCTTTGGACGTGTTCAAAACATTTAAAGCTGAAGTTGAGAACCAACTCAACAAAAGAATAAAGTGTGTCCGGTCTCACCGTGGTGGTGAATACTACGGTAGATATGACGGATCAGGTGAACAACGTCCAGGACCGTTTGCTAAATTCCTAGAGGAATGTGGAATCGTCCCCCAGTATACCATGCCAGGGTCACCTAACATGAATGGTGTTGCTGAAAGGCGAAATCGGACTCTTAAGGATATGGTAAGGAGTATGATTAGTCATTCTTCTTTACCAGAGTCACTCTGGGGAGAAGCAATCAAAACAGCAGCTTATATTCTAAATAGAGTGCCAACTAAAGCAGCTGCAAAAACACCTTATGAGCTTTGGACAGGCCGTAAGCCTAGTCTCAAACATTTTCACATTTGGGGATGTCCTGCTGAGGCAAGGCCTTATAGACCACATGAAAAGAAATTGGACTCCAAAACTGTGAGCAGCTACTTCATTGGCTACTCTGAGCGATCTAGGGGCTATAAGTTTTATGATCCCACACTTAAGTCAATTTTTGAGACGGGAACTGCAACATTTTTTGAGGATGTTGAGTTTGGGGGGAGAAATAAGGTTAGAGACATTGTCTTTGAAGAAGAATCGGTTTCGATTCCCACTATCGCTATTGACAATGTGCCGGTTTCTATGCCTGTCATTGATCAAGAAGCGAGTCCGGATCCTCAACTAGACAATGTTGATCAACCCCCTATTCAAGATGAGGTGATCGTTCCTGAGGAACAAACTCCACAACCTCAAGAACCAGTGCCATTAAGACGATCCACTAGAGAAAGGAGAAATGTTATTCCTGATGATTTTTTTGTATTTCTCCAAGAACATGAGAAAGAAATTGGAATGGTGGAAAATGATCCAATCAACTTCCACCAGGCCATGCAAGGTTCCAACTCTCAAAAGTGCATTGATGCTATGAATGAGGAATATAAGTCTATGCAAGATAATAAGGTTTGGGAACTTGTTCCATTACCAAAAGGTGCGAAGCCCATTGGTTGCAAATGGCTTTTTAAAACCAAAAGGGATTCGAATGGTAATGTGGAGAGGTATAAGGCTCGTCTTGTAGCTAAAGGCTTTACCCAAAAGGAAGGGATTGACTTTAAAGAGACTTTCTCTCCGGTTTCATCGAAAGACTCTTTTAGGACAATCATGGCACTTGTTGCACATTTTGATCTTGAGCTTCATCAAATGGACGTTAAGACAGCTTTTCTCAATGGTGACATTGACGAAATAATTTATATGGTGCAGCCAGAAAACTTTGTGTCGGGAGACCCAAATAATATGGTCTGTAAATTGACAAAGTCCATCTATGGACTCAAGCAAGCTTCTCGTCAGTGGTATCACAAGTTTCATCATGTGATTATCTCGTTTGGTTTTGAGACAAACGCTGTTGATAATTGTGTGTATCACAAATTCAGTGGGAGTAAGCACATATTCCTGGTTTTGTATGTCGATGACATACTGCTTGCCACAAATGATATAGGCATGTTGCACGAAACCAAGAGATTTTTATCAAAGAAATTTGAGATGAAAGATCTTGGTGACGCATCCTTTGTATTAGGGATCCTGATACAACGTGATCGTTCTCGGAGTATTCTTGGATTATCACAAAAACGTTATATCGATACAGTACTCAAAAGATTTGGCATGCAGGACTGCAAACCAAGTGACACCCCTGTCGCTAAAGGAGACAAGTTCAGTCTCAATCAGTGCCCTAAAACTAACCTTGAAATTAAGGAAATGCAAAAGATTCCCTATGCATCAGCTGTAGGTAGTCTAATGTATGCTCAGGTGTGTACGCGTCCGGATATTGCGTACATTGTTGGCATGTTAGGCAGATATCTAAGTAATCCTGGAATGGATCATTGGAAAGCAGCCAAGCGGGTTATGAGATATTTACAGAGAACAAAAGATCACATGCTCACATATAGAAGATCGGATCAGTTGGAGATCATAGGGTATTCTGATTTCGATTTTGCTGGATGCAAAGACAGTATGAAATCCACATCAGGCTACCTTTACCTGTTAGCTGGTGGAGCTATTTCTTGGAGGAGTGCCAAACAGACACTCATTACTGATTCCACCATGGCAGCAGAGTTTGTAGCATGCTATGAGGCATCCAACCATGGTATATGGCTGCGGAATTTTGTTACTGGGCTGCGAGTTTTAAAGGGTATTGAAAGACCACTCACACTATATTGTGACAATAAGTCAGCAGTGCTATATTCCAACAACAACAGGAGCTCATTTAAGTCAAAACATATTGCCATTAAGTTCCTCGTTGTGAAGGAGAGAATACAGGATGGACAGATATCCATAAAGCACATTGGGACAAACTCCATGATAGCGGATCCGCTTACAAAGGGATTACCACCTAAGATCTTTCATGAGCACACTACTCATATGGGTGTTATTGTGTGTGAGGATTTCACACTATAGTGGGAGTTTGTATCAGTTTATATACTATTGCTTTATGTTTAATTTTGGACATACTTATGCATTTATGTATTTGGATATTTTTCTGATCAGAAATAAAGTTTCAGTACATTTCACTATGTTACATTGTATTCAATATTGATCTCACTAAGGAATAAAGTAGGACCAGTTGGAAATAGACATGTATAGATCACATTGCGTGTATTTTCCATGCTACGCATCCATGATTGATCTATGTCATTTGGTTATGTTGGTGTACGTGACCATTGATGGGTTTAGTCATGTTAAATATGACGAAAACCGCTTTGATCCTATACCGGCATAATAAATGGACGGGATTGTTTGGATATACCCTCAGATTATGATAGCATAATTTTAGAGCTCATACAGTCATACACATTTGTTAAGTTACATATATGGCCCAGTGGGAGATTGTTGGAAAATTCCATCATGTGGGGCCACACATGTAACCATCAAATGTGTTATGCTATTTTTGGTTAAGCCTAATTGAAGTGATCTAATTAAGACTTAAAGATTTAAGGCTTAAGGGTATAATTGTCATGGGATTAATGTGTAGATACCAGAATACTAATTCTAATTTGATGAGGGGACAAATTAGAATTAGCAAATCTCATTATTATATATAAGGGTTATGGTCCCCAATTCATATGGTAAGTTCCTATTCTCTCTGACATCCCATCATCAGAAAGAAGGTTTCTCTGGGTAGCCATATTGGATTGGAAGATCAACAACCTGCGAGTAACTTCCACAATGGATCAAGGTATGTTTTCCGCTTTACATCTCTCGATGATTTGACATGGAGGATCTTGGTTGACAATAAAGTTTTCTGGATCATAGATCTAAATCTTGTTTTCTAACAATTATATGATCACAATGTATGTCTAGAAGAACTCTTACATTTCTTTTTTATTTTTTTTTGGCAATTTTAGAGAAATGAGAATCATTGCTACATTGAATTAATAATGGCAGTTCCTAGCCATTCAGTTCAACTTTTAGAAGTATTCCATCAGAAATATTTCATGGCCCAAACTTGGGTTTGGCCTAAAGTATCACAGTCATAGAAAACCAAATAATGGTTGTACATACTCAAGGATTTGGAACAATATGCATATCCTCAATTGTCATTTATTTTCTTCTCAGTAATATATGCTTTATGATGTACCAAAACTCATTATTGTTATTATTTTATGAATGGTATACTCAAGTTCTAGCTTTTGAATTCTGGTCTCTTCAACCGCTTGAAAGAATAAGAAAACATCACTCTTGAACTAATCCTGTGTTCTAGTGGAGCCTGCTTCAATGTTTTGAAAAGTTTTTTTTTTTTTTGGTCAATATAGGAATTTGACTTCGACACAATATGGTTTTGATGAGATTGGTGTTTGTTTTTTTCCCTTCTTTATGTGATATTAGGCTGCTCAAATGAGATCTTTGTGTGTATCTTTGAGTTTTTAGATTGCATAGTTGATGTGTTTTTGGGGATTAGAAAATGAGTTTGTTGTGGTTTTTGTATTTGTTCTCTACGCTTTATGTGACATCAGGCTAACATTTATAAGTTTTGTATTTATTTATTTTATTTAATGGTTTCCGTTCTATGCATCTATAAGAAGATAACCATCCATGCTTGCATGTCTTTTGCTCTGCTCATGATTACTGGGCATTGATATTCTTATGTTATAAACAATTATCTTTGTTAGTGAAACGGTGCTTGATCTTGGAATGCCAAAATAGTGATATGCCAAATTGTATTAATTTTTAAAAACCACCATCTTTTTGCTAAAGAAAATGGAAGTGACCTTACGCTGGATGCTGTTAATTAAAATTATGTGAGAAGAGCAGCTTTTTTGAAAAAAAAAAAGCCAAATTGTAAATAGAAATAATAATTTTCACTAAGATTTTGAGAATAAAACTATATATTCTCATATGCGCTATCAAATTGTAGAAATCAAAGCACAAAACACAAACGATAAATCCATGTTCCTTACCTTAAAAAATATGAAAAAGGTGACAATGTATAATGTCCCCGACCTTAATAGAGTGTTTAGCTTTCTAATTTTGACGATTAGCTTAATTAATTGTGATTCTAGCTAATTAGGTGGGTTTAGTGCTTCAACGAGTTTCTTTTATCATTAGAAAGCTGTCTGCAAAGTTTCATTCAATTCCGAGTGCGATTCGCAATTTGACGCCCCGAAACCCCTCAAATAATCAGTTTTCTCCAAATTCACCCTAGGAGGGCATTTGAGTCATTTCACCCCGCATCCCCTGTTTAAACCCATATTCTACAACAACCTCCATTTCTTCAGAACTTTTGGGGGAGTTCTTCTCCTTCTTCTTTATTCTTCCTTCTAGCATGTGTACCTAGAGACCATTCCAAGTGGATTCAAGAGCATCTTCTTCTCCCTTTCCTCCTCTATCCTTTGATCCAAAATTGGTAAGTTTTCCCCAATTCCAATTTTCCTAATTTCCCTCCTTGCTTCTGTAGGAGTGTTGCATGTTGATGAACTATTTTTATTTCCTTCCCATTGTGCTCTAGGACTAGTGGAGAACTTATGGTTAAGAGGGTTTGAGTTTGGTGGAGCTAGGTGCATGGAGAGAGTGAGAGCTTCTTCTTAAGGCAAGTGGATTTGCTTTACATATTGAGCATGCATTTCTATTATTTGTTTCTTGTTAATTCAATTGCTTAAAATTCTCTAAATTCCAAGCTTGTCATGGTTAATTTGATTATATATGCTAAATTGGGTATCATGGGTTGAATAGACCATAATTGATTGTTAATTTGATGATGGGTGTATGACTTGTTGGATGGAATGGATTGTGGTTTAGAGGAGAGCATGGTGACTCAATTTTGTGCAGGTTTAGAAAAGGGTTTAGAAAAGGGTGGAGATGGTTTGGAATGAATAGAACTCAAAAAATTCAGCAAACAGAATTTTCTGCACTTGAACGTTCGAACTCTCCTTCTGAAAGTTCGAACTCTTGGCTTCTCGAGTGATTAGCCTAGAGCGATCTACACTTGAACGTTCAAACTTTCCTTTGAGAATTCGAACTTTTGGTAATTCTGATGGTTGACTGAATTTAGGAATATTTTCGAACGGGCATAACTTTTGACCCGTTCGTCGGATTTTGGAGTTCTATACATTGTTAGAAAGCTCTTGAAGCATAGAATTCATTAGTCCACTCATTATAATGATCAGAGGTGGGAAAAGAAAGAGGATACTTGGATCAATGAACCAAGCTTTTGTCTTTTTTGGAAAGGGACTCTTAACCTAGTTGGACCCCTAGGTTGACACCCTATGACTAAAGATGTCAAATTGGCCATGACGGCCCGGCCCGCCAGTCAACGAGCCGTGGCACTGCACGGCCCGCGTCACTAGGCCAGGCCTATGCTGGCCCGTTTGGCACGGCCCGCCAGGCCTGTCTGGGAAATGGGCTAGCCCCTGCGGCCTGCCAGGCCCGCCAGGTACGACCCGCCTGGCCTGCCCAAAAATGGGTATTTTTTATAAAAAAATTGTCCATTTTATTTTTAAGAGAAGTATGCATGTAAGTAATCCACACACTAAAATATAATTCACTTGAACCTCCCATTCTATCCATGCAAAGCTGTACACTGGTATCCGTTTGGAACAAATGTGTTTAGAAGATTGATTGTATAATTCTTTTACTTCTTTTTTTCCGCAAACAAACTCAAAAATCAAAATGCATTGTACATCAATAAATTTTAAAAATTGGTTGTTTTGATTAGTTTATCTTTGAAAATAATTCTTATGTGACACTGCATCTTATTATTTTTCTATTAGTAAAAAGATGAAAGTATGATTTATTTTGAAACTGAGGAACACTGGAAAGCCCAGTGGTAAGGGTGTCCCATTTTACATGCCGGCCATGGATCATCCTTGGCCAGGTAGATAGTCTCACATGTCTTGTACCACTCACCCATACTAGGGTAAAAAAAATAATATTTGGTACCATAATTACTCCCTTCTAGGAAAAATTCTCTCCCTTCCCGTTTGCCAATGTGGAAACTTGCAAAGTAACAAGAAATGGCCATCAGAATCTTTAAGAGCATCTCCAACGGATATGTTATTTTGGAGATGTCAAATTCCATTTGAAGACTTATCTGGCAATTTGAAGGTTTAAAATTTGACATTTCTTAAAGTAAGAATTCCACCTTATGTGTCAAATTACATGAAAAGTTCACCACTCTTCTTCAGTTCTACATTGTTAGTGTAGATTTGTCTTTATTCAATAATGTTGTTATTTTTTATAAATTATAATAAATTATTATTTTTATTAATCAATTTAAAAATAAAAGTTTGACCACCATGCTTAAAGTACAATACATAAGTACGAAAAAATAATAATTATAGTACTTTTATAAATACTTCATGGCTAAAGTCTAACTACTTTAGGTTCTCATCCTCATCTAAAGTGGTTAATAAGTTTTCATCCTCATCTAACTAGTTTTAATATTATTTGGATAAATATTTGTATACAATAGTTAGTTGGTCTAATGGTTATGTTTACTTTTTAAATTCCAATGGTTGTGAGTTCGAGTCCCACCTAGCATGGTTGTGAGTTCGAGTCCCACCTAGCACATGCTTTTTACTTATTTTTAAAATTACATACAGGTTACGCAGGTCGAGCCGACCCATCTCCAAGCATCAAATAGACCAGGCCCGCGGGCCCGGCCCACTGTGGGCCATGCCGTGCTAGGGGTTTTTCTTGGCAGGCCGTGCAGTGCCGGCCCGCACGATTAGCTTGGTGTGCTTCGTCAGTTGTTCGGGCTTTCGTGTATAGTTGTAACTTGGCCGAATGTATAAGAAATTGAGTCAATTGGTTCCCAATAACTTCTGTACTCCAAGTGCTCACCACACTATAGCATCGTTGACTCATCCTCTGTAAGCACTCCATTGGGAATATGTGCGGTACACGATGGACAACCATTGACCTTAGATTGGCTTGTTCTTTATGCTTCACTCGTAAGCGTGACGTACCTTGTACACTCTACTCTTGAATACTCGTATAACTTGTAACATTAGCCCTCAACTTATTGTGTTACAGCTTGTATTCTATCCACGTGTGCTTGTCTTGGATCTTGTGTCATGTGCTAAACCATCATTATCATTTTGCATTCATGACCAGGTACATTCTGATGATTCTTAAGTGGGCCGGTTAGTCAGACACTAGTGTGGGTAGTCAGCTCAAATGACATCCACAGCATAGAATAATGGCAATCGGCTCAGATGATGCTATTATTCCTAGTAGGCAGCTTTGGATACCACTAGAGCCGGACTTCAGGGTATTGGTAGTCGGCTCGGACAACGTTGATACCCCCTGGGAGATGGCTCGGACATCCTCAGAGTCTCCTCTTACTTGGCATTACATTCCATGGATGGTTATTCTTGTATAATTTGCTAGGATTTACATTGTTACTTGATTTTTATACTTACTCTTGCTTCTATACCTAGCTTGTTGCCTTAATGTCTTACAATCATGTACTTGTCTATATTCTCTTTTAAAAAATATTATGAATAATATATATTGCTTATCTTCTTGCCAACATATTGTTGATCATTTATTCCTTGGTGTGCATACGACACCACCTACTACATTGACCCGGACTTTGAGGCAATCGCAGAGGATCCTCAGCCGAGGGAGGAGGATGAGTTACGTGAGTGGGGTGCCGATGACGAAGCTTAGCGTCATCACTCCCGGCATCTGTGCGCGATACATGGGGACATCTGTCATCTTGCCACCTAGATTTCATCTTTTGGACTTATCTTATCATATTGTATGTCTTTTGTTTCAGGACCTAAGTTTTTGGGATGGTCTTGATGTGTGCATAAACTTTATGTCTTTTGTTTTTTAAACTTAAATTATAGGGGGACAAAATGCACACTTGCTTTGATATTTCTACAGGTTTAGTAAATGTGTTTACCGGATAAGTCCCATAGGTTATTTGGTTAATGAGGCTCAAATATACAATTCTCACAGCGGACTTCGATCCTGGGCATAAAGGAAATTTTATTTTAATTAGTCCTAAAATTCACACCCTGGATCTAGTTTATTCACTATTCGAGTTCAGGCCGTGACACAATGCAAGTTGAAATGTTCATCCATCTCATGGTTGAGCAATGTCGGAAGGGCATGACGTGAAATTAGGGTTCACATGTGAAGGGTGGATCTGTTAACAATGAAACACATGGGTCAATTTGGTGATACTTTTACTAAAGATAAACTTAAGAATAAGTTTTCAAGACATCGAAGAAGACGTATGGCATTATACAACCAATGCTTGACCTCAGTGGATTTGGATGGTGACGACGAAAGAAAAATGGTCACTACTGAACATTAGATTTCTTCTCATAACTTTGACTCTTAACAATCACAACAGAGACATTTCTGCTTGGGGTTTAACAAGCAAATACGAGGTGAATTCGACTATTATATCTCTTGATCATGCACTATATCATTTCAATTACTTTTTAACATATATATTTCTAGCCTTTCTAATTATATTCTCGTTTGGCCCAACAGGTATAATAATGACATGTATCTATATTACCAAAGAGATGTATACACTTCATCAGACTTCCTGGAGGAAGACACGTGGCATGTCTTCGAGAAGGACACGTGGCAGCAGCCAGCCTACAATGGTATTCTGCTAGAAAATAGAAATGGCTTGATTAGAATTTGAATTATCCTAAAATCTCTCAATGATATCCCTATTACCAATAATAATTATCCTAAAATCTCTCAATGAGATCCCTATTACCAACCATAATTATCCTAAAATCTCTCCCTTAAATAGGTTAAATAGGTTAGGTTTTGTCAATTTGTGAGGTCTATGATCATTTGATTCTTTGATCTTTATCAAGCAATTCATGGGTCCTAGCCCGCATCATATGGTTTTATGGACGGTTAGAATATAGATGGTAGACCCCATTCATCTTGGGGGTCCCACTTAAATAGGCTAGGTTTGGTCAATTTGAGAGGTCTATGATCATTTGATCTTTATCAATCAATTAATGGGTCCTGGCCCGCATCATTTGATTTTATGGACGGTTAGAATAAAGATGGGGGTCCCACTTAAATAGGCTAGGTTTGGTCAATTTGAGAGGTCTATGATCATTTGATCTTTATCAATCAATTAATGGGTCCTGGCCCGCATCATTTGATTTTATCGACGGTTAGAATAAAGATCGTGGACCCCATTCATCTGGGTCCCACTTAAATACATTAGGTCAATTTGTTAGGTTTACGATCATTTGATCATTTGATCTTTCTTAATCAATTCACGGGTCCTATCCCGCATAATATGGTTTTATGAACGGTTAGAATATAGTTGGTGGACCCCATTCATCTTGGGGGTCCCACTTAAATAGGTTAGGTTTGGTCAATTTGAGAGGTCTATGATCATTTTATCTTTATCAATCAATTAATGGGTCCCAGCCCGCATCATATAATTTTATGAACGGTTAGAATAGAGATGATGAACCCCATTCATCTTGGTCCCAATGAAATATATTAGGTCAATTTGTTATGCCTATGATCATTTGATCTTTCTTAATCAATTCATTCCTCACCTAAAGAATAAAACATTTAGAAAAAAAAACATAAAGATCAAATTCGCAACAAAAAAAATGACTTACAAGTTTACTAATTAATAAATTTATTAAAAATAATTCATATCAGTCTGTGCATTTGGTGGTTTCGTGGTTATCCACGGGGTTTTGCTAGTATTACTAAAGGGATGTATACACTTCATGAGACTTCTTGGAGGAGGACATGTGGCATATCTTGGAGAGGGACACGTGGCAGCAGCCAGCCTAAAATGGTGTTCTGCTAGAAAATAGAAATTGCTTGATTAGAATTTGAATTATCCTAAACTCTCTCAATGAGATCCCTATTACCAATAATAATTATCCTAAAATCTCTCAATGAGATCCCTATTACCAACCAAAATAGAAATTGCTTGATTAGAATTTGAATTATCCTAAACTCTCTCAATGAGATCCCTATTACCAATAATAATTATTCATGGGTCCCATCCCGCATAATATGGTTTTATGGACGGTTAGAATAGAGATGGTGGACCCCATTCATCTGGGGGGTTCCACTTAAATAGGTTAGGTTTGGTCAATTTGTGAGGTCTATGATCATTTGATCCTTTGATCTTTATCAAGCAATTCATGGGTCCCAACTCGCATCATATGATTTTATGGACGGCTAGAATATAGATGGTGGACCCCATTCATCTTGGGGGTCCTACTTAAATAGGCTAGGTTTGGTCAATTTGAGAGGTCTATGATCATTTGATCTTTATCAATCAATTAATGGGTCCCGGCCTGCATCATTTGATTTTATGGACGGTTAGAATAAAGATGGTGGATCCCATTCATCTGGGTCCCACTTAAATACATTAGGTCAATTTGTTAGGTATACGATCATTTGATCATTTGATCTTTCTTAATCAATTCATGGGTCTCATCCCGCATAATATGGTTTTATGGACGGTTTGAATATAGATGGTGGACCCCATTCATTTTGGGGGTCCCACTTAAATAGGTTAGGTTTGGTCAATTTGAGAGGTTTATGATCATTTGATCTTTATCAATTAATTAATGGGTCACAGCCCGCATCATATGATTTTATGAACGGTTAGAATAGAGATGATGGACCCCATTCATCTTGGTCCTAGGTAAATATATTAGGTCAATCAATTCATGGGTCCCAGCCCGCATCATTTGATTTTATGGACGGTTAAAATAAAGATGGTGGACCCCATTCATCTGGGTCCCACTTAAAAATATTTGGTCAATTTTTTAGGTCTACGATCATTTGATCCTTTGATCTTTTTAAATCAATTCATGGGTCTCATCCCGCATAATATGGTTTTTTTGGACAGTTAGAATAGAGATGGTGGACCCCATTCATTTGGGGGGTTCCACTTAAATAGGTTATATTTGGTCAATTTGTGAGGTCTATGATTATTTGATCCTTTGATCTTTATCAAGCAATTCATGGGTCCATCCCGCATCATATTGTTTCATGGATGGTTAGAATATAAATGGTAGACCCCATTCATCTTGGGGGTCCTACTTAAATAGGTTAGGTTTGGTCAATTTGAGAGGCCTAAGATCATTTGATCTTTATCAATCAATTCATGGGTTCCGGCCCGCATCATTTAATTTTATGGACGGTTAGAATAAAGATGGTGGACCCCATTCATCTGGGTCACACTTAAAAATATTTGGTCAATTTGTTAGGTCTACGATCATTTGATCCTTTGATCTTTCTTAATCAATTCATGGTCCCATCCCGCATAATATGGTTTTATGGACGGTTAGAATAGAGATGGTGGACCCCATTCATCTGGGGGTTCCACTTAAATAGGTTAGGTTTGGTCAATTTGTGAGGTCTATAATCATTTAATCCTTTGATCTTTATCAAGCAATTCATGGGTCCCAGCCCGCATCAAATGGTTTTATGGACGATTAGAATGCAGATGGTGGACCCCATTCATCTTGGAGGTCCCACTTAAATAGGCTAGGTTTGGTCAATTTGAGAAGTCTATGATCATTTGATCTTTATCAATCAATTAATGGGTACTGGCCCACATCATTTGATTTTATGGACGGTTAGAATAAAGATGGTGGACCCCATTCATCTGGGTCCCACTTAAATACATTAGGTCAATTTGTTAGGTCTACGATCATTTGATCATTTGATCTTTCTTAATCAATTCATGAGTCCCATCTCGCATAATATGGTTTTATGGACGGTTAGAATATAGATGGTGGACCCCATTCATTTTGGGGGTCCCACTTAAATAGGTTAGGCTTGGTCAATTTGAGAGGTCTATGATCATTTGATCATTTGATCTTTATCAATCAATTAATGGGTCCCAGCCCGCATCATATGATTTTATGAACGGTTAGAATAGAGATGATGGACCCCATTCATCTTGGTCCCACTTAAATATATTAGGTCTATGATCATTTGATCTTTCTTAAACAATTCATGCCCCACATAAAGAATAAAACATTTGGAAAAAAAATATAAAGATCAAATTAGCAAAAAAAAAAATGACTCACAAGTTTACTAATTAATAAATTTATTAAAAATAATTCATATCAGTCTGTGCATTTGGTGGTTTCGTGGTTATCCACGGAGTTTTGCTAGTACTTTGAGACAGGGATGTATTCATATTGCGCACTTTATACATTCTAGTGATTAGAAAATGAATTTGTTTGTTTTCCCTCTTTTATTCTGCTTAGGATGCTTCAGAAAGTGCCTGTCTTATTAATCATATTAACCCATTTCATAATGAGGTTTATTTGTTCCTTGCACTTCCAGTGACTGAGCGTCAGTAACATAACCTCGTTCGTTTTGTGTAGACCAGTTTTTAAACTTTGTCTTTATGAACTAGTTTTCATTCTTTTTAATTCTATCAACTTTAATCTAGTAAATTGGAACTGGGACTCTTCTGTTGCAGTTAAGGTAAATGAGAAACGGATTGTGGATTCTATTGAATGATTAAATGATGTTTGTTAGGCTTATGAAGTCAATCTAGCTAACTTGAGCCTCATGCTGAGTATTTTTAAAGTGCTCAAATTGAAAGGCTCTATGTAATATATCCCATTTGGGAAACTCTTGCAAGATTTCTATTAACTGCTTATATGTATGTGCTACATGATATGTATTTTTGTCAAAGGGGTATTTAGTTGTTTGAATTTTTCTGGTGTTCGGCAAATGACAGCATTTTGCAAATATGAAAAAATGACCAAGGAATAAGAGTCACAGCAGTTTTTGAGTAAGTTTAATTATGATGTGATTTAGCGATAGGTTCATTCTCATTTATTGATTTATCGGTTAGGCTAACAATAGCACTTACCTTCTTATATTCAGAATATATAGCTTATGTGATACTAAAAAGTGTTTGAGGTCTGATTTTTTTTTTCTTTTTTTTTCTTTTTTTTCATTTTCATATAGGAGATGGATAGGAGATGGCTTTCACATGGGCTGTTCCTTTTTCATTTTCATGTTTTAGAAATGCATTATAAGTTTGTTATTCGATGTATGTGATTGATTTGTATACCACATATATTGATATGTTACTGCACTGCATGTGAATGGAAGTATGTGACTGATTTGTATATCATTTATATTGATTTGTTTTAGAAACACACTCTTTCAACTAGAAAGAATTAAGTCTTTCCCTCTTAACATCTTCAGATTGCAGGTTCAGTTCTTTTTTGGAAATCACAGATTCAGTTCTTTATTGAATCCATTTACAAGCATGGTCTTGTGGACTAAATCCATTTGTGTACAAGCATGGTCTTGTGGACTAAATCCATTTGCGTCCGTGCCCTTACTAGTAACTCAGTTTTTAGTCAAGGCACAGTATGGAACCCAACCTGAATCCCACCGATTTTAATGCTCTATTTATTTCATTCACCCAACACATACAGGCCAGTGAAAGGCGTTAGTTAGTTGTGGATGGATGAGATAACGAGGAGAACAACTGGCTCCGTTTCTGAGTAGCAGGTTATAAGTAAGATGTGCAAACAAGAAAAATCACATCTCTATTCCTCTGGTTCAGGCCCACCTATGGCATCAATAGATGTTGCCTTTCTATTAATTTCCACTCCAACTGATACCTTTCTGGCATTGGACTTGGTAGTGGTAGCCTTCCAAACTTCAAACAAGAAACATTAATTTATTATTGTTAGAACAAAGTAAAAAGTAAGAGACACCTATGAATCACTGTCACCAGTCAGAAATATCCTTGGCAAGTTATTACTGCAAAAATAACCCTTTTTTTTTTTAATGTAACTCAATTCGTACGTACTCATGGCATTGTCGTTCTCCATTTTTTCTTCTCTGGTAAAGGAATGTTGCTCACTTTTGTCACAGCTGATTAATCAAGTTGCATTAGTAGCAATGTTACCTTACATTTGTTGACAGTGTGGTAGCTTATGGGGTGATTAGCTAATAGAGCTAGATGTATGAATATTATGTGATATTATGAAAGAAGAGAGTACTGATAAATTGATAATGCTAAACTGGGAAATTGATAAAGTTATCATTAAGAAAATATTGCCGCGAAACATTGAGTATCAGTACAGGTTTTTGTCTTTCAATAGTGGAAACATGTTGCACGAAACAAAAATCATTGGTATTCACTAAGAAATCCAAAGTCACAACAAACATTAAAGGCACAAACTTCATCAAAGATTTTTTTTTATTTTTTATTTTTATTTTTGCACCAATCATGTATTTTCAACAACTACTAGAAATCATTATTGCTGTTCATTTCAGTTTGTTGTGATGGTGGTGGGATTTGGAACTGAAATCAAAGTTTTGAACCGGATGCACAGAACCACTGAACCAGAACTAGGTCTGGAACCAGAATCAGATCCTAAGATTTTTGTTCTTCTAAGATTTTTGTTCTTGATGGATTCAGATGCATCTAAGAGGTTCCATACCGATTCGGATCCAACCCATCCTCAAGAAAAGGGATCCAAATCAGGATACAACATGGTTTCTGAGCGAATTGGACCCATTTGCAACCCTACACATCAGCCTACTTGCATGGCTCCTTTATATAAGCCTAAGTAAGGGTTGGCCCACATGTTTTGCAAAACCATTTAGGGCGTGTTGGCCTTATGAAAACTTTGTGTGACAATTTTCTTTGGTGGGTGGGCCAGTCAATAGTTTGTTCTCAAAGGTCAGTGCATGTATTATGGAGCCTCAAGAAAAGATCACTGCTGAACAGGTTAGGCTGACAAAATCGACTTGACCCCTGTTGGGTGCAAAATAAGAGTACCTAGAATTATGCATACTTTATTTGGATTTGTTTCTCTCCTCCAAAAGGGATGTTGTTCATGTCTCTGCATAGTTGATGACCTGAGATTACATACTTATAGTTGTTGAAAACGAAGGCATAATTAGATCTTGCTTTGATTGGTAATCTATGTGTAATCACCATTTTCTTTTACTCTGAATATTATACATGCTTTTATCGGCTTTGATTTTGGATATTCACCAAAATAAACTAAATAATAACATATCGAATATGTGCTCTATTTCCATTAGGGGTTTTTAAATGAAAATTACTCAAAGTTATTTTTGGCAGAGTACCTCACTTTGCATTCCAATGTCAAATGAAGCCAAACAAGCTACAAACGATATGGGACTCGCCCAAAACTCTATTTTGGCATTTTACCAATATAGTAAAAGTCAAGTAAAGCCTCTATTTTTTAGACAAGATGTCATATCAAAAGCACTTTAATTCAAAACTCCCTCTATCTTTTTCAAAAAAAAGTAAAAAAAAAAAAAAAAAAAAAACAACCACATTTATCCACTAAAATACAAAAAAAAAAATCATTTTCCCATACAAAAATTCAAAAAAAAATTCACAACAAACAACTAAAAATAAAATATTATCATAACTCACTTATATTTTATTCTTTTTTCAAAATCAACTTTACTTCACTTGACTTTATTAGTAGAGTTGCCAAACTGGGCAGACAGAATTACAGATGGATTTTACAAGCCTAAAATCGTTCATTTTCCATATTCTTTTTATTGTATTGTCCTAAAAAAAAGAGGTTACATGATGCTCATTTTTTAAATAAAATTCTCCTTTGATCTTCCTTTTTAATTAGTATTGAAATGAATTCTACATTCAATCCCTATATATGTTTTAATGCAAATAGACAAGCCCTTAGTGTTTTGAAAAGGTGGTCAAACTGGTCACAAGCAACTAAATAAACCAATTGGCTTAGTTTGAAACCCATAATGTATTGTAAGGTTGGAGCTCTATTCTAAGTTTTAACCACCGTGGTATTTCATTTTGCTGGTTTTATTTATATCTAGAATACATGAAAAGAATTAAAAATCGAGATTGTCAACACCATCATGGTTGAGTGGTATTTGGTACCTTAATCTCACACACATGTCCAGAAACGGTCCTTAGGTCCTCAAAGTGAACGTATTACTCCTAAAGCAATAACCCAACATAGTCAAAATAATAATAATAGGGTTTCAAATTTCTTATTTTATGAAAGTGATTTTTTTCATAAAAATATGTTCCAAACAATCTACGACATTGATTTAATTCCCATAGATCATGGAATTTAAACGATTCAAAAAAAAATTTCCTCTTTTTAAAGAAACGGTCCACTTGGGGACCATGATGGAAAGAGACGTAACTATCTACTTGGACCTACATCTAACATTTGTCTAATGTATAGGACTTGAACCAATTCCAATGTACCTATAGACTCGATTCAAGCCAAAAATGTCACAATTATATCTTTGCTATATTACATATAATAATGTGTCAATTTCGTATATGACCAATACAGTTTATGACTTTATGTACATTTGTAAAGAGCAGTCCTCCCCTCAGCTAATGCGCAGGGGAGGATTTCTGTCCGCTGCCTAGGTGGAGCCCACATTTTGGCCCATCCAAATGGACCAAACAGTGGGCTCCCTTGAATAGCATATGTCCACCAAAATTTGGCCCCATTCGATTAAATTGGACCGTTGGATCGTGTGACACACATATAAATATATATATACACAGTTTAAATCTTGTGGCCCAGATGGAGATGATAGAAATTAAGGATTGGGCAGATTTTTTGTAGAGAGGAGGGCCCCTGTGTGTGCTTCAAATCCCCCCATCCCCATGCCTAGGTGGGTCCCTATGTGGGCCCCACGCCGTTGAGCCACGGGCTTATCGCGCACTTGAGCGCAGGGGAGGAGGCCCATTTGTAATATATATATATATATATATATATATATATATAATATGATGATATAATAGCATCTTATTTATTTTTATTGGCTGACAAACTATATTTTAGAACCGCGTAAACAGGGGTAAAAAAAAAAAAGAGTTTTGGTCCCTGAAATCAAAGTCATATAATAAATTCAAGTCAATTATTCAAAGAAATTCTGCTTGCACTGCTGCTGGATAGGTACCATGGGACCAACCACCACATTAGGCCGGCAAACTATTCCTTATTTTACTAATCATTATTAACATTCGGCTGGCAAATTCTGCTTGTCATCTTAACCATTGTTCCTGATGCAGGTATCCACCTTACATATTTTAGTAATAATTTATATAAAATACAGGCCATTTATTATTATCTACTAGCAACAGCTAGTATCTCTACAAGCACCATTTCTTCTCAAGATCCACAAGCATCTCACACCTCTCCTCTGTTCCTGTTGAATAAGCTATGGCTGAAGCAGCTCTCTCTCCCCTCATAGCAGGTCTACTCAAGAAGATGGCCTCCCCTTTGCTAGAGAAGTTTGGATCGATCTGTAGGATCAACAAGGACCTAAACAATCTCTGCAGCACGTTCACAGCAATTCAAGCGGTGCTCAAAGATGCAGAGGCGCAACAATGGACGAGTAACACCATAAGAGACTGGCTCGATAAGCTTGAGGACGTGGCTTATGAAGTTGCGGACATATTGGATGACTTTGCAACCGAGGATCTACGACATAGAGTCGAGATTGGCAATAGCACAACCAAAAAGGTACGCGACTTCTTTACTCCTTCGAAGAACACAGTTGCATTTAAATCTAACATGAGCAACAAGGTTAGGGAGGTTGCGGAACGATTGGATGTGATCGCCCGGGAGAAGTCTAATTTTAATCTGAGAAACGAAGATGTTGTTGATAGGCATAAAGAGGCTGGAGCAAGAGTTCAGACCCATTCATTTGTACATGAATCAGAACCTCCTCTTGGAAGAAAAGCCGACAATGATAAGCTAGTCCATTTGTTAGTTGATGAAGTGGAAAAGAAGGTTTCCATCGTTCCAATAGTTGGAATGGGAGGCCTCGGGAAGACCACACTTGCAAAACTAGTTTACAATGATGAAAGGGTGAAAAGTTGTTTTGATAAACTGATATGGGTTTTTGTTTCTGAAAAATTCGACAGTGCAGAAATCATGAGAGCAATTATAGAATCTGATCAGGAGAGATGTGATGTTGAACGCATGGAGTTACTGCAATCTCGCCTTCGAAAAATACTGTCTGGGAAGAGATATCTACTTGTGCTGGATGATGTATGGAATGAGAATCAAGAGGCTTGGCTTCAATTGAAAAGCTTGTTAAACGTTGGCGAAAAAGGAAGCAAAATCATTGCTACCACTCGCAGCAACATTGTTGCGAATATGATGGGAACACTTCCCACACACCATTTGGAAGGGCTTCCAGAGGAAGATTGCTGGTCTTTATTCAAGCAGCGGGCGTTTCCAAACAGAGATGAAGAAACATATCTGGACTTGGTACTCATTGGAAGGGAGATTGTGAAGAAATGCAAAGGTGTTCCATTAGTTGCAAAGGTTCTCGGAGGGTTGTTACACTACAAAAGAAGCGAGAGCGAGTGGCTTTCGATTAGAAACAATGAGATTTGGGAATTAAAAGAAGATCAGATTATACCCACATTAAGATTGAGCTACAGTCATTTGCCATCTCAGCTAAAGCAATGCTTCACATACTGCATTATCTTCCATAAAGGTGGTACGTTTAAGAAACAAGAAGTAATACAAATGTGGATTGCACAAGGTCTCATCCAATCATCTGAACAAGGCAAATTGATGGAAGATTTTGGTGCAGAGTATTTTGATGAGTTATGTTGGAGGTCTTTCTTTCAAGAAGAAGTTATGTATTATTTCCCTCGCCATACCGAAGAACTGGAATATAAGATGCACGACCACATTTATGATCTTGCAAAGTCTGTTAGAAGAACCGAGTGCTTAACTCATGTGAAAGCTAGAAGAATGGAACCTGTCCCCAGAAAAACTCGGCATTTTTCATTTGCTTCCCAAGGGAGAATATTGCTAACGGATCTGATGAGCTTTCATAATGCACAAAAATTACGAACGCTCATTCTAGATAGTACAAGAATTGAGCATGTGATCCTAGAAGACATTTCAAGTTTAACATGTCTGCGGGTCTTGATATTATGTAATACCAAGATCAAAATCTTGCCCAATTCAATAGGTAAGTTGAAACATCTAAGATACCTTGACTTGTCTTGGGCTGACATTGAGACATTGCCTGAATCAATCTGTACCCTTTGGAACTTGCAGACTTTAAAACTCTTATATTGTAGAAATCTCCGAGAATTACCAAATAATATGTGGAAGATGATTAGCCTCAGGCATCTTGAAATCGATGGGTATAATAGCATAACTGAAATGCCAGCCAGGATTTCAAAATTAAGTGACCTCCAGACATTGACATTGTTCATTGTTAGCAAGGAGAATGGAATAGATGACTTGCGAGATCTAAACCTTGGAGGTTCTATAAACATTCAAAACCTCCAAAATGTGCTAAATCCTTTAGATGCAGACAAAGTGGGCTTGAGGGAGAGGCATAAACTTTCTTCACTGAGCTTATCATGGAAAGATTCGCATGATCCTACAGCAGCAGAAAATGAGAACTACGAGCGAGTTATTGAAAGCCTTCAGCCAAATTCAAATTTGCAAAGTTTGAGCATTGAGAATTATATGGGTTCAAGATTCCCACATTGGCTTATGCATTTGACGGTCCCCAACCTGATTAAAATTTCTTTAATCAATTGTAAAAGATGTAAAATTCTCCCCCCATTTTCGCAGCTACACCACCTCAAGGATCTCACCATGCAAGATATGCCTGATCTCGAGAAGTGGTCAAGTGACGAAAGGAGTCAAACTCTTCCTCATATTAAGTTACTGCAGATTCTTGATTGTCCGAAGTTGACTCAAATGCCACATCTACCATCTGTTGAACTTCTGCAACTGAGGGGATGCAATGAGATGCTATTAATGTCTGTAATGACCTACACAGCAATTACTGAGCTCTGGATCGTTGGATTTCCAGAGTTGATTTCTCTCCCAGAAGGATTGCTTAAGAATCTAACTCTCATCAAGTTTTTAAACATCCGCAACTGTCCTAAGCTGAAATCCTTATCAAATGACGTGCACGATCTTCCAGCGATGAAGACATTGCAGTTGTCAAACTGTGGAGAGGTCGAATCCTTGACGGAGGGAGTACGTAACCTCACCTCCCTCAAATCTTTATTTATTGGAAATTACAATGACTTGACGTCATTGCCTGATGATGGGTTTCAGGGACTAACCTCTCTTCAGAATCTTCGTATCACCGGTTGTTACAAGTTGAGATCTTTAGGTGAAGGGCTCCAAGTCCAGCACCTCAATTCCCTTGCGTATTTGCATGTCAGTGGTTGTCCTGAATTGGCTGCTTTGCCAGAGAGTTTGTATAAAGTGACAACCTTGAAAACCTTATCATTGTACGGCTTGCCTAAGTTGGCTTCTTTATCGGAGGAAATTGGGAATCTCGCTTCATTAGAACAATTGGAGATTCGTCACTGCCCACATCTTCTGAGCCTGCCAGCATCATTGCAAAAGGTCACCACGCTCCAATCCTTGATTATTGAATCCTGTCCCGGTTTGGAGAGAAGATGTGCGAAAGAGAAAGGGGAGGATTGGTATAAAATAGCACACGTGTCGGTCATCGTAATAAACGGGCAGTGTCTGCAAGAGGTACGCATTAACCAAAACAACACGACCATCATCTTTATTTTTCTTCGATTGCTTTTTATAAGTTGAGAATTGTATCCAAGCCTGAGCTTTCGGCTGATAGATAAATGGGTTGTGAGTGGGACCCTGTTTAGCTCAAGGCCCTACTATATGGCCCAGTGGGCTTTATAAATTCAGTACAATCACAAAAGGGATTAGTTCTGTTCTGATTTTAGGTCGATTGGCTATGATTTCCGTGCATATAAATCTGCATTTAGAGCAACATGTGTTGATACAAGAATCCTATTTGGCATGCAGCGTAAATAAAAACATCTCTTCAACTGCATTTCTGTCCATTTAAAGAATTTCTACCTGAAGGTGCGTATAGACTATTTTTCCTTCATAATTTCTTCCCTTTTTTTTCTCTTTTTGTCAACACAATAAATCATATGACTTATGTTAAAGTGTCCTACGTTTTATGTTGTTACTATTTTGAAATGTGCTTTGTTTAAGTAACTTAACTAGCACAATGACTCGTGCTTAGCACGGATATGTCCATATTTTAAATTCAATATTCATACATTTATAATCTAAACGCTCAATACACTGCAAATTAATGTATATATTGTAGAAAAGGATATATGAAAATCCTAATAGTCATTGATTATTACAAATTTAATATTTATAAATTTGGAGATATTTCAATCACTATCCTATTTTGATTTGCTAGGAACTCATAAGCTGACACTCAATTGATGAGATGAGAATGAGATTCAATTGATATGAAATATAATGACAATGTAAGAAAAGAAAAACTCTTTACATTTTCTTTTTTCTTTTTAGGCAATTTTAGAGAAATGAGAATCATTGATCCATTGAATTAGTAACAGTGGCTCCTAGCCGTCAGTTCAACTGTTAGAATTATTCCATCGGAACTATTTCATGGTCCACACTTGGGTCTTGCCTAAAGTATCACAGTTGTAGAAAACCAAATAAAGGTTGACATATTCAAGGATTGATAACACTATGCATATCCTCAACTAGAGTGTCATTTATTTTCTTCTCAGTAATACATGCTTTATGAAGTATCCAAACTCATTCATATTGATTATGAATTGAATACTCATACATATTACTCATACATATTCTATCTTTTGGAAATATCACTATCTCACAACTCTTAGTATACAGAGTAGCATGCAGAACAACACGAGCTATGTTATGAATCCTTTGTGGCATGCAGGGTTAATAAAAAAATCTTTCCAACTGTCATGTCCATACATTTCAAGAATTTATAGCTCAAGGTCCAGGGTTAATAAAACATCTTTTCAACTTCCATGTCTATCTATTTCAAGAATTTATACCTCAAGATACGTATAGACAATTCATCCTCCATAATTTCTTTTCCCTTTTAGTTCTTGTCAACAAAATGAATTGTATGATTTATGTCTAGTGTCCTACATTTTATGTTTGTTATTGTGTTCAAATGCGCTTGGTTTAAGGAACTTACCGGTGTGTTCAAAATACTCAAATTACAACTTCATACTTGGGTGCATGTTTGGGTTTACTCTATCTTATGCAACAGTTAAATTCTTTTCTTCAAGGTGCATGATTGTTACTACTTATGACTATCCCTAAAATGGGCTCATTTGGATCTTACAACATAGATTATGAATGAAGTTTCATGCGTCTGGAAAACCTAAATTATGGATAAGTCATGGTTGTTTTCCCCTTTTAGCATAATAAGTTACACGTAATCTCAATGCAAAAGGAACAAGTTCCGAAGATCCAAACAAGGCATAGGACAACTTGGTACAGAGGAGAAGACCCACTCGAATGATCAATTGCTAGCCTTAAAATTCTAATCTCTTCGACTGCTTGAAAGAATAAGAAACATCACTCTTGAACTAATCATGTGTTCTAGTGGAGCCTACTACATAGTATTGAATAGATTTTCTTTTGGTCTAAATAGGAATTTACTTCGACCACAACATGGGTTTGATCTAAATCACATGCTAGAATTAATATCGATGAAGCAGTCCTTTTCCAGGAATGGCCAAGCCGGTACTGAGCATGGAACACCATGGCCTGTGACACCCAACTTTATGGCCAGGTAAGGAGTTGGAAAGGTCTCCCCGTGAAATACCTAGAAGCAAGAAATGGTGATATATAAGATTCTAACAACAAAATTGCTAAGGTATAAGGGCATTATACCAATGCAATACATTAAAAAAAGGCTCAGATAGCTTTTTCTTGTGCTTGGCGAGGGGGAGGGGGGATGCATACGAAGTTTAAATTGATCATAAGGCCCCACAAATCTAGCCGTCCTTGAAAATTTGTGCAGATGATAATGTTGATAAGGCATTGATCTCTTAGTTTTTTCTTTATTCTTCTTGTTCTTCTTCAATTTTCCATTTTTACTGTTTTGGTGTAATCTAATTCAAAACCCGTGAATTTCTTTGTTAAACTTTTATACTTAAACTTGAGATGGCGAGATTGATCAGAGGAGCATTTTTCTTCAGATTTACAAAGAAGGGCCCCATAGGAGTTGTTGATAGTGCATTATTCTTTTGTGCCTTTATTAAACTGATAGTTCCTTTTGAGTCCTTCCATTAATTGTCAATTCTCAAATAAAGCTTGATCGATCATCAAATTTATACTTTTTTAACGCTTCTCATACTCACCCTATACCTACAAACTTCATCTTTGTACAATTGCAGGTTCTAACCTTGACATTTTTTTTTTTAAGATTCAAGACCAGATTGAATGTTAGCCTCTTACCCTTTTTTATTTTCAACAATCACTTTACAGGACCTTATATTTTCTAGTTGGATCATCACTTTTTGGAAGCTTACAAATTTGAGATTCTTTAGCTAATGCATTTTTAACTGAAGCAATGGTGATTACATCTGGGTAGATAAGTTGAAAGGACAAATCATGGACAGGCCAATGAAAAAAAAAATCTCTTTCTAATTCATGGCTTTCTTAAAATGTAATTCTTTTCCTACCAAAGCTTGTGGAAGTTTTTGGTACCAAAGCAACATTCATGAAGTTAAGAGATTTCATTTTCACTACGAAAGCCTGTTTGAATATGCTGAGTTAATCCACTGCCCCTTTTAAACAATAATTAATTGCATGGAATTTGTCCACTTTATTTCGGAAATCACTCTTCTTCCCTTAGAATTTTTATAAAAAAAACATTAGAGACAAGCTACCGAATATTGATTAAAAAAGAGAGAAAAATAGGTAGAATGCTCATGGAATGACACTGGATATTGTTACATGAGTGATCCCTTTTTCTATTGTTGATCAATAGAAGCGGGGAAGAAGACTATGACAAACATCTATAAATTGATCGAAACACATATTATAGAAAAAGAAAATCGAAGTATGTGATTGTCAATTCTGTTCCGTTCCGGCTGGAATTGAGTACCAGAACGTTCTGGAACTGGCCTTGGGCGGAACGGAATGCCCCCCACCTAAAAGTTTGCGGTCTATTCCATTCATTTTGGTCAGTAGTCATTACAATCCCAATTCCGGACCAATTCCACCCCATTACGGCCATTGCTTCATGCTTCTATTCATATGTAGTGAAAACTAGAAAATAGTCAATTGTAGAGTGTTGTTTAATTTAAGTGATATAAGTATGTGTTTTTAGTAATATTTTAGCATTCAACTATCTTTCAATTTTAGATATTCTTTTATATTTTTCATTTTTCAATCTCATCTTTTATAGAATGGAATACCGGAATTGACCAAAATGCCAAAATGTTTCACTATAGGGTCAAACCGAAATAGAATTGATAACTATAAATATGTCTCTAGTCAAACTAAAACTAAAGCCGAAATACTAAGTGCAATATTGAAAGAGTAAATAATCTAGCGCAGGGTGTACACTTTTTATAGTAATACAAAGGAAGTTGGGTGACACTCATGAGAACAAAATAAGGCATGAAAAAATATGAACAAGTGGAGTTGGAAAAACAAAGAAAGGCTTCTAAGTAGGGAGAAGGGAGGCAATTTCTTGACCATATAAGGAGTACAACATGGATGGCAATAACTTTTTTTCCATTTCTTCCTTGTCATTTACTCCCCTTTCAGTGCCTACTTGAGATTTTCTTTTTCGATGGAAGTTGTCTGTTTCATGATGGCAAACCTTTAGTTGAATTTTAATCGGCAAGCACGAATTCTCTTGTTTTTTTTTAAACTTTAAACTGACTACATTCTTAAAATCTCTCAAAATATTTGGATGAGATGGGCATTTATTTTCTGTCTGTTTTATTTGATGATGTTCTATTGAAATGAGACCACTTCTTGAGTTTGTAGATTGCATGATTAATGGGTGTTGATGATTAGGAAATGAGCTTGTTGAGATGAGTATTTTTTTTTTTTAATCTTTTCTATGTGATATTAGGTTGTTAAAATGAGATCTCCGCAAGTATTTTTGAGTTTTTAGATTGCATGATTGATGTGTTTTTTGTGATTAGAAAATGCGTTGGATGTGATGGGCATTTGTTTTTTCTGAATCTTTTGTGACATTAGTCCAACATAAATGAGGCTTTGTATTTAGTTTTTCATTTTATGTTTTACTTTTTTGGCATCTGTACGAAGATAATCATCCACGCTTGCATATGTTATTCTCTACTCATGTTTAGTGGGCCATGATCTTCCTATAATATAAACAATTATCTTTGTTAGTGAAATAGCGTTTGATCTTGGAATGCCAAATTCTGCTAATTTTGAAAAGTCACCTTCTTTTTGCTAAAAAACTGGAAGATATCTTAGGTTGGATGTTGTTAGATAAAATTATGCGAGGAGAGCACCTGTTTTGAAAAGAAAAAAAGGCCAATTTGTAAGAAGAAATAATAATTTCCAGTGGAGTAATTAGTGCTTATTAAAACTTATGTGTAGAAAAGTATATATTCTCATATGCAGTTATGCACTATCAATTTTTGTAGAAATGGAAGTGCAAAACACAAATCATAATCATGTTCCCTACCACAAAAATAATGAAGAACAATGCAACGGGGTTCACTGAGTTAAAGCAGGGTTCAAATGTGAAGGGTGGAATTTGTTGACAAGGAGAATGAGAATTCAATTTGGTGATACTTTTAGTTGAAATAAACTTAAGAATATGTTTAAGACTTGAAGAAGATGTATGGAATTATGAAAGCAATACTTGACCTCGGTGGATTTGGATGGGATGATGAAAATAAAATGGTCTTTACAGAGCATTTGTGTTCTTCTCATCTCAAGACTCTTTAAGAGACATACGAGGTAAATCTCAACTTTAATATCTCTTGTTCCTGCACTTAAACATTTCAGTTTTGCTTCTATTTCTAGCCTTTTCTAATTATGGTCTTTTTGTGCCCAATAGATATTATAGATTCTAACATGTATGCTTTGAGACAGCGTTTAATTCATATTGTGCACTTTACATTCCGGTGATTAGAAAATGGGTTGGTTTGTTTCGGCTATATTAATTCGCTTTGGAAGCTTCAGAAAGTGTCCTTCTTATTGATCATATTAACCCATTTCATAATGAGGTTTATCCATTTCTTGTGCTTCCAGTAATTGAGGGCCAGTAAGATAACCTCTCATTTGGTTTTATGTAGACCAGTTTTAAAAGTCTGCCTTTATGAACTAGCTTTCATTCACTTAAACTCTAGCAGCTGTAATCTAGTAAGTTGGAACTGAAACTCTTCTTTTGCAGCTAAGGTAAATGCAAACTGGGTTGTGGATTCTATTGAATGATTAGATTATGTTTTTTAGGCTTATAAAGTCAATTTAACTTAGAACCTCTGGCAGAACTTGTAAGGTGCTGAAACTGAAAGGCCCTGTCCAATATCCATTTGCGGGAATCTTTTTTTGGCAAATGACAGCATTTTGAGAATACCAAAAAAAGATCGAGGAATGGGAGCTGCAACAATTTTTGAGTCAGTTTAATTGTGATGTAGTTTAATGATAGGTTCTTTCTCATTCATCTGATTGAGCAGTAAGGCTAACAATAGCACTTATCTTTCTTATGTACATGATATATAGCTTATGCGATTCTAACAATTCTTCCCTCATGAAGGCTGGATCTAGGAGATCGCTTTGCAAATGACTTCAGACTGGTGTGCAGTGGCTAATCTACATTTCCGATTTTCATATTGGTGTTCGCTTTTACATGCCGCGTTCTTTTTTCTTTTTCATTGTTTTAGAAACACATTAGATGTTTGTTACTGGATGTGTGTGACTGATTTATATACCATTTGTATTGATACGTTCCTTGCAAGTATGTGAATGGAAGTATGTCATTTGTATTGATATGTTTTAGAAACGCACTCTTTAAACTGAGACGAAGAATAAGTTTTTCCCTCTTAACATCTTCAGATTGGAGGTTCAGTTCTTTATTGAGTCCATGTACAAGTACAGCCTTGTGGACTAAATCCATTTGGATCTGTGCCCTTACTAGTAACTCAGATTTTAGTTAAGGTACAGTATGAAACCAATCTGAGTCCAACCGATTTTAATCCCTATTTGCTTCATTCACCCAACACAGACAGGCCAATGAAAGGCTTTAATAGTGGATAGATAAGATTAGGACAAGAGAACATCTAGCTCCATCTCTTATAGGATGCTAACTAACATTAGCAAACAAGAAAAATTCCATCTGTTCCTCCACTTCACACCCACCTATGGCATCAATAGTTGCTGCCTTGGAACAAGCAAGAGGCACCTATAAATCACCGTCGCAAGTCAAAAATATCCTTTGCAAGTTATTACTGCAGAGAAGAGATTTTTTTTATTGAAGTAACTCAATTCTAGCAGACTTATGGCAATGTCACTCTCCTTTTTTCTTTTTCTTTTTCTTTTTTTCTTTTCTTTTTTTTTTTATGGTTAAGGAATGCCTCACCCTTTGTCCCAAATTTTAACTCAAGTGTGGCAGCTTATGGGGCGATTAGTCAATAGAGCTAGCTGTATGAACATTATGCTATTTTATAAAGTAAGAGTAATGTTAATGTTGAACTGGGATATTAATAAATTGTCATGAAGAGAATATTGCAGTGAAAAATTGAGTACTTGGATGATTTTTCATTCAAGAATGGGAAATTGCCAGACCAAACAAAAAAACATTGGTCTTTGCTAAGCAGTCCAAAGTCACACCTAACAGAATGTGACACCACCATTCCATAAAAACGGGAATTATGCGTGAGATTAGGGGGCCAACTAAAATTTTTTGGATTAACAAGTACATGTGGTCCCCAATCATTGTCTCATAATAATCGAAGTCCGCAGTGAGTGGGTGATTAGCTAATAGAGCTAGATGTATGAATATTACATTATTTTGTGAAAGAAGAGAGTAATGATACATTGATAATGCTGAGCTGGGAAATTGATATAGTTACCATTAAGAAAGTATTGCCATGAAACAGAGTATCAGGCTTTTGTTTCTATAGTGAAAACTTATCGTACCAAACAAAAATCATTTATCTTCACTAAGGAATCCAAAGTCACACGAAACATAAAAAACACAACTTCATCAGAACCAGAAATGGGTTCGGAGCCAGAATCAGATCCTTCAATGTATTATTTTTTTTGCTCCACATATCTACATGCATCTAATAGGCTACATGCCAATTTGGATCCAACCCATCCTTTGAAAAAAAGGATCCAAGTGCGGTTACAACAAGGTTTTTTCCCGGATTGAACCCATTTGCAACCCTACACATGAGACGACTTCCATGGCTCCTTTATATAAGCCTAATTAAGGATTGGCCCACATTGTTTGCAAAGCCATTTAGGGCGTGTTGCCTGTATGAAAAGTTTGTGTGACAATTTTCTTATGTGGGCCAGACAATAGTTCGTTCTCTAAGGTCAGTCCATATGTTATGGACCCTGTTATGCAGCAGGGTTTCCGCCTGTTGCAGCCCTGCCGCCCTATCGCCTGGGGGGAATAGAGGAGAAGAGGGAGGAAGAAAGAGGGAGGGAGAGGGAGGACAGCTGTCTGGCCAGCCGGGGATCCCTCCCCGCCGGGTGAGGTGGGGGAAGAGGGGGGAGGAAGAGAGGGAGAGGAAGGAAGGGGGAATGGTAGTTTAGGAAAAAAGAATTATTTTTATCTTTTAGTGCTGTGGGTAAAGTAAAAAATCCGGCTCACTCAAATTAATAAAATTCTTTTTTGGAGAATGTCATGTTCGTTTGTCCCCAAAAAATAAAATAATTTTATAGTGCTCAAATGCGAGCAGTATTCTAAAATCCAAATTTTATGAAACGTTGTTGGCCAAAAGTGAATTTTCACATTACCAGCTCAACAAATTATAACCATCTAAACTCAATCAAACAAGTAATTCAGAATTTTTAAAGAAAGCAATTGCATTGTTGTCCGGAATTCCAGACAAGGGAAAGTCTCGTCAAACATGTAAGTGAGGAAATCTATAAGAAATATGTAGATCTGATTACTCCTTGCTACTCTTAGGGCATGTTTGGTTAAAGGCGTTTCTAATAAAGAATTAGACTTGTAGGGGATTTCTGACATGCCTCCGCCTTTTGTCCTATGAGCATTCCAAATACTCTATTTGATGCAGAAACCATGCGAAGGCACTTTTAGCCATATGAATTCTGAAGGTTTTTTAGGACCCACTAGAATGAATTACTAGTTCTAATTTAACCAATCAATGCAGCGGAAATAAACCAATCAAACAATATAGAACTAGCTATCTACCAATCACACACCACAAGAAGGCAGACACAAATTTTACCGTGGAAACCCTTTCCGGGAGAAAAACCACGAACCAGAAATCAAGAGTTCACGAACAGTTTACAAGATATACTCACAAGCTCCTGTACCTTAGTCTGTACCTCGACCTCAGGACTGTAGTTGTTCTTGCACAGAATCCACTAACATGACTTCCACCGTGCACCGTTCTCCTTACTTGATCTTCTCGCACCTTGTCCACCAAGATGATCAATCTTCTACAAGAGTAGAAGCAACAAAACCTTCTAGAGCAGCCCTTCAGAACAATCTCTCAATGGCTCTAGAGAAACAAGAAAATCTCTCTTAGGATATACTAATCTCAGATCAAAAGAGATAATTAACTTCTTGTGTATCTGTGTGTCTTCTTTGGGTTGAGAGAATCACCCAATTTATAGGCCCAAATTCGTGCATAAGTATTCTACTTAGACTCTAATCAGAATAGCACTTAGCATCAAACTCTTTAAAAGAGTTTGGTTCGGACTGGGCATTCCCGTCCAAGCTCGCTATAGCGAGCATTAGTCTCGCTATAGCGAGACCTGCTACTGTCTCAAGTTCTGTCAACAATGTTTGTACATTGTTTGCACTGTTTTACTGTTTCCATCCGGTTTTCTTGAGCTTTTGTCAACATCAACAGCTGGTCCTGACAAGGACTGTGATGGACGACTTTTATTCTAACAATCTCCCCCTTTTGGCAATTCTTGGACAAAATCCCTAGAAAAATACAATTTGATCTACCCAAAAGTAAAACCCAAAATACATTGAGTTTTAAAAGAAAAAAAAAATCAGCTCTGTAGATCATGTATTGCCTTTGCTTGCTTGAACGTTCAGATCTTGAATTGCCTTGGCTTGTAAAGCTCCCCCTAACTTCATTATTCTCCCCCTGTTTTTGTCCATAATTGACAAACAAATATTATGATGCAGCTTCTGTCAACCTGGATGCAGTAGCTCCCCCTCAATATTGACTCCCCCTCAGAAGGATCTTCGTATCAGCACTGGGGTGGGGGCTTGATCTTGCAGATCAGGGGTGATGAAGCTTAGGCACACGCACTTGTAAATTTAAATATTTCAGCAAAGTGTGTACCAATACAGAAGAGAGGTCTTCTTTCTTGACCCAGACAGCTTTGGTATTCTTCTTTTTCAGCTCAGCCTTCTGCGTTGTCCATTGCTTTTGATTCGGTAAACTTTGCAGCTTGTCGCAATGGGGTCGAATGTGTCCTTTAATTCCACAATGATGACAAGTGGGGGTTCGTTCAGGACGTAACACATTCTTCTTCTTTGGAGCTTTCTTTGCAACACTAAACAACCGGATTAGTAATAACTGAATTTTTAACAAAACAATTTTTACCTTTGGCATTTGAAGTGGATGCTCCATCAGCGTAGCCAATACCATGTTTATTAGTGTTTGCCTTTTGACTGCACAGGATGTCATCTAATTTTCTCGATCCAGTGTTCATCCTATTCAATGAAGCTTAGCAGTGTCTAACTCAGATAGAACCATCTTGATTCTTCCATTCAGATCAGAATTCTCTGCTTTCAAAGTCTTCATATCAGAATCAAGTAAGTCACACTTTTGTGATTCTGCAGTTTATCTGTCAGCCAACTTGTTATTTTCATCCTCCAATTTTTGTACTTTTGCAAGTGAATCTGCAAGTTCAGCTTTTAAGGAGGAATTCTGCTCTTCAGACATTTGCCAATTAATAGCAACTTTTTCATTCACTTTAACCATCTTCATGGTTTTCTTGAAAAGTGTTTCATATTCAGCTTTCCAATCTGGTTCTTCCTCTGACTCAGTATCTTGATCAGTCTCAGCTTCAGAAGAAACATGGGAAGCAGCAGAACTACAAGTTGCCATAAAAGCAATAAACTTCCCCTTGCCAGTGTCAGACTTGTCAGACTCAGGATTTTCATCACTCTCATCAGAAGTGTCATCTTCCCAAGTAGTATTCAAGGCCTTCTTTTGAGATTTTTTGTTTCCACAATCATTAGCAATGTGTCCATAGCCTTGACACTCATAACATTGAATCCCTTTAAAAGATTTCTTCTTTCCAGAATTTTTAGGGATCTTCACATTGGTTTTCTGTCCCTTCATAAAAAGCTTAAATTGCTTCATGAACTGTACAGCAACTTGGGGATCAATTTCCTCTGAATCGGAATCTGAATCTGAATCACTTGCAGCTTTCTTATATGATTTATTGGATGCTTTCTTGAATGATTCTTTCAACGCTTTCAAAGCAATACCTTGAGACTTTGTCGTCCCATTAGACCTAAGGTTTGCTTCAAAAGTTTGTAGGTTGCCAACCAACTCATCAACTTTGAGTGTATTCAAATTTTTATTTTCCTCTATGGCCACAACCTTTCCATCAAACCTTTCTGGGAGAGACCTCAAAATCTTTTTAACAATTCTGTTTTCAGGAATTGGTTCTCCCAAAGTAAAGGTATCATTCACAATTGCATTCAGCTTCGAATTGAAATCATCAAAAGTTTCATCATCTTCCATCTTTATGGTTTCGAAGGCTGTATACAATTTCTGAAGTTTCGACTGTTTGACAGTGTCAGTCCCTTCATGCACAGTCTGTAGAATATCCCAAGCTTCTTTTGCAGTAGTGCATGTAGAATTCTACGAGACTCATACATATTAACTCCATTATAAATAGCATTCAAGGCCCTAGAGTTACAAGTGGCAGCCAACTCTTCTTCCTTATTCCACTGATCTTCAGGTTTGGGACCAGTTACCCCATTAGCAGTAATAGTGGGCAAGGAATAGCCATTCTCAACAGATTTCCAAAACTTTCAGATCTATGGCTCTCAAGAAGGCAATCATCCTGGCTTTCCAATAAGCATAATTGCTACCATCCAACAGAGGAGGCTTATTGGTTGAAGTGCCTTCGCGGTAGATATCCATTCTAGCAATTATGGATCAACACAATAAAATAGTGTAACCCGCTCTGATACCACGTGAAGGTTTTTTAGGACCCACTAGAATGAATTACTAGTTCTAATTTAACCAATCAATGCAGCGGAAATAAACCAATCAAACAATATAGAACTAGCTATCTACCAATCACACACCACAAGAAGGCAGACACAAATTTTACCGTGGAACCCTTTCCGGGAGAAAAACCACGAACCAGAAATCAAGAGTTCACGAACAGTTTACAAGATATACTCACAAGCTCCTGTACCTTAGTCTGTACCTCGACCTCAGGACTGTAGTTGTTCTTGCACAGAATCCACTAACACGGCTTCCACCGTGCACCGTTCTCCTTACTTGATCTCCTCGCACCTTGTCCACCAAGATGATCAATCTTCTACAAGAGAGTAGAAGCAACAAAACCTTCTAGAGCAGCCCTTCAGAACAATCTCTCAATGGCTCTAGAGAAACAAGAAAATCTCTCTTAGGATATACTAATCTCAGATCAAGAGAGATAATTAACTTCTTGTGTATCTTGTGTGTCTTCTTTGGGTTGAGAGAATCACCCAATTTATAGGCCCAAATTCGTGCATAAGTATTCTACTTAGACTCTAATCAGAATAGCACTTAGCATCAAACTCTTTAAAAGAGTTTGGTTCGGACTGGGCATTCCCGTCCAAGCTCGCTATAGCGAGCATTAGTCTCGCTATAGCGAGACCTGCTACTGTCTCAAGTTCTGTCAACAATGTTTGTACATTGTTTTGCACTGTTTTACTGTTTCCATCCGGTTTTCTTGAGCTTTTGTCAACATCAACAGCTGGTCCTGACAAGGACTGTGATGGACGACTTTTATTCTAACAATTCCAAGAATTCCAACATTCTAAATGCTAAAATGGGGTTTCACAAGCGACAAGGATCATTTGCCTTTTACGCAAGCAACAAGGAAAAGAGTTTTGCATGTGCAACAACTACATATATAAATTTTACATATGCAATTATAACACATGCGAAACCCATTATTATGTTTGTCAAAATTATTATTTCATTTGTATGGGTAATTACATCCAACACTTTTAAATGCGTCATTTTTTAAAAAGTTTTTTTCATAAATTTCTCAAAACTCTTCATAAGACAATGAATTTTGCCCTCTGATTGTTTTTAGCCACATAAAGACATAAAGACATGAATGAATCAAATCATGAATTCAGAGCCCACGAAAGTGTTGAAAATTAGTTTTTTTGGGTATAATATTTTCATAAATTTATCTAAATCCATGAAGAGTTAAAATGCAAAATTTTATCAAGGGCTTTTTTTAGTTTATAAATGAGATGAATTCGAATCATGAATCCGAGACCCCAAAATAAAGAATGTGCTGCCCGAGGGATTTAAACCAATGAAGGGCTCGGATCACGACTTGTGAGGGGAAAAAAACACAAAGTTCATCAAAACCCTATCTATTCAACACGACATCCGTATCTGTTTCGTCTCTTCCTCTCTTTTTTTTTTTTTCTTTTTTTTTTTTTTTAAGATTTTGTTGTTGCTGCTGCCCTTTTTGACGATTTTGAAGGACCTCTCATCTGCTGTCAATGGCCTCTATGAATGGCCGCCGTGGATGAACTTCGACGCGGTTCGATGATGATTTGATCTGGGTTTCATAGATTATATGTGATTTTCCAAGCTTCTTTTTGGAGAACGAGTGGTAATTTGAGCATTGAGCAGTGAGCAGTGAGCAGTGGGAGATTGATTGTCAGTGATGATTGATAGGCTTTGCCGGGATTTTCTTGTCAGTGAGTATGATTCAGTGGGGCCCACCTAAAGAAATCCAATTCACTAAAATGCATTGTATTTGTGCCCTATGTATGAACAGCAGTCCAACCTTAAGATTGATATCTTGTAAAACATGGGGTTTACTTCCTTTTGTTCTTCTTTTAGTCACGTATTTTATACATGATAAATATAATGGTGGGCCCAATTCTGGCTAAAGTGAAATTTGGCCTAGAGTCATTATTATAATAATAGGAGTGGCGGTGCCGGTGACTGTAAGCAGCTTGGATTTTAGATATGGGCCACAATGGTGGGTCTGTAAAATTGATTCAGATGAATTAGTTAATTGAATTCGAAGTTCGAATTGGATGAATCAAAAGCATATCAAATTCTAATCAAGTTAAGTTTCAAATTATGAATTGAAAAATCAAATGCAAATTGGTCAAACTTTGAACCAGTGAACTATAGTGAAGAGTGACAAATGCAATAATATTGGTGTGGGAGCCAGGAGGGTAAGAGATCTCTTCACTGCTGCAAAGAAACGGTCCCCTTGTATAATCTTCATTGATGAGATAGATGCAATAGGAGGGAGCCGCAACCCAAAAGACCCGCAGTACATGCAGACGACACTGAATCAACCGCTTGTTGAGCTTGATGGTATTAAACAAAATGACGGAATTATTGTGATAGCTGCAACTAACTTCGCTGAATCAATGGAGAAAGCACTGGTGAGACCTGGATGGTTTGATCGTCACATTCTACTTCCCAATCGCAATGTTGAAGGACGTAGGCAAATCATGGAATCTCATATGTTGTAAGGATCCGGCCCATTTCTACCGGGCTGATAATGTCCGCTTTGGCCCACGGGACTCACGGGTTTGTTCCTGGGCATTCCGGCTCACCAGTGCCCAAAACGCGTCAACAAAGTAAGGCCAACATCCCACATATAGCCAGGACTCGGGGCAGCCTCATAGGCGATGTGGGAGGGAGAACCTGGGTTCTCACACTCCCACCCACTTAGAGGAGAGCCGGCCTCGGCTCTGATACCATTCTGTAAGGATCCAGCCCATTTCTACCAAGTTGATATTGTCCTTGTCTTCTAAACTGCTCATAAAAGACAACAAGATTAGGTTGTACCACTACTTGAGTCTCACAACTACGTTGTTGTTGAAACAGTGGTACCAACATAGTCTACAAGTGAGCTTGCATTTGTGTCTACACTTGTATCAAATAAACAATTTGAGCTTGTATGCTCAACTGTGCTTCTTGACTTCCAGCCATTTAATCATTCCTTTGAACTAATTGGTCCACAATGGCAGTCATTTTAGCATATGATGATGAAATACCTCCATTTCTTGAACTAGACGTCATTCTGAAAATGTCTCAGGAAATCAAGACACATATCTTCTCACTCTCTATTCCATTCTATCAAAGTCTATCACATATAGTGAAATAATTCACTTTTACAGTTAATATAAATCACATATAGTGAAAACAAATCATTATTTAGTGAAAACAGTGAATCACATCTTTCGAATTGTGATTTCAATCTACCGTTTTCTCACCGTATTCGTACAATTTCTAAAAATTTTAAATTTTTACCCTTAAGTATTTCACTTTTCACTTTGCTCTGATACCATAAATAAATATGGCACGACCCGAGCCCGAGATAAAAATTTAAATCGAGTTATTCTCCGAGTCGCAACCATAGTTACTCCCGTGAAATTTACGCATAAACTTCACAAGGGATACCAAATCATACATTATGCGGAACATATAAAACTTATAAACAATAAACACGTTAAGCAGTTCTCAAATACTGTTGTCATTTACATCAATTTGATTTCACTTAGTTAATCCTTTGGAAGAAACTGTATTAGTTGTTTCCATTGGTGCAGTAACCACTAAAGGACCGGCAATGGCAGCTGTGCCTGTAATGCCATAATAACACTGTGAATTCACAATTCAGCAATGTATAAACAGACATATGATTTCACATGCTAATTATAATTCCAATATGTCTAATTCGTTATTCCACTTAAATAAATATACACTTATATACCATCTTCCTCACAAGGAAGGATTACATATTCAGTAACAGTATCAATGTTAATACTAGTAATAGTATCGGTGTTAATATGAGTCTTATATTTTAGCAGACTACCATAGCATTTTCAGATACCTCTATTGGCACAGGACTGAAGGGCTCACCATTCATGACTCAGGCCTCAAGGACATTTCAAGAGTAAGAAGAATATGAATAAACCAGTTTGTAAGATTTGTGGAAAAACTCACAGAACTAAAATGTGTTGGAAACTTACTGGAGCTTGTTTAATTTGTGGTTATATGGAACACAAAATGGCTCAATGTTCTAAGACAGGGAGACCTTAGATCGCTGGAAGAACCTATGCTGTTAAAGAACAAGTTGAGGTTACAGCCAATGTAAATGAAGGTATGATTTAAACCTAAGATTGATTTATTTGAATTAGAATTATCCATGCATATATGATATCTGAATAATAAAAGTTGAGGAGTTGATAATGTCCACTGATCTAGTGATAATGAAATTGATGAGCTCTTTAGCATGGATTGACCAATTCATGACCATGATTGATATAATCTTTGAAAAAGATTGATTTGCGAAATGTAAAGCTTAACAAGTCATCACTTTTATAGTGGATGACATTAGTGTTATTGTATTGTTTACAAGAGTTTAGAAAATACATGGTGCGAAGTATGTCTTAGCATTCAACTCTGAATAATTGATGTGTAATGAATGTGGAAAGTATTTCATATTTTGTAATTGAGCTCTTTGTAGGTGTATTTACTTTGGAACATTAGAGGTAATATTTACCTAAATAGATTTTTGAAGTCCAATGAGATAAAAAGAGTCTCGATTAATGGTTTACTTAAACAAGGTATTGATCTAAGTAATGCTATTAATGAGATATGATCAGAAATTATGACTCTTCATTCATTTATATACCTTGAAAGGTAATATAAAAGCTGATACTTCGAGGTAGAAAGCTGTTGAATAAATAGAATTCAATGAAGAATTCACGGATTCTTGCACATATGAATAATTGGTGTGTAAGAAAGGTAAACCAAACTAATGTGTTTTCTGATATAACTAAGTAAGTGATATAATCAAGGAAAGACAGCTTGGAGATTCTGACTTGGTAAAGATCAGGAATGACATTGTAGCAAGAATAAATTTTTATGATTGAAAGAATTCTCTACTACAGAGAGAGAAATTGAGTATATTAGCACAAAAGGATTTGAAACAAGTGGTGATAGTGGAACGCATCAAACCTGATACTTTCGGTATTCAAGAAATACAGGAATATATAGAAATTGCAAAGACAGATTTTGATGGATAAATATATGAGACATGATAGCTGGTTATTATCATTAGGATTAACCTGTCAATGTGTAATGTTTAACGTGTTTATTGTTTATAAGTTTTATATGTTCCGCATAATGTATGATTTGGTATCCCTTGTGAAGTTTATGTGTAAATTTCGCGGGAGTAAATATGGTTGCGACTCAGAGAATAATTCGATTTAAATTTTTATCTCGGGCTCGGGTCGTGACATATTTATTTCTGTAAGGATCCGGCCCATTTCTACCTGGCTGATATTGACCACTTTGGCCCACGGGCCTCACGGGTTTGTTCCTGGGCATTCCGGCTCGCCAGTGCCCAAAACGCGTCAACCAAGTAAGGTCAGCATCCCACATATAGCCAGGACTCGGGACAGCCTCATAGGCGATGTTGGACGGAAAACCTGGGTTCTCACACTCACACCCACTTAGAGAAGAGCCGCCGCCCTCGGCTATGATACCATTCTGGAAGGATCCGGCCCATTTCTACTATGCTGATATTGTCCGCTTTGGCCCACGGGACTCACGGGTTTGTTCCTGGGCATTCCGGCTCGCCAGTGCCCAAAACGCGTCAACCAAGTAAGGTCAGCATCCCACATATAGCCAGGACTCGGGACAGCCTCATAGGCGATGTTGAACGGAAAACCTGGGTTCTCACACTCACACCCACTTAGAGAAGAGCCGCCGCCCTCGGCTATGATACCATTCTGGAAGGATCCGGCCCATTTCTACTAGGCTGATATTGTCCGCTTTGGCCCACGGGACTCGCGGGTTTGTTCCTGCGCATTCCGGCTCGCCGGTGCCCAAAACGCGTCAATCAAGTAAGGTCAGCATCCCACATATAGCCAGGACTCAGGGCAGCCTCATAGGCGATGTGGGACGGAGAACCTGAGTTCTCACATATGTCAAGGGTAACATTTCCTGAATCCCCTTTATTTACTGAATGAAGAGGGAATTATGAGGGCGTGATACATTCAGATCTTTATTCTTCTCATCACGTGCCAATTTTGTACATTGGAGGTGGAGACCATGGTTCAGTGATTCAATAGTTGATCTGATGGGGGGTGCCTTGTTGACTAGGAATAACCTGTTGAGCCAATTATTTGTTGGCCATAGTGTGGATGGAAAGAATATTCTCATCTTGGACAGTCTATGATTGGTGATGGCATCCTATATTCATGGTACACCCATTACATCACAATTCATGGTGCAACGTACAATCATATTGATTGTTTGAATTGCCATTAAAAAAGACAATGAGTGTTTTGAAATTTGAATTGCATAGCCATTGGTCCTGTGCTGTGTTTTGTTTCATCTCTCCACCACACCTGCCCCAGTTCATCAGCATTCATGTAATTACCCTCATGAAGGAAATATGAACAATGATATCTCTACACCAATGCTCATTCCTACCATGGTTTTGAAGGCAGGCGGCGTAGATCTCATGATCATTGCTAGAGGTACACCTGGATTCTCTGGCGCTGATCTCGCAAATTGGGTTAACATTGCTACTCTGAAGGCTGCAATGGATGGTGCCAAAGCCGTGAGCGTGGCAGCCTTGGAGTATATCCAAAACAAGATCATGATGGGAAGTGAGGAAATCAGCTGTTATCTCTGGAGAATCACGAAAGCTGACAGCTTTTCATGAGGGTGGCCATGCACTGGTTGCCATTCACACTGATGCTCTTCCAGTCCACAAGCCTACCATTGTTCCCCGAGGGACGTCTCTTGTCATGGTTGCTCAGCTACCAGACAAGGATGAGACGAGTGTGTCACACAAGCGATGCTTGCAAGGCTGGATGTCTGCATGGGTGGACGGGTTGCAGAGGAACTCATTTTTGGAGAGAATGAGGTTACATCTGGTGCATCTTTTTTTTTTTTTTTTGCTGACGCAGGGTGTCCCAGCCCTTCGGGCCGGACTAAATCCCTGCGGGCCCAGGAGACAAAGCCGGGTAAAAACCACATCTGGTGCATCTTGGATGAGCGAGCTTGTCGGTTGTCTCTCACAACTATGATGACAACGGGAAGAGCATGAGCACCGAAACTAGGCTGCTTATCGAGAAGGAAGTGAGACGGTTCTTGGAAAGGGCCTACAACAAATCAAGACAACTCACACCAAAGAGCTTCATGCACTGCTCCAGCAGGAGACGCTGTCAGGTAGTCAGATCAAGAGCCTTCTTTCCCAAGTGAACTCACAACAGCAGCAGCAGCATACAGTTACTTCACAGACACCAGCTGCATGGGTGCCAGCTGCATGGGTGCCACCATCAGCCATGCCGTCTGGTGCTGCTGCTGCAGCAGCTGCGGCCACGGCTGCAGCGAAAGCGAAAGGTGTTGCGCAACCGGTGTAATCTGAATGGAACAAGATTTTGAATTCCTCCAGGTTATTTGAATGAGGATTTGATGTTGTATAGTAATTTATGAAAGAGGCAGAGGTCTTAACTATATTAGTTATTGTTGACGTGCTATTCATTTGCATTATTCCATGAATTTAAAAGTGAACCTGGGATGTTTGAGACCAACTGCTGGTATTTCAACCTTCTTTTTGTCATATAAAACATCTCTGTTTTTTTCTTTGTATTTTCACTCTGCTCTGCAGTGTTTATGCATCATGGCCTTGCAAGGAAATGGAAAAGGAGGAGGATTTTCAAAAGGTGATAGGAAAGGGGAAATAGATCCTGGAGAGGCATGCAGGATGGACTTTTTCCCGTTGGAGATAGAAGTCAACCTGGGCTTGTGCTCTCAGAGAAGTGCGCGCAGGTCCTAGAAAAAAATAGGTATGTGATGAGCTGAGGACTCAGAGACCTAGTAGTGGAGCATAATGTGTCATCCCATGTCTAGAGAGCTGCTAATGATGAGGCTGGTATGATTTGCAAAGGGTGGAATAGCTAAAAAAGTGTTAAATGTTTGATTTGTAATGTCCTGATGTATCTTATGCAATAGGTTTTTTTGTTTTCTTGGATCGTTGCCTGCGTATGTAATAAACAACCCTTGTCCTTTCATCTTGGTTTGAATCCCTAGGATCAATGAAATGTAATCCAAAATAAGCTAGAGTTAGAAGAAAGAAAGGTGAAAATCCATGAATGGCTATAAAATCTCTCCTTTAATGGATAATGAACGAAAGAGAGATGGAAAATATTAAATACCCAGCTATCAACCTATGTCATATTCTAACTCGCCGTAATTTTATATTTTTTTATTTTTTATTTTTGTCATACAGGGAGGATTATTTGACAGCCATTTATGGATATTCACCATTTTTTTCAATTTTAACCATTATTAGAAATACATTCTTAGAATTCCTAGAAATTCATTTCCATGACCTCAGGAAGGGAAAATAGGAGTAGAACTTTTCACTAACATCTAACTGATTGAATACTCATATTCATCCAAGAAAGGGACAAGGCTTTGCTGATGATGATGATCCATCTGTCTGCCACATCATGTGTGGGTTCTACAGAGTGAAATTAGATGGTTAAGAGTTGATGATTCTCCTATGTCACTCATGAGTCAGGAGCACAAGGCACCATAGGAACGGTCCAATTTAACTTACATTTACATCATTCACATATGGTAGATGAGGCCGCCTTTCAAGTGTGCAGGAAAAATGTTCAGTATTCAGTTTTTTTATGGCTGCTCTTCAATTATGTTGGAGATGATTTGAGGATGAATTATGGAGATCATTAACTCCACCACCTCCCCCCTATATATTCCCACATGTGTATATGAGGGCTTTCTTCCCACTTTGGTGGGCTTCCTTCCCAGGTGTGCCGGACTTTCTTCCCACTTTGTGGGCTTCCTTGAGTATACCGGGCTGTCTAGAGAGAGAGAAGAAAAGGGTCCAGCCACTGAAGCTGGGGTTAAAAAAAAACAAAAAACCTCCACCACTGTGATTTTTTTGAAGGGTACTTACTACGCCAAAAATCGAAAATAGAAACGCTGTGTTGGAACGGTCACTGGCCGTTTGTATTCTGACTCTGTGCTAGGGTTTCTCCTCTTTTTTTCTTTTTTTTTTTTACATCTTGATATGAAGGAAATGGTTTCTTGCTTTAATGGCGTTTGGATCGAGAAATGGGTGGGATCCATGTGACCTCGATTGGGTTTTGGAGCAAGATATCAGATGTTTCGTATTGAAGCCTCGTGATCAACAGTACATTTGGCTGGTTTTTGTCAATTAAGTTTGTAGGTTTTTATTGGAATGGGGATTTGTTTATCTGTTTTATTGGAATGAAAATCCTCTTCTTCTTCTTGGAAACGATGGTTGGGTACTTGGGTTCGGGAATGTGAGTTGGAGAACAGGGAGATGAATGATAAGGTTAAAGGGATTATCTGTGGAGTCCAACTCAACACACAAGAGGTGGAACGAGATTTAGTGCGAAAAATGATTCATCCATTTCTCAATCTTTATGGGTTGGACAGATGGCTCATTCATGCATCATCCGAACTGGGTTTGAATCAGATCTGTTTATTGCCAATAATCTTCTGCTTATGTATTGCAATCGCGGTTTCATCTCAGATGCACTCCAACTGTTTGATCTTATTCTTTTTATTTTCCATTCTATCTGTTATTAGTGTATATAATGTTGTTTTGTTTTTAGATTTCATTTTTTTTTTTTAATTAGGGGGTGGTTAATGCAAGAGGCTGACCATTAATTCATTGATCTAATATTGCCATTTCTCTATTTAATTATACACTGAATTTACCTTTTGGGTGTTTTCCAAATATCAAGTGAATTTGATAAATTGGAAGAAGGGATAGCTTTCTTAAAGAAGTTTTGCAGCCTGGTTTGATAGTTCTACTTGTTTTTTACAATGGATGCCTCACTAGTTTTTGACAATGGAGAAATGTTTTTCCATGGTTTACTTACTGAGAATGGTTGGTTGTAGCTCAGAAATAGGCAACTACTGCTTTTAGGGTCCATTCATGAGGAGTTCCATATCAGCTGTTGGGCCCTAATTGATCATCGTCAATGGATTCAGGCTGTCAATGGATTCAGGCTGGTGACTAAAACAGTAAGGCATGGACCTATTCAACCCCAGACAATCCACTTATTGTTACCAAAGCTTGGGGTCTGCGAAATTCTTCAATGCACCCCTTCCAAGCAAAATTGGAGTTCATTTGGGCCATCTGCGTGTATGTTAAAGGCTACACTTGCATTTGGATAATCTAACTTTATAATTCTTAACTAAGCAGATGTAGCAGAGTTACAGGTAAACTAGGTCACAAGGTCTCTGAGTTCCAAGGATCTAAAAAGGGAGTTGTAAGTGCAGAAAACAATGACCCACAATAACTGGGGTGCCTTAGAGGACTTATCCAAGGTGGTGAAGATGACGTGCCGCCGGAAAGCCTGAAAGGGAAGAGCAAACGGTCAGAGGACCCTGGCTGTGGGCAGCGCAAGGCTCTCCGATGCCTAAGTCAGTTCAGGGACTGAGTAAAGGAGATAGAGAGTTAATCACAGAGTAAGGGTGTGCGTTCTGTATTGCGTACCTTAGAGTGGAGATGAAGATGATACTTATAGGAGATGGGGGTGCCTTGCGTGGACGAGCCTCATGATGGGCCATGCCACGTGGGTGGCCTTGTCCACTCAGCCCACATTTCATTAAATGCTAGCCTCACCTACCCATTCCTCATTAAATGCCAATCCTATCGGGCCAGGCATTGGTCTGACTTTTGGGCCAGGTCCCATCGGGCCTGGCCTGGTGCCATGCTTTGGGGGCGCACGTGTACCGTATAACGCCGTTCTGTCAGGAATGATGAATCGCAGGGCATGCCTTGGCATGCGCCGTTGTCTTGTCATCAGTCCCATCGGCATCTGTCAAATCCGCATTGCCGAGGTCGGGTGCCGAGGTCGGATAGGGCGATGCGCGTCACCCGACTTCGGGGGCTCTCACCTCGGCGAATGCCGCGATCCTTCAGCCGCGGTCAGCCTTGGCCTAGGGGAGGCGTAATCAAGCTGCCTTAAGACCGGGGCTAGCACTGATCTCGGCTTAGTGAAAACACCTCCACACAATTGCCCCCCAGTCTTTTGAGCTCTTAGAGTATCCCAACTCTTTGAGGTCGGAAGCTGAATAGGTCTTGCCGAGATGCAGTGTGCCGCGATGCTTTACTAATCCTGCGCCCGGGTTCTGAGGGAGCTCAAACGAGTCCTGGTTTTTGGGATCCCATTACCGTTTCGGCTGCTGGCGTCTTTACTTCTATCCGCTGTCGCTTCGGTACCCGAGGCATTAAATGGCGCACGGGAATCAGGCTGGCGCTTCCACGTGTCTCCTTCTGTTTGGCTGGCCCGTCTTTTCACAACGGCGCGCGCAGTGAAAAGACGCGCTCTTTTCGAAATTCGAAGAGACGCCATGATTAGGTGCTGCCTTCTTGGCTATAAGTAGGGGGCTCGCCCCTTCTTCTCCTTCTTTAGCTTCATTCTGTTTTTCCTTCTTTGCTTTCCAAAGCTTTCCTTTTCCCTTCCACTTTCGCTCTCAGAGTTCTTTCTCTCCTTCCCTGCCTTCGCCTCTGTTGAACTGAAGAGACCGCTGCAGAGATTCTCCGGACTTTCGCCGGAAAGAGGTGCTGTCAGGGATCTGTTAAGCTTTTTGATCTTCTCGTAAGTTTCCTCTCTCTTATTTCTGTTTCATTCTGCTTTCTAGAGCTCTGTTCTGTTTAGGGTTTTCTTCTGTCTGGGATTTTCTCTTGCCCTTTAGTGCATTCTCCCATTCTTCTAGCATTTTTATTTGAGAGATGGGCATCTACAGCCACTGGATAGAGTCCGAGAGAGGGTTAGCCGACCTTAGGGTTAGGTATAGCATACCAGAGGGGGTCCAGGTCATGGCGGCTCCTGTCATGTCCTATGCCATTGGGGATTTCTATGACGGCTGGATGCCATTCCCCTTGGTAGCCGTAATCGAGGGCGGGGTTAGGTTTCCCCTCCGTCCTCTGCTTAGGCAGTGTCTCCGGGCATGGCACCTCTGCCCTTGCCAACTGATGCCCAACAGTTTCAAGATTGTAATGGGCACGGACGCGCTCAATACAATTTTGGGCATTGGTCTCGGCGTCCACGATATCGAGGAGGCTTACGATATTTGCAAATCCTGGAAGGATATGTACTATCTTCGCGTCAAGTCGGGTCGGAGGCCATTTGTGCAAGCCCTGGAAGACTCTAATAAATACGCCGGGGACGACCGCCTGATGGTCACGGGTAACTGGGAGTTCGGCGATGACAAGCCCATCTCGGAAAGATTTTTCAGGATCCCCCGTCACTTCGGCACCCCTCCAAGTAATTAAAACCTTAGTACGCCTTTGTATTTCTTCCGTTCTTTTGTACTGCCGATCTTATGTTCTCTGTTTGTACTGCAGGCGTTCGTCAGAGGAGAGCGGCTGCTTTCCGAGAAGGCTGGGAACTGAACAGATCTTGGATCCGGGCCTTAGAAAGTTACCACGGCCACAACGACAGGTCTGCGTGGAAGCTGCTGGGGTACGAGCCCAGATACCGCGGCTACAAGGATAAGAAGCAGACTGCCCACCGTGCGCAAGCCGCAGCGGAAATAGAAGAGGAGACCGGAGCGGACGAAGGGCAGATTGCGGCAGATTCAGGGGATCGTTCTGCACCCAACTCTGAGGCGTGCACTTCGGGATCCGAGGACAACGCCGAGACGATCGGGAGGATCGTCCTTACAGAGACTGAGTCTGAGCAAGAGATGGATAGGACCCGCCCGAAGCCAATTCTGCGGAACCTCAAGGCCGTGCCAGTGAGCGGCAAGGGCCGCGGCGCACCATCTTCCTCCCGCACACCCTCGTCGTCGAGTGCGACTTCGTCATCTACCGTGCCCCCACCCACTCGGACTCCAACGCCAGTCGCCGCGACTGGGACCGGGGCTCCCGGGGCCTCCTCCACCCTGGCCACGCAGGGGGAGGACCAGGCCAGGAAGAGGGCCCGGGTCGAAAGCTCGGCGGGGAGAGTCGTCTGGGTCTGGTATGGCAACGCGGGCTCCCCCCGCCCCTTGGAGACCGAGCCTCATGCTCCAGCCTCGGAGGCCATTGACGGTAGATGACCGTCTTGCGGGGGGGGGCGCTGGTGGTCGCTTGCCTGGGGAGTGCCTGCGCCTTGCCGCGGGACATGGAGAACTATGACAAGATGGACGACATCACCCTGCTGGCATCGCAGATGAAGGCGAATCTGAGCGTAAGCCCAACTTTTCTTCAACACTTCTCATTTGGTTATGGCTTTTGCTCACTGGTGGATTTACTTCCTTGCAGAGCGTCCAGATGGCCCAGGTCTCGGTGTCTCGCATCCAAAAGTGCCATGCCGAGCTGAAGAGGATCCAGGCTGTCTGTGAACAGCACAAGAAGGCCTTGGAGGAAGCGAAGGCTAAGGTGACGGAGTACGAGGACACGCACCGATCCATTTTTGCCGAGCTTGACAAGGTGAAGTCGGCATTTGACCTGGCCAAGAGGAAGGGGCCGAGCTGGAGAGGTCTGTCTCGGGGCTGGCGAGGAAGGTGTTAGAGCTGGAGAGCCAGAAAGCCGAACTCGAGCTCAACCTCCAAACCGAAGTCAAAGTTGCCTTCCAGGACGGCGCGGACGTGGCGGGTGAAGAGTACGCTGACAACATCCGGATCTCGTCTTGGGAGATGGGGTGGAGGGCGGCCCTGGACAAGATGGGCGTCCCCCACGATCATCCTGCCTATGCGAGACCGGATGAGTATCCGTGCTCTGACGCCGTGGAGGGTGCAGAGGAGGCTCCTGCCGTCCAGCCGGAACCGGAGCTCCCACCAACAGTATCCGAGGTGCCTGTTGAAGCCACAAACCCGGCTGCGACCTCCACATCTGAAGCTCCTCCTGCAGCTTCGACTATGGGTGCGGATAGTGGTGCTCCTGCCGTGTGAAGCCCGCCGCTGCTGCTCCCTTCTTTCTTTTCCTGAAATAATTTTTTGTTTAGGCGCCTCGCGCCCTTTATGTCGAGAAACTCTTATCACTTCAAATGAAAGTCTTTCTTTGTATCCATCCCGTGTTTTCCTTTACTTTGTGCTTGTGTTCGATCTGAATTTGCCAAGTGTTTCGCTTCGGCTATATGGCCGAGCCCCATACCTTGGGAGCCCATTATTAAGTGGCCGTGCTTACTAGCGGTAGCTCTTAGAATGCGATGCAGGGTTGATCCATGGCACTAGGTATTTTTCGAAATGAAATGACGAGTGAGCGATATTACCTAAGTATGTGAGCTCGGTATGTGCTGTGCGCCCAGCTGGAATGGACCAGCGTTGGCCGAGACGAACTGATGTGCGCCGAGGTGGACTCAGAGTCCTGGTGGCCTTGGCCGTGCGAGCTTGAGTTCGGCACGGTCTCGAAGGTGTTTGAACCTAGGGTCGCGGTGATCTCGGCTGTGCGAGTTTTTAGGGGTGTATGAACCCGGAATTTAGGAAATGGCTGAGCGTCCGAGCTCGAAGCCTTTTCCAGGGTCAATGACCCGGAGTTTTAGGAAACGACTGAGTGTTTGAACTCGAAGCCTTTTCGAGGGCGGTAGACCCGGAGCTTTAGGAAACGACTGAGTGTTTGAACTCGAAGCCTTTTCCAGGGCGGTAGACCCGGAGCTTTAGGAAACGACTGAGTGTTTGAACTCGAAGCCTTTTCCAGGGCGGTAGACCCGGAGCTTTAGGAAACGACTGAGTGTTTGAACTCGAAGCCTTTTCCAGGGCGGTAGACCCGGAGCTTTAGGAAACGACTGAGTGTTTGAACTCGAAGCCTTTTCCAGGGCGGTAGACCCAGAGCTGCCGAAGTCAGTTAAGGAGAGATGACACAGATCGATGACAGGGCAAAAGCTGCTTTCATTGATTCTGACTCATTACATCTTTAGAAATAGAATTTCTTTAAGTGGGATGCGTTCCATGGCCTCGGCAGTGGGTCGCCTTCCAAGTCCTCGAGCTTGCAGGATGATCTTCCCGCCAGTGATACTACCCTGAACGGGCCATACCAGTTCGGGGCCAACTTTCCTTCGTTTGGTTCTTTGTCAGCTGGCAGGGTCTTTTTTAGAACCAGCTCTCCCACGGAGAAGCTTATTTCTCTGACTTTTTGATTGTATGCCCTGGCCAGCCGCTGCTGATAGTCAGTCAGTCGCAGGGCTGCTGCTTCTCGGCGCTCGTCCGCCAGGTCCAGCTCCATTACCAGGTTCATCTCATTTCGGCCTTGGTCGACCAGCTCTGTCCTCAGGGTGGGGAGGCCAATTTCTAAAGGAATGACCGCCTCCATCCCGTAGGCCAAAGAGAAAGGTGTCGTCGAGGTGGACCGTCTTGGAGTCGTTCTGTATGCCCATAGCACGCTCGAAAGCTCCTCTACCCATCTGCCATTTGCCTTGTCCTGTCGCTTCTTCAGGCCGTCCAAGATCACTTTGTTAGAGATTTCGGCCTGGCCATTGCTCTGTGGATATGCCGGAGTGGAGTAATGGTTCCTGATGCCGTGCTCTTGGCAGAAGTCTTTGAAGGATTTGGAGTCGAACTGAGTCCCGTTGTCCGTGATCAGGGTCCTGGGGATGCCGAACCTCGTTAGAATGTTTTTCTACATACGAAGTTCCTAGAATCCCTGTCCGTGATGGATGACAACGGTTCAGCTTCTATCCACTTCGTGAAGTAGTCCGTAGCGACTATCAGCCATTTCTTGTTCCCTGGATCTCGGTGGAGAGGCCCCACGATGTCCAGGCCCCATTGAGCGAAGGGCCATGGACTAGAGAGGGGACTCAGATCTTGTGCTGGCTGATGGATAGAGTGGGAGAACTTCTGGGACTTCTCGCACTTCCTAGCGTACAACTGCGCGTCCTTCTGCATGTAGGGCCACCAGTAACCTTGGCTTATAGCCCTGTAGGCCAGTGATCGACCTCCTATGTGACTGCCACAGATTCCTTCGTGGATCTCATACAGGAAGTTGTCCACCTTGCTCGGGTGGACGCATTGGAGGTATGGACCTGTGAAGGATTTCCTGTAAAGTTTGCCTTCGGGAGAGAGCTAGAATCGAGCTGCCTTGAGTCTGATTCGGTGGGCTTAAGTTTTGTCCTCGGGGAGCAGATCGTCCTTCAAGTAAGCGATGATTGGGTCCATCCAGCTCGGGCCGAGATCAACACAGAGGATTAGCCGAGATGAGTGGAGTTCTAGGCTTGATCTTGATATCGACCCAACCTCGATGGTCCTTTTCTTTCCAGCTTCGACAGCAGAGGCCGGGTTGGCAAGCGCATCAGCGTGCGTGTTGGTATCTCGGGAGACCTCGGCTTTCTGGAAATGAGACAGCAGTTTTTTCGCGAGGGCTAAGTAGGCCGCCATCCTGTCGTCCCTGGCCTGGTAGTCTCCAGCGAGCTGGCTAGTTACCAGTTGTGAATCGCTGAAGATCACCAGGTGCTGGGCTCCGAGGATTTGGGCGCTGTTCAACGCTGTTATCAGTGCTTCATACTCTGCCTCATTGTTTATTGCTTTGAAGTCCAAGGTGAAAGCCTACTCTATGACCAGACCCTCTGGCGATTGGAGGACTATGCCAGCGCCAGCTCTCTTGGAGGTGGACGATCCGTCGACAAAGATCTTCCATGCCGAGGTGGGAGACTGTTCGACCTTGGTCACTTCTGGCTCGTGCCCTATGCCTCCCAGTTCCGTGCCGAGCTGGGTCGGAGCCGAGTTGGGCGAGATGAATTCGACGATGAAGTCTGCCAGAATATGGGCTTTGATCGTAGTTCGGGGACGGTACTGTATATCATACTGCCCCAGTTCAACCGCCCACTTCGATATTCGCCCTGAAAAGTCAGCCTTTTGGAATATAGAACGGAGTGGATGCTCCGTGATCACCACAATGGAGTGGGACTGAAAATAATGGGAGAGCTTGTGGGAGGCACTAACGAGAGCCATCGCGAGCTTCTCCAATAGAAGGTACCTGGTCTCGGCATCGAGCAGGGTCTTGCTCGTGTAATAAATTGGTTTTTGAATTCCCTCGTCCTCCCTGATGAGGACGGAGCTCACTGCGTGATCCGAGACCGCAAGATATAAATACAAAATCTCTCCCCGAGTTGGGGCGGAGAGTAAGGGTGGTGACGACAGATAGGTTTTGAGCGCGGCCAATTCCTGGTCGCACTCAGGAGTCCACTGGAATTTTAAATTTTTCCTTAGAAGCTGAAAGAAAGGCCTGCATTTATCTGATGACCGGCTAATGAAGCGATTGAGTGCTGCAGCCATTCCTGTGAGCTTCTGGACTTCTTTCGTGGTAGAGGGGCTTAGGATGCCCTGGATCGCGGTGATCTGGTCTGGATTGGCCTCTATCCCCCTCCGCGTTACCAAGCTGCCGAGGAACTTACCAGAGGCTACGCCGAAGGCGCACTTGGAAGCGTTGAGCTTGAGCTTGAACGCGCGAAGGATGCCGAAGACTTGGCCGAGATCCGCCAGGTGGTCGCTGGAGTGCACTGATTTGACGACCATGTCGTCGATGTACACCTCCACCGTTCGGCCGAGCTGAGCCTGGAACATCTTGGTCACGAGGCGCTGATACGTTGCCCCCGCGTTCTTTAGCCCGAAGGGCATCACCTTGTAGCAATAAGTGCCGCGGGGGGTTATGAATGATGTTTTCTCCTCGTCAGGCTCGTGCAGTGGAATCTGGTTGTAGCCTCTGTAGGCGTCGAGGAAGCTCATTCGGTCATGGCCAGCGGTTGCGTCGATCATTTGATCGATCTTCGAAAGGGGGAAACTATCTTTAGGGCAGGCCCTGTTTAAGTCTGTGAAGTCCACGCACACCCTCCATTTACCAGTTTTCTTTTTAACCACCACCGTATTAGCCAGCCAGACCGGGTACTGGACTTCCCGGACGGCTCCTGCCTCCAGCAGTTTGTCGACCTCTTCGACGACCGCGTCTGTCTGCTGCAGCCCTGTCCTTCGGGCCCTTTAAACTATTGGCTTGTGGCTAGGGTCCACATTCAGCTTGTGGCACATGACCTCGGGGTCGATCCCAGGCTTGGGCTCCAAGCGAAGACATCGACGTTCTGCATCAGGAACCTTGAGAGTTCGGCTCTCTCTTCGTCTGGCAGCTGGGTGCCAATCAGGAATAACCTGTCTGGGTCCGCCGAATCGAGCCTGACCTCGGCCAGATCCTCAATACTTTTCTTCTCGGGATCTCGGCCGATTTCATCTAGCCCTTTCTCGAACTCGGCGAGATTGACACGCTCTGGCTCTTTCTCCGCTGGGACCGCGGCCAGCATGCACTGCCTAGCTTGCTGTTGATCTCCCTTCACTGTGACCACTTCCATCTTACCCTCCTTGCTCTCAAGTACGAACTTCAGCTTCTGGTGGAGGGAAGAAGGGACCGCTTCCAATTTGTGGAGCCACGTTCTGCCCAAGATGACGTTGTAGGGAGAAGGGGCGTCCACGACCAGGAAGTCGGCCAACACGGAGGCTCCGCCCACTCGGGATTCCAGGGTGATCTTACCCTTGGGATAGACTGGCTTGGCGGATAACCCTAGCAAGTGCAGAAAACAATGACCCACAATAACTGGGGTGCCTTAGAGGACTTATCCAAGGTGGTGAAGATGACGTGCCGCCGGAAAGCCTGAAAGGGAAGAGCAAACGGTCAGAGGACCCTGGCTGTGGGCAGCGCAAGGCTCTCCGATGCCTAAGTCAGTTCAGGGACTGAGTAAAGGAGATAGAGAGTTAATCACAGAGTAAGGGTGTGCGTTCTGTATTGCGTACCTTAGAGTGGAGATGAAGATCATACTTATAGGAGATGGGGGTGCCTTGCGTGGACGAGCCTCATGATGGGCCATGCCACGTGGGTGGCCTTGTCCACTCAGCCCACATTTCATTAAATGCTAGCCTCACCTACCCATTCCTCATAAATGCCAATCCTATCGGGCCAGGCATTGGTCTGACTTTTGGGCCAGGTCCCATCGGGCCTGGCCTGGTGCCATGCTTTGGGGGCGCACGTGTACCGTATAACGTCGTTTCTGTCAGGAATGATGAATCGCAGGGCATGCCTTGGCATGCGCCGTTGTCTTGTCATCAGTCCCATCGGCATCTGTCAAATCCGCATTGCCAAGGTCGGGTGCCGAGGTCGGATAGGGCGATGCGCGTCACCCGACTTCGGGGGCTCTCACCTCGGCGAATGCCGCGATCCTTCAGCCGCGGTCAGCCTTGGCCTAGGGGAGGCGTAATCAAGCTGCCTTAAGACCGGGGCTAGCACTGATCTCGGCTTAGTGAAATATTTTTGAAATATAGTATTTTTAATTTGATTCCTTTTCTTTTTATTGTCTCTTGAAATGTCCATTCACCTTACTTTAATAGTGAAGTGAATTTATCAAATAAGGGAGAAAATAAATATAAGGCTAGGGAATGTATGCGGTTTAATTAGCTTGTCGTACGTAACCTACTTCTCTCCACCGTTTGCTTTTTTTAGCCTATTCAAAACACCTTCTCCGGCTGTCATGAGATTTTTTTGGGGAAATTGGCAGGTTGCAGCGATTCTAAATCAGAATTTGTCGGCTAATTTTACGTAAAGAAATGATTATATAGTTTAATATATATAATATGATATTATATCATCATATACTTTATATTTATATAAAATATTCATAAACTGCATTGGTTATTTATGAAATTGAGACTATCATGTGATATGGTGAAACATTTTGGCTTGGGCGAATTCTAAGACCCGAGACATGTTTCTTATCTTTAATTTTTAACTAGAATTTGGCTTGTTTGGGTGTTTTTGGAATTGACGTGATAGCTTGTTCTTGGCATTGCAAATTTCATGTTCCTCCACGTAAAAGGTAGCAAATGCCTCGAGAAATTCTTGAAATCCCAGCCTATTTACTTTTTAGTGGATTTTCTTGATCTCAAGTACAAGACAGCATCTTAGGATACCAGTGTGTTTGGAAATACATAAATCTTCCGTACAGGAGTTCTCTTAATTCCAGACCCTAGGTACATTGAAGTTGGGTTCAAGTCCAATGTACACGGAATACTTATTAGGTCTCTATCTAAAATGGTCCCAAATTAGACCATTTAAATCCACAGATTTATGAGTCCTAAATTAATAAATTAGATTGTTTGGGCCATGTTTTTATGAAAGTTTTTAATTGCATAAAATTAAATTGTAAATCTCATATTCCAACTGCTTTCAATTTTTTTTTTTTAAGGAGATCTCAACCCTTTGGGCTGGACTAATTCCTCGGGGCCCAGAGAGAAGTCGGGTGAAATCCATGTGGTCCCAAGATGATAGCATTAGTGGACTCAACCTTCGGTTCCTGAAGAGGGGGGAATCAGGGATCACAAGACCTCTAGCTCCGGAAGAAAGAGGAACCATGGTCCTGACCACTTGACCAACCCCTTGGGGTTAGCTTTCATGTATTTTAGGTGTAAACTAAATCAGCGAATTAAAATATTCACATGGTTGGAAGTTAGATTAGACCACTAACCTTGTAAATTATAATACATTTTATGGTTTCAAACCAAACCAATTGGAAAAAGTAGAAGGTGAAATGTTGTCTTGGCTGATTTTGCAAACCAAAGAGGACTTCCACCGGCATGCAAGCCCGGTTTTTTTAGATTCGAAAGAAGTGTCCTTTGAGAAATCATTTTTTTTATATTAATGCATGCAAGCCCGGTTTTTTTAGATTCGAAAGAAGTGTCCTTTGAGAAATCATTTTTTTTATATTAATGCATGCAAGCCCAATTTTGAAAAAAAAAAAAGTTAATTGAACTTTGTTTGTACTGTCAATTCAGCAACCCATTACTTAGGCACCTCCCCTCCACAAAAATAATCAAGACCAATCTCCACCTATGACACTTGAGGGTGATGGACTTAAAAGGCCAATTTTTCTATAAAAAAATTATGTGAGCTAGTTTTATCATATTAAGAATTCTTAGAATTTGAAAACCTCATATGTCTTTACTAGAATATTAGGCATGTCAATGGGACGGTCAGGCCTAGGCTTAGGCTGTCCAATCACGTCCCGAATTGAATGGGCCTACATCAAATCTCATCCGGTGCGAGCTCGGGCTAGGCCACAGCCGGGCCGGGGCCTAGCACAATCTTAAATATAAGCTGAATATTCTCTAACTATTCATATACTGCCATCGGACACTGAATGTGAACCGGACTTTAAACCCTCCTCCTCATCATCTATAGGTGAGGATTTTGTCACGTGCACTATAAATATACATATGCACTCAACAAATTTCAAATAATGGAGGAAATATAAAATGCAATGTATGAGAATTTTGTCATATTGACATCAAACTGAAACAACAGTGTGCCCCAGCCTACATCATCTACAGGTGAGTCCAAGAACCTACATATGTCAACATGATTGCCCATTTACACCTTAATCCTAATCCACCTATGGCTTATCTTCATGTGGCCCCAACAGCTCTACCCGTCCTCCCTCCATGTTCTACCATCCAAACAAGTCCCATACCACCATCATCTTCATCATTCCACACTCAACACATGCATCACCCACATCAAGCACCCATCTCCAATTCCATTCAAAACCAATTCATCCAAACCGAGGCAGAGCCCATTTCTCCATCATAGACCAAACTCACTCACACAACACTCACTGCTAAACAAAAACAACTACAACCCAATTTGCCACTCACTGCTAAACACTACACCGCAACGAAAAAAAAAAAAAAAAAAAAAAAAAAAAAAAAAAAAAAAAAAAACAAGAAGAAGAAAAAAGATCAACCCAACTCACGTCTTTTTCCATCATAACTATTAACTAGCTAAGTGTACTCTCCAGAATAGATCTATCATCATTTACAACAAGGGGAAGAGTTAGGGCTTCAGATTGTTGAGAAGTGGTCAAGTGACCATCGAAGGTATGCCTGATCTTGAGAAGTGGTCGAGTGATGAAACGAGTCAAATTATTCCTTATATTAAGCAATTGACTGTCAGAAATTGTCCAAAAGTTGACTCAAATGCCACATCTTCCATCGGTTAAAACCTTGGAATTGACCTGATGCAATGAGATATTGTTGGTGTCTCTAACAACCTACTCTGCAGTTACTACGCTCTGGATCGGTGGATTTCCAGAGTTGACTTCTTTCCCAGAAGGATTGCTTACGAATATAACTCTTCTCAAGGTTTTATTCATTCACGACTGTCCTGAGCTGAAATCCTTATCAAAGGACATGTGTGACCTTCCAGCTATAAAGATACTGTGGCTTGATAACTGTGGACAGGTCGAATCCTTGATGGAGGGAGCACGTAACCTCACCTCCCTCAAACTTTTCTATATTTCATGTTGCAATCACTTGAAATCATTGCCTGATGAAGGGCTTCAGGGACTACCTCTCTTGAGGATCTGAAGATCTACAGCTGTTACAACTTGAGATCTTTGGGTGAAGGGCTCCAAGTCCAAACAACCTTGAAAACACTAGAATTGTCCGACTTGCCTAAGTTGGCTTCTTTATCCGAGGAAATTGGGCATCTCATTTCATTGGAGAAATTGAAGATTAAGGACTGCCAGCATCATTGCAAAAGGTCACTACGCTCAAAGTCCTGAGTATTGATTTTTGTCCCAATTTGGAGAGAAGTAGCGCCAAAGATAGAGGGAAGGACTGGTATAAAATAGCACATGTGCCAGTCATCTTAATAAATGGGCGGTGTATACAAGAGGTGTGCATGAACCAAATCATCACCTTTCTTTTTTCGAGATTGCTTTTTAAGTTGAGGATTGTATCCATTCCTAGCCAAAGCTTTTGGCTGAAAGAAAAATGGGTTGTGGGTGAAGACTATGTTTAGCTCAAGGCCTTATTATATAGTCCTGTGGGGTTTTATAAATTTAACACAATCACAAATGGGCTCAATTCTGTTCTGATTTTTAAGCTGATTGCCTATGATGCTCATGTCAAAAAGGCTGAGCTTGGACTAGCATTGGCCCATCCCAACCTTTATTCTAAATATGAATATATAAAAACCATGATCTATGGTTACAAGTTGGGTTCGGCCACACACCCAAACAAATTGGACTCAACTGTAGTCAATCAGATCCAATTCAAGTTTGGTGCGATTCTAATGTTAAGATAGTTTAAAATCCTCTGTTTTTTTTTTTTTTTGGTTCGTCTCTATAAATTGAAATGTTATAACACATACTATATATAGGTGAAAAATCCATTGCACACCTCATACATAGTGCACGCATCCTAGTGAGGTCCATTGATCATCAATCCAAAATGGACCACAAATAACCACCACCCTCTGAATGGCACTAATCCCATTTTTCTCACCGATAAGTCTCTTTTTTTTTATGAAAAATCATTCACTTGTAAGCCTCGGATAAAGGCTTATATATGTTGATTTGATGAGTCTGAAATTTACACAGATGTAAGCTATTTATGCTAATTTCTTTAATCAACTCAGCCAGGTAGCTCAATTTGATTCTAACCCACCAGATCAAATCAAATTAGCATGAACTAACCAAATGAAGAATGATAGGAAATTGAACATTCTAACCCTCCAGATTCTGGCCTTCAAAATAGGCATTCTAAATAAAAACTACTAGGCTTGACCGAATGTATATAATTAGTAGACCCAACCATAAGACCTCAAGCTCACAACAACTTCACAATTTCTCCCTTTAGAGCAGCGGTGGATGGGCAGGTGGGATTGACCCAAATCCGATCTTAGAAGCACTGAAGCAAGACCAGCTAGCCAAGTGGATCGTACCTATTGACACCCTATGCGAATTTGTTGATGTGGAGCCCATGTTTCAGTGGTTTCAACAATTTAAATAATAGGCCTCAGATTAAATTTGTGTTCTTATTATATAGAAAGTTATTTAGTCATCCTATTTGGATTTGACTATTACTTATAAGCTGACACTAGATATATGAGATCGGATTCAATTAATGATGGCGATGATAAAATGATATATAATGAAAATGTAATTCAGAAGGTATTTACATATTCTTTTTCTGATTTTTCTTTTATCTTTTTTACATTTTTTGGAAGTTTTACTTAAGGACTGAGAACACTATGCATATCGTCAAATAGAGTCTTATTTGTTTTCTTCTCACTGATAAATGCATCATAACGTACCTGTAAGTACCTAAAAATTCACGGACTTGGAATGATGTATTAAGATGAGTTTAGAACTCCTTGATGAAGATGGGATACCTGAAACCTGAAAAGGGAGGAGAAGAAAGCAGTCAAAGACCCTAGCTGTAATCAGCGCAAGGCTCTCCGATTCCTAAATCAGTTCTGTAACTAAGCAAAGGATGGAGAAGAAGAGAGACATAATATGGGGGATGTATCAGTTTGCATACCTGTTCTGGGCATGGCTCTTTGTATTTATAGGGAGGGAGCCTTTTGACTTTACGTAGGAAGTCTCGTGACTCGTGACAGGGAGTCCCATCATAGCCCACCTTTCTTTAAATGTAGTCCAATCGGACCTTACCTTGACGCTTTGGAAGTCGTGGATGCCGCTCTGTCAGGAATTATGGGCGGTATGGCGTACATCTACGCGTGCCCACGTCTTGTCACACGTTCCATAACGTGGTTGTGCACAGCTGTCAGTACCTGTCTCGATTAGATTTCTAGCACCTTTGCTGAGATGCTTGACCGAGGCCGAGACACGATGCCGAGGTTGGGAACGACCGAGGTCGGGAGTAACCTTGATCTCGGTTGGCGCCCTGGCACTGCTGCCGAGATGCTCGTGGCCGAGGTCAAGACATGCTTAGCTGGTACCATTACCGAAGCTAATGTGATCTCGGTATCTTGTGAATATCCCCACACAGTACCCAAACTCATTCATGTTGATTATGAATTCAAGGTTCATGTATGATTCTATCTTTTCTAAATATTACCATCTTACAATTCCTAGTATACAGAGTAGCATGTAGAACAACATGAGTTGACATAAGAATCTTGTTTGGTATGCAGCTTAAATAAAAACATCTCTTCAACTATATTTCTGTTCATTTCAAGAATTTCTACCTCAAGGTATGTGTAGACTATTTTTCCTTCGTAGTTTTTTTCATCAACACAATAAATTGTATGATTTATGTTAAAGTGTCCTACGTCTTATGTTGTTAATGTGCTCAAATGTGCTTTGTTTCAGGAACTAAGCTAGCACAATAACCCGTGCTTAGCATGGATATGTCCGTACATTTCAATTTTAGTATCCATTTCATACATTGCAAACTATTGTACACATTGTAGAAAAGGATATATGGGAATTTTAACAATCATTTATTATTACAAATTTAATATCTTTAAATTTGGAAAGGTATTTACAGATTAAGTTCTTGTTCTTATACAATATATAGGTATTTTAGTGATTACCCTATATGGATTTGACTAGAATTTATAAGCTGGCATTAGATTGATGAGATGAGATTCAAATGATCATGATGATGATGATGTGATCACAATGTAAGTCTAGAAGAACTCTTACATTTCTTTTTTATTTTTTTGGCAATTTTAGAGAAATGAGAATCGTTGCAACATTGAATTAATAATGGCAGTTCCTAGCCATTCAGTTCAACTTTTAGAAGTATTCCATCAGAAATATTTCATGGCCCAAACTTGGGTCTGGCCTAAAGTATCAGAGTCATAGAAAACCAAATAATGGTTGTACATACTCAAGGATTGGGAACACTATGCATATCCTCAATTGTCATTTATTTTCTTCTCAGTAATATATACTTTATGATGTACCAAAACTCATTATTATTATTTTATGATGTATACCAAAACTCGTTCATGTTGATTTTGAATTCAAGGTTCAGGCATATTCAATCTTTTAAAAATATTACTATCTTACAACTCTTGGTATATAGAGGAGCATGTAGAGCAAGATGAGTTGATATATGAATCCTGTTTGGCATGCAGGGTTGATATATGAAAGAGGCAGAGGTCTTAACTACAGCAGCTATTGTTGACATGCTATTCATTTAAGCAAAGCATTATTCCATGAGTTTGAAAGTGAACCTTGGATGTATGAGACCAACTGCTGGGATTTCAACTTTCTTTTTGTCATAGAAAACACCTCTGTTTGATTATCTTTGTATTTTCACGTTGTTCTGCAGTGTTTAGGAAATGGAAAAGGAGGATGATTTTCGAAAGGTGAAAGGAAAGGGGAAATAGGTCCTGGAGAGGCATGCAATATGGACTTTAACCCGTTGGAGATAGAAGTCAACCTGGCTTGTGCTCTCAGAGTAGCACAGGTCCTAGAAAAAAAATAGGTCTGTGGGTGGATGAGCTGTGACTCTTTGAGAGACCTATCAGTGGAGCATAATGTGCCATCCCATTTTTTGAGAGCTGCAAAAAATGATGAGGCTGGTATGATTTGCAATGGGTGGAATAGCTAAAAAAATGTTGAATGTTTGATTTGTAATGTCCTGGTATCTTATGCAATAGATTTTTGTCGTTTTCATGGTTCGTTGCCTGCCTACGAAAACTTCCCTTGTCCTTTCATCTTGGTTTGAATTACTAGGATCTATAAAATGTGCTAGAGTTGAAGAAAGAAAGGTGAATATCCATGAATGGCTATATAATCTCTCCTTTAATGGGTAATGAACTAAATGATTGAATAATCATATTCACAGCATGTGTGGGTTCTAGTGAGTGAAATTAGATGGTTAAGAGTCGATGATTCTCCTATGCCACTCATGAGTCAGGAGCACAAGGCACAATAGGAACGGTCCAATTTAACTTACATTTACATCATTCACATATTGTAGAAGAGCCCGCCTTTCAAGTGGTCCACAGGGAAAAATGTTCCAAGGAGCATTCAGTTTTTATGGCACCTCTTCCATTATTAAGAGGAAAACTTAGATCCAGCAGAGGTGGAAATATGTTATGTCAGTTGGAGATGATTTGAGAATGAATTCTGAAGATCAAGAACACCAGCACCATGATTTTTTGTGAATTGTTGCAATTTCAAGAAACTAGAAGAAAGGAGACATTAACAAAGATATATGAAAGACGGTGGAGATGAGAAGAACTAGACTTAAATAGCACTGTCTGGATGGCTGATTTCACAAAGCCGACTCCAAATAGATCATTTTCATCCAAAAAAAAAAAAATTCCAAATAGATGGTTTAGGGCTTCTATGATGATGACACTTTTACTCTTCAGCACACATGGCTATGAATAGGCCATTAGGGTATGAAAGATACAAGATATCAGTCTGCTTAGGCAATTCAAACCATTAATTACTAGCACAACAGCCTCAGCTTCAATAGTGTTAAAGTTTTCTGACACATGATATAACTGGTGAATTTAAAATCTTGAAATGGATGATTGAATAATTCAATTTGTTAACTAAGTAGGTATTAGATCATTGGTTTATACCCATCATTTCATGGTTGAAGCCTTGAATTGATTTCTCCCAAAAGTCACTTGATGGGTGGCTCAGCTATAGAAGGATAGAGCTTTCCAGCTTTAATCTATTAATGGTGGGCTTCCTTAGGCAAAAAATATTGAGTTCCAGCGGGTAGGGCCTGCTGCAAATGTACTCGAAGGAGTCGATGCATATCACCAGGTAGGCAGTAGGCCAACAAGATTTTTTGTTTTTTGTCCCTTTTTTTATCCGATGAGGGTGTTCTTCGAGAATAGACTCTTGCCCCGGGCATGTAAAGTTATATATGAGAAACACATTATATATCTGTTAAAATAATCAATTTCATATGAGTAAATTATTACAAGAAGTGGTTTAGTTATATTTAGATTTACTGGATGTTTTCGACAAATTTCTCAAAATCAATGAAGGCTTAAGATATGAAAGGCAACGTCTTGATACTTATCAATCATATGAAAATACTAAATAGTTTGATCGTGAATCTAGGGCCCATAAAAGTCCATTGAATATAAATAGATCTATAGGTTGAGAATTTTTAGATGTTTTTTCACAAATTTCTCAAGACCCAAGAAGACTTAAGAGATTAAAAATCTTAGCTTCTTAGGGGGTCTCTTTGTTTTACACATGATAGGAAAATGAGATTTAAATACGTAAATGCTACATATGCAAATATTGCACATGTGAAACACTTTATAATATTATTTTTTTCAAAATCATCATTTTCATGTGAGTAAATGAGTACATTCAACTATTGTAGATGCATTTGGATTTTTGAAAAAAATTTCACAAATTTCTCAAAATTCATAAAGAATTAAGATATGAAACTAAATGTCCTGATACTAACAAATAATACAAGAAAATCTAATAGTTCAGATAATAAAGGGGCTCATAGAAGTGCAAAAAGTTGAATCTATTGTTTGGTACTTCTTCATGAACTACTCAAAATTTATGAAGGTTTAAGATAATTACCTCTCAGGTCATGAGGTTCATTGGTTCAATAAACAAAAATGCACAATTTGGAATACAAATATGGACCTTACAGGAAAGAGAAAAATAAAAGTAGTTGATGGGGACCACAAGAATGCAAACACCATATAATAGACCATACCAGCACATTTTTTAAATTGTTTTAGTGATTTTCACATCTATTCAAGCATGAAGATTTTGTTGTGTAAATGGCCTTATTTACACAGTTATCACATGCAAACAAACGTGATGAAGCGTAAATATTTTTGCATGAAAATCATTTACCTATGTAAATGACCGCAAACAAACAACGAACCTTTAATATTTGTTTGGGTTCATTATCGATAGGCACAATTGAAAAACCATTGTAATATTTAGGATTGGATATTTTTAACATTTTTGGATTTGAAAAGAGCGCAACTTTATTTATATGAGTGGAGGAGTAAAGGTGAAGTTGATGTCAAATAAAAGCGATAAAAATAAAATATGTTAAAGTAAAAGTAGAGGTATAGTCTTATTTGAATAGAAATTTGACCATGGTGGTACAAGTCTGGTTGTTTCAGCCAAATTGGCCGAAACGAATCAAATAACGCCCCCATAAAATATTTGGTCGAGAAGAATTTTGGGCATATTCGGTTGAAATCTGAATTTCAATTTCAAATTTAATGACCTCAAACAACCCAAAATTCCTATAATGGGCATTTGTACTTAGAACGGTCGTCCACTTGGGTACCACGATGGAAAGAGACGTAATTAGCATTCCATGTACTTGGACCTACATCTAACATTTGTCTAATGTATATATAGACTCGATTCGAGCCATTACATATAATAATAATGTGTCAATTTCTTATATTACCAATACAGTTTATTTAAATTGGCCAACAAACTATATTTTAGAACCGCCCATGTGACACCCAAGTCCAACCAACAACTCCGAAACCAAGGGCGTAAAGAGGGGTAAAAGAAAATATAAAAATTCTTAGGGGCAGTTGTGATGGCGCAGCCCGAAAGCCACGATGAAGATCTACACCTCCGACGGTGAGATCGAGCCCTAAGACTCAAAAACCCTAAGATCACTTAGGGAAATACCCAAAAAGGGAATTCACAAGAACTTCTCTGAACTTTTATTAAGAAAATAGCATGAACATATCAATAAGGAGCTTCTCTATATATAGAGTAGCATTGTTCCTAAATAAGCAACAAAAGAAATAGCTAATCCTAATCAACATATAAATTAGAAAGGAAATCTTCCTAACCAATCAAGCAACCTATTATTCTAGAAATAAGCAAATAAAGTAACATTGCTAATCTAGAAAACATGTGGAATATGTGGACCCCATTAGACTGGTCCATCAGGGCCTACGTGTCCTGATCTTGGATCTCACTGCATCAACTCTCCCCATCTTGGAAAACTCGACTCCGGCGAGTTAAAAGGTTGATAACACAGGAGAGAATCCGCCCACAAGTGCAGAAAATGCCCACCTGGGTCGAAAATCAAACGCACAAACTGTCGTCTTTTCTTTTGAGCTGCATTCTCAGGGGGGGGTGGGTTGGGAGGGGTGTGATTGGTGTCGGTGATGGTAGGTGGGGTCGGCGATGGGGCTGGTGGGGTTTAGGTCGGTGGATTTTCGGCGGGGTTGGGGTTTGTGGATTTTTGGGTTTCGGTGAGATGTTCTATTTTGGGGGCAAACTGGTTTAGGGTTTCGGAAATTAGGTACAGAGGATTTTAGGGGTTTGCTGAAGTTGGGTGGTGAGAGAGGGTTTCTGTGGGTGGAGACTGGCTCTGTTTGGGTTCGATTGTGATGGTGGAGGTGGTTGGGTTCGGTTGTGATGGTGGAGGTGGGTTGACTGTGTGCGATGGAGCAGAGGGTTTTGGGTTTTGGGCTCGGACGTGGATGGGAGGTTTTCGGTAGGATGGGTGATGATTGTGGTATACTGGTGGATGGATGGATGGAGTTAGGTGCTGGGTTGGACGTGAGATGGGAGGGATTTGCGAATTGGGAGTGGATGCTGTGAGGCAGGGTGATGATGATGCTCGGTGGGGTAATAATGGATGGACAAAAATTAGGGAGATGGGATACGGAATTACCTCGAATCGGCGATCTCAACCGGCGATCTGAGATTGATCGTCGGCTCTGATACCAATTGATGGCGCAGCCCGAAGGCCACGATGAAGATCTACACCTCCGACGGTGAGATCGAGCCCTAAGACTCAAAAACCCTAAGATCACTTAGGGGAAATACCCAAAAAGGGAATTCACAAGAACTTCTCTGAACTTTTATTAAGAAAATAGCATGAACATATCAATAAGGAGCTTCTCTATATATAGAGTAGCATTGTTCCTAAATAAGCAACAAAGGAAATAGCTAATCCTAATCAACATATAAATTAGAAAGGAAATCTTCCTAACCAATCAAGCAACCTATTATTCTAGAAATAAGCAAATAAAGTAACATTGCTAATCTAGAAAACATGTGGAATATGTGAACCCCATTAGACTGGTCCATCAGGGCCTACGTGTCCTGATCTTGGATCTCACTGCATCAAGTTGCTCTCAGAAATCAAAGTCATATATATTATAATAAATCCAAGTCAATTATTCAAAGAAATTCTGCTTGCACTGCTGCTGGATAGGTACCATGGGACCAACCACCACATTAGGCCGGCAAACTATTCATTATTTTACTAATCATCTTACACATTTTAGTAATAATTTATATAAAATACAGGCCATCTATTATTATCTACTAGCAACAGCTAGTATCTCTACAAGCACCATTTCTTCTCAAGATCCACAAGCATCTCACACCTCTCCTCTGTTCCTGTTGAATAAGCTATGGCTGAAGCAGCTCTCTCTCCCCTCATAGCAGGTCTACTCAAGAAGATGGCCTCCCCTTTGCTAGAGAAGTTTGGATCGATCTGTAGGATCGACAAGGACCTAAACAATCTCTGCAGCACGTTCACAGCTATTCAAGCGGTGCTCAAAGATGCAGAGGAGCAACAATGGACGAGTAGCAACATAAGAGACTGGCTCGATAAGCTCGAGGACGTGGCTTATGAAGTTGGGGACATATTGGATGACTTTGCAACCGAGGATCTACGACGTAGAGTCGAGATTGGCAATAGCACGACCAAAAAGGTACGCGACTTCTTTACTCCTTCGAAGAACACAGTTGCATTTAAATCTAACATGAGCAACAAGGTTAGGGAGGTCGTGGAACGATTGGATGTGATCGCCCGGGAGAAGTCTAATTTTACTCTGAGGCATGAAGATGTTGTTGATAGGCGCAAAGAGACTGAAGCAAGAGTTCAGACCCATTCATTTGTACATGAATCAGAACCTCCTCTTGGAAGAAAAGAGGACAATGATAAGCTAGTTCATTTGTTGGTCAACAGGGGTGATGAAGAGGAAGAGAATGTTTCGATCGTTCCAATAGTCGGAATGGGAGGCCTCGGGAAGACCACACTTGCAAAACTAGTTTACAATGATGAGAGGGTGAGTAGTTATTTTGATAAACTGATATGGGTTTTTGTTTCTGAGAAATTCGACAGTGCAGAAATCATGAGAGCAATTATAGAATCTGATCAGGAGAGATGTGATGTTGAACGCATGGAGTTACTGCAATCTCGCCTTCGAAATACACTGTCTGGGAAGAGATATCTACTTGTGCTGGATGACGTATGGAATGAGAATCAAGAGACTTGGCTTCAATTGAAAAGCTTGTTAAACGTTGGCAAAAAGGGAAGCAAAATCATTGTAACCACTCGCAGCAACATCGTGGCGAATCTCATGCGAACACTTCCCACCCATCACTTGGAAGGGCTACAAGAGGAGGATTGCTGGTCTTTATTCAAGCAGCGGGCATTTCCAAACAGAGATGAAGAAACATATCCGGACTTGGTGCGCATTGGAAGGGAGATTGTGAAAAAATGCAAAGGTGTGCCATTGGTCGCAAAGGTTCTAGGAGGGTTGTTACACTACAAAAGAAGAGAGAGCGAGTGGCTTTCGATTAGAAACAATGAGATTTGGGAATTAAAAGAAGATCAGATTATGCCCACATTAAGATTGAGCTACAATCATTTGCCATCTCAGCTAAAGCAATGCTTCACATACTGCATTATCTTCCATAAAGGTGGTACGTTTAAGCAACAAGAAGTAATACAAATGTGGATTGCACAAGGTCTCATCCAATCATCTGAACAAGGCAAATTGATGGAAGATTATGGTGCAGAGTATTTTGATGAGTTATGTTGGAGGTCTTTCTTTCAAGAAGAAGTTAGGGATAATGCCCCTCTCCATACTGCAGAACTACTATATAAGATGCATGACCACATTTATGATCTTGCAAAGTCTGTTAGAAGAACCGAGTGCTTAACTGTGAAAGCGAGAAGAATGGAACGTATCCCCAGAAAAACTCGACATTTTTCAATTGCTTTTGCTTCCGTAGGGAGAATATTGCTAACGGATCTGATGAGCTTTCACAATGCACAAAAACTACGGACGCTCGTTCTAAAAAATATAAGAATTGAGGAGCCTGTGATTCTAGAAGACATTTCAAGATTAACATGTCTGCGGGTCTTGATATTATCTTCTACCAACGTCAAAACCTTGCCCAATTCAATAGGTAAGTTGAAACATCTAAGATGCCTTGACTTGTCTGGGACTCACATTGAGACATTGCCTGAATCAATCTGCAGCCTTTGGAACTTGCAGACTTTAAAACTCTTAGATTGTGGAAAGCTCCGAGAATTACCAAAGAATATGTGGAAGATGACTAGGCTTAGGCATCTTGAAATCAGTGGGAGTCATAGAATAACTCAAATGCCAGCCAGGATTTCAAAATTAAGTGAACTCCAGACATTGACATTGTTCATTGTTAGCAAGGAGAATGGAATAGATGAATTGCGAGATCTAAACCTTGGAGGTTTTATCAACATTCAAAACCTCCAAAATGTGCTAAATCCTTCAGATGCAGACAAAGTGGGCTTGAGGGAGAGGCATAAACTTACTTCACTTGGCTTATCATGGAAAGATTCCCATGATTCTACATCAGCAGAAAATGAGAACTACGAGCGAGTTATTGAAAACCTTCAGCCACATTCAAATTTGCAGAGTTTGAGCATTGAGAATTATATGGGTTCTAGATTCCCACATTGGCTTATGCATTTGAAGGTCCCCAACCTCGTTAAAGTTTCTTTAATCAATTGTAAAAGATGTGAAATTCTCCCCCATTTTCACAGCTACACCACCTCAAGGATCTCACCATCGATGGTATGCCTGATCTCGAGAAGTGGTCAAGTGACGAAAGGAGTCAAACTCTTCCTCATATTAAGAGACTGGAGATTATAAATTGTCTAAAGTTGTCTCAAATGCCACATCTTCCATCTGTTGAATTTCTGAAGCTGACGGGATGCAATGAGATGCTATTAATGTCAGTAATGTCCTACACAACAATTACTGAACTCTGGATCGGTGGATTTCCAGAGACGATTTCTTTCCCAGAAGGATTGCTTAAGAATCAAACTCTCATCAACGATTTATACATCATTGACTGTCCCAAGCTGAAATCCTTATCAAAGGACGTGCACGATCTTCCAGCGATAAAGACATTGCGGTTGGTAAACTGTGGAGAGGTCGAATCCTTGATGGAGGGAGTACGTAACCTCACCTCCCTCAAAACACTCTCTATTATAATGTGCAATCAGTTGACGTCATTGCCTGATGAAGGGTTTCAGGGACTAACCTCTCTTCAGGTTCTTTCGATCATGGGTTGTGACAAGTTGAGATCTTTAGGTGAAGGGCTCCAAGTCCAGTACCTCAATTCCCTTGCGATATTGTATGTCGGTTTTTGTCCTGAATTGATTGCGTTGCCAGAGAGTTTGTATGAAGTGACAACCTTGAAAACCCTATATCTATCTTATTTGCCCAAGTTGGATTCTTTATCGGAGGAAATTGGGAATCTCGCTTCATTGGAAGAATTAAGTATTGACCACTGCCCCCATCTTCTGAGGCTGCCAGCATCATTGCAAAAGGTCACCACGCTCCAATCCTTGACTATTGTATCATGTCCCAGTTTGGAGAGAAGATGTGCCAAAGAGAAAGGGGAGGATTGGTATAAAATAGCACATGTGTCGTTCATCTTATTAAACGGGCAGTGTCTGCAAGAGGTACGCATTAACCAAATCATATATTTCTTCAATTTTTTTTTTGGTAGGGTTGAGGACTGTACGCAAGCCTGAGCTTTTGGATGAAAGATAAATGGATTGTGGGTGAGACTAATTTTAGCCCAGGGCCCTACTATATGGCCCAGTCAGCTTCATAAATTCAGCACAATCACAAAAAAGCTCAGTTCTGTTCTGATTTTTAGGTCGATTGGCTGTAATGCCCATGTCAAAAGGGCCATGATGGGCCTTAGCTTGAAATTATAGGTTTGGACTTATATCTACAACTTTATGCCTAATAGGCTAGGATATGAGTTTTACACGGCCCAATCCAATCCATGTACAATCCTTTTCTAAATTCCATAGTTACAATTTAAGGAAGTGCAAGAGGACCGATAGTATTTCTCAATTTCTGCACACTATACCTTCTTTTTTAAAACCAAACAACATATTAATAGACATAGGAAAGGATGAATGGTTACTGGTTGTTGCAGGCGTGGGTTTAATTCCTGATTCCTGACACTTATTTTCCTCTTGTTCTGCTACTAAATGCGCCTTTAGGAGCCTGGCAAGCCTGAAGCTGGTCCAAACCCTGAGCCTACTATTTAGTCCCAGATACAGCCCAAAGGACTTAAAAGGCACATCCCATTTGCAAATCTGCACCTTTATCTTTAAATATATTGCCCACGATTACGTCTATAGTCAGGTTTTTAGTCATATGTAATGTAAGTCCAGGCACATACGACATAATTAACTGGAAATGAAATAGGACTGAACCAAAAACACAGCCCAGTTTCTCACTAGGGCTTGGGCCAAATTCGCCTGGCCCACACTGCACCCTAGTTAGAATCAGTGTCACAACTCACAATAGCTGTCAAACTTTAATTTCCTGATAAGATATCTAGAATACACCGTTAGATCAAGAGTCATGTGTTTATGAAAAATCATTCACTTGTAAGCCTCAGATAAAGGCTTAAGATGATTTGACAAGTCTAAAATTTTACACAGAGATAGGCTCATTTATGTTGATTTCTTTAATTAACTTAGCTAGTTGGCCCAATTTGAATCGAGGAAACATTTTCTCCTGTGAGCATCCGACGTAGCTGGTGTGAAATGCATTGCGTCCCTTCAATGCAAGGTGGAGCCCTTAGCATTAAGGGCAGTGAGCTGTTTCACACATGATGCTACGTGTGGGCTCGGTACGAGAGATTTCTGCTTTATTCACATAAGTTGACACAAGAATCTTGTTTGGCTTTGGCATGCAGCGTAAATAAAAACATCTCTTCAACTGCATTTCTATCCATTTCAAGAATTCCCACCTCAAGGTACGTATAGACTATTTTTCCTTCATATTTCTTCTTTGTTTTTTTTTGTCGTCATAATAAATTGCATGATTTATGTTAAAGTGTCCTAAGTTTTCTGTTGTTACTGTGTTCAAATGTGCTTTGTTTAAGGAACTTATAGCTAGAATATAGTGCATTATTCTTTTGTGCCTTCATTAAACTGATCGGTTCCTTTTTTGAGTCCTTCCATTAATCTTGTCAATTCTCAAATTAAGCGCGATCGAGCATCAAATTTATACTTTTTTAATGCTTCTCATACTGACCCTATACCTACAAACTTCATCTTTGTACAATTGCAGGTTCTAACCATGACATTTTTTTAATTTTTTTCTGTTTTAAGATTTAAAGACCAGCTTGAATGTTGGCCTCTTACCTTCTTTGATTTTCCATCACACTCTTTACCGGACCTACAATTTTCTTATTGGATCATCACATTTTGGTAGCTTACCAGGTTGATATTCTTTAACTTACATCCTTTTAACTCAAGGAATGATGATTACATCTGGGTAGACCTGTTGGTAGGACAAATCATGGGTTAGCCAAGTTTCGTGGTTTTCTTAGAATGTAAGCCTTAGCCGACCAAAGCAACTAAAGATTTGGTACAAAAAACAACATTCACGAAGTTAGAGATTTCATTTTCCAGTTTTCACTATGAAAACATGTGGTGATGAGTTGGTCCACTGCTGAATCCAGTTTTAAACAAGACTTCACATAGAGTTTGTCCACCTATTTTCTGAAATCACTCTTCTTTCCTTAGAATTTTTCTAAAACAAAATAAGAGACAAATTACTAATTAAAAAAGAGAAGAAAAAAAAAGGAAACAATGCTCAAGGAATGACACTGATTTTTTTTTTTTGGGAGATTAAGGAAACCCACCCAAGGATCCATCCTTGGGTAGCGGATGTGCTATCCACAGCAACCACCTTGTGATCCCCAACATTGGATATTTTTATGTAAGTGATCCCTCTTTCTAATGTTAATCAAAAGGAGTAGGGAAAAGAAGAGTATCACAAACATTTATAAATTGACCAAAACACATATTAAAACAAAATCAAAGTATGTCTCTAGTCAAAGTAAAATTAAAGCCAAAATACCAAGTGCAATATTGGAAGAGTAAATAATCTAGCGCAGGATGTAAATATATAAAGTAAGTTGGATGACATCTAAACAAAGTAAGACATGGAAAAAAATTAGCTGAGTAGAGTGGAAAAGCAAAGAAAGTCTTCAAATTCTCTTTTAAGAAAGGAGGGAGACGATTTCTTGAGCATATAAAGTGTACATCATGGATGGCAATGACATTTTCCATTTCTTTGTTGTCATTTACTCTCCTTTCAGTGTCTACCTTAGATTTTCTTCCTCAATGGAAGTTGTCTGTTAACAATTTCTGAACTTACGTGCCAAAGGTGAGAGTATAGGTGAGACAAGAATCAAATTGGAGTGAGTGCCAATTAATGGGGATATTGAAAGCTATGGGGTTGGAATGATTATAGGTGGGCCTTTCATGGAAGGTTCTCAGGGTGTGTATACATAAAAAGGCTCTCACAGTAGAAAGTTAAGTTCCTTTGTATAGAGGACTCAGACAACAAGTCTTTGACATAGAAGTGCCTCGATGGGTCTTTATTCTTCTAGTAATCTACAGGAATCCCCTCAATAAAGATAACCATAAAACCACTGCTATGACCAAGCTGTGACAGAGCAATTGGAAACCACAGTTAGACAAGTAGAGAAAAGAGAATCCAAAAAAAAAAAACAACAGCAATAATACATCCAACTTTAGAGGGGATGAAAATAGAATAGAAGCATTTAGGGGCACTTTCATGTAACTAGATTTTTGTGGAAAAATAACTAGTTTTTCACAGAAAATGGATTTCCCTTTTTTTTTTTGTGCAGCTAAAATCTAGGAAAATACAAACCCATAGTAGCCCATTTTTTTTTCTCACGATTGAAGATTTTTATTTCCTGCTCCCCTTTTTATTTAAATTTTCTCTGAGGAATGCTTGGAAATGAGAAAAAGAAAATCCTAGCAGAAAAATCCCTCCACAGAAGAACTCTCTCTCTCTCTAATTTTCTGAAAATATTCTGATATTTTTTTGAAAATATTCTGAAAATCTCTCAAAATATTTGGTGATCAAGAAATGGGTTTGTTGAGAAGGGAGTTTTTTTTCTCTCTGTTTTATCTCGTACTATTCTATTGAAATGGAACATGTATAGAGGTTCTTGATCGTTTTTAAATTGCATGGTTGATGGGTGTCGGTGATTAGGACATGAGTTTGATGATATGGCTATTTGTTTTTTCCTCTTCTTTATGTGATATTAGGCTGCTCCAATGAGATCTCTCTGCGTATCTTTGAGTTTTTAGATTGCATAATTGGTGTGTTTTTGGTGATTGGAAAATGAGTTTGATGTGGTTTGGTTATTTGTCTATATTTTATGTGACATTAGGCTAACATAAATAAGTTTTTGTATATATTTATTTTTATTTCATGTTTTTCCTTTCTGTGCATCTATAAGAAGACAATCATCCATGCTTGCATATCTTATGCTTTGCTCATGATTACTAGGCCATGATCTCCCTATGTTATAAACAACTATCTTTGTTAGTGAAACAATGCTTGATCTTGAAATGCCAAATTGTATTAATTTTTAAAAGCCACCATCTTTTTGCTAAAGGAAATGGAAGTGACCTTAGGCTGGATGCTGTAAAATAAAATTACGAGAGAAGAGAGCACCTTTTTTGAAAAAAAAATGCCAATTTGTATAATAAATAATAATTTCCACAGAGATTTTGGGGAGAAAACTATATATTCTCATAAGCGCTATCAAATTGTAGAAATCGAAGCACAAAACACAAACGATAAAGCCCTATTCCCTACCAAAAAATATGAAATAGGTGACAATGCAAGTTGAGATGTTCATCTATCTCATGGTTGAGCAATGTAGGAGGGGGGTGCGAGTGAAAGGAGGGTTCACATGTGAAGGGTGAATTTGTTGACAATGAAACATGAGGCTCTATTTGGTGATGATTTTACTAAAGATAAACTTAAGAATAAGTTTAAGACATTGAAGAGGACATATGGAATTATGAAACCAATGCTTGACCTCAGTGGATTCGGATGGGTGACGACGAAAGAAAAATAGTCACCGCTGAACATTAGATTTCTTCTCTTATCTATGACTCTTAACATGACAATAGAGACATTTCTGCATGGGGTTTAACAAGCAAATATGATGTGAATTTCAACTCTTATATCTCTTGATCCTGCACTTTATATTAACATTTCAATTGCTTTCTAACATATATATTTCCTGCCTTCCTAATTATAGTCTCATTGAGCCCAACAGGTATAATAATGACATGTATACTTCGAGACAGGGATCTATTCATATTGCGCACTTTATACATTCTAGTGATTAGAAAATGAGTTTGTTTGTTTTGCCTATTTTAATTTGCTTAGGATGCTTCAGAAAGTGCCTGTTTTATTAATCATATTAACCCATTTCATATTGAGGTTTATTTGTTCCTTGTGCTTCCAGTGACTGAGCGTCAGTATATAACATAACCTCTTTCATTTTGTGTAGACCAGTTTAAAAAGGTTGTCTTTATGAACTAGTTTTCATTCTTTTTAAACCTATCAGCTTTAATCTAGTAAGTTGGAACTGAGACTCTTCTGTTGCAGTTAAGGTAAAGTGGATTCTATTGAATGATATGAAGTTTGTCAGGCTTATAAAGTCAAATCTAACTTAGAGCCTCAGGCTGAATATTTGTAGGGTGCTCAAATTGAAAGGCTCTATGCAATATCCCATTTGGGAAACTCTTGCAAGATTTCTATTAACTGCTTATATGTATGTGCTACATGATATGTATTTTTGTAAAAGAGGTTTTTAGCTGTCTGAATTTTTCTGGTGTTTGGCAAATGACAGCATGTTGTGAATATATATGAAAAAATGACCAAGGAATGAGAGTTCAACACTTTTTTAGTAAGTTTAATTGTGATGTGATTTAGCAATAGGTTCTGTCTCATTTATCTGATTTAGCAGTGATTAGGTTCTTTCTCATTTATCTGACTTAGCAGTGATTAGATTCTTTCTTATATTGAGAACATATAGCGTATGTGATACAAGTGTTTGGGGTCTGCTCTTCATTTTTCATTTTCATATTGGAGATGGCTTTCACATGGGGCGTTCCTTTTTCATTTCATGTTTTAGAAATGCATTATATGTTTGTAATTGGATGTATGTGATGGATTTGTATACCACATGAATTGATATGTTACTGCACTGCATGTGAATGGAACTATATATGGAAGTATGTGCCTGATTTGTACATCATTTAGTTTGATATGTTTTAGAAACACACTCTTTTTTATTTTCATGTTTTAGAAATGCATTATATGTTTGTTATTGGATGTATGTGATTGATTTGTATACCACATGTCTTGGTATGTTACTGCACTGCATGTGAATGGAACTATGGAAGTATGTGCCTGATTTGTATATCATTTATATTGATATGTTTTAGAAACACACTCTTTCAATTGAGATGAAGAATAAATCTTTCCCTCTTAAACATCTTGCAACTTCAGTTCTTTATTGAATCCATGTACAAGCATGGTCTTGTGGACTAAATCCATTTGCGTCCTTGCCCTTACTAGTAACTCAGTTTTTAGTCAAGGTACAGTATGGAACCCAACCTGTGTAAGACCCCGACCCTTCTTAATCCCAATTATCATCTAATTAGAGATTATTAGATGCTTAATATTTTGACTTGTATGTTAATGTTAGTAATTGGGTATATTAGATGGGTCTTGAACCAAACTAGGCAGTTCAAGGACTCTTTTTATTTATTTATTTTGGGTTTATGAGAAGCGTTGTGTGTGATTTTAGTGCTAGCGCGAAACCGGGTTCATTGGGTAGAGCTCTCCAACCCCGAACAACTTCTGTTTTTTGACCCAACTTGTTTTTAGCCCATCTTGACCCATTTCTAGTCCAAAAGATCTAAACTAACAATTCTTGTAAGAATCTGAACTTTCCTGCAAATACTAGAAACTTCATGTTATAACCATATCCTAAAACACTAAACTTACCCTATCTCATTCCACTCTCGCCCTCTTTGCAATAACATAGCTGGAGCTCATCTCTTCCTCATCTCTCCTTCCATTTCCTTGCTTCCAGACCACAAGATAGTCCTTGGAATGTGGGACTTCTAGACCCCAAGGTCATCCTCTTCCTCAACTTCATCTTCTTCAAGCCTCCAACAACCCCCATTTGTTTTCTACTTGTCTCATTTGGTAAGTTTTCACTCCCAAACTCGTTCCCTTGCTTGAAATCAGTTTCTAGAAGTTTCAATCTAACCATGCAAGCTCTTTCAATCCCCATTCCATCTACCTTGTGTGTAGGGCTTCTCTTGGGCCATAGAATTGGGGGTTTGTGATTTTGAGGATTGATAGTAGGTGGAAATGCTTGGATTTTGTGGGTTTTAGCAAGCACCAAGATAAGGCAAGTTGAACGTCTATAATGTCATGCATGCATAACTTGATGATTCTTCATGTTATTCATGTCTAGATTACCCATTACAAGCTCATTAGTGTATTTAGTAGGTTTTGTGGATTGGAGATATGGATTTTGTTAATGCCTATGTATTTGTAGTTTAAACAAGCACGGAAAACCCCATTTTAGTGTAATGATGTGATTTATTAAGGCTTTGGATTAAGTAAGAAGCAACCCCATCTGAAAACACCATTTAAAGCTTGGGCTTTTAGAATCGTGAAGCTTATGGCTAACCGGAGCCGCTCTTGGCTAACCATAGAGCTCTAGGAGCCCCACAGTTACTTTTCCAGAATTTGTCATTTTCGGGGTTTTTAAACTACGGTCAGCCTACAACTAACCATGCACCACACATGGCTCGCCATGAAGCTAACCTTTCATATATTGTAACTTCAACTAGAGAGTTGGTGTTTCAAGTCAAGGCATTACAGCTAGCCGTGAGTGACCCATGGCCAGCTGAACGATAACTGGGAAGTTAACCGTAGAGACACGGGATTTTAGGGTTTCTCTAGACCAAGTCTTGACCCTTTAGCATTAGAACCATGTACATTAAGAAGGCCCAGTGAATCTCTAAACCTATGTAGGTGATGGTTGAACTGCCATACACGTACATGGAAGCCCGGAGCTTGGCCATCAATTGTACTAAGCCAAAGGTGTTGGCCTAGGGTATTTCGATGTCCATAATTTCAATTAACGTCAAGATTAAGATATCCCAAAGACATAGGAGACCTTAGTAGTACGCGTAGTTAAATAGTGATGTCAAAGGGCAATTCGGACCTTATAGTTGGATTGTAATTTATTCCTTGGCACATGACTAATTGGTTTGCATGCATTTGTCATACGTTTTCTAGATATTCGCATGACTTGTCTTATGCTCCATGTTTGGCCTGTTTTCCTATTCTGCACATTGTTATGCATCTCGTTCTTATGCTCATCTTGTTTATGTATGTACATTCTGTTTAGTCACGTGTATGTTTACATTTTACATAAGCCTATAATACATTATGCGTGTTGGTGTATGTTCTTTTACTTACGTTTATGTTTCATGACCGATGCCTGGTATGAATCACTCTTGATGTCGGCACCACTCATCTTTGACCCTACCACAGTTGGCCCCCAGCTGAGTGTGGATTTAGTATCATGTTTATGGACTAGCTGCAGTATAGATTGTTTTATGGGAGCTTACTGGTGCTCCTGCTCCACGAGGGAGTTTTGTGGGCCCTGGTACTATCATATCATATAATGTTATGTTTCATGCTCTCATTTAGGACATGCGTAACAACCACTATGAGATAATATAGCTAGCGTGATTATGCCAACTTGCTAGGACACTGTTATACCTTGTCATGTATGATTCATCATGTCTCATGCATAATCATGCCTACTTTATCTTTTATTGACATCATATGATCTTCCGTCTTTTATACTCATTTGATGTTGAATGTTATGTCGATTATATTTGTTTACCTTGCTAGATCGCCATATCTAATGGTGTTATACTTGGGGTTACAGGTGACGACGCTGGTAACTATATCAAGTAGACTAAGGAGGTCAAAAAGACTCCTCAAGGGGTACCCGAGTGGACTCTTGATGACATCTTCTAGACATTTGTTGCGCGTGAGAGCTCGTTATGTGGACCCCAGTGTTTGGCTATGGTGGCCACTTTGGATGTTTTAGACTTATTTTATGAATTTTATGATGTTGGATTGTAAAACGTAACTTTATTTGCTTCTGCTACTTCTCTATCATACTTTTAACTTTCGCTTTCAAGGGACATGTTTATGCTACGATTCCATATTTATTATGTTATGGACAATGAAAGTTTGATAGATACCATGAACTGTTATATGATGAATGAACAAGGTTGATGAGTTACATAGGCTTCCGCAAATAAAATATGCCCTAGTGGGAACTCTTGCTTGGGAACAAATACGCGATGAGTAGGTTGACATGCAAATGTGGCACCACCGATTTTAATGCCCTATTTGTTTCATTCACCCAACGCATACAGGCTAGTGAAAGGCGTTAGTTGCGGGTAGATGAGATAACGACGGGAACAACTAGCTATGGCATCAATAGCTGTTGCCTTTCTATTAATTTCTACTCCCACTGATACCTTTCTGTTATGGGACTTGGTAGTCCTCCAAGCTTCAAACTTATTATTAACCTATTGTTAGAACAAGTAAGAGGCGCCTATGAATAAGCAGGGGCGGAACGAGAAAATATGCCTTAGGGGGGTCATTATGTAAGATTTTTTTTTTGGAGGGGCCATTGTTGAAAAAATACTTAAAAGTTCTATAACATTTTCAATTTTTTTGGGCGGCTAATGTAAATAAGTAAAGATTTTCAATACTCCGGGGGTGGGGCATGGCCACCCCCAGCCCCTATGTGGTTCCGCCCCCGGGAATAAGTGTCACAAGTCAAAAATATCCTTAGCCCCCCCCCCCCCCCCCATGTGGTTCCGCCCCCGGGAATAAGTGTCACAAGTCAAAAATATCCTTAGCAAGTTATTATTGTAGTGAAGGAATCCTTTTATATTTTGTTGTGAAGTAACTCAATTCTAGCTTACTCATGGCAATGTCGTTCTCATATTTATTTATTTTTTTGGGTAAAGGGACGTCACTTGCTTTTGTCCCAGATTAATCAACTCACCCAGTTAGCGAAGGAACCATGAGAATTTTGTAAATCTAATAAGGGTTCCTTATCAGTATTACAATATGGGTTCGTAGATGAGGGCTTCACATTGGCGTTGGTGCATGTGATTGAGAAAAATTAGTTTTAGATGCACACATCCACAAAAGTGAGGAATTACAAATCCCATGGAGGAGAGGTTGCACATGAAAATCGTCCAAAAATAATAGTATTTCAACCAGTGAGTTTACAATCACCAAATGTAGGTTTTTTACAACTTTGGAAAAGAATAAATATTTTTTCGAGAATTTGGCTGTCAAATACGACCTAATGTAGGTATTTAATCTCTTATGGATGATGTGGATTAATAGGTTAATAAGGCCTAAAAGGCTTGACGTGAATCAAGGAAATATGAGATCTAAAGATTTTTCAAAGGGATTATTATATAGCCACCTAAAGACAATGATGAAATCAAGCCCACAAAAGTGTAGAAAATTAGATTTTTTGCATGAAATTTTTTTTTCGATGTTCTTTTTAAAAAATTCCTCTAAATCCATTAAGAGTTAAGATAGAAAAAAAAAACCCTTATCCTGTGACCTTTTTTAGCTTATAAATAAGATGAATGACTTGAATCATGAATCTGAAAAAAGAAAAAAGAAAGAAAGAAAGGTGTGGAATTTAAACCTATGAATTGCCCGGATCACAAATTTGACGGAAAAAAGGAGTGGAAAAAAAAATAGAAGTCAAGGTTCATCAAACCCTAACCCATGCAACTTCAGCCCTTACCCGTGCCTTGCTACAGTATTGTGTGAAAACTAGTTTACCACTATTAAGTGCGTTGTTCTCAATAAAAATGATCTCATTTACTTATCATTTTCAATCACCATTAAAATATCCACACACAAAATCTTAATTATTTGATTTATTATCCATATAAATGATCGTAGATAGACGACTCCTAATGGGACCCACTTTAGATCCTCTCACCATCACCGGCCCCACCATCCAGAGCCGAACCCCATTTGGACAATGGGAGAGTCACCTCTCTCTACTTATAATCGACTGTTCACAATCCAATTCGCCCCACGAATCATATTATATTGTGCAAGACGAGCACAGAGAGCAGTCGAATCTGCGTTGCCGCCTCCTATAAATTCGCCTTTCCCTCCAACCCTCTCTCATTTCGCGACAGCATCAGCTAAGAAGAAGACACAGAAGAAGAAGAAAGAAGAAGATGAAGGACAGAGGGAAAGGAACTCAGCCATCAGTAGACGAGAGATACACGCAATGGAAGTCTCTCGTTCCCGTTCTCTACGACTGGCTCGCAAATCACAACCTCGTCTGGCCCTCTCTCTCTTGCAGGTCTCTTTCTTTCTTTCTTTCTTTCTAGGGTTTCTGTTTCTTCTCTTCTTTTTTTGTAGATTTTGTTGTTGCTGCTGCCATTTTTGACGATTTTGAAGGAGCTCTCATCTGCTATCATGGCCCATACGAATGGCAGCGGTGGATGAACTCTGTCGCGGTTCCATGATGATTTGATCTGGGTCTTGATTTTATTAGGGTTTCGTAGAGTAGATGTGATTTTCCAAGCTTCTTTTCGGAGAAGGAGCGGTAATTTGAGGAGTGAGTAGTGGGAGATTGACTGGCAGTGAAGCTTGGTCGGCGTTGTCGGGATTTTCTTGTTTGTGGGCGTGTTTTTTTTTTTTTTTTTGGGATTGTGTGTGTGTTGTTGTTGTTTGATTCTGTATCTTTGGTTCTTCATCTCAATGGTTCTTTGCGCGTCACTACTATTTTCTAAATCCGCAAGTATAGCATCCATCCTCGGGAGAGTTTCTTATAGTTGGATAATCACTGTGTGTAATCGAAGAATGTGGGTTATGAATTCTCCATCAAACCCATTACGCACCGCCCAAATGCCTCCATGGTCATGACCTTTATCTCTGTATCTGTATGCTTCTTAGCAGGCATTGTATCAAACAGTTGGTGGGCGGAATGCAAACAAAATCCGCTCTAATATCAAAGAGCAAGAAAATTTTGTTTAGAGTGTTTTTTTTTTTAATATATATTCAGTGAAGCCTCTTCATTTCAATGTAAAAGACAATTTTCGTACCATGAATACTGCAGACTTTCCACATTGTGCAATCATCCTTGGATTGATCTTGCACCCTTTTTTATTGAAATAATTGGGCTTTCAATTTGATTCTTTCATAAGAATTAGTTAGTGGAAGTTTTGCCTATGGTTTTGGGTAATGTTCAAAGTCGTTGCAGTTTCTATATTTTGTTTTGTTGCTGTGCAATCTATTCTATTTAAAAAGGATATAACAAAAAAGTTGATATTGGTTATGATGGCTGTTGCTGCTTAACTATGTCAAGCCATTAGCTGGCAAGTATTTGCTTCATTAGACTACTTGTCAAGCCATTAGCGTTGTTTGTTGCTTGTTGAGTTTTTGTGAAGGACTAATATTGGCCGACATAATCATCAGTATGAGTGCTTGGGATATGTTTGATTTTATCCGTACAATTGAGAGATTTCATCTGACCAAGACCAAACTTGAAAATTCACATTACTTTTCTTTATAATAATAGGTGGGGTCCACAGCTGGAGCAAGCAACTTATAAGAATCGCCAGCGTCTTTACCTTTCTGAACAGGCAAGTGTTCTTAGCATAACCCTTTCTTATTTCTTATTTGAAGGCATTCTCCTTTTTGCCTCCTTTTTTCCTTTTTGTTGTTTAGAATTCAAAACAGCTGTGTATCAAGGAATTAAATCTTGATTATGTAATTGACTTGCTCATCACTTTGCCCTTCTTTGACAAATATTGCTGCTCCGTGCCACTATGTTGGTTGGTTGATGTAATGTACTTATGCACCTGCACCTTGCTTCTCTGTTTTTTTTTTTTTTAATTCTTCTCTCCTCACCAATCAACACATGTCATCATGCTTTTGTCACTTGTGGCTGAGAGTGAAGCATATCTGCAATAAAACCTTTTAAACTCTCTAGTAATCTAGCAACTAGCTGCTCCCACGTCTCAGGTAAATTGATACATTTGAAGCTGATGGAGCTGTTCGACATACTCTTCCATAGTTAAATGATTATAATGCCCGGGTGATTTTCTTGGAATTGAAGTGGGCAGACTGAGGAAGGGCATGACCGCATGACAATATCATAATTCAAGTATGTCGTGGGCCTCCTCAACACCACTGGACAATTAGGTTTTAAGCCTTTTGATACAGTTTTTGAGGAAAATCATTAACCTAGTGTTGATAGTGTGGGGTGGGGTAATTTATTAATCCATATCACTCTAATATACATTGTACATGTATACATCTTTGACATGTTGGAAGGCTTAATTACTTAGCAAATGCCCAACCAAAGGTTTCCTTTTCAGCTAATGTTTTAAGCTACTTTATGCATTTCTCATGAACTGATAATCTTGTTCTTGTGTATCACATTTTAAGGTAGCCAAAAGAACTCGCCTGTGAGAAATGTTCTCTACTCAAACCATGGTCACAGTGTTGATTCTACTATTGGATGCTTTGCTCTTGTTGGGTTAATGTTGTTTTTCTGCAAGAGTGGGAAGAAATTTGTATTGCAAGATCCAACTGTGAAGTAGAATATGGGCCATATGAACTGATATGTTTAAAAACATGATGGTGAAATTGGAGATAAGTTTCTCCCATTGTTTTTTGCTATTCATAGATCATCCAATTTCATGTAGCACGATGCACCAAACACAGTTTTTTTTTTTATCGCTGAATGCATCCAACACATTGGAGAGGACTGTCACTTCATCAAGGGGGAAAAAGAAAAGCTGCTTCTAATGATATTTGTAATTTTTTGTAACCAATTGGATACTAAGGCCTAGCGTGCCATTTTACACTTTTCCTGGAAAGTTAGGAGTGAATTTTCAGCACTCTTCTGCCGGCCCTTACCCAGCCAGGCATCATTTGTTATTATGCATTTATGCCCGACTTTCTATTCTCAAGGAGTTGTGTTTGGTTGCTCTTGGCAGTCCTGTTTTTCGATGTTGTTGGTGTTCTAGCTTGTTAGTATATCCCATTTTTTATATATGGGTCCATCACGAGTGGATCTTTCCATCCCTCTTGTATTATAATTTTTATTAAACTGTGGTGTCACAGAATCCTGATAATCTATATTTGCATAGCTCTACTGACTTCGTTCTGTTTATATAATTCCCCAGACTGATGGTAGCGTTCCCAATACTCTCGTCATAGCAAATTGTGAAGTTGTAAAACCAAGGGTTGCCGCTGCAGAGCACATATCACAGGTAACATCAAACACTGCAGAATGTATATGATAATGTCCATGCTCTTTTGATTATTGTCGGTAACAATAGCCGAAAGGTTTTGATGTACCTCCACTCTATCAGATATATTAATATGCATTATTGACATAACCTGTTGGCTAAGCAAGGGGTCATAAGGAGTGTTTCATTTTCCGCTCCGACTTTGTAGTTTTCTCTTGTGGGTTGGTATAAGGCTTTTATACAATGCCTCTTTGTGTTTTTTCTTTTGTTGTTGCCTAGTTTGTAATCTCTTGCTTGTTTAAATAAATCTTTTATCAATACAAAATTATTTTATTCCTTGGTGCTAGTTTAATTTTGATATGGAGTTGAACTTACTCTGAACAGCTCTAGGGTACCCCTTTTCGGCCTCTTCGTCTGGGCTGTATTATTCTCTCTTGCTTTAATGAAATTTTGTTGTCACCAAATATATATATATATATATATGGGAAATTCTAAAAAATGCCCCCTTTTCCGCCCCTCCTTTTTTTGGTCATGGGGCCCATGTTGAGTCAATCTAGTCTTTTCACACACCCAACTCCACCCCCCAAATAGTCATAAGTCAGAGTTTGACACTCATCCAAATTTTCCTCACCATTGGATTGAAATCATAGTAAAATGATGCCTCTAAACCATTAAATTTTAGGGCTATGGATCAAAAGGTTAGGATGATCTTATGGACCCAAGAATTTGCATATAGGTAGGCCTCACATGGATCCTTCCATCCAATGGACTTCCATGATCATCATGCATCCTAGTAGGCCCAACTATAGGAGGGGCGTTTTCTCCTAAAAAAACTCCCGGGGACTGTGTAGTGCTCCCCTATATACATATATAATATATAATGACAAGAACCTTTGCACAGCTGCAGGGAGTATAGACAGCCTTTTAACCTCCCATTGTATTTTTCTTTTTTCGAATAACCATCACATTCTTGAAGCTAAATTCCATGTAGGGGCTTGTAGGTGTCAAATCCTGCTATATTGGAAAAGTTCAAGGCCCCCAAGTTGCTGCTAGATGGGGGTACTGCCGTGGGGGCGACATCTCTTGACTAGGGCTGTCAGGGGTTGGGCGTGGAGATAGAATAGGCTCAACGTAAAACCTGGTGGACTTTAAAAGTCAGGGCGCACCCAATTTTATACTTCTGACTATTGTGCTGTCTTGCAGTTATTCTGGCATGAGTTCCCACGCTTGGAGGCCCTGTCATGGTTTTTGTCATGTATTGAATGATACTAGTATTTAAATTTGTCTTCATTTACAGAAGTCAGTGACACTAAGTGAGCACATAATTGTTAAGATCTGGCCCGTGATTCATCAAATGGCATCAAATGATTGCCTTTTCAGGACTCTTTTCAAACTAACATGATCAGTTAGGAACTTAGGATGCAGGTTTTTCAGAACAAACTAAGCGAATGACTATGTTGTTACTTTGTTATATCAGAATGAAGTGACCCTGTCCATCTTTTATCTGTGGCTTTCATTTTTGAGCTTGAATTTTTGCTCCTGTTCTCGTTCCACTTGTCGTTTCCCTTTTTTAACGATACTTTTGATGTCATGTCAAATCAATGGTGCTGTATTTTCGTTTGATGTAATGTGTTTCTTTTTATTGCTTTGTTTTTCAGTTCAATGAAGAAGCACGATCTCCCTTTGTAAAGAAGTTCAAAACAATAATACATCCTGGAGAGGTAGTTATTTATAATTTTGTTCATGTTTTTACTGCTTCAATTTTACCAAACAAACTCATTGTTTAACTTGTTAAGTTGGCTGAGATGATGTGGTTTGATGCAATTCTAAGCATTGAACCCAAAACAAGGAATGGTTTGGTGCCAGCTTCATCACTGAAACCAAGTGGACTTAACTGAGTTGCAAGAGACTCGAATCACATGCATTCTAAAGGAGGATATATTTTCTAGCATGTGACTCAGTCGAGTTGCATTGAATTACACACTGCCCAGTAAGTACTGAGTCAATTCGGTTTCAACTGTTTGGATTAATATAAAATCAGATATATGAAGAATTGGTCGCTGTGGTTTCTCAGCTAGTTAGTTTGGAAGTCAGATTTGACACTGATTTATTGAATAATGGTCAGTTGGTTTCTTCTTTTTGTGTCAACATTTAATGAGAATTTATTGATTATGTTCTCAAGTTCACTTGTCCTTTTGCCTCGATGCCCTTTCTGTTGGTAGAGTGTCAGTGATGACAGTTTAGGAGCGCCTCCAAAATTCTTGTATTTGTTGACATTATTATGGGAGCGTTACATAAGTTTACGATTTTGCAGGTCAACAGAATCAGGGAACTACCACAGAACAGTAAGATAGTTGCCACACATACTGACAGCCCTGATGTAAGTTTTTCTGCTATTGTAGTTTATGTTTCCATCTTTTTAGATTCAAGTTCAGCAAAGGTCCCTGGCCACTGTGACTAAAATTCTAAGTTTTTATAACCAGGTTCTCATTTGGGACGTTGAGGCGCAACCAAATCGCCATGCTGTCCTTGGAACTGCGGATTCTCGTCCAGATTTGGTCTGTTCACTTCACATTATAAACTTAATGTTTCATATATTTATATAATATATATTAACTTTCATACGCATACACATTTTTTACAAATGACGTGGGTCAATGAACACATCGCCATAATGTTTCCCTTCTAAATATGCACTTATGTCATTCTGAGAAGCGAAACATGTTGGTACAAAATGGAAACTGTGAAACTGTTCTTTTGCATACACTTTGTTGCAAAAATTGTTATTGTAATTGGAAATTTAGTTCTTCATTGAGAAATAAACACCTTGTTTTTTATGGTTTCATCCATCCCTCAATGCATATGGTTGACTTTGGAAGTTATTATCTTGCAGATATTGACTGGGCATCAAGACAATGCAGAATTTGCACTTGCTATGTGCCCTACTGAACCCTTTGTGCTCTCTGGAGGTTATTTTTTTTTTTAAGTATTTGTAATAGCTATTTGCTTGTAAAATATTTTCTTTTTCAAAAATTCTGTATTTTTTTCATTTTCAAAAGGCAGCATTTCCCAGTAGAGCCATAGCTAGTCAGGAATGATGCCCATTGTTGCAACCCCAGGTTGTGGGGTTTGACTTATGTTACCATTCGAGGAAAAAAAAGGTTCTTTTTCACCCAAGATGTAAAGCTGCTTCCAAAAAGCGCAAGCATTGAGGGGAAAATAAAGAACTTATGGTTAGGGTGCAATGCAATGTAGATCAAACAAACATGTTAACTATCATTATGTAAACTAGATTACATGATGGGCCCTTTTTTTGGGGTAAATTTACCTTTTGAAAAGTGCAGACTTATGGGAAGCCACTAAAAATCTATAAAATACAATAGTAGAAAGGGCCATGGAAGCAAAAAAATGAAAATCTATAAAATACGATAGTAGAAAGGGCCATGGAAGCAAAAAAATGAACTTTGAGTATCATCTAACTAAAAGTATCATTAGAAATGAAGAAAAGAATTGATGTATCAATGTATCATTAAATTTCTTCTAGTTTGTAGAGAAACACTCTATTTAGGAAATCTAACATTAATATTGTTAAGCGGACTATAATTAGTATATTTATCTTTGCTGAGTTTCATCAGAATTGAGGCGATAAAGGATATGTATGATAGAGTCGTGACATCTATAAGGACGACTGGTAGCGAAACTAAGGAGTTTCCTATCACGATTGGTCTACACCAAGGCTCAGCGTTAAGCCCGTACTTGTTTGCCCTAGTTATGGATGAGATTACAAGACATATTCAGGATGAAGTGCCGTGGTGTATGCTATTTGCAGATGACATTGTTTTAGTGGATGAGACGAGAGAAGGAGTGAATGCTAAATTAGAATTGTGGCAGAAAACATTAGAGCAAAAGGGTTTAGGCTAAGTCGATGTAAAACGGAATATATGGAATGCAAGTTTAGTCAAAGTAGGACACCTGGTAACATAGAAGTAAGTTTGGGCACATAAAAGATTGTAGAGAAAGAAAACTTTAGGTACCTTGGATCTATGGTGCAACAGGATGGAGGGATTGATACTGATGTAAGTCACAGGATTCAGGCCGGGTGGACTAAATGGAGGAGTGCTTCGGGGGTCTTGTGTGATCGGAAAGTCCCCCTCAAGGTTAAAGAAAAGTATTATAAGGTGGCGGTACGACCAGCGTTGTTATATGGATCAGAGTGTTGGGCAGTAAAGCATAATCATGTCAAGAAGATGGAAGTTGCGGAGATGAGAATGCTAAGATGGATGTGCGGGATCACAAGGAGAGATAAGATTAGGAATGAGGAGATTAGGGGCAAAGTAGGAATAGCACCGATTGGAGATAAAATGAGAGAAAATCGACTGAGATGGTTCAGCCATGTTAGAAGGCGTCCAACGGAGGCACCTGTTAAAAGGTGTGAAAGCATGGAGATTGCCAAGAGTAAGAGAGGGAGAGGGAGACCCAAGAGAAGTTAGAAAGAAACTATTAAACATGACCTTGCCTACATGGATCTAATGAAGGACATGGCCCTAAACAGATTTGATCGGCGTCGTCAAATCCATATAGCCGACCCCACCTAGTGGGAAAAGGCTTGGCTTGGTTTGGTTTGAGTTTCATCAGAATTGGTTCACACTTGTCCCTTGGATCTGAAACTTCTAATTACTAGCTTGTCTCAATGATCTGCCCTAAGAACTTGCAGCTAGAGTGAAGAACCATATGGTGCTTCTTTTCAAACAAAGAAAAGAAAAGAAACATATGGTGCTTGATCATGGCACTTTGTCATCTTATGTAGATGGGTCCTTAAATTATTTTTTGCTTAAATGTCTCTTTTCATGTTTTAGCATTTTAAATTCTTCTTTGCACATCTTTGTAATTTTGATGATTCTTATTGCAGGGAAGGATAAGTTGGTTGTGTTATGGAGTATACAGGATCATATTTCTGCTTCAGCCACAGAACCCTCATCAACGAAGTCTCCAGGGATTCCATCTGGGGGCTCAATTATTAAACCAGCCTCCAAGACTAGCGGTTCTAGTGACAAAGCTGCAGATGATCCTTCTATTGGACCCCGGGGTGTCTACCAAGGGCATGATGATACTGTTGAAGATGTTCAGTTTTGCCCTTCAAGGTAATTAGCATGGTCATTGTTGAAAATGTCATGGCTGTTTGTGGCTCCTTTATTTATTTATTTTTTGATATTGTGCCTGTCTTATCTTTGGCTTTTGAGAATCCCACCTGCGTGATCATTTGGGGAAAAAAATGAATCAAAGCTTCAGTGTCTTTAATTATGGGGACTGGGGCCCTTTCTCTGATACTATTTTGTTATATAGCCACTTCCTTAAATAATCTTGGTACAATGTTACAGAAATATACTCATCTTATTTTTGTACAATGAAATCCCACCATATTCTCAACCACAACACCTCCCCCCCTCCCTCCCTCCCCCTCCTCTCTCCCTCTCTGTGTGTGTGTGACCATGAGTTTACTGTCTCATTTTTTAATTTTTTTAATATATGCATTTTCCACTGACAGCCTTTTTTTTTTATTTAACTGTGATGAAGTTCACAGGTATTTTGTAGTGTTGGCGATGATTCTTGCCTCATACTATGGGATGCTCGTACTGGCTCTACTCCATCTGTTAAGGTAAGATCATTTGGATCCTTAACTCCTGCTGTTTCTCATAGCTATGCAGGGGCCGTACATTTCATGAAAAGTTTTAAGACATTTAGTAATTGACTGATTAGGCTCTTTCTCCCAAATTTAACCCTGACATCACAATTCACTGCTTGTATTATGTATTTTTATTTCAATTAATACACATTGCATTTTATTGATGCAATCCTACATAAGTCATTTCTAGCTTTGATTCGTCATACATGACCAATAATTCAAAGGTAGACAGACCAAAGCTAGAACGAATGAATGATGTCCTGAATCCTCATATATGGTTCCAAATCTGAAATAGATTTTTAGAGCATGTCTCCATCTCCGGCATCCTATCCTTTTTTCATCTATAGCTTGTTTCAGAGATTCTTAGAGATTTACTTTGCTCATTTCTACATTCTTTTGTTGAATTTTTCATCTTTTTAGACTTTTAAGTTTTGGGCCAAACAATTTAGGATATTCTAGGCATTGAAAAATATATTAAAAGGCTTTTACTCAAAACTTAGAATTTATATTGATATGCAATGGGTTTATTATTATGCAAAGGAATTGAGTGCACCCACCTGGGAATTAGTGGAGTGACATAAGGTGTGGATTTTCTCCCCACGTATTGTGTTTGAAACTTGCCTCGGATTTCCCCAGTGTGCGCTTGTGTGGGTTTAGCGGGCGCCACCCGAGGTAATAGTCCTGGTGGGTCAGAGCTCAGGGATACCCATGTCATTAAAAAGAAAATTACATTATGAATCTACAAATACCATTTCTAGTCCAATGCTATTAGCTTTCAGAAGTAAGGGTCAAAATAACAGTTGCGGCGGGCATAGCAGCCAATTGCCAAAATGCTATGTAGCGGGCAATATGTAGCGGTTGTGGCAATACATAGCAACGTGAGTTTTTTAAGTGGTAAATTTTTTTGAATATTGTGTAGCAATCAATCTCGTATTTTTTTAGTGATTTGGAACCATATAGGGTGGAGACGACTTTAGGAAAGGCTACTGAGGAGAAGAAATATTAAAAATAGCATTTTAGATTAAAATTGTTTGGCTCTACTAGGTTTTACTCTGTTGTTTTCAAACTAGCATAGTGGTGACCGCTACGGCCGATAATGCGCCCGCTTTGCCACGTAGCGGCCACTATTTTGAACACTCTTCAGAAGCACATATCCATCCCCTGGAGTCCTTATCTTCTACCACCTATAGCTCATTTTGGATGTTTTTAGAGGCAAATGCTTCCTATTTCTATATCCTTCATCAATTTTTTAAATCATTCAAGGCTCTAAATTTGGACCAATAAAGTAAAGTGTTGAGTTTTAGTAATATTTTAAGCATATAAAAGATTTCTCAGGTTGGATTGTTTATTGCTAAAGCTTTTTGGTCAGACTTAGAATTTGTGTCATGTAATATGTTTTGAAAAGTTGGTAGTCTTACTAAAGTGTTTTAGGATTGGTTAGGTTTTGATTTATTTTGATGCTGCAACTGTGGATATGGGGAGCCTTGCATGTGGTTATTAGTAAAATTTTGGAATTGTATTTCTTCTCTCTAGTTCCTACCCTCTAGCGAGTCATGAGTGGAACCACTCCTTCCTATCTGTTCTCCATATTTTTCCTTCAATTTATTCCTTTTCTTTCTATAATGTTCTTCTGGTTTCTTTCATTTTTGCGATTCCGTGTGACTACTGGTGATTTTTATATTTTGACAGACCTAATTTTCATTGGTACCAATCTCCCAGAGTCCAGGTTCTTTGGCTTACCAAAAATTAATTGCAATTTGTGAATAAAATTATGACCTGATTGGATTCAGAGAACTTAGGCTAGAGGAGGAATCTAGGATATCCTCTAATCAGAGTAGTCCATAGTGCATGTGCTTGGATTGGTGCATGGAATTCTAAAAAGAGTTGAATAATGTCCCTCAATCTAGGAATCCTTCAAATTATTGTCAGGAAGGCAGAATTTCTGAGGAACTCTCAGCCCCCTGTCAACTAAAAAGCAAAGGGGCATGACCTCCTTCCAGAATTTCAGGGACTCAAGAACTCTCTAGAATGGAGGTGAACGTTATTCCAACAGACCAATCAGTTTCTTTATGTCAATCAGGAATTGTGTGTTCATCCCCTTGCATATTGGGAGCTGTACGTTTGATTCTAAAATGGATGTGTGCATGCATGCATGCATGCATATGTTTGCACACTATTTGTTGATCATGGGGATTTTTGGGGCAGGGTAGTGTGGGTGCAGGCGTGCATTTGGTGGTGTGAGAGTATGCATACTCGATTCTAAAATGGGTTCTTAATAACTTTTGCAAACGATGATATTTCACTTTGTATTGAGTTTATATAGAAAAGGGTCTTTTGGCTCATAAATTCAGATGTACAATGGTTAAGATTATTGTTATTATCCACATTTTTTAATAACAAGAGAGAAGTTTATTGGTATCATTTTCCCCCAGGTTGGTAGTTCTTTTTTTTTCGTCTTTTATTTCCCTCTCAAATGGGTAATGTCTCATTTCTGGTTTTTCTCTTGGTCAGGTGGAGAAAGCTCATAATGCCGATCTTCATTGTGTTGATTGGAATCCCCATGATGAAAATCTTATTCTAACTGGGTTAGACCTACTTTTCTTCTGGCACATAACTGGATTCCTGCGAGCTGATGTTATTGACCTTTCTTTACTTAAACATTTTTATTTGTTGTCTTACTCTAGTTCAGCAGACAATTCTGTTCGCATGTTTGACCGCCGGAACCTCACTTCTAGTGGTGTTGGATCGCCTGTTTACAAATTTGAAGGCCACAAAGCTGCTGTTCTGTGTGTGCAGGTATGGGGAAGTATCATTGTTTATGCCCCTTTCTATTAGTGAATTTCTCATGTTAGTTTTTTCATTTTGTAAATATTTCATCTGTGAGGCTGTTTAAATTTTCTATAATTTTAAAGTAGACAATTTCTCTATGTTCCAGTGGTCTCCAGACAAATCTTCTGTATTTGGCAGTGCTGCAGAGGATGGCTTCTTAAATATTTGGGATTATGAGAAGGTACTATAGTATCTATGATTTCTATTTTCATGATGCATCTGCTGCTCCTGCTATTGTGAAACAGTGAATTCTTGGACTTGGTTGGTGAATGAGTTAATTTTTTTTTACATTATTATTTTGCGACAAAGTGAAGATAACAGACCATAGTCATACCTGTTTGCAATCCTGTTGCAGTAGATTTGTATTGTGTTGACAAAGTTTACAACTTCCGAGTAAATTGCAGGTTGGTAAAAAGAAAGAACGCTCTGGAACACGGATGCCGAACTCTCCTCCAGGGTTATTTTTTCAACATGCTGGACACCGGTATGGTCCATCCAATTCGGCTCTGTTTAGCTAGTCATGATTCATGTTCTACTAATATCTTTTACATGTTCCATCGACAGTTTTTTGTTGTACTTGTTCCGTACAAGGAGAAGTTCTTGGGGGGAAGCAATAGTATTATTTGTTAGCTGCTTCAAGTGATTTATTGATACTTGATTTCTTTCTGTTGAAGTGAATATTAATGCTTGTTGGTTGTTCCTTAATATTAAGCATTGGATAGTTTACCTCTGTTGATTTTTTGACATAAAATGTCTCAAACTGTTATACATTTGTTTCTGGAATTGTTTGTATATTTTGTGACTATGGTTTCTCTTGCTTGATGGTCTTTTACCACACCATTAAAATGATAGTTTTCTTCTCCCTAGACAAGTTTCCTCACATAAATGTTTTGTGTGTATCATTCTTTTCAACTTTACTGAAAATGGTGTACATCAATCAAAGCATGGAAGCAAATAATGTTTTCGGTCAATTCTTTTTTTTTTTCTAACATTTTCTGTAGTGTAATAAAGCTGCATTAAAAAAAAGGTCATTACCCAGTGTGGGTCCCACTGAAGCAGGGTCCTGGGAGGGTCCAAACTGGATACAGACCTAACCTTTGGCAATTTTGCACAAAGTGACTGCTCGCAGATCTCGAATCACGCCTGGCACCCGAGACTTTTACCATAGTACCAAAGCAATGACCCTGTAATAAAGCAACATTATTCCTAAAAAAATGTTCCAAGCTTCTATTCCCAACCTTAGAGATTCTGCGTCATCTTTTCCTCTATCCAAATATTATCGATGTTCTTCGATTGTCGTGATGCATCATTTTATTTTTAAAAATCAATTTTCTAATACTTATATTGCATTGATTTTTTGGAAAAAAAAAATTGTACAAGAAATGGTCAAAATATTAGTGATGTGTTGTTATATTTGAATGGAGGGAGGGTTTCGTCAGAGTTGGCAAGAGAATTTTATTATGCATTCACTCTTTATTAAAATTTGAAATGGTAGTGTAATTTTATTTAAACAAACACTGAAACAATGAACAGGAAACAACCCAAAAAACAACAAAATATTTTAAACAATAAGTTTTCATGATTTGATTGATATCATTTGAATGTTTTCATTTCATGGTTCTATTTTTGGCTGTTTTTGAACCTATAGTATATTCTGGGTTCGGTTCCATTTTTGGGAGTCGAAATGTTAGAGATGTGTCATCGTGTTGTGGATGTAGGGATTTCCCCCCTGTAAGAGTTGAAAAGGGGGTTTTAATATATGTTCTCTCATATTTGAACTACGAAAGTTTCCATTCATTGGTGTTACTTTTTGGATGATTTGGTAGATATGCTTAACAAGAAGTTTGGTTCCAAGTCATTTTGGGAGCAGAGAAAATTTTCTCCCAGTTTTTGTGTTTTTTCTACTAGTACAATGCCAAATTCAAAGGGTAATTGCTTTCAAAGTCACTAGAAGTCCAATGCAGTGGTGAACCATGAAAGTTTCACATTTCGTAGTTACTTATATTTTAATATGATATCAATCTATTTATAGTTGTTCCTTTTGGTTTATTTTGTGGAGGTACTTTTTCTGGTTAGTTTTGATTAGTTAACAATTCACTTATTCACTCAGTTGTCTTCATGCAGAGATAAGGTTGTAGATTTCCACTGGAATGCATCGGATCCATGGACTATTGTTAGTGTATCTGATGATTGTGGGAGTACTGGTGGAGGTGGAACGTTGCAAGTAAGAATTTGTTTTCTCTTATTATACCTTTTGTGCAACATTTCAGTTAACGCTTGAATCATTATCCTTAACTATGGCTGCAACTTTGTGTTGCTTGTACATTTTTCTTGGTTTTGAAATGTAATTTTGAAGTTTTAGATACAAGAAGTTTCATTAGGGGCATGTGGTACTTTGGTGGTGTCCAAGAGGCCCCAGCAGATACATAGATTCTGTGGATTAGGATCTACTGAGCATCAGCCCTAATAGGGCATTTCTAGTCATCTTTTATACAAAGTTAATATCGATGGGATAATTTCATTTTGATCATTCAGTTAATATTTTAGATTGGATGGATGGAAATGTTCAATGAGTAATTTTTGGTAGATTTCTAAACCATGGCCTGTCATTGTATGTGGTAGGGCTAATGGACTCAACCAAGGTGCATGTCCCAGCTGAAAGTTTGCATGTTTCATGGTCATACTATTTTCGTCAGTCTAGCAGAACTGGCCTATTATGTGTTAGTTGAAAATTTTAAATGTTCTGTCAACAATGCGAAATGCCAGTGGGTTTTACTTGAAAGCTTGTCCACCTCTTCCGCTTTTAAAAAATCATGGTTTGGAAACACAACCTTTACGCAATGACTTTACCTTCTGCATACAAGTTTCGGTTGGGACCAATACCATGCTGTGAATAAATGATCTGGAACCTAAAAGAAACCTAAAATCATTAAACTATATTTTCAACGTAAAGTTTGTATAACTTTTAAACACTAGTCTCTGGAGCTTAGGGGCAAAGTCTTGGACCGCAACTATTGGTAGAAATTTGTTTTTTTGGTACTGAGCCAAGTCCTGGATGAGTGTCAACTTGGTCTGAATGCAGGGTTGGATAAGGTGCGGATTTCGGAATCATAAGTGGGCCCCACAGATAGCCTTGCCCACTTTAGTCTTACTGAGTGATGTCACTCGCGAGATGTATTTCATAATAACTGCATTTGATATTTCTTGTGGACACCTATCCATAAAATGATCCCAGTTTTCCATTGGTCCAACTCTATTCATCTCTGGATTTAATCGCAATAAGTTTTCTCTAGTTAAAACCATTTAACTTTTGAGGCCCAATAATTTGATCTGGCTGATATTAGGCATGCCCTTGTCAACATTTAAATCTATCAGTGACTTCACTCTTTTTGGTACTAGGTGGTGCAAGACACGCACACAAGCACCTCGGCCTCTTTGTTTCATATAATTGACTTCCTAGGAATTCTTGTATTTTGTCACTCTAGTCAAGTCCTAGGAAAGTCAAGGTCTCATCTGCCCTGCATCTTTCACCCATCATTTTTTTAGGCGAAAAAAAAGACTGACAAAATAAGTTTCAGCATGCTCTCGATTTTCTTTTCAATTGCTGCTTATTTTTCTTTGATCATTTTATATCATGGAGATCAAACTGTACTCTTTATGTGCAAGTTTAGATGCATATTCATCTTGGTGGTGATTGATGCAGATATGGCGCATGAGCGACTTGATTTACAGGCCAGAGGAGGAAGTTCTGACTGAACTTGAGAAGTTCAAATCGCACATACTCTCATGTTCGTCCAAGTCTTAAGAAGTGTGCTTACCAGCTGAGAGACATCACAGCATATTAGCATCTTGAGCAGGGTCTTCCCATTTTCAGTAATAAGGTGGATTAGATGGCATTTAATAGATGGTGATGGTGTTCTATTAAGTACAACTGGTTACCTTTTGAGTTGTAGTTTTGGATTGTGGGACAGTTGGCACTAGATTTGCATTTGCAGCCTAGAGACACCAATAGATGAGCACATGATTTGATGTGGTTGGGGTTCTCAGCAACATCGATTGCTGGCCAGGAGTGCATCATGAATTGGATCAGATCAGGTATGGACCCTACTGAATTGCATGTCTTTGAAGTTTGAACCCAACGCTGAATGAAATCCTCAAATATACTTGAGCTAAACCAAAATTGTAAACTTTTTACACTGGCACTCTGGTTGACTTGTGGAGGGCTCAGGTACCCAAACTTTCTGCTGGTGTTTACTTTCCAGGCGTTAGATGATATATGTACTTTGGATGTAGCACATTTATTTTGAAACACCCTGAATGTTAGCTTTTGTTGCACTGGGTTGACCTAAGCATTGCCACGACTGATAGCTGGCAGGTCATACAGTTCTCTATAGAGAGCTACCAAATATTTTGGAGCGTATCTAGGATTTGGATTTTGTTGGGTTAGCATATGGCCCAGGAGCGGCCCACGTAGTACATCCCCTTGCTAAACTTGGAGTAGATCTATGTTTGCCATCAAATAAATTTATATCTGTTTACATTTTATGAGCGTAAGGATTGCAATTTCGACCCTTGAGGGACCGTTCCTAATGAATTCATAGGACTCTTGACAACCAATTTCTCTGCCAGAGAGTGGTTGCAAAAGTGATGTTTTGCAATTGTAAATCCCCATGAATTTGGTCCAAGGGAATTCCTTTTATTTATTTATTTATTATTATTTTTTATATGTTTTGAGGATTTGCCCAACAGGTACAGATTATCATTAAGGAATCTATGTTCCAGTGACAGTGAGGAATTGACAATTTGCAGATATAACCTATTACCAAATGTGCTCTTAATTTTAGCCTTGGTTAAGGCGGTTACAACTTGAGCTTTGGGTAGAAATACACGTAGGTCAAGGGGGTTACAACTTGACCTTTTTTGCTAAAAATCTGAGTTCCTACTTTACTTGCCAAGTTGGAAAATTATCTATATTACTAAAGGGATGTATACACTTCATGAGACTTTCTGGAGGAGGACACGTGGCATGTCTTCGAGAGGGACACGTGGCAGCAGCCAGCCTATAATGGTATTCTACTAGAAAATAGAAATTGCTGGATTAGAATTTGAATTATCCTAAAATCTCTCAATGATATCCCTATTACCAATAATAATTATCCTAAAATCTCTCAATGAGATCCCTATTACCAACTATAATTATCCTAAAACCTCTCAATAATTAGGGTTTCACTTAAAAATATTTGGTCAATTTTTTAGGTCTGCGATCATTTGATCCTTTGATCTTTTTAAATCAATTCATGGGTCCCATTCCGCATAATATGGTTTTATGGATGGTTAGAATAGAGATGGTGGACCCCATTCATCTGGAGAGTTCCACTTAAATTGGTTATGTTTGGTCAATTTGTGAGGTCTATGATCATTTGATCTTTATCAAGCAATTCATGGGTCCATCCCGCATCATATTATTTCATGGATGGTTAGAATATAGATGGTGGACCCTATTCATCTTGGAGGTCCCACTTAAATAGGTTAGGTTTGGTCAATTTGAGAAGTCTATGATCATTTGATCATTTGATCTTTACCAATCAATTCATGGGTCCCGACCAGCATCATTTGATTTTATGGACGGTTAGAATAAAGATGGTAGACCCATTCATCTGGATCCCACTTAAAAATATTTGGTCAATTTGTTAGGTCTACGATCATTTGATCTTTTTAAATCAATTCATGGGTCACATCCGGCATAATATGGTTTTTTGGACGGTTAGAATAGAGATGGTGGACTCCATTCATCTGGGGTTCCACTTAAATAGGTTATGTTTGGTCAATTTGTGAGGTCTATGATTATTTGATCCTTTGATTTTTATCAAGCAATTTATGTGTCCATCCGACATCATATTGTTTTATGGATGGTTAGAATATAGATGGTGGACCCTATTCATCTTGAGGGTCCCACTTAAATAGGTTAGGTTTGGTCGATTTGAGAGGTCTATGATCATTTGGTTATTTGATCTTTATCAATCAATTCATGGGTTCCAGCCCGCATCATTTAATTTTATAGACGGTTAGAATTAAGATGGTGGACCCCACTTATCTGGGTCCCACTTAAAAATATTTAGTTAATTTGTTAGGTTTACGATCATTTGATCCTTTGATCTTTCTTAATCAATTCATGGGTCCCATCCCGCATAATATGGTTTTATGGACGGTTAGAATAGAGATGGTGGACCCCACACATAAAGACACCTGGCGCAACGTCAAGCTTTTTGCAATGCCTTTTTCAGAGTTGCCCTTATCCCTAAAATCTCTATTTCTATTACACTCAAAAGACCTAAAATCTCTCCATGAAGAATCATCTTCCACTCAAAAGCCTAAAATCTCTCCAAGAGATCCTTAAATAAGTCAACACACCAGATGTGCCAAATTTATATCAATCAATTCATGGGTCCCGGCCCGCATCATTTGATTTTATGGACGGTTAGAATAAAGATTGTAGACCCCATTCATCTGGGTTCTACTTAAAAATATTTGGTCAATTTGTTAGGTCGATGATCATTTGATCATTTGATCTTTCTTAATCAATTCATAGGTCCCACCCCGCATAATATGATTTTATGGACGGTTAGAATAGAGATGGTGAACCCCATTCATTTTGGGGGGTTCCACTTAAATAGGTTTGGTTTGGTCAATTTGTGAGGTCTATGATCATTTGATCATTTGACCTTTATCAAGCAATTCATGGGTCCCAGCCCGCATCATATGGTTTTATGAACGGTTAGAATGTAGATGGTGGACTCTATTCATCTTTGGAGTCCCAATTAAATAAATTAGGTTTGTTCATTTTATGAGGTCTATGATCATTTGAACTTTATCAATCAATTCATGGGTCTCGGCCCGCATCATATGATTTTATGGACGGTTAGAATAGAGATGGTGGACCCCATTCATCTGGGTCTCACTTAAACATATTTGATCATTTTATTAGGTCTACGATCATTTGATCATTTGATCTTTTTAAATCAATTCATGGGTCCCATCCCGCATAATATGGTTTTATGGACGGTTAGAATAAAGATGGTGGACCCCATTCATCTGGGGGGTTCCACATAAATAGGTTATGTTTGGTCAATTTGTGAGGTCTATAATCATTTAATACTTTGATCATTATCAAGCAATTCATGGGTCCCAGCCCGCATCAGATTATTTCATAGACGGTTAGAATATAGATGGTGGACCTCATTCATCTTGGGGGTCCCACTTAAATAGGTTAGGTTTGGTCAATTTGAGAGGTCTATGATCATTTGATCTTTATCAATCAATTCATGGGTCCCGGCCCGCATCATTTGATTTTATGGACGATTAGAATAAAGATGGTGGACCCCATTCATCTGGGTCTCACTTAAAAATATTTGGTCAATTTTTTAGGTCTACGATCATTTGATCCTTTGATCTTTTTAAATCAATTCATAGGTCTCATCCCGCATAATATGGTTTTATGGATGGTTAGAATAGAGATGGTGGACCCCATTCATCGGGTGAGGTCTATGATCATTTGATCTTTATCAAGTAATTCATGGGTCCGTCCCGCATCATATTGTTTCATGGATGGTTAGAATATAGATGGTGGACCCCATTTATCTTGGGGGTCCCACTTAAATATGTTAGGTTTGGTCAATTTGAGAGGTCTATGATCATTTGATCATTTGATCTTTATCAATCAATTTATGGGTCCCGACCCGCATCATTTGATTTTATGGACAGTTAGAATAAAGATGGTGGACCCCATTCATCTGTGTCCCACTTAAAAATATTTGGTTAATTTGAATGGGGTCCGACTTAAAAATATTTGGTCAATTTGTTAGGTCTACGATCATTTGATCTTTTTAAATCAATTCATGGGTCCCATCCTGTATAATATGGTTTTTTGTACGGTTAGAATAGAGATGGTGGACCCCATTCATCTGGGGGTTCCACTTAAATAGGTTATGTTTGGTCAATTTGTGAGGTCTATGATTATTTGATCCTTTGATCTTTATCAAGCAATTCATGGGTCCATCCCGCATCATATTGTTTCATGGATGGTTAGAATATAGATGGTGGACCCCATTCATCTTGGGGGTCCCACTTAAATAGGTTAGGTTTGGTCAATTTGAGAGGTCTATGATCATTTGGTCATTTGATCTTTATCAATCAATTCATGGGTCCCGGCCCGCATCATTTAATTTTATGGACGGTTAGAATAAAGATGGTGAACCTCATTCATCTGGGTCCCACTTAAAAATATTTGGTCAATTTGTTATGTCTACGATCATTTGATCCTTTGATCTTTCTTAATCAATTCATGGGTCCCATCCCACATAATATGGTTTTATGGACGGTTAGAATAGAGATGGTAGACCCCATTCATCTGGTTCTTTTGCCTAATATATTTTTGTACTTGATCAATCCTATTTCTGAATCCCCCTTCCCAGGCCTCCCTCCCTCTTATAGGGTGCCACCTCATCCTTAGAAAGTCTCTCCTTTCAAAGAAATATGCACCTCATCTCTAAAAAGTCTCTCCTTTCAAAGAAATATGTATAAAAAAATTCACATTATTTTAAGGTGCCACCTCACTTTGGGCTACTCTTTTTCTCCTAAAACCTCTCTCATAAGAGATTTTTATGAATGTTTGAATTTGAATCCCATTTCTTACCATTATCCAAATTATAAGCAAATCTTTACAGCCGGTTTGTTTTCTTTTCCTTAGATCTTCAATCATCATTGGGTCCCATGTTAAATATGTTTTATAGGCCTTCCCGATGAATGAAATCCAAGTTGTTGCTCCTTTACTTTTCTTTCAGTTTTTTTCCCCAAATGGATGGTTCCAGTAGTGGGCACCGGTTCGTATTAAATATATTTTTGGATTGGACTCCCGTATTGGATGAAATCTCAATGGTCTTCTCTTAACCCCTTTTTTCTAAGATTAGGCCCCACTAATGGAGGGAGGCAAGCCTGTTGGCCGTTGTTTGGTTTCTTAATGGATGCAAATCAATTAGTGGGCCCCGTGCATTTAACTTATTTCTGTAGTGGGACCCACTCATAGATTAATATAGCTCTTTTACTCTCCTTTCAGTTTTTTTCCCAAATGGCCGGTTCCAGTAGTGGGCACCAGTTCGTATTAAATATATTTCAAGATTGGACTCCAGTATTGGATGAAATCCCAATGGCCTTCTCTTAACCCCTTTTTTTCAAGAGCGGGCCCCACTGATGGAGGGAGGCAAGCCCCGTTGTCTGGTTTCTTAATGGATGCAAATCAATTAGTGGGTCCCGCACGTTTAAATTTTTCTGCAGTGGGACCCACTCATGGATAATACATAGATATTAGTTTTCTAGGTCAATATGTATTAGTAGTGGGCAATCAGACTGGGTTCGTATCATACACAAACTTAATTTCTTTGATAATTGTTAGGATGTTATTTGTGTACGCATGAGTTAGAACTATTATAAACATACTATGATGACTCGTATCTATATCCACGTATACTCATCCCATGCAATGTACATTTTTTATGTTTTTTTTCTTCTTTTACACTTGTTCGCCCCCCTCTCTTTCAATTTTTTTTTTCTTATACTATCAATCTTATGTGGGGGCCAATTGTTCCATCACCATAAATCCAGATGTGGTGTGTGGCCCATTGAGGATGAAATCATTTGATTTCCATTTCCTTTCTTCTTATCTTCCCTTTTTTCTTCTTTGGATGCAGAGCCATCATTGGGTCTCACACGTTAAAAACATTTCAAGGGTAGCCCCCATTGATGGATCAAACATGTTAATTTTTTTATCCATTTCTTTTGGTTCTTTTTAGTAGATGTAGATCCATCCGGTTTGTTTTCTTTTCTTATATTTTCAATCATCAATGGTATAATATACCCGTAAATGAGATGGTCGTAATGGTCAATGCCTTTAAATTCAAGGGGTCATCGTGTTATGTAAATTTACTTTATTTTATATTTATTTTCATACATAGAATTTTTTTTAATATTCAAAGATAATAAAAAAAACTTATTTTATATTTATTTTATCTTAACAATATTTCAAAAGAATTCTTAAATTTTAATATATTTTGATTTTTTGCCCGAGCTTAGCACGGGCGTTTGTTGCTAGTACACATACAAGACAATCATTTTGAGTGGTTCATATATATACAATAGATGACCCCACTATAATATTTCGGGACATTACATTCGCATACAAGATATTCATTTTGAGTGGCTCATATATACTCATATATACAGACAACTCCCATTATGAAGTTTCACTCCTCTAGCAATCTGTAATTCAAAGGATTTGGATTAAAACTTCCTCAAACAATCTAAAGCACTTTGAATCTGTTCCAAGTCAAATAAACTTGGCATCAGACAAATTACAATCTTCATGGAGCTGAACTAGCTATTTCATCTGTGGCCAAGGCATTTCATATATTTAAATGACACACATTCAACGGACTAGATTCAACCTACCATCAAATTTGTATGCCCTTCGGGTTAATTATTAATTCGATCTTGTTGATGATCCAATGCAAACAAGTTCCGAGTTGCCACTACCCTGCTGCTGGGGTAGTGGGCCACTCAACCCAATAAGTGGTCAACGGTCGAGATTGTTGTCGAGAAATTGCTTTATCAGCAAAAGCAGGCTAAACCGTCTCCCTTGGAAGGATGAACTCTAAGTACTGTTCTCTGATTGGACGATCAATTAAGGGCCCGGAGAATTGCGAGCCATTGTTTTGGAGGAACCCTCATTGAAGAAGGTCATGGTCATCCAGGTAAGATAAGATATTAGCTAAAGTCAAACCATTGTTGCCCATGGACGCCTGCAATTCATTTTAAGAAGTGCTTTATCAACGGTTAGGATGAGGGTTGCAAACGGGACGGTTCTGAGGTCCAATTTTGATTCAGAACCTATTTTGTTAGTTCCATTACCGGTTCAAGTTTTAGAATTGGGTCCAATTAGAGGAGGATTGGAATCTAGTTCTAAAATCGGTTTAAGCTTCTTTTTTTTTTTTTTTTAAATAATGAGATTATTCAACTTATAATATGACATCAAGTCTACTACCTCTTCTTATAAATAAAAAAAAAAAAAAAAAGAAGTCTACTACCTCTAGGATTAAATATATGAATATCCAGCAAAAGTTAGATTTTAAGTTACAATTTGCAACATTAAAGACTCGTGTGCCGAATCCGGGTCCATGGGTCAAAACCTTTATGTATTAGAAGTTGGATTCGTTTATCAATCGGAATATAAATTGGATTTTGGATCTGACCCATTTTTTTATTAAAACTTAAAATAGGCTCCAAACCCGGGTTTTTATGGGTCTGAACCTCCAAGAAAATCTGATACCCATTTGCATCTAGTTTGGATCCACAATGTACCATGGACCACACTTGAATAAATCTTTTCTTTTTCAAAAACATACGTACCCATTGTTACTAATCCTTTGATTCCAAAATTCGTAATGACGGTCCCTTCATTAACTTTGAAGAGCAAAAGGAGAGGATTTTCCACTACGAGTAGAATAGAATGCATTTGTGTTTGTGTGGCCCAGCCTATGGGGCCCACATAGATGCAGTCAATAAGATCATTTTAGCCTTTGATTAACAGCTTTCAAATTTATTGGTCTTTTAACTTAGGTGTTTTTTGAGATTCAATCCAATAAGCATAAATAAACCTGGGCACAGTGACTGAAAAGAGCTGATGAGCCCAAGTAGGGCCCATATAGCACCCCTCCCACTTTGCTCCCTCTCAATCTAAATCAAATAATAATAGCAAAGAGCATCAATTATATATTGGGAAATATTCAAGCGCGTCCATCCCTCACCATTTTTGGTGAGAGACACTCTCTTTTGGGAAGTGTCAAGTACAAAAAAGGGAGTCCCACTCTTATGTACTTGACACTCTTCTTTTTGTATTTGGCACTTCCCAAAGAAGGTATCCGTCACCATTGAATATTTTTTTTATATATTACTCTAATTGAAGTAAAATTATAAAAATTGATTTAACAGCTTATTTTACGGTGGGTGCCAATGCTCTGGACGATGTTGTTGGGCCAACATTTTGATACATCAAAGTGAACCATAAAATATGAAACCCTCTAATAGTCATGGGTCCTAAGTTTGTCACTCATCGGAATAAACTCGACCGTTGGATCCAATGCACCCGTTTAGAACGGTGAAAGCTTCTTAGCCTTTGGATGGGGCCGGTTATGATTATTTGGGTCTCTTCTTAAAAACAGGACTCGTAAAGACTTTTGTAGAGAGAGCAGAGAAGCAGATCCTGCAACAAGAACCCTAGATCCTCCTTCAGCACCTCTCCCTCGCTCTCTCAAATGGTAGAAACTGAGAACTCCTTTGTGATTGTGATTGTGATTGTATGTTATACTTTCTATATGCTTTATTCTTGATTTGGGTTTCTTTTTTCTTTTCATTTGATGTAAAATCACCAAAGGCTCTAGGACCCAAACCCATCAGCAGCCCAGTCTCAGATGCCTGGTACCCGGCCCTCGCCTTTCTCTTGATTGCATCTGGCCTAGCAGTCACCTCCATGTTCTTCATGTAAGAAAACCATCTCTTTCTTCTTAATTCTGGATTTCATGTAATGGGTTTTACTTTGCAAATTCTAGTATCGATGTAATTGAATGCTAGATATAATTAATACCCTAATATATATATTAGGAACAAGGTTCCGATGATGATGAGATTTGATTGATGCTGCTGTAAATGGGGTCGCAGATCAGATCGACTCTTACTTCTTACCCACCATTACGAATACAATATACAAAAGGGTTTTTGGGTTTTATAACTATATTCCACATTTCAGAGGTTTTATAGAGAAACCATGATTGTTTATGTTGAATTTGGATGGCATGTGTTTGAAGATAAAAGCAAGATCTCATTTTTTTTCTTGGGTTTTGCTTTGTGTTTGGATACCCCCCACATATGTGATTGCTACTGCTGTAAATGGGGTTGGAGATTTATTTTTACTTCTTAACTTCCAACCCAAAATACCAAAGGGTTTTTGGTTTTTATAACTATCTTTTTCATTTCAGAGGTTTTCTAGAGAATCCGTGATGGGTTATTTTGAGTTTGGATGAAATGTGTTCTGTGATAGAAGCATGATCTCAGGTTTTGTTTTGTTTTGCTCTGTGTGCGGATGCCCCCACATATGAATGGGATTAGAGATTGACTCTTACTTAGTACCCACCAGCACAAAATGCAAAGGGTCTTTGATTTTTATAACCATCTTCCACATTTCAGAGGCTTTTTGGAGAACCCATGATGTTTTATGTTAGGTTTGGATGCAAATGTGTTATGTGATAGAAGCACAATATCAGGTTTTGTTGGGTTTTGCTCTGTGTTTGGATGCCTCCCATATTATGGTTCTAATGCCCCTTACTCTTTATTGGTGGAGGCATTTCTTTGACTTTGTCTGGGTATTGGTGTTTCATAGTGTATGAATCCAAAGATAAGCTTTATGCTCCACAGGGCTAAAAGAAAAACGGATTCATCAATTTTGTTTTGGGATCTAATTATCAAGCAACAGTTTTTTTTTTTTTTTTTTCCGTTTACATGTCTTGATTCTCTCTCTTATGGGTTGTTTGTGAATGAGAAATAATTGGTCATGTTTGTTAAAAGACTTGTTTTTTTCCCCATTTAGGAGATGCAACAATTGAACTTTCTATTGAAAAAAAAGCAAAAACATACAACAAAAATAACAATCTATCAAAGCAATAGACCTCTCCGTAGGGAAAATAAAATTTGTTAACATTAACGAGGATCCATTCATAAGATTTAGCATAGACAATCCAGATACCAATGACTTTGCTTTTTCATTCCAGTCTCTTGGAAAATGGACAGAAGTATCATCTCTCTCTTTTTTCTTTTTTTTTTTTTGTTTCTGTTTTTGATGGGTAATGTGACTAAAAGATGCAACCTTGTGGTTGTAACGAGGCACCTTCCAGCTGTGCTATGGGCCCCTATCTTAAAAGTAACATCTATTGATGTTGTGGTGGTCATTATCTCCTTAACTATCTCCTCCATTATCCAGGGAAGTTGAGAAACACCTTCTACCCAATACCCACCTTATAGCATTTAGTGAATTTACCTCCAATTGTAATGATCCTAACCAAATATCTTTAAAATGGTTTATCTTATCTTTGATTGCAAGAATTTCATCTTTGTTTGAGTCCCCTACACCAACGGTCCTGAAAAGCCAAGACCAGCTCAATTTCATCATTTTTGTTGGTCCCCTGTATTCCTGCCGCCGGACTTCACTTTGTGCACAATTGCTTCTGGTGAAATTATTGGGAAACTATTACTTGTTATTTTTTAGCTGTTCTTTTATGTGAAAAGTTGATTTCTTAATCTTTTTCTAATAGCTGCAATGTGGCGCGTCTTCAGATGTGCCATGGTATTGGCATATTTTCTTTTGGCAGCAGATGAGATTCATAGTTGGCTCTGAAACTAATTTAAAAATGGATTTGGGGAGTGTCTTGTTTGTAACAGTTTTGATAATTCTTTTCATTGAAATTACCAGAAAATAACAAATGAATATGAAAATTGGGTTGCTAGAACGGAGTATCTACACAGGGAAACAAGTTTCTTAGCAGATGAATTGCTAACCATGCCTTGTTAGCCAGATTTTATTTATCTGCTCTCAAGTCTTAATTTTGTAATATCAATTTTGTCTGCTTGAGAAGCTTCAGAATCTCAAGATTTATCCCGCAGCTGAAGTTTTTAATATATTGCTTTATAGCTTGGTTACTAACCTACATTCATCTCTTCTTGTTTCTTGTATTCCTTTTACTTTATTTTTTTAATTGTTACTTTCTCTTATATTCCTTTCACACTTCCATGAAGCTAATAACAGAGTGTTGGAAGATGCAGCTATTTATGCATCCATTTTTTGCGTGGTGTTCCATATATCCATTACTTTATAGACTTGACAACATTACCATTTTCATCAAAGCCTTGTCCCAATTATGTTGAGGTCAACCATGTTGTAGTTGTGACGGAAGTTCTACATTAGTTGTCAACCTACTTGAGACAACCCTCCTTTATCCGGGCTTGGGACCGGCAGTTACAAAAACTGGCAGGATTTATACTGGGCAACATGTTATTTTCTTTTAATCCCTGCTTTTTATCTGCCACCTCGTGTAACTCATGCAGTGTTTCATGATCATTCTCTAACACCAAGCAGAAGCTTGACTTGGTACATGCATCTTAACTGAAAAGTTCCCAAAGACTTCAAGCTTTTTACGGTGCAAACTTATGGTTATTCAACCCAACATTAAATATCACTGCTATATGGATCAGATTTGGGTCGGTGCCACTGCATGAAGTTAGGATGTGTGAAGATGTTAGGTTTAACATGTAGATTCTTACCATTTCATTTTCCTTAACAAGAGTATCTTGTTTTCTAAAACCGTTCCTTTCCGTCATGATGGAATTTAATTGGTTTGGACTCTCTGGCCACCTGCCCATTTTGGAAAACAAGAACTATGTTCCCCCAAAATTCATCTGGTCACTGTTGGAATATTACTTCCTTCATCATCATCATTTTTTTGTGTGGTCCTCACTCATTATCATTATCATCGAAGCGTTATTCAATCTACTTTGTGTCGGCTTTGTAAGGCCTATTGTTCCTCACAACCCTATTAAAGTCACGATCTCGGTAACTCAATTCATTTCTTTGATCACTACTTCTTTTGGAGGTCTTTGCTGGTCTTGTTCTTTTCTAGTTCCTTAAACATGTAATCTTTCAATTTATTGTACAAGGGCTAGAGGCTGTTTCTCTTACGTGTGCTTGCATAGCATACAACATTATTTGATTATACCTTAAATTGGAGCTACCCATAGTTTCCTCAAATTTTACTACTTTCTTTTTCTTCTTTTTTTTTCCCATGGTGGTTCATTTTGATTCAAACCAGTAAAAATAATTTTCAGTGTGGCAGTTAATCTGATATGAAGCTTATTGACAGGTCCAATTTCTGTTCACTTAGAGAAAGGAAAGATTAAAGTTTTAGCACTGGTAGCATGAAAAAAAAAAAAAAGTTGTTAAATCTGGTTTTATCCTCAAAAGTAAAATGATATTGGGTGGCATTTGTTCCAATTCCACCTTGAGAATCAGATCACCTTGCCCCTTGGATGGTACTGTTCCCTCTGATGTACGGCATTCTTTATCTGATCTACAGCGGGGCGACCATGTGTAAACTCCACGCATTTGGTGTGAAAATTGATGCTTGCCCCAGCTTGCATACTGTTGATACTTAAAGTAAAACTCATTGCCACCCAGTTACAGGTTTGAATTCGTGAGGACTAGCTGGTATTAGCAGTGAGAAATCTACACAATAATGATTGGGTCTTATTGTTTTTTAGGAAGGATTGTGCATAGCATTGCCGGTACAGTGCTTGCATTCGTGCTTGCTTTTGTAAGTTTAATTTGATAAATCCATTAAAAAAGGCCCCATCCACTATTTTAGTGTATTTGTTGAACTGAAGATGAAACGTTTAAAAATAAGTAGGTTCTTCCCATGACATACATATCAAGCGTACTTCATTATAACAGTGGTGAACATTGAACATGTGTTGGTTTTTTAATATGTTAGATTAGATATAATCTTCCTAGATCTTTGCCTGCTTCCAATTTATGTTTCCGAGGGAGTAGTGATTGTGGTATTTTGCAGCTATGAAGCCACTTCGTCAAGGCGTAACCGCAGCTTATCAAAGGAGCTTACTACTGGAGCCGTAGCATCTGTTTTCTTGGTATGTTTGTGATATTTTTATTTTCTGTCTGCCATAGATTCAGTCTTCTGATAAGGGGGTGTTGTGCCTGTTGCAGGGTTTTGGATCTCTTTTCTTGCTCCTGAGCACGGGTGTTTATGTTTGATTCTGATGGGGAGATTGTTCCACCAAAGCAGATTTTGAAGTAGAATTAGAACTATGAAGGGAAAAAATTAACAGACATTATTACTTAAATTTGTGAAACCTTTTTATGCATGGAGTGGCCCCATCTTCATTTAGGATTTCATCACCATTCAATCTCCTACACATCATATTGAGTGATAAAAGTGAATTTCTTTTTTCTGTTTATTCTCAATCTCTGGAAATATTGGTTGGTGGATTGTGACATGTCCTTCACTGCCCATATTACCATCTTTCCTATACCATGATGCTTTTAGTGCCCTCGAGCTGGAGATCGGGGTTCAATTTGGACTTAAGTGTTGGCTGTGAAAAACTTGCCGATTAAGTCTTATTTGATTGGAGTAATTATATGACATTGCCGTAGGAAACTCAATTCTTCTTTCTAATTGCCCATAACTTTTTGGAAACTTGCAAAACAAAGATTGGGTTGTGCCATACATATAAAACCCAAATTCATTAATTTAGTTGTTTATTTGTTATTTATTATTTTTGCTATGTTAGGTCTTGGGCTATTGGTCCAGGATTGATAACTTTGAAGACAGAGAACCTAAAATCAATCCTTTGGCAATGCAAAAGATTTCATTCATTCCTGTTTAATTTATGAGTTGTAGCTCTAAAAAGTGTTAAAAGATTTCAATTTTACTTCTTTTTTGAAACTTAAAAAAAAACTGAGAAAAACAGAGTTTGCGACCCTATACGTTCTCATTGCCTTTGTTTACCTACCGGTTTTACAAAAATGAATTTCACTGGCCCTGTATGACCAATGCTACTGATGTGCCTGAGAAAATGGGCCAGGACGAAGAAATTTCTTTTTCCAAGTAGTTCAGCCATAGTTGTGAAATTCGCTTCGTTCAGTCAATTTCGCTGGATTTCGGAAATTTAGCTGCAATTCTTCTTCTTGAAAAGCCCCAACACAACCTAAGCCATGTTTTGAACAAAAATAAAGGAATAAAGAAGAAGAAGCATCATTCCACTCAGAATATATTCTATAATCAAATTTCAATTAGAATAAATTCCTACTCAGAATTCTAAATGTGTGTTTATATATATGTATAAAATTATATTTTTTTCCGAATCATAAGACCAAGAAGTATCACCAAAATTTTCAAATCAGCCAAAAAAAAGTTTATTTGGAGGTCAAACCGAAACGAAATTCAAAACTATGAGTCCGGCTCTATGGGGTCCACTTGAGCCCTTTGATAAGTGCAGCACTTCACCCGCAGGTGCTCTTGATCACGACAGTCACCAGGTCCCACTTGAGGAACGACATCGATGCACAGTGGCCAGGAGATGATAAATCATCTGGGTTGAAGAATTTTCTCCTATGAGCAAACTGCGTGAATAGAGAAGGATTCTAAATGGCTCAACCTGGAGTAACCCATTGGTTTTAAAAATGTCAAGAGCCCAACCCATGATTGGCCCTAAAACCTGTCAGGCTAGCCCACACTGCTAGCAGTTCTTTATACAGGATATCCATTTAAGCATTCATTGGTTGGGCCAGGCCACGATGAAGCCTGTCAATGCACAACCCGTTTGGTAGAGCAGATCCAGCCCATAGGCGTAAAAGTTGGGCCAGTTGGACCTTCAAATACACAGGCCTATACCCAACCCATTCATTGATTCACCCAGAAAACAGGTTGACGCCTGTGTCAGTGGGTTAAAAAACCCAAAATCCAGCACAGTGCAGTCAGGACTCACGATCGAGTATGGGCTGGCCCACCCATGAACACAACTGGAGGTTCATATATTATATAGGAGGGTCTCATCATTAGAATGTATTTCCTATTACTTTCAAGTGATTGTAGCACGGGGAAGAGCAGATGTTTATGTAATGAAACATGAAGTTTCATCTCATGCTAGATCCAAGAAAAATTGATCCAAAAATACAGATAACAATAGCCAGCCTACAATGGTATCCCTCATCTACTAGTCCTTTGACTCTTTCATTTTCGATCTCAATGCTTCAATGACGGCTGAGAAATCTTGATCACCAAGATTATGAGATTTTGCTACCTTGTACAGTTCATTTGCAGCTGCGGCAATCGGAATAGGTTGGGAGACGGATTCAGCTAATCCCATAGCAAGCCTCAAGTCCTGCAATGAGAATTTTGGTTCTTCAGAGATCATGTGATTTCATATATTTGACTGGCAATGGTACATATGACCCAACTTAAGATGATCCAACCCATTCATTTGATGGGCACTGATAAAGGATTGGCCAGATATAACGTCTTTCCCCACTGGATATCTTAAGCTATCTGTTCCAAAGGTTGGAACTGGACAATTACAGCTAGTGATCCAAATTTTAGCAGTGGAAGTAGATTCACATATCAACAGTGGATGTGATGGAGAGCATTTTCAGGTATCCACTGCAAGCCCTTGAAATGACTAACCACAAAAAGGGCCCCACATGTACAGTTTATAGGACCAACCAGATGTCTGATTGATCATTTATTTTGGAATGGGAAGATAGCAAACCTTCTGTTGATGTTTTAAAGGAAATGCAGTAGGATATGTAGATTGCACCATGGACGGGCCTTTGGTAGAGAACATGGGTGAACTTATGGCACCCTGTGAAACTACCTGCAACAACTCAATTAAGAAAATAATCAATGGGAGATAATGTGGCAATCGTGCTTGGGACTAGAAATTCTAAGTACAAAATACCTCAACAAGAACATTGGGATCCAGCCCTACTTTCTCACTGAGAAGAATCCCTTCAGAAAAAGAAGCCATCATACTGCACTACTAGAAAAACAGTAATGAAATGAGATTTTTCCAGCGAAACAGAACAAGCCCAATTGCAGAGCCTTATATCCGATTTTTGTAAATGATTGAGAGGGATATGTCAGAACCTTCCCATGATCATGTTGACAACTAGTTTCATAGCAGCACCATTTCCAACCTCCCCGAGGTAGAATCTCGACTGTAGAAGATATCAGAAGTTGTAAAATTGGAGAAAGATAAAGGATAATGCATTGCATGTAAAGGTAAATACATGAAGATAAGCGGACCTTTCCCATGATGTCTAAGAGTGGTGCAGCCTTTTCATATAAAGATACATCACCTGTAAAATATCAGTTATAGATTCAGGTCCCAGAAGCCCTTTGATTGGTTTCAGGCTTTCAGCAACTAAGCATCTCAAAGAAAACAAATGAGGAGATGGAAATCAATGCAGTAACAAAAAAGAAGAAAAGGTTCAGAAAATAGGTCATGCTCTGGGATAAGATCAAATGTGTATACGAGCAATACCAGTGGAAATGCACACAGAGTATGGTCCATTCGCTAAAATATTTAAACTATGATCCTAGATACAATATTGATATGGCGCAGACACAAAGTTTACAAAAAAAATGAAGATATGATATGACATGATATGTTACTTATCTAGGTATCATAGATTCAAACTGCTTTCGATTTGGAGACATCCCTAGTCCCTCAGACCCTAAGTATGTTTCATTGATATTCAACCAGTCTTTGAATTGAAGAAACTAATCATGCTAGAAATCAACTCAACCAAAGAACATTTTGTCGTCATATGACTAACAGTTTGGCAATAATCAAATGTTAAGTAATTATGTACCTGCAGTGAGAAATATGAGCTGTCCGTCTTCGGCAGGCTTTTTGGAGCCTGAAACTGGAGCCTATTAAAAAAGAACTACCGTTTGCAATGTAATTGAAAATCCTTTGACATATAACAATCATGTTGCAAAGGTCATGGGAAAAATGATGAAGTCTCTTACAATGGTAAAGGGAGAAAAAGAGAGAATTTTTTATAATTCATCTTACCTCTAAAAACATTGCCCCTGTAGCTCGAATGCGTTTACAAATTAATTTGGAAGTGGGGCCATCAACCGTGGAAACATCTACATACCTGCGAGTGCCCACCCACATTCAAAAAAGAATGTTGATTGCCGCTAAATGCTAAATCACAATTTAAGGAGAAAAGAGAATTCCTTGTTTTATTTTTACACCTGCTCTTATAGCACAACCAAGTTAAGAGGAAATTTGAAAATGCATCTTCAGCGGTTGAGCTAGTGATATCAGTTAAATGTCTTAAAACATGCACCAATTTCGGATACAATTAGCAGCTGTTTTCTAAGTTTCAAAATAAGGTCTGGGGGGCATTGTAGTGTATCTATTTTGCTTTTAACAAATGGAATGAGGCTGTGATGATTACCTTTAACAAGTGACAAAGGGCTTATCTGTAAAATCAAACAAACTTAATTGAAGACATGTGTGCATGCAGACATCTGGCTTTCATTTGTTGTTACAATCCATGGATGCACCATACACCATGAATCACACTGGTCAAATGATTCTAGCACCCAATCGAGGACTTCTTTGCCCATTGAATGGCTGCTGCAGGTTAAACTTTTTCAAACACTACATTTGCAGTCATGTCTTCCAAATGCATGGCAAGGGTCAGTCAACTGGCGTGCATCCTGGTAACTGGTGAGGTCATTTATGGTTGAAGTTGAACCCAACAGATGTATGGTCTGGATGTCATAAATTTGTGCTATGTCTATGTAAGTTTTTGATAACATAGCTGCACTTGATAGCTACCTCCCTAGTCTGTTTTAATATTTGCACTATCTTCTGCTCTAAAGAGACTATAAAAGTCTGTTACTGACATACAATACAGATTCATGTCCAATAAATATCATTTGTACTATCCTATGAGCACCCCTCAAACATCATAGTTGTTATGCATATGATGAGACAGCTTTTTCATTCTCAATGTCTTTGTCAAACTTTCTTTAATGTGAGTGATCATGCTTCTCAAGAACATGCTCATATTTGATTATTAAGGTAACTAAGTAAAATCATACAAATTACATCATTTGTCACTGAAAAAAAGAATATGCAAATAAGCATGTTTATGTGTGGATGTAGGCCTGTCAATGGGACGCGTTGAAACGGGTAAAAAGCCCGGCCCGGCCCGTCCCAAGCCCGAAAATACAGGGCTTTTAAAAAATTTTGAACCCAGTGGGCTGGGCTTGGACAAAACATTTCAAAGCCCGGCCAAAATGGGACTGGGACTGGGTAGAAACAACCCAGCCCGTTCAGGCCCGGCCCGGCCCGCTACAAAGTCATTTAGCACAGGAGGGAGGGTACTTGACCCATATAGGACTTCTTTGAAACCAGATACGGTAAAAGCATTAGTTTGTGTACAAGATTGGTTTAGTCATGACCCAACTAGTGATGGTGATTTAGACAATGATGGGAATGCACTAACTGATGTTTTAGACATATTAAAAGAAAAATAATTTATGTTGATTTCTTTTTTACATTAATTGACTCATATAGGATAATCATTCTCATTCATTTTATTGATTTTCTGATTTTCTACTTTCACCGGTTAAAAAAAATAAAATTCAACTGATCTTGCATCACTTTAACTTGACTCATATAGGATACTCATTCTCATTTATTTCTATTGATTTTTTGATTTTCTACTTTCACCGGGAAAAAAAAAAGGTTTTAATTGTTCCGACATTACTTGACACATATAGCCTATATAGGATACTCATTCATTTCTATTAATTTTCTGATTTTCCACTGTCACAGGGAAAAAAAAGTTTTTAACTCCGCCATGTTGCTTGTTGCATTACATTGCTGGTCTCAAGTCCGGAAAAAAGGAAGAGGGTTTAAAGTTCGGTTCACACCGGGTGTCTGGAGACAGTAGGAATAATTAGAAAATGTTTTCCTTATGTCCAGGATCGGGCTAAGCCCAGGCCCGGCCCTGTCCCATCCCAGGCCCGTACGGGATGGGATTAGATGTAGGCCCGTTCAATTTAGGGCCGGGATTGGGCAACACCTGGCAGGCCCGTTCTATTTTCGGGACGGGATTGGACAACCCAAGCCCAGGCCCGGCCCATCCCATTGATAGGCCTATGTGGATGACACCTTTTTCTGGTGTACAAGCTACTACCCTAAGATTTTTTTCTTTTCTTTTCTTTTAACTTTGGCTAGGGAGAACTCAAACTTGCACTCTCATCCCCTACTAAGGGCATTTGGTGTCCATAGTCAGCTGAGCTGCAACAAGGACCCTTGTCCTAAGAATGTTTGTTTACTCGACTAAAACTCCTCTTTTATAGCCAAAAAAAGGGGTACTCCTATAATGAAGGCAGCACATAAAATAATACCCTTTTCCTGGACCCATTCCATTTGCAGCTCCATTTTTTCCACAAGCAACATCCACCTAAAATGAAAGACAGGTGAATAACTAGTTATTCTGAACAACTAATGCAGACACAAATTAAAACATAGATACACACCGCACTTTCAGGATCAGCAAGCATGGCAAATGTCACATCACAAGATGATGCAACTTCCTCTGGGGAAGGTTTATATCTACAGAATGAAGAACAAGCATTTGTGTCAAATTATAGTTGTGGTTGAAAATAAATATACTAACATCAGTTGAAAAGAAACACAGCCCTTCCATAGAAAAGCATGACAACTAGAACTTTGGGTTGTCAACAGTTTTAAGGGTGCTCATGGGCCACACTGACCTGAGCTCAGCCTGCATTGGGCAGGATTTTGGCTGCACTGTGCTTTGATCATGTTGTCCTTAGCAATGCCACCAGAGACCACAACTCAGTAAGTGAGTAGGTCAGGTTAATTCAAGATTGATGGGTCTCCCAAAAAGGGCAAAAAGTGATCGCTAATTATGTTTTTTCAACTGTCTTGATGTGTAAGAAATTGTTCATCATCATAATCTTCATTACAGTCAGAACATATGAATTTCTCGCCAATTATAGATCAGAAGTTAACCAAGTCAAATTAAGAAAGTCGACCTAATTTGATCATGAACCAGGTATGATCAGGAACCAAGTCTGGTTTCACCATAAATTAGGATAGCAGTAGTTTCATGACCCATTTACCAAGTACATGACAGGGTTAAACAGACTTGAGTGAGTTACTAGTAGACCAGCCATGGTTTCAAATTATGGATAGTAGAGATAGCAACAAATTATTACTTACTTTGCCCCCAAGCTGATGAGATGATCACATTTGCTCTTGGTTCTATTCCAAACAGTTACATTGCATCTGCATCAGGTGACAATGTCAGCGAACAATTAAACTCTTAAAATTATGCGTCACAGACTAAACAGCTGATGCTTTAAGTAGTTAAGTGCTGAAGACAATCTGGCTTCTATTTGTATTCATCAGTCATCAGTAATCAATATACATTCACAGTTCTTCTTGGCTACAGAGAAACTCTAAAATATAATATGACGCTTTTGTCCTCAAAGCATAACTTAGTTGCATATACTCCTATGGTCCTACCCATATCAATAATTTCTCAATCAGTAGTCAATGTGCATTTGTGTTCATCTAGGAAAAAGTTTTGATAGTTGCACTACTGAAACTCCTTGACCTGGGCCCATTCATGCTATAAATTATACCATTTGTCTAAATTAATACAAACAGTTATTTTAGAGTAAACTTCTTCAGCCGGGAACGTGAACCAAGAATCTAGAAACAATTGTAATGAATCTAACGTAATCATCTTCGAAGCTTTATCCTATCAATCAAGGGCTGGCATGCTAATGAATATAATCTCTAATCACAAAGCTACAATTCTTTTGGAAAATGATAACAAAAACCCAGTAGCTTACCAAGCAACCACCCTCGTTTATCCAAAACAACTTCCACAAACATGTTTCTTATTTTTTGGAACAGTAACAAGAAACAATTAGCCATATAAACCCAAATCAACACACTTCAGCAAAGTAATAAAGGTAAATTGTCAGTCAGAGACATCAAGTAACATACCCAGCCTTTATGAGGTTTTGTGCCATTGGAGAACCCATAATCCCTAGACCGAGAAAGCCAACATGTGCAGGAAATTCATCTGCAAAAGATACAAATGAGAAGCTTCCAATGGACAAAAAAAAAAAGAACACAAAGTACTTAAGATGGACCATCAAATTCAGATGTTTAATCCCAGGAGACGGGCATATTATCAGAGAAATCAGAGTGTTTTAGGAATCATACTGAATGATTAGCCAAAACCCAATGAAAGTGAGAGTGGGGATGAGAGAAAAAATGGATGAGGTGACATGTAATGTTAGTACATGTGATAAAAATCAGTTAAGGTGACATGACGTTCTGACAACTTTTTGCACAATGAGTTCAGGGAATTACTGCAACTCCCCTGTGCTTATGGCCATATATGATTTTATCATCTCCTGGAAGTATAATGAATTTGCTTGGCCCACTATAGGAACATAGCCCGACAAAATAGATAAGGGCAAGAAAACAAAATCAAATGTGCTAGTTGCTAAGCATAATATAAACAAAAAGAGAAATACAGCCAGTACATTGCACTATGACACTGATAAAATGAAAATACGCACTGAAGTTATCCAGTGCCCCACACTCAAACTGGATAGTTTGCATCATCATTGATCATCTGGAGACTCTGGATGAATCATCAGATAGTTCCTGTTGGGTAGATGCAACAGAACATATCTATTATGCAATCCTTCAGATGAACCTTTTCCTATAATCATCTGACCAGTATAGTTTTATTTTTATTTTTTCCATGGCTGGTTGACAGATGGACCCACCAGACAAATCCAAGCATGATCAACTCGGGTGTACATTTTGATTGTAGTCCACTCGGTATCTCATGCAGTAGCCGCAGTACACAATCCTCGGGTTAGATGCTAGATACCCCTTGAAAACAAAGCAGTACTGTACTTCCAAAAAGGTGGGGTGAATTCATCAACTCATTTTTGCACAATTAATATCTAGCTTTAGTACAATCTAATATTCAATGGCTTCCAAATTGATTAAAAAAAAAAGAGTTAACCTGTGTCCCCACTCCCCAGTTCACCTTTTCCATGGAAGCGTGTAAGCACTGTAATCCACAAGAGTCCTGCTACATGGACTAACTCATTGAGTTAGTCCATGGACTAACCCCATGATATCCATGGGGATATCATGTCATATGGATATCATGGGGTTAGTCCATGTAGACTTTTTGAATCCACAGTACCTGCTCTCAATCAGACAGGAAACCAAATCAGCCTCCTTCAATGATCTATCGATCGCGTTTGGTAACAGGTGAGGAATCCGTGAGAAATCTGCAAATCCGGGGATTCCTCACTGCCCAGGAACAAGGATTCTTCATGGAGGATTTGTATAATTGAGGATTTGACATTAATATTGGTAGGTAATTATGTATCGATGCATATAGCGAAGAAAAGGTGGTTTGGTGTGCAAATCTACAAAATGGGATTTTCAGATCCTAAGGGGGGAAGTTGGACTTGAAATTCCCCACAAATGAGGATTTCCAATTGTCCAAACCCTCGGTGATTTATAATTGATAACGTTGGTTTTCCACGACTTATAGAAAGTGGAAATTCTTTTCCCAAAGGATTTGGTTTCCAAACATGACCTCTGAAACACCAACAAATAAATCATTGCGGAGATAAAACCATAAAATATTCAAGGAGACAACAGGTTATTTATTTATTTAGCACATGAAATCTAGATTAATATTTCAGGAGTTCTACAGTGACAGAATTGAGATATTCTCAGCCATAACACACTCTTAGTTTTCGTGATGACCAAAACACATAGTCTATTGCATAAGCTGAAAAATCAAAAACTGCCCAACAAGCACTGTATAACCCTCTCTGAGGAAATGAGACAAAGCACACACATTTCAACTAACATAGTACATATACACCCAACAATCAAGAAATTACGTGTAGAAGCAAAAAGGCAAGCAACAGCAAATTCAGTAAACCCAAATCAAGAAACAAACTTAAAGTACAAATAGAGTAAAACCCCAAAAATGCTTAATCAAACAAAACAACCAAAATGCAAATCATATAGTTCTTATTCACCTAGTTGGGGTTGAAGCATGAATGGAATGCGTTTAATTGAAGAACTGTATGTTCATTCAAACAGATTCAGAATATAAACATAATAAAAGCATGGACAAATATCTATACAAGTCATGTTGCAATCATGAGGCTGGATTGCCAAACACACGCATGGTTGAGTGGTGATGAGTGTGTTGGCACCTTAGTATCACAGACATACCCATGGATCTCCAACTCAGCAAAAAGAAATTAAAAAAAATCATGAGAGTGGAATTTGCAGGAAAGGAGAATAAGTGTTGGAAGGGAACCTTTGGCTGTTGGATTGGAGACTTGAGATGAAATGGGTGTGAAGGTAGAGGAAGAAGAAATTGGTCTGTGGAAAAGTAGAGCTTGTGGGGTTCTAAAGTGGGTGGAAATGGGAGGGAGGAAGGTTGAGCAGAGTGCCATGGATGATGGGTTTGCAGGGGATGGGAGGAGAAGTGAGAAGGACATGTGGTGGGTCTTGAGAATGGAGCCTGCTAAGGTGGATGCCATGGCTTCCAGTCAGAATAGATATGGAGAAAAGAAGGTACAAGAGAGGGATGCCAAGGGATAAGGGGACTAGGCTTGCAGACAGGTCGAACGGGTTGGGCTGAGATTACTGGTTAGATTTTCCCAACCCACAACTACGCAAGTCAGCATAACCTGACCCATGAAGCCAATTTATATAGCCTTCAATTTCTTTTAATAGTGCTATCAGTCACATGTGGGCCCACCTTGAGCTAATTATTTTTGGCTCACATCATCTGCAATATGAATTGTTAAGAATTAAGATCTTATGAATTGACACTTAGCCAAATTTTACCGAAATCATAACTAATCTCACCATCAAATTCATCAGTGATCCAAATACAAAGAGGTGAGGAAATGAAACCATTTGCTTAGCTTAGATGTAGTCAATCTAAAGGTGGGCCTGAGTCCGATCAGAGTTCAATTTAGCCCAGCACAATGCAAAGCGGGGCATGATTTAGTTTGGATTTCATAAATGGGATCCAACAGTGAATTTGTGATGGATGAATATTATATGAATTTCTGAAATCAATCTCACCGGATGAGACGAATTGAGATTCCAATAGGTTCCATTGGGATCTGGGAAGTTTTTCGTCTTTCTACCTCCTCTTGGTTCTTTCTTGTCGATGTTCTTGTCACTGTTGGATGATCTAGTGCTAGGTTTTGTATTTTTGGATTGAGCTGATGAAACCTGCTTCGATTTGTGGTGAAATGTGTTATAATTCTCTCTGTTTTTGTTGTGTTTGGATGATTTGTTTATGGATAATGTGTTAAATCTTTTTATTGGATTGGGATCCTCTGCACTCGCCCAGTGGGAAAAGTGCAACTTGACATGGGTCCCAGATGATGCAAATTTAAACCAGTCAAAATGTGATTCATCATTTTTTATGGGATCTATCCAAATTTTACTTAGCATAAATTGGTCCCACCATATAATCAACGGGTTTAGATTTCAATAAATGGGTCCAAAATGGATAAAACTCAAAAAGTATACGAAGATGGAGTCCCAAATCCAAAATCCGTATAGCATTGTGTAAGTTTAATCTTGTTCCAGGTTGTTATAGGTATTAATATTAGTATTCTCTTGTTTGCATGATTGAAATCACTGCAGACAAATGTAATGATGCATAGCATTATGTATGGAAATCATTTACACCTCAGATTTATGTACATAGGCCAAAACCTGAATTAGCCCTGAATGAGCTGAATCTGACTGGGATTGAAATCTATAAGCTGTGTCTGGACCTGTCAAAACCACTTACCCTATTCTCTTCTAATATTGCCATTCCTAATGCTGTGATGGCCTAAATAGTGATAAGTGGAACGCAGACAATTCACAAAGCTGACATTAGATTGATTGAATTAGGCTTCGAGGTCAATGGCAATTGGAGAAAACATGAATTGATTTCATACCTGTCAAATTTTAACCAGTACTTTTTTCTTTTTTTTTTGGAAAAGTCCAAATTTAACTAGCTGGGGGAAGGTTTGACCACTCTGAGGTGAGAAAAAGAACTCTGTATCACAGTAAAATCCATACTGTGGGCCTGGTATAAGATTGACCGTGTGATCAATAATGTGATTCAATGTCTTTTGCTCTATTCATCTGTCAGTAGTGCACAAGTGAAATACGGAAGGAAAGGGTTGTTCTTTTTAGGTAACTTTGATCAGCTCAACTCGAATCCAATCAGTTTAGGTTGAAATGTTGAACTGAACTCAAACCGGAAGGTGGAACTGTCAAGTGTCAACCCAGAACATAAATTCGGTTGAGTTTGGAGGTTAAACCTTAACCAACCTGGAAGGCATACAAGTAAAAATGGTCTATCCAAAACCTAATTTCTGGGTTGTTTAGGCTTGGGGTTTGGCGGATTGGTTCAACAATTCTCACCCTTAATCAGATAACACACATCCAAGAAATGTGCAAGTGCTTGAATGGGAATCGCATAGGAGGCCATGAAAACCTCAGCGTAAGTGTATGAAGTCCTATTGGAGTGAAATTTAGTACAATTCATACATGACGAGGGTGTCCATTTCGAGTGACTCGGATTTTCTATAGGTGGGTGTCATTGTGGAGTTTTGTTCCTTCAAGTCAGGCTCGATGTATCCGGTTCAGACTCCATCCTTCCACAGTTTTTTTTTGCTAGTTTTGCTACACAAAATTTGCTCTCAGATAGAACCAACAAGTGGTAACTTAGTTAGCCAAAGGTTTTGTGTGCCTTAAGAAGTAGAGATGTCTTGTGTTGGACACCTACCTTCATTAACCATCTCCCATAGCTTTGTCTCGTGCATATAGATAGAAAGATTTGCATTTGCCCCTAAAAATTACTCTCGGGTCAGATTAGGCATACCGAAGGTTATAAAGAAAAAAAAAATTTGCTCCCACATACCTATAGCTATATCTCCATCTTCTATTTATTTTTATTTTTTTACCTTTTTTCGTTCTTTCTTAATTGAATTTGAAAAAAAGTCCCTATATTGAATATTCTGTGGCATCTTCACCACCACCATGTCGGCGCATATTGTAAAGCATCCATGAATACTAGCTGTCCATTCCTTGAGGTCAAAGATGTTAAATCTTTTAAAAATTCTCTCTCTTCCGCTTAGAATGGTTTCTATATTAGAGAATAAGCCAATCAATGACAACAACTTTCCTTCAAAAGTTATTTTTATTCTTTCCTTCAACAACACACCTTCAACCAATTTTTTTTTAAAAAAGAAAAGGAATCTCAACTGGGAAGGATCCTCCACAAAACTTGCTATTTCCAATTAAAAGGTTTCAAGGATTCTTTTAATCTTTTATTTCCTGCCTAGAGATGGAAAAACAAGTTTCAAACACACCAACAATGGACAAGTAAACCCTGATTTCTCCTCCCCTACAAACACCCCACTGTGCTCTTCATGCACAGATGGAGCATTAAGTGCCATAAAAACCTCTCTCTCTCTCTCTCTCTCTCTCTCTCTCTCTCGAAGTAGTAGTTAATCTAAGCAAATTCTCCATTATGTTCAGAAAGAATAGGTTATCAGCTATAAGGCATATAGAGAGAAGTAATCTCAAGCTTCCATAGAAAAGTTATGCACCGAAATTAGCCTTTTCTTGACCCAAAATGATGCTTCCATTAGCAAGTCACGAGGTCAAAGCATGGCAAGAAATTCAAAGGATTCCAAAGAGCCAGGTTTGAACAGGAACTTGCAGCTCCATAAGCCATTTTCTGTCAGTTGAGAATATGCCAGTTCATGAAAACTGATAGAATTTGTAAACAATCAGCTAAAAATTGGGACAAAGTTGAAACTTCTTTTCAAGTATAGTTCATTTATCTACCAAATCGAGCTGACAACAAATGCATTTCAGCCTTTTATCTGAGACTCTACAAAACAGTTAATTTTTCTTTAGGCCATGTTCAATCCCCAGAACTCAGTTGCCTTTAACTCAGTTTACCCATAACTCAAATTACCTGCAATTATGTTTAACTGTAATTGGTAATTGCAGAGAACAAAACAATAACTAGTATCTCAGCCTATCCAAACACACGTACCCTGACTAAAGCATAAACCAGGTTCCGTTTATGAAGATCCAAACGGGACCTTAGAAAATTAAACTGTGACAGAGCCTAATCCCATATCAAATCTATTTCCTGCAGCAAATAATTTTTATATTGCAATGAAGGATTTGAATTATGCCCACAATCTTTCTTCAAACTTTGAACAGAAACATCAATGTTGATAACCGAAGTTAGAAACCTTAACCAGGAATCTAAATTCTAACATATGTGAAAAGTTTCAAATGCTATCAGAGGAATCCAAATTTATTATAGTGGTGAAAGAGGCATGCACAAAAGATCTGGAACTTGGAGAATTCTAATGTATACAGAACAGCCTCCGAATATCTTAAAGATTGATAGAATCTCAGGCACAATAAATTTCTCTACATCAATTTGAACAGAAAAAGAAATATGAAACCCAGCCAAAATTCCAACCTATAGTCCTTGCTCTTAATTTCAACCTATACTAAGAACATCAGAAACACCAGGTAAAACCCAGAATCATCAAAGCTGCAACGACCAGATTCAAACAGTGGCAAACCATCAAGAAGCTACCCTTATACTGAAATTCATTAAAAAGAAGAAAAAAATACCCTAGCTCACCTGAAGAAAACCAAGGTGGGATCTTAATCAGATCGACACATAAATTTCCATCATGCAAAAAGGCCTATATGATTGAAAAATAGGTGATAGCAGGGAAACAAGTCATAGCCAGAACCATGAAACTTCCAGTACCCAAATGACAGAGCAAATAAGTCCCATAAGAACCAACCAAAAGAGGAAAAAAAAATATTGTGAAAGACCCAAAGAGTAGCAATTTGATGCTCAGTTACAGAAATTTTCATCATACAGAAAGCCCACAGGGATAGACTTAAAGATGAATGCATAAAAAGAGATTGCGAGAGAAAAGCCAAGAATTACAAAACTTTCTTCAATCAAAAGGTCTGTTACAAACAACTCAAAATGAAAGAGCAAGCTTTATCAGATCATTTTCTTTTGTGAATTATCATCACCCACCAAGCCCAACTCTGTGTTGTGTGTGTGTGTGTGTGTGTGAGAGAGAGAGAGAGAGAGAGAGAGAGAGAGAGAGAGAGAACAGAACTTTCAGAAAGAACACAATTAAAAACAACCCAAATCCATCAAATCCTGAAAGACTCAAAAACATATGATTCTGGATAAAAACCATCTTCACTTCTCTAACACAACACAGAACCCCTTAACGGTGAAGGAAAAAAGAGGAGAAAGACCCAGGCAAATAAGCACACAAACCCCAGAAATCACCACCATCCATAGAGTACTTGGTTGTATCTGTCCTTAAGCCACCTGACACTCTTCCTGAAAGAGCCCTTCATCTTCCCCTCCACAGCATATACCTTGTAGCTTGCGACCCTTTTCTTCCTCTGCAGCTCAGGGTCATTAATGCTCCAGCGTTTGGAAGATGATGACCCACCACTGGCCTTCCCTTTCTTGAGTTTCATCTCTTTGGGCATCTGGGTCTGTGGGGCAGTTGCATAAGAAGCACTGTAGCATCTGAGATCTTGCAAACCAGAGGGAGGTGGCATGCTGCCATAGGACCCCATCTGCATCCTCCCATCCCTACAAGACTTGGATCTAAAATCTTCCATTAGAGAGAGGAGAAACAGAGGAATATTTGAGGAGATGGGTAAGAGGAGGAGGAGAGAAAGAAGAAGAAGAAAAAGACAAAGGTGGGTGCGTTTCTGAAATCTGAATTTCTGGATTGGAATTTGGAAACAGCTACTCAAGTAGGTTGTTAATTTTTGTTTGTTCTTTGGTTCTTTCTGGCTCAGCCTTCTTTTATGTTCTATGCTTCTTTGGGTGGCCTCGAGGGGAATTTACTGTGCAATCTCAGTTTGTGATGCGTTGACCACTGAGATACAGGTTAATCCGTTGGGGTTTGAAAATTGAATCCACAAGGCCACACCTGAAAATTTGTGTTTTTTTTTAATTAACTTCAAAGTCCCAATAAAATAATAAAATGTGCTAAATTGGAACTCATAGATGGATTCTTCTAAAGAACTCATCCTCTATTTGATCAAATTCATTTACATATTGATATCCTGCACTTCATGGGTATTAACATCATCAATTCATTGTTGCTGTTGGAGACCAGTTCCGTCCGTATTGGATTTTCTTTTATGAATTTCACCGTTCAACTTAATTTGTCTCGGCTAGTGCGTGTTTGGATGTACGATGAATTGAAGTAAAGTGAGGTAAAGCATCAAATTGAAAGAAAATAAAATATAATGAATTATAATTATATTTTATTTTTAGCTGTTTGGTATGAAATTTTTTGACTTTTTTAATAGAAAAGTGAAACTTTTTTTTATCTTTTGGGAGAGAAATGATTTGTTTTTTTTTACTTTTTTTATATAAAAAGTTGGAGGAAATTTTGAAATTGTGTAATTTTGATATGACTCATTGTCTTTCCTTGTCTAGATAATGGAGGTTTTATCTCACCTCACTTCACTCCACCACACATCTAAACACGTTAGTACTTTTTGGGTAATTTACTTGTAAAATATTGTGAAGCAAAAATGTCACTTCAATATATAATAAAGCAGCGGGTTCAAATAAAAAATAAAAAATTCAAATAAAGCCTTAAGTTTTTTTCTTTATTTAAAAAAAAGAATACAAGTTTTAAAACTTTTTAAATTAATCCCTAAGTTTTTTAGTAAGTTTTTTTTATTAAGGACATTCAGCCATTTAAAGGTATATTTCGGCGACTTTCCCTCAGTATTTTAGAAACACACAAATTATACTTCATTTAAAACCATGGCATGATCTCAGTAGCCATTAAATATAGTCGATCGCTGTGGGAGCACTAGTTGCCCTTGATCACTGTGAGGACACCAGCGAAGGAAATGAGGAGAATATAGAGGAAGTAAATGATAGTTTTATTTTAATGAATTGTAAATTAGATATTTAAAAAAATAAAAAAATTTATAGAGAAAATAGCTTTAAATGAACGAATGTCTTAATTGAAAACTTCTTGAAAAACTTAGGGATTAATTTAAAAATTGAAACTTGCATTCTCTTTTAAAATAAGGCAGAAATTTAAGGCCATTTTTTAAAATTTCCATAAAAAATATTAGATTTGAAAAAAGGAAATGCTCGGCTGAATTGATCAATGTGTAAAAAAAAAGTTTGATTTCAATGAGCATTGTTTCAATGCATTGATTAATATGATGAGGTACAGCTCTTCAATTGGATCAAAATTAGGTCCATAGCTAGTGTGTTTAGTATGATTTAATGAAGGTCGGCTTCACATAGGCTGATTGGAAGTCGTGCAAATGAGAAGTTCAGTCCAAATATCAATAGAGAGTATTCCTCATATCACATTGATAATCACATTCAACTCACTTCTATGTCTTTAATTTAAGGTCTTTAAAATAAGGCCTCAAGACAAGAGACAGTTGGGCGATCCTTCATTATATACAACTAATGGTACTAGCCCTCTTATCTGGATGATCCTACCGTGGATGATTTAAAATGCTCATAAACAGAATAGCAAGGATTAACCTCATTTCAACATTTTTTTATGTTTCTGTTTTTTAAGAAAATAACTATATTAAAACACAAAACAAAGATCGACACAACAAACAAAAACAAAACGTCATATATGGTTACAGAAACCCGTAAAAAGGCGTATAGCTTTGATTCTAAAAAAAATACCCGCACGTCTTAAACCTGCAGTATCATGCATGACATATGAGACTTTTACCATGGCACCAAAGCAATGACTTTTTATTTAATTTGCAATTCTTGGATATACCACTCAAAATCTTTGGTCATTGTTTCCTAATAATACCAAGTCCGATTACAAATCAACCCAAATTGATGTGACAAGGCTATCATGTTGATGACATGCTGTTACTAAGTATGCGAATGGAGTATCTATTAACCAATATATTGATGAAAAGTTGTTTGTCATTTGAAATTCTATAGTAGAGCATTAAAACAAGTTGCTTCATCGTGGGTTTGGCTGGACTCAAATCCTAGTGAAATTTTGGAAGAGCTGTTGTTTTTTAGCCCTATCACAAAACCTTAAGTATGTTTGGTAAATGGTGAAAATTCTTCAGATCTTGAGGATTCCTTACTACCCTTAAAACAAGGATTCCTCACTAGAGATTTATTTACGTGAGGATTTTACATAGCTACCGGTGCATATTAATGCATACAGGGATGGAGTCAGGATTTTCTTCTAGTGTGGGCAAAGTTGATCGGCCAATGATGTTAGTGGGCCCCACTTATGAAAAATCTAAACCATTCGAGAAATGACCACTTCCTTTGTTATCTACATATGATTCACTTTTAAGGAAAAAATTCTCTTACAAGTAACTCTATGGGGCTTACTTGGGTCAATATTTGATTAACCTAGCTCATTTCACATTTATATCCCCCACCTTGATTTGGCACCATGCCATGTTTTGATGCTCATCGATATCCTTTACCCACTATTGGATTGGATCTCATAAACAAAGAGATAAATTATTATTAAAATAGTGTTAGACTTTAAGGCTATTAAATGAAGGGCTAGGATGATTTCAATGTCCGCGGATGCCATCTACACGATAGAGATAATGAAAAGAGAAGAAGAAAAAAATGATAGAAGAGTTCTACATAGAACAATAGACTTGCTTATAAAATAATTAAATCTTTAAAAAATAGCCTCCTCATATAGTGTATGGACCTTATAAGATTTCACTCAAACGACCCAGCTTAAGATTGTTAACTTTTAAAAAAAATATTCCTTAAAATTTCTATAAACAAATTTAATTTGTTTCATATAGAGAACTAGAGCATTTATTTTATGGGTTTTATATTTTTTCAAAGTATGCCCCACTCAATAGCATTGGCCATAGAGGACTCACATCTCAAGCCTGTTTAATTATATTGAGCTCCACTCAAGAGCTTCATTAAATGCTCTCTAAATATCGTTGGATGTGGGAGAGAGAGAGAGAGATGGATAATACCATACAACTCTATCTTTTAGGAAGAAAATATCAATAATGCCCTTATTAAGACAATAATACCCTTGTTGCCATCTAAAGTTCTCAAAGAAGAGAGAAATTTGAGTAGGGGCAGAATGGCATAAAATAAAAATGCTTAAATTCACTCCTATATTTTCTCTTATTTATCAAACTCGAGAAGGAAAAGTGGAGGCAATTGCCCTCACTCGACCTCCCCTCCCTCTTTGAATGAATAGAGCTGAGAAAAGTTAGTTTCTATATGTAAAATCTGCAACTACGAGGATTTCCAAATCGTATCGGGATAGGTTGGATTTAAAAATCCTAAAAATGAGGACTTCCATTCCATTGATTCAATTTCTCAGAGATTTACCATTGTCAACATGGGGTTTTCATGCCTTTGTGGAAATTGTTAATCTTTTCCTTCAGGCATGATGTAAAGGACTGTATCAACGATAGGCATTACTGCATTAGTGTGTCTGACTAATACACTTGGGAAGTATACACAACACTGGTTTCACAGAATAAAATATAAAGCTGTAAATAGATCATTTCGACCTTGCATCTCATAAGGGTTCAAAGTTTCTTTCTTATTTTTTTCTTAATGAATTCGTTATTAGCAAAAAAGAAATAATAATAAAAAATTGTAACTTTAGTTAGAGCTTGGGTTAAATATACTTTAAAGAGTGGCAAAGTGGAGAATGGGTCCAAGAGTTTGCTTTGCCTTTTTTTATTGGATGGAGCTTTAATTTAATGATTTTGTGTCTTTGACTTTACAAAGTGGAGGAGCAGTCAGCAGAGCAATTAAAAAAGAGTATGGGGACTTATTGAAAGCTATATTCTATGGCCCATATTGAAAAAAGCAGTCAGCTGATAATATTGCTATCTGAAGCTTGATGAAGGGCTACTCTTTGTTGCCCATATCTATCGTATTGGCTGATATTTTATGATTGTGGTTGTGGGGCGTGACACTGCATCGAAGGAGCTGATGTTCATTGTATATAACTTGCTTGACAAAATATAATGATGTACAAAATAGTGCAAAATGAGATCGGTTTCAATCAATGGCAATAGCTTGGATTGATTAAAAGTGGCCTCTTATGTGACAACTTAAAAGGGAGCATTTGACAAAATTATTGCGAAGTAGTTTGAGTTTTTTTCAAAGTAAATGGGCCGAGAAAAAAAATAGAAAATAAATTTTATTGGTTAGGTAAGTACTCACACATCCACCCACACACTCACACAACTCATCACCGTTAGCGCTTCAGCCGGGGATTAATCTCTGTGTGTGTTTATGTGGAAGGGACTAGGGAGGTACCTTATCAATTGAGCTTTAATTAAAACTTTACTTTTTTTAATTAGACCATTAGTTAAGAGAGGTTTTAAGTAAAAACAGAAAATGCAAAGGCCTTCTCAAGATTTGGAGAAAATGTGGAGGGCTTTTTTTTTGGCTAAGAACTCTCATTTATTTGGACAACTCATGCAGAGTACACAGCCAAAGGGTCGAGATTAGTGGATTTGCCTCATTGGCCAAAATGCAAGTGTACATTTCATAGTCAACAGTCGTAAACATTACATCATGTTATAAATGAGATGTGGATGAATAAGGATGGGCGGGCCAGTTGCCTATGCTTGGAAGATACAAATCCCCACCGACTGGGACATGAGTGACATTATTAATACTAACCCTCCGTCCCTGTACGTCTGCTACCATTTACTTGATTATATTCTGCCAGGAGATGGTGACTTAGTATAACTGGTGGTGCAATTGACTGGGTCGGACATCCAATTAAATAGAATGGGCAATGGGCAGGCAGAGCTCGTATGTAAAATGATGCATTGCAGGTGCCATGTTATGACTCACATGTAGGGCTGCACAAAAATAACCGTAACCCGCCAACCCGCCCGCCCCGCCCCGCTCCGCCCCGCTAAAAGTGGATATACGTCAAAACCGCCTTTTGGCGGGCGGGCGGTTTCAATCCGTACTAATGAGCGGGCGGTTACGGTTTGACATTTGAGTGGGCGGTTTCAAACCGCCCCGCCCGCTCATTATTTAAAAAAAAAAAAAAAAAAAAAAAAAAAACCTCTTCATCTATTCTTTATGGATAACACTTCTACTCCAAATCCTAGTGCAATCCAATACAAGTCTAGATTATATTGTATGAAAGTTTGACAACCTTATAATTTTATCACTAAACTAAACATTGATGTTTATTATCTTTTATCAATTATTATTCTAACTATGAATTTTTTTTATTGCAGGATTACTTCAAATTATATATCGATCTTTACGAACTTGAAGTTTAGATTTTGAATTTCTTTTAGCATTTGGACATTGAATTTTGAAATTTGGAGGTTTATTTATTGAAATTTAGACATTGAATTTTCGAATTTAGATGTTTCTTTGTTAGGTTTTTTACTTTTGGACGTTAGATTATATAAGTGATTGTATTTTTTAATTTTGGTGATGCCTTTGGACTTTAATTTTACATTGATATAATTAGTTGAAATTTTTTTTTATTACTGATTATTGACTTTTATTAAAAATCATGTTTAATTTTTATTATTTATGTTAAGTACTTTGAAACTTTAGTTACATTCTATTAGAAATAAAAAAAGAGAGAGATAAGTACAAATACCAAACCGCCCAACATACCGCCCAAGTCGCCCGCTAAAAAAAACCGCCCAAACCGCCTATACTTTGGGCAGTTACGGTTTCTATTTTTTACAAACCGCCATAAAACAAAACCGCCTAAACCGCCCAATAACCGCCCAAGCCGCCCGCCGTGCACCCCTACTCACATGTTGTCAATCCAAAATACAACTACTGTATTGGATTGAGTGGTAAAGAGTCTTGGTTTTCATTAGAATGTCTTGGGTTCAAATCTTACCTAATTTCCATCATTCTCACATGTGTGAGTTGTGTTTGCTTATGTGTGAGTTTCAAGAGCGAAAGATCAATCCAAAAATAGGCCTAATTCGCCCATGCAATTTACCAGGGTCGAGTAAGCAAAGGTGCTTTTTTTAAATGAAAGCTCTCTTGGTTTAGAGAAATAATTTGGCAGAGGAGTGGCCTGAGTCTTTTAACTAGGATTTTTGAAATATAATCTTGTAGGCCAAAACCCTTGGGGCTTGGGCGCAAGACTACATTCAGACTAATCAGACACCCCGCACCCCAAAATCATATATTCCTTCTCAGTGTAGGGCATTAGGCAAGCAAGACCCAAATGCACCGTTTTTTGGGAGGGGCCGGAGAGAGAGAGGGAGATAGAATGAGAATGGAAGGAGGAGGAAGAGATGCGACCAACTGGGACGAACAAGGCTACCGCAGTAGCATCTTGCAGGAGAGAGAGACCCAATCTCGCACGGTCTTTAGGACCGTCTTCGCCCCCTCTCCAAACCCTAATCCTGATGTCCTTGTTGTCGCCTCCAGCGATGGCTCTCTCGCTCCCTACTCCATCTCCTCCTGCATCTCATCCTCTCAGGTCTCTCTCCTTCACCCTTTTCTGCTCAATCCAGAGTCCAGACCCTCCAATTTGCAGGCCACCGCCACCCCATAGTCTGGCTCTGGAGTCTGGTCAACACAATTGGATCTTGGTGGGGCCCACTGCCAATGGGTCCTCCAGACCCATGGACTTTGTGCCACTTGTTCAACTTGAGCCCAGCTGGCCAAATGTGGAAATCATTGTGTAGTTTGTGACTTTGTGTGATGTGCTCAAATGGGTCATGGGACGAACAAAAAAAATCCTGACAAATTCTGGGGTTCATTTTTTTTTTTCCTTCTTCTTCTTTCAATTCATTCATTGTTTTGGATGGTCAATAAATATGCTATTGCTGATTTTTCTAAGATTATGTCTTTTGGCAGCCAATTCGTTACAACAATAGTAGATATCACCAGTAAGTGTGTGTGTTCTCTGTCATCTTCCAATTTCAGTTACTCACATAATTTGAGCTTACAGTTGACTTTGATTCTGGTTATTTCACTTTGCTGCAGCTTAATGTTCATAATTATGAGTCAACTTCCTTTTCGAACGCAGCCCAGAATTGGGTTTTGTTGATTTGCTCTCTTTACTGATTAATCCAACTACATTTGCAGGCCTTTTGATTTTTTAGTGGCTGAACCGCTTCACTTCATTCAAGGACACAGTGGCCCTGCCTATGATGCCAAATTCTATGGTGAAGGGGAAGATTGTTTGCTATTGAGGTTTGTTTTAACGTCGATTTTGATCGCTGTTTGTTTGAAAGTATCTTGAATTTTAGACCTTGCAAAAAAGTGTTCCGATTGGGCCCTCTGATTGTACTTACAATTTATCGTCTTACATTAAATGTGGACTGTTATCTATTTCTTACTTCATCTGTGCCTGCATTGGTGACTTATTAGGCTTCTAGCGTCATGAATCAAAGTGATTTTTAGAGCCTTGCCCTTATATAGTATGGCGTAAAACAGAGGGTTCATATTATTATTCATATGAGAAAATCATAACTGTTATGACATTTTACTGTTCTAATTAGATAAGAGCCAATTGAGACTAAAGAGGATGAGCTGGTTCATGCTATAACAGGCTTTGGCATAGAAAGCCTGTTTATTCTCTGATCCACAGCCTTAAAGATCTGTTTAAGCCTTGCTGCATCCTACAGAAATTCCTGCTGGGCTAGCCTGATTGACAACCCTAATTAGAACTCACATGTTTACTAGAAGTCTAAAGTCCAGCATCACATTTGTTTGTGACTATTGATTTTTAATAATATTACCCTATGGCAGTTGTCATCTGGACCTTGGGTGCAATCTACTTGTGTAATCCTTGGTGCAACTTCTGTATGAGTTTCATCAAACTGCGTTGAAGTTTAACTCTCTGTTTGATAAAGTCAGCAGTAGTGACTAATGTCTGGATCCTGTTACTTTTTGCTTCTTAACGTTGATTTACTGTGCCCTTTGTGATGTAACGTGATATAGTTCATAATTCACCTTATTAATCTTGTGTAGCTGCGGCGATGATGGTCGAATTCGAGGATGGAAGTGGGAGGAGGTCCTAAACTCAGATTTGCCTTTGTCAATGCAAGGTAATCTAGATATGATTTTCCATACTCTATGGTTCTACCGTCTGCGAGTTCAACCGGATCAACGTTGGGTTTTGTAGATCAGTATGGCTCTTATGCTCGATCTAGACTTTCAGGAACTGGAAACCTTTTCTCATCTTACTTGAAAACCCAACTTTGAACTACCACTAAAAACCAACTTTAAGCGTTTCATTTATAAGTAAAGTAACTAAAGAGTGCTTGTAGTGGTTTCTCATGCACACTTTCTTGCTTGCAGTTTGCTCTTTTTTCGGTTGATCATGTGGAGAAACAAATTATACTTTTCAAGCAAGTTTGTTTCATTTGTTATTTGTTTGTTGCTTGTTGCAGGAAACCATTTGAATCCAGTATTTGACTTGGTGAACCCTCAACACAAGTTAGTTTCCAAAACCAGATAGTTTTTCTTGTTATGTATTTCTTTTTATTAATTTTCTAGAATCAAATTTATTAATATGATTGTCCAATTATGATGCCATTCATTCCACTTTAATACGAAATTCTATTAGGTCTGGTCTCGAATGAACCCTCTAAAAGAAGTTGGCAAACTAGCCAAGAAGCACTTACAGCAATGTAATTTTGCTCCCAAATGAGAGATATCTGTTGGACTTTTTAATACAGTGGCCTTCTTTTTCAGTGCGCTTGATTACCAGGTCCCATAAGGGCTTTTTAGGCTTACTGATGTGCACAAACAAATGTAAGTAGCTCGACAGTAAGCTGCCCATTCTACGACCAGAAGTTGGTGAGGGACAAATTCCATCCATCTTAGAGGATTGAACAAAAAGCCCCAGTCAATGTTATTACATACTTTCTTAATGTCTAACATGCCAACCTAGGTTGTCATTCCCTGTTCACGAATCAATACACTCATGCACCTTGAACACACTATTCAATATCTGCTAGTCATCAACAAAAACACCTATTTGGTCTAAAGATATAATCTTTGAGAAAGCACCATAAAGCCGGTTAGCTAGAAACCTACACTCATGGACCATGAACACACTATTCAATATCCGCCAGTCATCAACAAAACGCCTATTTGGTCTAAAGATATAATCTTTGAGAAAGCACCGTAAAGCCAATTAACTAAAAACCTAGCCACTATCTTCTACACATTCTCAATAAGAGTGCTAGGGTTTTTCCATTTGCGACAATAAACAAGGCACCAAGTTATTTAACCAATCTACCCCTCAAGTGGAAATCTATAACAAAACCTATCAGCTAACCTTTTTTTCTCTTTAAGCTCTGGAATAAATGCCACCAGAGACGAGCCTGTAGGATAGTTAGAGGGTGCCATGGTTGCAACCATTGGAAATCCATTAGGACACAAGGCTTAATCACTCATCATCAAAGCCTTGTCCCAGCTATGTTGGGGTCGGGTACACAGATTCTATTTCTCCATTCCGATCTATTTTGAGCCAAATTCTCAGATAAGTTACACTTCCTCATATTCATTTTTACCACCTCCATCCACGTCCTCTTTGGCCTACCCCTTCCCCTTGGTGGGCCATCAACCTTCATGGGCAAACTTTTCCTTACCAGCGCCGTTACCAGCCTACGTTGGACATGCCCAAACCATCTCAAACGAGTATCTCTAATTTTATCTTCTATTGTTGCTACCCCTAAATGCTCTTGAAAGCGCTCGTTTCTATTTTTATCCTTCTTAGTTTTACCACACATCCACCTCAACATTCTCATCTCTGCTACTGTTTGTTACTTTTTGATTGGCCAACATTTTGCTCCATAGGTCATAGCTGGTCTAATTGCTGTCCTGTAAAATTTTCCCTTCAATCCTGTGGGCATTCGTTGGTTACAAAGAACTCCAAAGCAAGTCTCCACTTCAACCCTCCCGCTTTTATCCTATGTTCGACTTCTTCATCAATCTCCCCATCATTACTAATTATAGAGCCAAGGTAGTGGAAAGAATCACTTTGTGGTATCTCATGGTCTTCAATTCTCACAGTAATTTTCAGTTCTTTCTATATGATCACTGAAGTTACAAACCATATATTCCGTCTTTTTACGGCTTATTTTAAAGCCTTTGGATTCTAAAGCCTCCCGCCATCTCTCAAGTTTTGCATTCACACCATCCTTGATTCATCTACCAACACAATATCATTTGCGAATAACATGCACCAAGGTACCTCTTCGTCAATATGGGTAGTTAACTCATCCATAATTAGTGCAAAGAGATAAGGGCTTAGGGTTGACCCCTGATGCAAACCTATGGTCACTATCCATATTAAATGTTTATTCTTTAATTTCTGGTTTAGAAAACATAGTTTTTGTGGAAGTTGAAAAAAACATAGAGGGAGAGAGGGAGGAGAGTGAGAGTGACTGAGTTTTCATAAGCTTGAGGTTTTTGTTTTGTTTTTTAAGGGTGTTTTTTTTTTTTTTAATGACTATAACAGTCATCCCTAGGAATTGTCACATTATCCTCCATTTATTTCTTAGGGTATTAACTTGTGATGAACTCCTATAAGCAATAATAATGGTTTCACTCATTCTGTTGGGGTTTCTTTCATTTATAGCTTTTCCCTTTGGAATAGTGTGATTTTTGACCAGATAATGGTCTACACTTCAGGTTGTGTTACCTGGAGCTTGGCATAGGTTTGATTATCTGTATTTTTGAGTAGCTTTCAGCCTCTCAAGCTTAAAAAATTGCATGCAGAGTTGGGGACTTCTTTTCTCCACCTTGGATATGATCTCCTTTTATTTGTCAAATGTCAAAACTCTTCATATTTTAAGGGATTTTAGGAAGGTCCACAAACAACATACATATTGTGTGGCCTTTATATTTTTTTAGGACATGTTTGTGCAACAAGAGGATTTTGCTTTCCACCAATATGTGTTTCCATGGGAGAGGAATCCTGAATTCCTAACCCTCCGATAAGAAATTAAAAATCCTCTCTATCAAGCAAAACCAGGTCATTTTTTCCCTTCTTCATGAGGAAAACATGTCACACCAAATAATGGAGCGGGCTGCATGGAAAGCCCAAACAATCTTCCTCTCCATCGCAAAATCCTCTTGTCGCTCTAACACGCCCTAATGTTCTATAGTATTGGCTCTTAGAGTTGCTAGCCAGTATTCCCAAAAGCAATTGGTGATAGGAAATTGTATAAAAACTACTTAACACCCCCCCTTGGGCGGGACACCGCCCGGACCTGAAGCACATGCCCGCACAAGACTACAATGCGGCATGGGGCCCTTTTGCCATGCATAGTTTCGAACTCCTCTGGCTCTGATACCATCTTAGAGTTGCTAGCCGGTAATCCCAAAACCAATTGGTGATAGGAAACTGCACAAACAACTACTTAACATTGGCATGCTTTGTTTTTGTATTGAATGTAAGATCATTTTATGCTCTTGTTATACATCCCAATTTTAAAATTTATTATGGTTCATTATGCTGTTTGCAAATTTGTTTATGTAAATCCCATGAAAAAAGAAAAAAGTTTATGTGAATCACATTTCTCAAGTTTTATGTTTGTATCTTTTCATTCTTAGAGGTCCTTGGGGTGCTCTTTCTCCAATCCCTGAAAACAATGCCATTGCTGTTGATTCTCAGGTTTGTCATTGCTTTTTAAATTTTTTTTTTGTTGCACTTTATTTTTTTGGTAATGAATCACATCCTTCTGAGCCAAGCCTCATGTTGTTAACTTTAGCCAATCATCTAGCAAGTAGCAACCACAAAACTAGCTATGATACCTTTATAGGATATGTTAAAATGAGGTGATGTCATTTTCTGTAAAGGTTAGTATATATCTTATTGCCAGTTTCTTCTGTCTCTATATATGGTTCATATCTTAATCAATGTTAAAAAAGTTGTAAGGAAGTTTTCTATATTGCAATTCATGTTATTCAAAAAAAGAAGATTACATGGCTACTGAAAAATATAACTGTAATGATTATGAAGATTGCAGGGCTAGTGAAAAATATAACTGTAATAGTTCCAATATAGAACACCTCAGCATTTGTACTGTTATAGTAAAATTACAAAAACTGTTATACATCAACCAGATCCATCAAAGGACAAACTTAGAAGTATATAGAATCAACAACATAATAGAAACTGTAACATAATAAAAACTGTAACATAACAGAATCTGTAATAAAACAAAAACTGCAACAGAACAGAAATGATAACATCATAGAATTTGCAAAAGGCAGAAACTAGAACAAAATATGCACTGCAACAGAACAAAAACTGTATAAGAATAGAAATTGTGAAAGAATGTTTACAATTTCTATAACAAATAGAATTGTAACAGAATTTGCAACAACATAGAAACTGTGACATTATGGAATTTGTAGCAAAACAGAAACTGTAATAACACAAGCTGATAAATATATATTAAAAATCTGTGACAAAACAATTTGACCTATAACAGCTCTTTCATGCAATTCTTTTCCCCACCACAAAAAAAAAAAAAAAAAAAAGGAGTTGGAGGAAGGTAGAGAAGTTCATTGATGAAAGGAAACTTAAATATGACCATGTAACAGGGACAAACCTACTGATAAGGTGTCAGATTTGGCTAATGGACTGTCTTTCCAAGAATCTATTTAATCTATTGTTTAACTGGTCGCAGAAGGAAAGGGAAGGAAAGCTTACTGATAGTTCTGTTCTGTAGAAGCAGAAAAGTGTTTTAACCCTTTCACACAAGGGCATTTTTGTCATTCCACCATTAAAGTTACCATTTGCCAGTAGGTTTGGCTGGAAATGACCTAATTGAAGGAGTTCTTCAAGATCATTAGGACTTAAATGATATTTGGGATTCATACAACCCTTCTTTTAAATTAGCCAAAACTTGGGGAACATTTTGAAAATCTTCCTATGAAACTAATTGCAACTCATTCCTTAGCTAAACATGAAATTAGAAATGAACCGACTCTTTAAACAATAAATAGAACACTACTATGACTCTTTAATAGAGATAATGACAAGAAATAAATAGAACACTACTATGACTCTTTAATAGAGATAATGACAAGAAATAAATAGAACACTACTATGACTCTTTAATAGAAATAAAGGGCTCACCCGGTGCACAAAGTGCTCCCCGGCTCAGCGGGGGTAGGGGGAGGGTGGGCGCATGTGTACGCAGCCTTACCCTTGCATTTTTGCAAAGAGGCTGTTTCCACGATGACTCTTTAATAGAAATAATGACAGGAAATTAATTCTACAGATTATCAACTTGGTTGACCCCACGTTGTAATTGACATGTGAAAATTAATTATGGGTCTCACTTCATGCTCATGCCCTGAGAAGAGTTGATGAAGGATCATAGGCTGTCCTTTTGGAACTCTTTCTATAGGTCTCAGGCGCATATGGGCTGAGGCTCAATGGATCCATTGGCCAGCCCATTTGATGCATGGGCTTAGGCCTGCATCATCCCTGTTCACTGATCTGCTACTACAAGAAAAAGAAATGAGGTTCGTACCCCTTAGAAATGCTATTTTGCTAGCCATGAAATCTACGCGCTATGGCTCGAATCCCTCATTTTTTGCCCAATGTCTGCACCCAATTGCATTTTGATAATAACAACTTAGTGTCATAATCAGTTAAAGTTTAAGTTTTTGACTTGTTTTTCCCCTCAAATAGGCGGGTTCTATTTTCTCCGCTGTTGGCGATGCTTATGCTTATTGTTGGGATGTGGTAGGTATTTTTCAAGGTAAATTAATATTTAATTATGTTTACCTATGGAGAACATGTTTGAATTGTCATTTTTCCTCTAGAATTGGTCCATTTTGTTAATTGCATGGATTTTATAATCTACTCTCCAACTGCTTTCTTCCCAATATGATTCATATTGGCATTTTCAGGAGACAAGTAAGATCAAAATGGTTTTTAGGGGTCATTCAGACTACTTGCATTGTATCGCTTCACGTAAATCAAGCAATCAGGTTAATCTTCTCTCTTTTTTCCTGATGTTGAAGTTTATATTTTGAATGATGCCTCGACAAATTTTTATTATATCAAGAAAATGAATTACAAAAGTGTATACATTATAAGAGATATATACTGTAACGCAAAAGATGCACCCCGTTTCCTCCCTTAAAAAAAGGAAGGAAAAAGAAAGAAAGGAATCATAAGAAATATTCTGGATCCCAAAACAGCCTTTCCTTGCTAATGCGCCCAGTTAGCTAACCAATCAGCAACTTCGGTAGCATTTCTCTTTTGTACGTATGGTGTGGATGACATCATGATGGACAGTGGATGAGTTAGCACTGGATTACATGGACCAATGTGACCAGTCCAATGGGTCAAAGCCTGTCAATCCCTGTCTTCGTTTGGACTTTTACATAGTTTCTTAATGTCTCTATTAAATCCAACTTCAAACTCACACAGGTCAGCAGGCATTTTGATTTCTCTATGAAATTTAGCTTCAAAATCTTTTGAGTTCACCAGGCATCGCTGCAGTAGCATCCTCACTTTGCTTGTGTGCTTTAGAAAAAATATAAAGTTAAAAAGTATGGGCCACCAACTTTACTTTTGTCCTCCAAATCCCAACACCGCGCCCCCCTTCCCCCCTTTCTTTTTGATAGGAATTTAATACTTTGGTCTCGCTATACTTTTTTTAACCTTTAAAGTCTGAGCTAGTATGCTGTTTAAATCCCTTAATTTGTAGTTTTTTCTTTCTTTTTTTTTTGTTCATTCATGTATTTTTTTTTCTGGTCATTAGATCATTACCGGTTCGGAGGATGGAACAGCACGAGTATGGGGTGAGCAAAATATTTTTATTTTTTCAATAGAATGTCTATTTTCTTAATTGTAGTTCATAAAGATGGTTCATTTTTAACTTCCTGACAGTGCTTTGCTCTCTATTCTCTAATGTTGTATTCATTGTTGGTATTCTTTGGATGGCATGTTCCATCATCTGGCATTTAGCAAATATAGGCTAGTTAATTGTTTGTTTTCTCGAATTGATTGCATCTTCTTAGAAATATTAGTTGATTTCACTTTATTGTGCTCAAGAATAAAGTATTGCATGTCTGACCAATAATGCCATAAGTCAATATGCAAGTTCTTGTTCACCATTTTGTGTGATGCCATCTGATCTGGTTAAAATTATACAGTTTCTGAAAGTAGATGAGTCATGAGTGTTTTGTATTCATGTTGTATATGTTCATCTTCTGCTATTCTTTTGTCCCTGTAGTCCTAACTTGGATTTATCGTTGCAATTGGAATCCTTTAAGCAAAGTGAAATCGTAAAGTGACCCAGAATATGGATGCAATGGATCAGGGTTGGTACGGGTTGGGGCAAGTTTTTAAAAATCGGACTCAGGGGCCACTTGCCTCTAGTTAAATCAATTTGGTTGAGTCGGTTTGAGTAGCACCTTAGGACCCAATAACATTTGAAAATATATGAAAATAAAAGAAAAAATCTAAAAAATAGAAAATATAGTTCTATGAATTTAGAATTTTATGATTAATTGTTTTTAATTTATTAATAATAAATTAGGGTGTGTTTGTGTGACTAGAGGATTCCACAATAGAAACGATGATTGTTATTTTTTTTGTGCAGCCACCTATCTTGTGGCTTGGTGCGACACATTTTCCTTGTGGAAACTAAACATAAATTAATTAATTTTTGAGGATTTCGATTTCATACTGGAGGGGTAGGAATAGGGATGCAAACAGACTGGTTTTGTGTCTGAACCATACTGGACCTGGACCCAGACCCAGGCCCGTTTCTAAATAATGGTTCTAGTTCCAACTTGGAACTTGTTTTGTTGGTTCCAGACTTGGTTCCGAGAAGAGGACCCTGATCTGATTTTGGAACTGGGTCCGTCTAGAGAATCAGGATCTAGTTACAAAACCGGTTCTAACTTCTTTTCATTTATTATTATTATTATTTTGCTTAAAATAAGGATATCATTCAACTGATAACAATGCATCAAGTCTACTACCTCCAGGATTAAACATTAAAAAATGTCCAACAAAATTGATTTTGAGCTACAGTTTGCAACATTATAGACTTGTATGTTAGGTCCCGGCCCGGCACATAGGTTCTGGACCGAGACCCGTTTATGAATTGGAACCTACAACAGGTTTTAAACCTGATTTTTTATTGGTCAGAACCTCTGGATAATCAAAGGATCGGATACCTATTTGCATCCCTAGGTAGGAATGCAGGATTTCTCTATCATGTGGAAAACAAAAATCCGCAGAGTGCAGAATCCTCTAGTTGCACAAATGGGTCCGTAAGTTGGAGCTACCCAAGTTAGATTTCATTCAGTTGGATAAATGGTACTGCTACTAGTACCCCTGATTTTCAAATTCTTGGATTAAAAAAAAAAAAGGTTTTAGAAGGCTGAGATTGGGTACTTGGAACATTGGGAGCCTAACTGGGAAACTTATGGAAGTGGTGGATACAATGGAAAGGAGACGAATCGCAATTGCTTGCTTGCAAGAGACAAGATGGGTGGGACACAAAGCTAAAGAGATTGAGATGATTGGGTATAAGTTATGGTATACGGGACTTAATAGATCGAGGAATGGGGTCGGCATAGTGGTAAACAAGGACTTAAAGGAAGATGTAGTTAATGTAAAGCGCTATGGAGATAGGATTATTGTAATTAAGTTAGTGTTAGGAGAAGAGATAGTGAACGTAATTAGTGCTTATGCCCCCCCCCCCCCAGGTGGGCTTAGGAGATGGACATAAGGAGAAGTTTTGGGAAGACTTGGAAGGAGTGCTACTACAGATACCCCAAGAAGAGATGGTCTTCATAGGAGGAGATTTGAACGGTCATGTAGGACACGACGTGGATGGATACATAGGAATACACGGGGGACATGGGTACGGCAATAGAAATGAAGAAGGGAATGATATCTTGGAGTTTTCAGTGGCTTATGATCTCATGGTAACTAACACCTTTTTTTAGGAAGAGAGGAGCATTTGGTGACTTATAAGAGTGGCTCATCGAGGACACAAATTGACTTTTTCTTAACTAGGAAAAGAGACCGCTTAGCTTGTAAAGATTGCAAGGTTATACCGGGGGAGAGCTTGACTTCTCAACATAGGTTGTTGATCATAGATGTGCAGCTGCAAAGATGGACTAGAAAAAAGAAGTTGTATAGATGCTCAAGGACTAAATGGTGGAACCTGAAAGGTGATAAGCAACTAGCTTTAAGGGAAAGAGTACTAGATGAAGACGTTTGGGCGATAGATGAGAGTGCAAATAATATGTGGGATAAGGTAGCAGAGTGTATTAGGAGGGTAGGGAAAGAAGTCTTAGGAGAATCTAAAGAGGGTGCTCCGGTACAGAAAGAGGTATGGTGGTGGAGCGAAGCCGTCCAAGACAAGATAAGAGTTAAAAGAGAGTGCTTTAAAAATTGGCAAAATGATCGAAATGAAGCGAACTTGGAGAGGTATAAAGAAGCAAAAAGAGAAACCAAAAAGGCAGTTAGTGAGGCCAAGGCAAAGGCATTTGAAGAGCTATATAGGCGACTTGACACTAAGGAAGGCGAAAGAGAGATATTCAAGCTTGCTAAAATCAGAGATCGGCGGACCAAGGACTTAAACCAAGTTAAATGCATTAAGGATGTGGATGAAAAGGTATTAGTAAAGGAAGAGGATATAAAGGAGCGTTGGAAGAGCTACTTCTACAAGTTTTTTAACGACAGCAGTAGTAGTGACATACAATTGGGGCAGCTTACCATTTCTAGAGAAATTGCGACTCATATGTTCTATAGGAGAATCAGTAGGGAAGAAGTTAAAGAAGTATTGAAAAGAATGAAGAATGAGAAAGCGGTTGGGCCAGATGGTATCCCTATTGAGGTCTGGAGGTGCTTGGGGGAGGATGGCATTAGTTGGTTGACAAAGCTTTTTAATGTAGTGCTAAAGAGCAAGAAGATGCCTAATGCATGGAGGAAAAGTATTCTTATACCCATATACAAGAACAAAGGAGATATTCAGAACTGTGCAAACTATTGCAGGATTAAATTAATGAGCCATACGATGAAATTATGGGAGAGAGTTATTGAGAGAAGACTAAGAAGAACAACAAACGTTTCAGAGAATCAATTTGGTTTCATGCCTGGGAGATCAACCATGGAGGCTATCTTTCTCCTAAGGAGGTTAATGGAACAGTATAGAGAAGGTCAGAGAGATTTACATATGGTGTTCATTGACTTGGAGAAGGCCTATGACCGGGTTCATAGGGAGATTCTTTGGAGAGTTCTGGAAAAGAAAAGAGTGTGTGTCGCATATATTGAGGCGATAAAGGATATGTATGATAGAGTCGTGACATCTATAAGGACGACTGGCGGCGAAACTAAGGAGTTTCCTATCACGATTGGTCTACACCAAGGCTCAGCGTTAAGCCCGTACTTGTTTGCCTTAGTTATGGATGAGATTACAAGACATATCCAGGATGAGGTGCCGTGGTGTATGCTATTTGCAGATGACATTGTTTTAGTGGATGAGACGAGAGAAGGAGTGAATGCTAAACTAGAATTGTGGCGGAAAACATTAGAGACAAAGGAGTTTAGGTTAAGTCGATGCAAAACGGAATATATGGAATGCAAGTTTAGTCAAAGTAGGACACCTAAATAGAAGTAAGTTTGGGCACACAAAATATTGTAGAGAAAGAAAACTTAAGGTACGTTGGATCTATGGTGCAACAGGATGGGGGGATTGATACTGATGTAAGTCACAGGATTCAGGCCGGGTGGACCAAATGGAGGAGTGCTTCGGGGGTCTTGTGTGATCAGAAAGTTTCCCTCAAGGTTAAAGGAAAGTATTATAAGGTGGCAGTACGACCAGCGTTGTTATATGGATCAGGGTGTTGAGTAGTAAAGCATAGTCATGTCAAGAAGGTGGAAGTTGTGGAGATGAGAATGCTAAGATGGATGTACGGGATCACAATGAGAGATAGGATTAGGAATGAGGAGATTAGGGGCAAAGTAGGAATAGCACCGATTGGAGATAAAGTGAGAGAAAATCGACTGAGATGGTTCGGCCATGTTAGAAGGCGTCCAACGGAGGCACCTGTTAAAAAGTGTAAAAGCATGGAGGTTGCCGGGAGTAGGAGAGGGAGAGGGAGACCCAAGAGAAGTCGGAAAGAAACTATTAAACATGACCTTGCCTACATGGATCTAACGGAGGACATGGCCCTAAACAGATTTGATTGGCGTCGTCAAATCCATATAGCTGACCCCACCTAGTGGGAAAAGGCTTGGTTTGGTTTGGTTTGGTCTTTTAGAGTAGATAGAAAATGTCCATAAGAGCTTCCCAGAATTAGGAAAAAAAAGAAAGAAAAGAAATAAGAGAAAGCTTGTGGCACAGTGGAAGTTGCTCACTGTAACAATCTTAAGGTTGCGGCTTCAAGTCATGTTACCAATCACCAAAAAAAAAAAAAAAAAAAAAAGAAATAAATAAGTGTATTTAAAGCCCAAAAGCCATTAGACTCAGCCAACTAGTTCACTTGAAGAGCTTGAAGCGGGAGGGGTTGACTGTTCGTGTTGAATTGGCCAATTTCTAAAACCATGGGTTTGAGTGCATCCATACCCAAACCTGACTACCACCTTCCTTGCCATGCCGGATCCACACTATGTTGGATTTAAGATTTTTTTATTTATAACAGTTATATTTTATTCCACCGAGAGAACAAACAAAACAGCCACCCAAATACAGGGAAAAAAAAAACTAATAAAAAGTATACATCAAATAAGATAGAAGGTTGAGAAACTCCTTCCCTTGCAAGACCATCCACCATTGAATTAGCTTCCCATAAAATGTGACGAAAGGAAGCACCCATTTTTCTAGATATATCCTGCACCTCCACCCAATCCGCAATCTGCCAAGGATAATTAGCCTTCGTGAATAGCCAAAAGAGAATCTCCTTCAATAATAGGACGTGTCCCTCCTATCCGTTCCAACTCACGACACTCAATCAGAAGAGCATACACTTTAGCTTCATTAGCATCCAGAGAGACCACAGGCCCAGAAAAGTTTCTAACAGCCTCTTCATTCCAATTTTGATGACACCTCCAATACCTCCTTGATGAGTACTCCTTAAAAAAATACCATTGAAATTCAACTTTAAGGTTCCAAGAGGACGGCATATCCACTCAACTATATTCACCACTTCTGTAAGCCAATGCCCTTTTAAAACAGAAGCCCAAGATTGATTAAGATGTCCCAAAGAGATTTCTCCAAACTCCTTTATGTTACACGCCATCTCCGCCATCTCCTAGACAGATTTATAGATATTTCTGAACACTCTTCTATTTCTTTCCAACCAAATCTTCCAAACTGTAGCATATAAAACTAATTTCCATTAAATTTTACCCCTCCCACCCTTACTTCCCAAACGCCATTGTAGAAAAAGATCTTCCACTGTCCTCAGCACCATCCATTTCATATCAAAGCAATTAAGCATAAAATACCAAACTTTACAAGCAAACTAACAATGGATAAACAAATGATGTACAGTTTCCTCATCTTTTAAGCACATAGGGTAGCCATTAACTATAACACGATTTCTTTTCCTCAACTTATCATCAATGGTCAAAATTTTATGGTTCCTTGCCACCCAACAAAAAGCTAATACTCTAGGCGGAACTAAGGGATCCCAAAAAGAATTACAACCATCCATTGGTCCAATCATGTCATTTAAAACATTATAGAAAAACTTAACTGAAAACTGCCCTTTAGCATCTGGTTTCCAGAGTCTTACATCAGATTTATCAACTGACAAATAAATCTTATTGAGCATACCCAACAAGGAAGCAAAATCTGAGATTTCAATATCTGTCAAATTTCTTCGGAAAGAAAAGTCCCAAACAACACGTCCACCCTCAGTAGAAAAATTGCAGAACAAAACCTTGTTGTGTATGATCCAACAAAAAAAGTTTTGGAAATTTAGGAATAAGATAAACCATACCCACCCTATTAGAAAATTCCAACTCTGTACCTGAACCTGACTACCACCTTCTAGCTGAAAAAAAGTCAATGACATTATTTTTCTGGTTTCTTTGAACTGGTGATGTAATGCCAGAAAGTAGCCTTTTGTGCTTATCTTAAAAGTTTGGGATAATTGTTTTCTGTTTAGCAAAATCTTTTAATTATTTCCTTAGCTGCTGGCGGAATATCTCATGGGCCTCTTGTATCTGTTTTTGCCTTTCAATTATCAATATTTAGCCATCATCTATATTGATTAATAGAACACTGATATGGAATAATTATATTCGGAGTTCACTGTTGCTTGTTGTGATGTGTTTTGTGGTTATCTGTAACTGGTAGACTGCAAAAGTGGAAAATGTGTTCAAGTTATAAATCCCAAAGATAAATCCAAGTTGAAGGAAGCCTCCTCATGGGTCAGTTGCATTGCTGTTGATTCAAGTGAAAGCTGGTTGGTAAGAGTATTTTATTTTATGTGTACACATGGGCCTTACCAGTTCCCACTTATCTTCGTTTCATAGTTGATTTAATAATAGCGGAGTTTTCACTATCACCAAGTGTTGCTATGGGCTTATAGGCTATAGTTTTATAATTTCATTGTTCTGTATGTCTTCCAAATGTTGTCCTTCATCAATTATGTAATCTCCTATTTCATATTCTTTGTTTATCACGTGCTTGGGTCTTTCACTTTGTTAAGTCCTTTGAAAGGTGACACATTTGAAGCTTGTCCAAGCTCAATCCATTTAGTTATTGGCAATATTCTGTCCAGATTCAGCATATGGGCCTTGAAGTCTGGCATGAGCCCAGTCTTTCGGATATATATATATATATAGAGAGAGACACACATACACACAATGATGCCCGGATATGGTAGGGACACGCTATGGATACGGCATGGACACGGATTTTATGCATAAAAAGTGAAGTATCGGACATGATACTTTGCCCACTTTGCTTTGAAGTATCCTTGCATCATTGCGTGTGGGGGGAGAGAGAGAGAGAGAGAGAGAGAGAGAGAGAGAGAGAGAGAGAGAGAGAGAGAACTGCACGGTTGGAAGGTGTTCACTATAGTGACCACGATTTACGGGTTTAAGTCATGTGTATATATATTATGTTCTTGTTTATGATGATAGATTGGCTGGTCATCTCATTAGGTCTTTAAGAAGGCATAGGTTAGCCGGTTTATCTTTTGGCCAAGAAAACAGGCACGGGTTCACCCAATGCCCCTTAATACTCATCCCAAGGCAGACTACACGTGCCAGGCCCAGACTAGCTCCGCCCATTTTCCAACTTTGTGAGACATATGTTAACCTTAAACCAGACTTTTATTTCTGTTGATCACTGTTCCTATTTCCATAATTTCTAATTTATACTATCAATAAAAATGACTTATCATTTCCAATCTGAAGGCAATACTTTCTAGATGTGATGGAATCTTTTACCTCATTTTATTTAATTTGTTGTTTGTTTTTATTAAATGGGGATGAATTTGTATTTTTATTTTTTTCTTTGCCAGGCTTGTGGCAGTGGTAGGAATCTCTCTGTTTGGAGTCTACCTGCCTGTGAGTGCATTTTGACAATTAACATGCATTCCTTGACACAAGATGTACTTTTTGATGACAATCAAGTAAGCTTCAATTCCATGCCTTGCTTAGTATTTATGCTAAACCATAACCTTCTTAATCTATTTTGAAAACAATGTAAATTTGTTAATAAACTCAGGCTAATAAAAAGCTAATACTCTAGGCGGAACTAAGGGATCCCAAAAAGAATTACAACCATCCATTGGCCCAATGCTGTCATTTAAAACATTATAGAAAAACGTAACTGAAAACTGCCCTTTAGCATCTGGTTTCCAGAGTCTTACATCAGATTTATCAACTGACAAATAAATCTTATTGAGCATACCCAACAAGCTAAACAAACCCCCCCCCCCCCCCCCCCAGGATTTCATTATAGGTTGCCAACATGCAAAAATATCATTCTTGTTTTTTTTTTTTGCCTTACATGGGACTGAATGATAAATCCTATTCCTAAACCAGCCTAATCTATCAGCCTAGGGGTCATCCCTGGGGTCCTTCATGCACTGCTTGCTCCGCCTGAGTATGCTTCTTCGTCGTCCTCTGCACTGCCCAAGTATGACTCCACCTAGTCCTCCACCCGAGTACACTAAGGGCGGTACTTTGGCCGTGCCAGGGGTTGATCCCTGGCCTTTGGCACTGTAGGTGAGAAGCATGCCTCTTTCCATTGAGGCATCTCATGCTTCTCTAAAAAAAAATATTCTATTTCTCATACCAACTAAAAAGAAATATTAATATCTGTGAAGCGTAAAACACTATTAAGGGGTTATTCAGTGCCTTTTTTCATCATCGCCGCCGCCGCCGCCATCATCATCATCATCAACATCAAAGCCTCACCCCATCTATTTGGGATCGGCTATATGAATTCTGTTGTTCCATTCCAATCTATCATGAGCCAAATCCTCGTATAGATTACACTTCTTTAGATCCATCCTCCTCCATCCATGTCCTCTTCGGTCTACCCCTTTTCCTTGGTGGGCCATCAATCAACATAGAAAAACTTTTCATCAAAGGTGCTATTGCTGGGCTACATTGGACACGTCCAAACATCTTAAACGGGTCTCTTAATTTATCAATTATCGATGCTAAATTTAAATGCTCCCAAATGCACTCAGTTCTAATTCTATCTTTTCTACTTCTACCACACATCCATCTCAACATTCTCATCCTTGCTACACTAATTTTGTGTAGTTGTTATTTTTTAATTGGTCAACGTTCTACTCTTAAGCTATGATGCACAGATACTTCAAAATGAGCAACGTATCGTGTCGTATCGTATCCGATATTTCACTTTTTATGTGTAAAATCTGTGTCCTTGCCATGTCTATAACGTGTCCTTACCGTATCCATGCCGTATCGGTGCATCATAGCTCTTAAGTCATAGATGGTCTAACCGCTATAGTGAAATTTAATCCTTCAATCTTTGTTGATATGTGCTAACCACAAAGCACTCAAAAGCAAGTCTCCACTTTAACCATCTCGCTCTTATCCTATGTTCGACATATTCCTCAATTTCTCTATCTTTACTAATTATCTAGCCAATGAATCAGAAATTGAATCTCTTCATGATATCGCTTCAGCGTCAATTCTCATAAGAGTTTCAGCTCTATGCACATCCCACTGAAGTTGCAATTCATACATATTGTCTTTGTACATCTTATTTTAAAGCCTTTGGATTCTAATGCCTCAATTTCTCCATTGAACTATTCAACTCTTCCAGTTTAAACTCAACTAATTTTTACTGCTGGTCCTAAGCCTGGATGAAGGAGGGTTGTATTAGGTAGGTGGTTGTTGCCCGTCTGTTGATGGAGCCGGGTACTGTCTGACATGGCCCAGTCAACAACAATTTTAGAAATCTAGGGTTTTCACTTTCTCTAATCATTCTCCAGGTCCACATTCCACAAATCAACCACGAGAAAAGGAAGAAGACAGAATATACATTCCCATGGCTTCAGTGAAAAAGGCTACAGATCTACATGTTTTAGGGACCATTCCACCCTTTAAAGTCATATCAAATTCTCTAAATCACTATATATGGCATGCCTTCAAAATACTTTCAGCCCCAGTGGATTTGACAAAATTTAATCTTTGCCGTCAACGAAGCAACAAAGGAGTATACTAACCAAGATTCTTCTATTCTTGTCCGTCCTTCCAAAATCTAAATGCCCAAGCAATGGCCAAAGTTAATATTCCTCCAAAGCAATTCTCTGTCTTGAAAAATGGACTCGTGAACCATGATTCTATGAGAGACCTGTCCAGGCTGTGCCCTACTTTAAACAAAGCAATGGAAAATTACATAAACTAACCTTCCTATGATCTTATCTATTCTCCAATTAACTCAATACTTGAATATAATAAATTGCATAAATTCCCCATTAAATAAAATGCATGGATTATTCCAACTCAGTTTCCTTGGGACTGGAGTCCCAGACTGTTTTTTTTTTTTTTTTTTTGGGTAAAGAGACTGCTTAGTATTGGCATTCCTATTTTGAATGTGGACCCGTCCATGGCTTCATCATAGACATAAAGGCCCCTTTGTAGCTAATCCTTTTTGCTTAGAAAGACTGCTAATCTTCTGAAATGGTAATATTGTGAGTAAGCACCAATTTATTGTCTCCATTCATAAGCACCTATTCTTCGTTATAATGTTGCTATATTTGTTGATGGCTCTTTCCAGTTTGAGAGCCTTGCATTTTTAATTGCAGCTCCATTTTCTCAAAAAAAAAGAGAAAAAAAAGGAGAAAAAGAAATGAAAACTCAATTGTCATTTTGAAACACATTCGTATGTCAAGTTTTGTCCTTTTGGACATTCCTATCTCTTGTAGCTCAGATTCCAATGTTGGATTGTTCTTTTTCTTCAATTCATAGAATATGAGTCACGCAGTGAATGAATATTGATGATGCTTGGCTTTAGTTCATTGATATACTAATTCTTTTCTTGAATATCATTTTCAGTAATGATTTCATTTTTCTTCTTCAATTGAAGCATAGCCTTATTGCATTTCAGATACTTGCTGTTGGAGCAGAACCTGTGCTGACACGTTTTGACATCAATGGGATGGTTCTCTCACAGATACAATGCGCTCCGCAATCATCTTTTTCTCTCTCTCAACATCCATCGAGCGTATGTTCTATTTTCATTTTATTTGGTTACCATTCATTGTGTTTTTGGTAAAAATGTGAATCTTGCCAACCTTCAAAATATCCCCCTTGGATAAGAAACTATTAGTCATCCTTCACTTTTTGAAATTAGATTGTAGGGATGTGGTGATCCCTTATAGATTTCTACTCTCAACCATTCGCTCTTTTCCTCCTTGATAAATGGATTTCTTATGTATTTCTAGGAATTTAGTAGCAACTTGCAAAATGTGCCACAAGGCCTGTTTGTCCATTCGCTGTTGATTTCCTAAGAAATGTGCTTCTATCATTGGGGTTAAGAATGTTTGTCTGTAGGGTCAAAAGTGGACTCTACCAAAGTATCCCCACCTAATGGGAAATGACCGCCCACCCTTCACTACATGAATTTCCCAGGAGTTTGATGGACTCTCGATCCCCACCCTTGACCCGTCTTTCCACCCTTATGATAAATCATTAAAGCAGCTCTCTTATGAATTCCTAGGAATTCGATATGAGTTATGACGGCACGCTTGGCTGTACTGACAGAGAAGAATCCTTGAATTGTTTTGTGCAACTTGAATAAGTGCATTCCTATTGTATATATGACTTTGGTATAATGGTTCAGGTGATCGCAGTTGGAGGATATGGAGGACTGGTCGATGTGATATCAGAGTTTGGGAGCCATTTATGCTCATTCCGCTGCAAGGGTTTATGAGTAGGATTCATGTTTGTCCTTTCAAGCGGCTAACTATTGCCATTTGCTTGAAAAGTTTTGACTTTTGGGTGTTAGTCCTTCATGTATTTCTTGATTAGTTTTGATATCTATTGTTTGAATATGGAAAATGTATTACCCACCACCAACTGTGGTGTCTTATATATAGCTGGTGGTTGAGCGTTATAATGCAGGAGGAACAGAACTGTATGAAGAATGAACTAGACAGTATGAAGAAATAAACTAAAAAGACTGTTGTATGTTTTTCGCATTCCCTTCATTTCATCTCTGAATGCTTGTTCACTCAGAAAAATAGCTAAATTCTTCTGATGGATTATTGTTCTGCAATTTGTATTGCTCAATAGAAGTCAGCAGAGTAGAAAAGCTAATGAATAGCAATTGATATGGAGATAAAGGATCAGGTAAATTTTCAGAAACACCAAAAGTAGTGGTGTTCATGGGCTAGTCCGGTCCGGGCTGAGGCATATCCGGTCTGGCCCATCTTTTGAAACATAGGCCCATGTCCGAGCCAATCCTAACATTGCTCTTCTGAATTGTAAGTAGTGTGGGGTGGTTTTATGTTTAATCTTTTACCGATAGGATGTTTTTGATGTGCAATGTTCATGTGCATCTTTTCCTCACCATAACGAAAAATATTTATGTGCATCTGTCCCTCATCATAAACATTATGGTGAGGGACAACATAGTGGGGCCACTTTATGATTCATCCAAATCATCCACACATGGAATCCCCTAAGCTACAATGGATCAATTGAGTTTTCATTAATCCGATTGGATTGGACTGTTGGATTGAGGGTCAAAATTTTCCTTTAATATAAAGTCATTAAATTTGTAGGTCACGGATGAAGGGGTTAAGGGGTTAGAGACTTGAAATTGTTCTCAAACTTGATATATGGTCTCATCTCATATGACTCTTTCCACCCCCCAAGTTCTATGATCAATGGGGCTCTAGGTGGGCCTTCATTATATATATATATATATATATATATGTAAATATATATGAGAATTTTTCATGTGCATCCATCTTTCACCATGTTATGGTGATATATGCCCGGGTGGAGTTATGATGGGGTATGACTCGTGGCAATTTTTAATAACCATTTTGTATCATATTTTCTTTAAATGAAAGCTAACTTATCATTAAAAAAAAAAAAAATCTAAACTATCACTTCTTCCCACAAGGACGAATGTGTGTGCTTGATTCCTTGGTTCCACATGTATGTTTCATATGTTGACGACTGCTTCACTTCCTTTGAACTACTTCCAACGATAATTTAGAGCTCTACACAAGTTGCACCAAATCATTATTGGACAATTGATCTTTAATAGTAATTCATGAGGAGATAGTCGACTTTATGTTTCGCTGTTTAAGAATTCTTCTTGCAGAAGCTGCTCTGTTTGCCGAATCAAAGTTGTAATATTTGAGAGGAGAACCAAGAAGAGAACCAAGAAGAGAACCAAGAAAATGCTTTATAAGCAAATCGAAAAAAAATCATTTTTTGGAGTGAGTTTCGCACGGCTACCTATAAAAACTTAAATACTGGTGTCTAGCTTCGGAAATGTAGCCTCTACTAAATCGGTCCTTGATGTTATCTCATCTTTGTAAGGAATGACCATGCCATTTGGGATTCTTATTTTGTCATTGTTTATGAAATTTTCTATCCCATTTTCAACCCATAATAGGAATTTAAAAAATAATGGGTCAAATTTTGCTCTCATGTCCTTAGTCAATTTGATTTTCTGTAATGTGGGCCACAATTTTGATGTAACCGGACTTGCTTCAATTACTTCATGTCTATTTGTTCTTGGGACAGCAGGAAGGACCGGCCGAAAATCTCCTCCAAATACAACTACTTTTCCTCCGCACGACAACTGTGAATCTATTAAATCTTGTAACATTTGATGGAATGCTTCAATTGCTTCTTTCTTTACCATTGATGCCTCATCCATATAATGAGTTTAGGATCTTACATTTTGGGTAGCCCTTGGGGAATTTTTTTTTTTTTTTTTTGCCCATCTTCAATCTACACCTAAAGAAAATGTCCATAACGACCATTGTTTGTATTTAAATTAAAGGAAACTTAACTACCATATGAATACATGTCTTTTTGAACAAAGCATTGTTCCTTTATCAACGTGAGTTTATTAAATAAAATAATCATAGTAGCCTTTTTTCCCTTTTATCTCCCATTTATTGTAATGGCATAACAAGCCAATTTTTTCTTTATCTCCTATTTGCTATTTAATTTTTTAAAATAAGGATAAAGGATTTTTTTTATTTTATAAAATGAGGGTATGTTTACAGGCATTATGCAGTGTTGTCCACTATGACAAGATTAGATTATTTGAGTAAGATTCTTATTACATTACCTAATAGACATTTGATTTAATTTTTTTTCTTCATCTCTACAATTTGGTTCCAATGCCATGACCGTCATTAATGCTATAGGCAGAAAATGATAACAAATCCAAATCAGCAATCTCCGAATCTTTAAGATTTGAAGCTAGAGTACAAGAGATTTTAGGGCTTTTGAAGTTTAGAAAAAGAGAAAATCGAATAACACCCACTTAGAAATGAAGTCACTAACAATGAAAGAAGTGATCTTTAAATGAAAAAACAAGAAAAAAAGATCATTAGATTAAAGAAAAATAAAGAAACCAGAAAAAGGGGGGAAGAATAAAAACAAAAAACTCCAATCAATCAAGATACATGGAAGAGATGGAAAGGGCTTGCTTGGAAAAACCCAAAAATGGGTTTCTTGGTAATCGTAGGCCAATGCTTGGGGAACAGATTTATGAATTTCAAGATATGAAATCAATCTACTCCATTTTAAGATGAAGACACCCAGAGTTCCACCGCAAAGTTGTCGAATTCAAGAATTCTGAAAACTGCAATGCTTGTTGGGCAATTGGTAATGATACAATTTCCAAAATCTCAAAATTCTCCTAAACGTTTACTGACAAAATTTAGAAATCCCTGCGTAGTTAGAACGCATGTTAGAAATTCTAATAAACAAACACACCCCAAATTTTCTAGCTCCATATTAAATGTAAGGGTTATTTTCTTTAGAGTGGTATTTTGCCCACCCCTCATGCTCAATGTCTCCTTCACATAGATGCAAGTTGGGCCTGCATTGAAAGGAGGCACATTTAGAAAGTGTGCTTAGGTTGCTAAAAGAACACTGTCCCATATCAATCTATTTCCTGATATCTTGCTCTAAAATTAGATGTTAGAATTATCTTCTTAGAGTGATGATTTGACCCCTTACCCTCTAATACCACCTTCACATACACCCTACTTTTTGAATGCAATGAGTCCCACTGTCTAAGATTATCTAAAATAAAAGGAAAGGGGTTGAAATGGGCACACCCCACACCTAAGTCAATATATTTAGCAACTTCATTGTCAGTCAAAACATCTATTTCTTAGTTTGTCAAAGCATTGAAATTGAGCTGCACATGGAGTGGGCTTTTTTTTTTTCCTTCTCAGGAGGGAGGCACTTGGCTTTATCTATCCAACCTCATATGCAAGCTAATAGAGAGGTCCATCATAAATGTGCATAGAATTATTTGATGTGGGCTGCCTACTACACACATCCATCATTTTCACTTCTTTAATCATAAGCCAATTGAAAACGCAAGGTATTTGTTGTATACCTGTTTTCTCTTTTCACAGGAAATAAAAAAGAACAATGACCAAAGGAAAAGATATCTGTCAAACAGGGATCAAAGACTTCTGATGATCTATAAAAATAAATGAGAAGCCCCTTTAGGCACTACCACTGACAACACAAATTGTCAATAGAAAATCGTTTGAATATAAGTAAAGTGTTTCTACTTTTAGACAAACTTGAAAATAAAGGATGCATCCCCAACCCTTAGATTTGCAATACATCTTTTCAATTGGATGACCCAATAGATTTCATGTACTAAGGGCCTGTTTGGATGTACAAGAAAACACAATAAAATAATCTTTTATAGAATATAATCTTTCATTTTCTAAAGAAGAGAATCTTGTGCGTTTGGTAACCGAAGAAAAACTTAAAGAAAATATTATTTTCTTTCAAAAAACTCAATATTTTCTCTTACAGCTCCCCCATGTAGAAAACTTTCTACAAGATAATAATCTTTCAAAATGACGATTATAAAGTGGTAGAGTAAAGTAAAGACTTTCAAATCCATCATGATGTTACATATATGGTAAAGTAAAGTAAAAGTAAATATCACAGCACGATAAAGGTGGGGTAAAGTAAAGGTGGGATGAAATATTTGGTAAAGTAAAGTGGGAAGGAATGGTAAAGTATTTTCTTTTTATTCAACTTTACTTTATCACATTTTATCATAGTTTTATATGGTAAGTAAAAGTGACTTGTTTATAGGTGTGGTAAAGTAAAATAAAGATTGATGTCATATCATAGTAAAAGTGAGGTAAAGTAAGGTGAAATGAAGTATGTGGTAAAACAAAGTGTGAGAGAGAGTTATAAAGTAGTTGTTTTTTTATATTTACTTTACTTTACTGTACTTTACCATGGTTTTATGTAATAAAAGAAAAGCAACTTAAGGTAAAAACATCGTAGTTGAACTTTACTATATCACACTACTTTTTTATCCATATGTGGTAAATTATGTTTAAATCAAAATATTTAATAAAAAATTATTCTAATATTATAATTTACTTTAATCATAGCACATTCCAAACAACTCAATTTAAAATCTGTAAGATTCCTCAAAAATCGCCAAAAAGCAAAAATATTTTAATATTAATATTACATTATTCTATTCTATACTATTTTTTTCTTGCAATAACTAAATCTGTAAATATTTTATTCTGTATACATCCAAACGGGCCCTAAAAACTCTATTCTATCCTGTAGGCATAAATTACTTTGTCACATATCCTAACTTTAGAAGGAGGAGAGAGCTTCCGGTTGTGAATCTGATTATGTATAGAATCCCTATGTTCCACCCAAAATTGTATTGGCCCGAACTCACTCAACTTGGCATTAAGGGTGTTGAAGTAAACAAGTTTGACCAAGTCTGCCAAAACCCCGGGTCATACTTGCTTAAGTTACTCTGCTCAAATCTCTCTGAGTCTCTCTGGCTAACAGAATTTCTAAACTGAAAGATGAATTAATCAACCCTATTACGACTTAAAGCACTAACAAACTAAAATTAGGCTTTGACTTGCCATGCTATTGATGGTCACCGATGCCATTACTCTGCATGAAGCAGGCTTAATTCAACTAATAGAATCATAATGCACCCTCTTAAATCAAATTTGCCCAAAAATATGAAAAACCAACGAGGGTCACTAATGTTTCGCTCAAGTTTGGCCCAATGCCAAGACCAAAAGAGTGTTTTTGAGAAGTTAAAAAAATATTTTCCCCTTAGATCCGCCAATGTTAGTAGTTTTTTTCTTCATTTCATCCTTTAGGCAATTAATCAATCTGTTATTATGCATTTTATAAATATAACTGAAAATTCATGAAATTACTATTTCTCATCAAGGAAGAAAATCCTTTGGTCACATAATTTTAACGGTGAATCAATTTTTTTTCCTCGTGTTGTTTATACGTTCCCAAATTGGAGAGGAGAGATGCTATATAAACTGATGGGGAGACCGTTGTGGAGCCTGAATTCCCAAAAAGTGAAAAGACATTAAGTGAAAGACATTAAGGGAAAGACATTTGAGGGTCAAAGATGTCATTACAATACATTTCAGGCTGAATATCATTTCTGATTGGAGAGCACAAGAGTACAAGTGTCGCTTGGTAAAACACCACACCGACCCCAGAAGGCAAGTCCCAATACTCAAGGAATCCCAACCCCCTATTTGGGTCTCTCCTATGGGCTATTACAATCTCATTTTTCTTCCTTTTCCCCTTCTCTTTCCATTTGTAATCGTAGGAGAGTCACTTTAGAAGAGAGATGAAGATAAGGAGAGATTTGGTTTTGGGTGGGTTGAGAGAGAGACAGAGACAAAGAGGGGAAGGACAGTGTGGTTTTCTTGACTGGGACTTGCTATACCAAAAATAAGAAGCGCGGGAATATGTCAGAGCCCAAAGGAGTAGAGAATGAAGCTTGGTTTTTCTAACTCGATGGAAGGGTACTCTTTTGATATAGGCTGAAAATGGAGGTCTTCTCGTCTCGTCTTCTTCATTGGTAGGCGTAGCTTTTGCTTTTCTACTGCAAGTGCAATCTCTTCGCAGGTAATTTTCGGTTTGGTTAATTTCCATTGCTCTCTTCTTTTCTTTTTAATGAAAAATCCATTTTACAACAGGCCTCCTAATTCAGTCCAATCTAAGGGCCCGTTTCTTTACTAGAATTCATAGAATTCATGTCTGGTGGTTGTCTCGGAATTTCAAATCCTGGTATTTGAAATGCTACCAAATTCTGGAATTCTAAATTTATTGTTTCATTCATGGCCTGAATTCCTACCTGAGCTCCCGGAATGCCGTCGTCCCTCTCCCGGAATTTATGTGCCAAGTGAGATTTCCAAATCTTACTTGTTAAGTGTTTTTCAAATGCTGGATTTTTTGGAATTTCAAATGCCCAAGAATTCAGTAGGAATTCTGATAATAAAACACATAATTCCTGACAGGAATTCTGAATTTCCAGACAGCTTGAATTCCTGTCAGGAATTCTAGTAAGTGAACAGGCCCTAAAGGTCCGTTTGTTTACAAGAATTCCTGATAGGATTTTCGGCTGTCGGGAATTCTTGCAAATCCTATCAGGAATTCTTCGTTTGGGTGCAGGCTATTTGGGATTTGAGAAATCCGTAGCAGTCAGGAAGCAGCTTCTTGTGGGATTTCCGAATGCTAGAGGGCCTCATGGCATTCGAGTGATTTGGGGATATCCGGAGAGCCCTAGTTATTCCGACAGTGTGTCCATGAACTGCAAATCCAGGGCACGGCTGATTTTTTTTCTTTCTTCTCCAACCTTCCTCACCTAATTTTATCATTTTTTTTTCATTTTGTTGTTCTCCTTGATGGTTTCTGCAATGTGGGTTTTTATTTTTTTCTTTCTTTTTTCTGATTGGATAGAAATGTGTTTGTGATGAATCATTGATGATGGGTTTTTTCTTTTCGGTGACTGTTTGGGTACGACTGACAACCCAACTGGATTGATGGATAAGGGAATATCCAAATGGATAAAAAAGAAATCCTTGATGAGAGGGAGAAAAGGAGCTTTGTTAGAATGAGAATTAATTTATTTTGTGCAGTGTGTGAGAAGAACTTGACATTTGTTGGAAGATGATTATTTCTTTGTAGTTGATGAAATATCTCTTGTAGTTGAAGAGAGGCATATGTTGTTACCCTGTAGGTGTTTGATGTAATGTGTCTTGTAGTTGAACGCTGGCATATGTTATAGTCTGGTAAGTAAAGGGTAGCTTTCCAGACCTACACCGAATCATATTTGCCAAAGACCGAGTTGACTCCACATAACATCCAACACCCACCAACATACTTTTAGAGAAGTTAACCTTCAATCCCGAGACCAACTCAAATAGTCAACGAATTCTCCTAAGAACCAAAATTTCTTCACTCTTGGTAAAGCAGAAAAAGAATGGGGTATCATTTGCGAATTGAAGGTGAGTAACAAGCTTTCCACTACGCCCTATCTCAAAACCTCCAATCACCCCCAGCTCTCTCGCTTTCACTAGAAGCGAACTCAAAGCCTCCACCACAATCGTAAATAAGAAAGGAGATAAGGGGTCCATCTGCCGAATTCCTCTAGAAGCTTTGAACAACCTAGATGGAGAACCGTTAATCAAAACAGAAAAAAAGGTAGTAGAAATGCACTCTCGAATCCAACCACTCCAAGTTTCCCCAAAACCCATTCTAAGCAACATGTAGTCCACAAAATCCCACTCCACATGATCCTAGGCCTTTTCTAAGTTGATTTTAAAAATCACCCCTTCTTTCTTAGTCTTATTCCTTGAATCAATGAGTTTATTTGCAATCAACACACCATTGAGAATCTGTCCACCAGCAACAAAAGCCCCTTGAAAAGGGCTAATAATATTAGGGAGAACACTCTTCAAGCGATTTGCCAAGATCTTGGCTAAGAACTTATATAAATAACCCACAAGGCATTATGGGTCTATAATCCTTTAACTCAACAGGGTTAGGGACTTTAGGAATAAAAGTAAAAAAAGAAGCAATCAACTCTTCATTGATTCTGCCCCTTTGGTGAAATTCAGAAAGAAAGCTACCAAAATCTTCTTTGAGAAACTCCCACCCAGCTTTATGTAGGAAAAATTAATATCATCGGGACCTGGAGCCTTGTCCCCACCACATTCCTCCAAATCTTTATGGATCTCATCATCCTCAAATTCCCTTTTTAACCAACACCGAGTATCCATGGTGATTGAAGGAAACAAAAGCCCGTCAAGCTTTGGCCTAACACCCTCCTCCCTCTTATAAAGATCTTCAAAAAATCGCACCACTCCTTCTTTGATCTCTTGAGACTTCTATCCCCACTACGAATTCTTCCCACATAATTAACCCTACTTCTCATACTTGCCATCTGGTGGAAGAATTTAGTATTATTTTCACCCTACCTAAGCCAAGTAACTCGGATTTTTACCTCCAGGAAATTTCTTCCATAAGATTGTAATCCCAAATTCTCCTCACAAAATCTTTTATAATAGCTAATTCGTCAGGGCGCAACTCACAATATTCTCCCTCTCTATCAAGAACTTCCATAAGTTTAAGCAATGCTTCTCTAGATTCGTCCACCCAACCAAAAAACTCTCTATTCCACCTCTTAATATTTCCTTAAGTGCACGAAGCTTTTTACAACTCTGAAGCGTGCATACTTGTTCACCTCCGCCTGCCTCTACCAAGTGTGATCTAAGGGAAGGAAATCTTTATGCTGCAACCAACAATTTTCAAATCGGAATGGCCTGGGACCCCAATCAAAGACTTTAGTGCACAACTTTATGGGACAATGATCTGAGATTAACCTTGGTAGAGCTACTTGGATAACTCCTTTAAAGTGGTCATCCATTCCTTAGACAATAGAAATCTATCAATCCTACTCATAGCTGCCGTTCCCTATTGTTAATTCGCGTAAATCTTCTTGCCTGAAGCGACAAATCAACCAACTCATTAACGTTAATGAATTCTGATAATAACTCCATAGACCTACTGATAGCATTCCCCCCTTTTTTTCTCAAAGGGAAACCGAACCATGTTGAAATTACCCCCTAATACCCAAGGGATGTGCCACTGAGCTTTAAAATTAGCCAATAAGTCCAAGAAAATGTATCTTTCCACCTCAACATTTGGGCCGTAAACATTAGCATTCTAAAACCAGAACGTCCTCCTGCCAAATCGAAATCAAGCCTCCAGAAGACCCAATCGACTTGGACCCAATCCCAAGCACACCTGCATCTGCCCCAGACTTCTCGAATAATGCTATGGATATTCGATGCCACTTTAGTCTCCTTTAATAATAATAAATCCACTTTATGTTTCCTCATTAACTTCCTAACCGCCAACCTTTTTGCAGGCCTACCAAGCCCCCTCACATTTAGAGAAAGAATTATCATGATAAAAAAAATATAAAAACCCCCCAAAACACCATGACTACAGGAAGCACGATGCTTACCCCTTGCCTTGGCCTCCTCCAACCAAAGTAGCCTCTACATTATCGCTGCTTCATCTGCGCCATAATAATTAATATACACCCAAGCAATTTCCCAACTCACACACTTGACCAGCCTCCTACGATGTCGCAACCAATCGATCCGTGGAATCTTTACGTGAGCAACTGAAGTTCCCTTGTTCTACCACCTATTGAAACCTCCCTTCAACAACCAAGGAACGATCACTTTCATGAGCTATTGCTGGAGCATCCTCTACTGGATTTGGACTTGAAACTTCTATCCAACACTCCTTAGCCTTAGCACCTGAGGAGTGAGACATCTCAAGGATCCCCTTCCCACAAGAATGGCCGTGAGACCGCTTCGTCAAAAGCCTACCAAGGAAGCACTATTGCTTACCCATCAACATAGGATAGCGTTTTGACCTGGTTACACGTCTAGTGAAATCCCTTCGACAAGACGAACTTCCGCTGACTTTCTCCTCTCTACAAAAGCAACTTCTATCTGCCAAATCCTCTTTGAAAGAGGAGGGCACAGTAAGAACAGGCCCCTCTGTTTTAGAATATCGAGGTTGGGAGAAATAATTCGTGGGTCCAACCAACCTGCATCGCCATCTATCCACCCGCAACCAGCAAGCCTTGATCCGAAAAGGATCCACATGATGCTGAGCTAACAACAACAGGTCCTGACTTGCTATCCTTCTCCACCATTGAAAGATCAGGTGGACCTGCGTCGCCTAACTCCTGCTACACCTCTGTGAAGTTGACCCATTCCCTTACTGATGCATATGGGCAATGGACAATCTGCCTTCATCCCTTCTTCGCTTTCCTTCCCCAACAGGAAAATCTTTCAAAAAATCTGTCTCCATCGCATTCAAAACTTCTAACGACCTCACCTGCCCCTTATAGTTCTCGTTTTGCGAAAGTAGGTTCCAATCACAACTCGCCACGTCATTCGCCAGAGCCACGTCAACCATTGGATGCATCACCATGGCCGTTAACGCATCTTTCGCCACCAGCTCTTCATCCCTGCGCCGACAATCTACTCCAACACCGAACATGCCATGCCCACCTGAAGAGATACGACTCCAACCTCTCAATAGTCTGAGCATTTTTTGTAACTGGATTGGTTTCTTCAACCCTCTTCGACATCACCCTAGAGGACAAAGAGTCCCCATTATCTCCCTTGGAATCAAAACTCTGCAGTCCCAGTTCCTCCCTAACCATAACCTTGAAAGACAATCCAAAAATATGGATCTTCATCTCCCTGAAAATGAACCCAAAGAAGTTAGTCCTCACACGCTCTTCCAGATTCCAAGTTCGATTGGTCCTGCGTCTCCTTCGCCATCTCCACCACTTCCCCAAACTTCCTAACAATGCTCATAAGCACCTCATCACCCACCCATGTAACGGAACACCAAAACGCTGAATCCACACCTCCCTAAAAAACACAGAGGGGTTTGCAACCCATTTTTGAAGGGAGCTGAAGACTGCTCCACTCAGAATTTGACCCTCCCAAATCTGGTTTGACTTCCCCCAAGTTAGGAAAAGAAACAACACCGTCTTTCCACCCAACCCAGACACCTTCACATCTTTAATCCCACCGACCTCATGAGTACCTGGGATGGAAGGAGTTACTCCATCCCACCTAACCGTCCCTACCATAGTATTAGATCACCAAGCAAAGTTATTGCCAACAACTTCTTTTGGAACAGAAAGACATTCATGGCCATCACACCCTGCTCCCTGAACAACTTCAGCATAAGAGAGGCCTAGCTGTTGCTTGCCTTTTACCAAAAAAAAAAACTGTCGCTTGCCAGACTCCAAAACCACAACTTTCTTCCCTCCATGAGGTAACAAGACTTGAGAGTCTACATTGAACCCTCTCCTTAAGCGCCCCTTAGTTTCTACTCTACCGACCCTCTTAGACCACCCAAATCTCGCCACATTTACCTCCAACTTCCTGCCAGGAAATATGTTCCCATTCAACCTTTCTATTGCTTTGATAGCAGTCTCCATTGTACCAAAACAAACAAAACCCAAAACAGAACCCCCTTCCCCTATTTTCGCGATAATAGCTTGTTTCTCGGCGGGGTTAACTGCATTTTATATGTACTCACTTTAGATGGTCATTTACATGCTCATTTTCAAAATTACAGTGGCACTCAAAACAACTTGTTCTATTCAATATCTATATGGGGGAAAGAAGGAACCAAACCAGTTAACAGAAATTTATTTTTATCAACAATGAATAATAATGAAAAGTGTAAGTGCACAAAAATTCACAGACCTGAGGGTAGTGTTTTTTAGACTCACTGAGGAGGACGGAGGCTGAAGCTCATTGTTGATGATGGAAGAACCGCTGCCTGAGAACCTGGAAGGGGGAGACGAAACAGGTCAGAGGACCCTGGCTGTGGCAGCGCAGGGCTCTCCGATGCCTAAATTAGTATAAGAACTGAACAGTAGGATGGGGATTTTTGGGGAAGAAGATGGCGTACCAGCGTGTGGTGTATTCGTTGGCCATGCCTTGCTCTGGAGCTGTGGCTGAACTTATATAGAAGAAGAGAGGGGGCAAGGAGGTGGTTGACTATCTTGTCATAGCCCACCTTGTCAGGTACTAGGGGGCGCAATCCTATCGTAGCCTACTTTGACATCAATGACAGTCTCATCGTAGCCCACTTATCTCATCAGGCCAATATATTGGCGCTTTGGGAGTCGTGGAAGCCGCTTCTGTCAGAGATATGGGCGGCTTGTGATATCTTGTTGTACGTCCTGTGACGTGATTCACAGAATTTGTAAATGCTTAGATCTTTATTCACAGCAAGGCTCAGTATTCGTTACCGAGATCGAGGTGAGGCTAGAGACCGAGGTGAGGTTTAATGTTCTGGTCTCATGCTTATACCGAGACCGAAGTGAAGTTCATATTCCTCCTAAGGCCGAGATGACACTTTGTTTCCCGAGGTGGAACTCGTGTTTACCGAAGTGGGACGAAACCGAGATGGGACTTATGGCGAATTGGAGCATGTCACCGCTGCCGAACTGCCAAGTGGAAACCGAGATCGGGACAAGGGACAAGCTTTTATAATTTAATAAAGCAAAGGTTGTCAGCACCAGTGCATAAACAATTCCTTTTTACTTTCTTTAATAATATTTCTAGCAAGAGTTCCCTCATGCTCGGACTCACAAATTCTGTGAGGCCAAAGTGCCGAGATGAGACTCGTTACTGGCGCACGGTCGAGATCAATGTGCTGAGATGGGACTCGTGTGCCGAGACGAGACTTTTATGTACCGAGGTTGTGCTTCGGTTATACCCCACACAAAGCGCCCCAGCTTTTGACCTCTTGGAGTTTTACTAATTCGCTGAGGTCGGCAGCTGAAATATCATGAGGACCTTTCTTCGTATTTACACCTGTTGCCGAGACCGAAATGGGACACACAACCGCGCCCAGCCGAGACTGATCAGGGACAAGCACATGGTTTAGAAATTGATAAAAGGCACATGTGTCAAAAACCGGCGCATAAAGAACTCATACGGACTTGCTTTTGAAATCTTTAATAATATTCTCAACAAAAGTTCCGTCATGCTCGGACTCACGAGTTCTATGAGGCCAAAGTGCCGAGACCAGAGAAGCCTGGGTGTATGAACCTGATGACAGTCTCTTTGGCTGAAATAGCTTCATGCTTGGGTGGTGTGTACCGACCCTGAGGCAATCTCATCAGTTGCCGAAATGGCTTCATGCCTAGGTGGTGTGTACCGACCCTGAGGCAATCTCATCAGTTGCCGAAATGGCTTCATGCCTAGGTGGTGTGTACCGACTCTGAGGCAATCTGATCAGTTGCCGAAATGGTTTCGACCCTGAGGCAATCTCATCAATTGCAGAAATGGCTTCATGCCTGGGTGGTATGTACCGACCCTGAGGCAATCTCATCAGTTGCCGAAATGGCTTCATGCCTGGGTGGTATGTACCGACCCTGAGGCAATCTCATCAGTTGCCGAAATTGCTTCATGCCTGGGTGGTATGTGTCGACCATGAGGCAATCTCCATGGCACTCTTCGAAGCTGACGGCGTCATCGAAGCTGATGGTAGAGGATCGTGCCGTTGGACGGTAGAGGATCGTGCCATCGAAGCTGACGGGCCATCGAAGCTAAGTGATGATAGGAGACATCTAGCTGCCTCCCAAGCTGGAGGAGACTTCGGGCGAGCTGGAGACATCTGCCGAGCTGGAGACATCAGCCGAGCTGGAGACATCTACCGAGCTGGAGACCACCTGGTTGCTTTCGTAGAGGTCAAAGCGTTCCAGAGCTCGGGCTTCGTCTGCTTCTTGTATGACGAACCGGTTCACCCTGGCCATCAGTGCCTTCATCATGACCACAGGGTGCAAGGCCAAGTCTCTCTGAAGCTCGTTGCCTGGCAGAAGAGCTTGCTGGAAGGAGATGACTGCTATTGTATCTGAGGCGCTTTCGATTTGGCTGTAGACAGTCCAGAACCTTTTGGCGAACTGGGTGACATTCTCTTTGTGCTTCATTCTGAGGGCCATCAGGTCGGTGTGCGACATCGGGATGGCTTTGTGAGCTTGGAACTTCGCCATGAAGGAATTCTGGAGCTGCTGCCAATTTGTGATTGATCCTTACGGGATTGTGCAGAACCACCTCAGGGGGAGGTTTTCGAGACTGGAAGAGAAGATTCTGCAGTTCAGGTGACCGATGCTGCCCAATATTGACATTCTCTGAGTGAAGTGTCGGAGGTGTGCTGCTGGGTCCGAGGTTCCGCCGTAGAGGACGAACCTTGGAATGCCGAAATCTTTAGGGAGGGAGAAATTCTTGATTTCTGGAGAGAAGGGAGTCGTGCCGAGATCAGAGTAGTAGGGGTCTGGCCGATCTCGGGTGAGATTGAGACCAACTGTTTCCATGGTCTGCTGTACTATTCGCCCGACTCGTCGATTGAACCATTCTTTCAGATGATCATTGACTCCTGATCTCTGACTTTGTTTCTTCGAATTTGAAGGAGATTGGGAGGATGGAGTTGAGGTCACCTCTCCTTCCTGTAGCTGCTGCTGTAGTTGACGAATCGGTTTGTCCTGCTCTTGAATGATAAGGCTTCGGGCCTTGACCCTCGCGAGAAGCGGATTGTTTTTGTCATCCATCTGATGACGGAGTTTGCCTCATTGAGGATTTCCCAGTTGAAGGTTGTCCCGCCGGGAAGGTGCTGTCACCCCCTTTAGAGATGAACCTGACTGAGAGTGCAAGCTTGCTGGCTCTTTCCCCTTTCTGGTTTTTCGATGCATGGTGTTTGGGAAGATGACTTTTTGTAGCCGTTTCCCACAGACGGCGCCAATTGTAAGTGCATAAAAATTCACAGACCTGGGGGTAGTGTTTTTGAGACTCACTGAGGAGGACGGAGGCTGAAGCTCCTTGTTGATGATGGAAGAACCGCTGCCTGAGAACCTGGAAGGGGGAGACGAAACAGGTCAGAGGACCCTGGCTGTGGCAGCGCAGGGCTCTCCGATGCCTAAATTAGTATAAGAACTGAACAGTAGGATGGAGATTTTTGGGGAAGAAGATGGCGTACCAGCGTGTGGTGTATTCGTTGGCCATGCCTTGCTTTGGAGCTGTGGCTGAACTTATATAGAAGAGAAGAGAGGGGGCAAGGAGGTGGTTGACTATCTTGTCATAGCCCACCTTGTCAGGTACTAGGGAGGCGCAATCCTATCGTAGCCTACTTTGACATCAATGACAGTCTCATCGTAGCCCACTTATCTCATCAGGCCATATCCTGGCGCTTTGGGAGTCGTGGAAGCCGCTTCTGTCAGAGATATGGGCGGCTTGTGATATCTTGTTGTACGTCCTGTGACGTGATTCACAGAATTTGTAAATGCTTAGATCTTTATTCACAGCAAGGCTCAGTATTCGTTACCGAGATCGAGGTGAGGCTAGAGACCGAGGTGAGGTTTAATGTTCTGGTCTTATACTTATACCGAGACCGAAGTGAAGTTCATATTCCTCCTAAGGCCGAGATGACACTTTGTTTCCCGAGGTGGAACTCGTGTTTACCGAAGTGGGATGAAACCGAGATGGGACTTATGGCGAATTGGAGCATGTCACCGCTGCCGAACTGCCAAGTGGAAACCGAGATCGGGACAAGGGACAAGCTTTTATAATTTAATAAAGTAAAGGTTGTCAGCACCAGTGCATAAACAATTCCTTTTTACTTTCTTTAATAATATTTCTAGCAAGAGTTCCCTCATGCTCGGACTTACAAATTATGTGAGGCCAAAGTGCCGAGATGAGACTCGTTACTGGCGCGTGGCCGAGATCAATGTGCCGAGATGGGAATCGTGTGCGAGACGAGACTTTTATGTACCGAGGTTGTGCTCCGGTTGTCCCCCACACAAAAATGTTTCCTTTTTTTTTTTGAAGAAAACCCCCTTCCCCGCCTGCTGGAATCTGGTATGAATGCATCACACACTCTCCCCACTGAGGAAAATGCATATCTTAGTTGCTCAGCCTGTGTGAGTTCTGGTACATCGTTGACGAACACTGATACCAAGGTCTCCCACTTAACACTTTCCTGACCACTTCTCCTGAACCTTTCCTGTTCTGTCTTCCATATTCCCTCCGATTCTACTTTCCCCTTCCCTCTCTCCATCTTCCCAATGAATCCTAAGAAGTAGAACCAGCAAGTTGGAATATTTTGTTCCAAGATGAAGTTACTATTCGCTTTTCTTTTACAAGGTTAAGTTGTGTGTATAATTTTTTAAAGATTTGTTTATATAAGATCCCTCTCTAATTTTCTTTTATAGATGGAGCAATTGGTTTCTTTTATAGATGGAGCAATTGGTGGATTTGCTAGAATATACCGACCTATTGTTGCCGGTAGAGCAGCAAGAAGGAAGGCGATTTATCATCATCATTGCCATAATTGCAATCATTTTGCTGGCGTTGCTCTCACTGTGTTCATATTCTGGTATTGCAAGAGACGCGGTGGTTCTCCTTCTCCTCCTAGTTTTGAGGAGGTAGAACTACCTGTCTGCTTGAGGGGCCCATTTCAGGACCAACCCAGTTTTTGGCTTGGGCTGGGCAGGCCATTAAGCACAATTGAAGAAGTAGAAGAAAATGGAAGTGAGAGCTTTGGGACTAGTATTTAGGGTGTCAATGAATTATCAATGTACATGACTTTATAGTATTTAGGGTGTCAATGAATTATCAATGTACATGACTTAGTATAACATAAGTGAGTTTGTTTGTAATAGAATCTGTTACATCAAAGTCAATTGGGTAATTAACTTATTACTAACCGGTTCAGCTGAACATAGGTTTCTGAAGTCTGATATAACTAACTTAACTGTCAGCTGCTTCTCTCTTAAAGTATTGTCCACAATATTTTTTTTTAATTAGCAAAAGAAGACGGACACATAAATATGGATATCGGTATTTGATTCATAAGATGCCCAAAACCATGTTTACGAACCATTGTTTAAACCCCAAATCATGGGTTTTGAAGCAGTTGTAAAGACTCCCATGAAAGTGAAATGCAAATGAGAATTGTAGATTGCCCAATTGACCAGCGGTTCTGGCTTTCTGATGCTGTGCCTAAAATTCATAAACAGTTGTATGGCAGGGCGTTGTTTAAGTGCATCAGTGGGCCCTTTTATTGCAATCTTTTTAAGTGTTCGAGATAGTTAGTCTCACTATCAAATTGATTACAAATAAAATTCATAGACTTTGAGGATAATTTTCACCTACCAAGGAGAACTTTAGGCTTGCAAGCGTATCAGATACAAGGAATTTTAGACTGGAAGGGAGGGATGAGGAGGAGGAGATTACAGTGATTTGCATTTTTTTTAATCAAGACATTTGAAAGAGTTCGTAGGGGCATAAATACAGAGTACTTCAAGATTTATCCATATATTATAAAAATCAAGATCCTATTGATTTTTTCAATCACCTTATGGAACCAAAAAGCTAATAATAATGATTATTTTGTTGGCCTTAAATCAGACAAATGAAAATTTAGTAAATAGATGCTTAAGCCCTCCTAGTATCTCAACAGCATGGTCCAAAATCCATTTCATGTGTCCTATTTTACAAGCGAGGAGAAATTCCCAAGTTGTAGAGGATCCGAAAAGGGAAGGAAAACGGGATTTAAAAATAGGGTATTTTACATATGGATGGAATTTATTATTTGCATCTCAAAAAGGACACCCATTATAATTTTAAGATTGTCTCTTTCAATTTATTACAATCCCAAAACTTCCCTTGCCTCCTGGATGATAGCCTCTTTCAATTATTACTAGCAAAACATGTCCTTGCTTAGTACGGGCAAGCAATATCATTCATAATAATTAAAAGTTTTATAAGAAATGTAACATATGACATTTTTTTGTATAAGCTATATTTAGATGGAAAGAATTATAAGAAATTTTAAATGCAACATTTCCCTATTAGGGTAGGGTTTGGTAATGATTTGGCCGGGTTCAAGACAAGCACGAATATGCGAATGAATTATATTGAAATATGAAAAATTATAAATAATATTAAAAAATGATTTCATGGTTCAGGGTTGCTATTAGTTATTCGACATTAATCAAGTTTGGTTTGGGCCAGGTTTAAGGCTTTAGGTTTGTTCTAGCCTAGTATACCTTTAACTTATGTATTACTTAGTAAAATTCTCAATATAAAGTTATAGTAGTGTAATTGGTATTAGGCATTACGTACTATTCTTTATTATTTAGGTATGTGATCAATTAGTATCTATCATGAGTGTTTCTTTTATTTTAAAATGAATAGAGAATTATCTATTAGGACACCTGACCTAACCTGTACAAATCATGGGTCGGTTTTAGGGCAAAGAAATAGCCATTTGGATTAGGGTTGCAAATGGATATCCAATTCTCCAATTATCCGGAAGTTTCGACCCGCAAAAACCTGGGTTTGAAACCTTTTTTAGGTTCTTATTCATAAATTAGTCCGGGTTCGGAGCCAAATTTAGGTTTCGATTGATAAAAGGGTTCGGTTTCGTGTCCATATAGGTTCCGACCCGTGGACCTGAGACCCGGTATATGAGTCTTTGATATTACAATTTGTACTTTAAAACTAACTCTTATGGGGTATTCTTTTTTATAATACTGGATGTTGAAGACTTGATGCAATGTTATAAGTTGGATGTTATACTTATTTTAAGAATAAAGAGAAAATATAATCGATTTTGGAACTAGATTTGAGTCTTTTAGGTGGACGGCTCCGGATTCGGATTTTCTTATCAAAACTGGGTCCGGAACCAACAAAATATGTTCCGATTCAAAACTAGATCGGAACTGGAACAGTTATTTAAAAACGGGTCTGGGTCCACTATGGGTCCGATCTAGAACCGTCCCGTTTGCAACCCTAATTTGGATTGGCCTAATAAGCAAGAACCACACCCGACTCATTGTCATCCGGTAAAAACAATCAAATTGTCAAAGAGGGAGGATGACCTTTTTCTCTTACTCTCCTACTTCAAATAGGGATGCAAACGGGTATCCGATTTTCTGATTACCCGGAAGTTTCGACCTGCAAAAATCCGGGTGTAGAACCTATTTTAGGTTCTGATTCATAAATGAGTTCGGGTCCAAAACCCAATTTAGGTTCCGATTGATAAGCGGGTCCGGTTCCGGGTCCATATAGGTTTCGACCTGTGGACCCGGGACCCGTCATTTGAGCCTTTAATATTGCAAATTGTATCTCAAATTAAAATCAACTTTTTTTTAAAATATATTTTTATGTATACTATTGGAGGTAGTAGACTTGATGCACTGTTATAAGTTGAATGATATGCTTATTTTAAGAAAAATTAAAATCAATTTTGGAACTAGATTCCAGTCCTCTAGGTGGATCTGGTTTTGGAACTGGATCCGATTTTTTCTATCGGAATCGGGACTGGAACCAATAAAACTAATTTTGAGTAAAAAATAGATCCGGAACCAGAACCAAAATCGTTATTTAGAAACAAATCCGAGTATGGATCTACCACGATTTTGATCTAGAACGATCCGATTTGCAACCCTAACTTCATACCATAACTAATAGGAGCCTCATGAGATAATAATTCCTTTTATACCGTAAGTTATCATACGCCCATTCAGAAGCTACAAATAACATCACAAATTTGGAAGTGACACGTAAGATCAACAGTTGGCAACACCAATGGTAAGAACCCTACCAAAACAGCACTTCTAAAAAGCATAGTGTACAAGTAAACTCCTCAGAGACCATGCCAATGACTCGAGTACAATCTTGATAACCTAGTGTTGCTCCTCGTGAAGAGAATTGCTACTTTAATATATATATATATATATATATATATATACTATTCTTATAAAAGAGGAGAAAATGCCACTTTTTTTACTTTTTGGTGATCATACCATTTGTGGGGCCCACTTCTATATATCTACTATCTACTACTCTTATAAAAGAGGAGAAAATGCCACTTTTTTTACTTTTTGGTGGTCATACCATTTGTGGGGCCCACTTCTATATAATAATATATAATATCTATTACATATCTACTATTATATAATATATATTATATGTGGGGTCCACTTCATTAAATATATTATATATATTATAATTCTCATCATCTCACATCTCATCATCATCACATCATTTCTAGGGCCCACTTCATTATATACATATATTACTACTACTCTTATAAAAGAGGAGAAAATGCCACTTTTTTTACTTTTTTGAGGTCATACCATTTGTGGGGCCCACTTATATATATATCTACTATCTACTACTCTTATAAAAGAGGAGAAAATGCCACTTTTTTTACTTTTTGGTGGTCATACTAGTTTGATTTCAATGAGCATTGTTTTAATGCACTGATTAATATGATGGGGGTACAGCTCTTCAATTGGATCAAAATTAGGTCCAGTAGCTCGTGTGTTTAGTATGATATTCAAATGAAGGTCTGCCCCACATAGGCTGATAGGAAGTCGTGCGAATGAGAAGCTCAATCCAAATATCAATACAGAGTGTAAGGTCTGTTTTTGATAGATCAGCGGCCGAGCAGATTGACTCTACTTGGCGATGGAGATTTCCCTTCCGGTTGTCCGAAGGAGATCTTCCTACCTGTTGTAAGTGTTGATTTTGATTGGTCGGCTGGGCAGATTAGCTTGGCAGGTCAGCTCGACAAGTCAGCTCGGCAAATCAGCTCGGCAGTAGAGATCTCCCTCCTTCTTCTTGGATCTGAATTGATCTTCTTGCCTGTATCAGAAGCAAACCATCATAAGAGCTCGATCGGGTGGTCTGATCGAGGACTCTCCGATGCTTAAGTTAGTCTCTGAAACCGTGTTCTCCTTCTGATTAGAGTTGTGGTTCAGAAATTGCATACCTCTTTCTTTCTCTTCTTTCTTCCTCTTTTATCTCTTTTTTCTGCCATTCATGGCTCCATCAATTCTCTTCATGCTAGCCATTAGTGGTCATTCATATCTTTTATTGTGTAACTGATAACGGCTGGAGTTATTGCTCCATCTTCATGGTGATAATTGATAACGGATGGAGTTATTGCATCATGGGAGCACTCCTTTAATTCTCCCTCTTGGCGGGTTGGGTTGGTCCACTATGACCCAAGCCCAATTTAATATTGAGTTCAGATTTTACCCCAATTGCCCCCCAAGCCCCTTTTCTTCTTTTCCATTTTCCGAGAAGAAAGGGGGGCTTTGAAAGAGATCTCTTGTTTTCGCCGCCACTGTCGGTTCTTTCTGAACTCACTTTTTGGCCTAATGCTTGCATCGTCATGCCAAGCTATTAGTTAAAAAGAAGATTAGTGCAGTGTACCTAGTTTGGGCTCGTCCCAGTTAGATTTTTATCCTTCGGTACGAAGTAGTAGGTCTTAAGCTGCCCTTTAAGTGCTAGGCAGCATACCTAGTTTGTGCTCTTCCCAGTTAGTTTTTTTTGCTAGGTTGTTTCTGATAAGGTATGCCCTACCATGGATCCACTATCCTTGGCACAGGAATAGGAGCAAGATAATTAGGCAAGATACAAACTTTCCAAATTCTTTGGTACAAAGAAGATTAAAACGTTGATTCCATTCTTGGCACAAGAACATAAACCACAAAGGTCTTATAAGTGAAAAAAAGCGGATGAATTCTTTGGTACAAAGATCTGTAAGTGCCTGTCTTAATTTGTTAACATTCTGGCTCTGCTGCCTAGATGGAAGCATTCTGACACCTGCCTGAGGTGGAAGAGGCCGAGACATGCCTAGCCGATACTCTTACCGAAGCTAGAATGAGCTTGGTGGCATTGTTTCCAAACTGGAGAAGGCTGAGACGGAGCCATGCCTAGCCGGTATTCTTATCGAAGCTAGGATGAGCTCGGTGGCATTGTTGCCGAGGTTGGCCGAACTCAGAGCCAGGTTGGCCGAATTCAGAAAATATCCGACACAAGATAGTAAATAGAATTTCTTTAAATTTGCTTTGTTCAACGGTCTTGCCAGTGCCTTCCCTTCAAGTGTTTCTAGTTGATAAGCTCTTGTTCCTCCAGCCGAGGTGACCATGTACGGTCCTTCTCAGGTCGGACCTAGCTTGCCGTGACTAGGGTCTCATGATGAGTCCAAGCAAAACATCGGAGCTCTGATTTAGTAGTCGAACTAAACTGATCTGCTTGGCAATGGAGATCTCCCTCTCAGCTAACGAGCTGACTAGCTCTGCTCGGCAACGGAGATCTCCCTTCTCTTTCTTTAAAACCCATCCTCCGCCGGGCTAGTACATTTATGCTCGGGTATGTTCAAGTCTTCTTCCAGCTTTATGAATACTTCAATCCGTTCCATGAGCTCTCCTTGTGTGGTCGGGGATCGCTTTGTCAACGATTGGCGAAGCTGACTCTCCTTCGGCAGCCCGAGCTTGAAGGTTGCCACAACTATTTGTTCGTTAGTCCCCTCTACCTCATTATAGAGGAGCCAATAATGAGCGTTGAACTCCTTCAAGCTCTCTGAGCTCTGCTTCTTAAGAGACAGCAATGCCCCAATGTCCTTGGGCTGCTCGGAATTTGTTACAAAACGAGTAACAAAAGATCCAGCAAGCTCTCGAAGTCTATAGATCGATCTTGGCTCTAGGCGGGAGAACCATTTCAAGGCCAGGTATCCCAAACTCGAGGGGAAAACCTTGCACATCAGTGGCTCATTCCCTATCCACAATGCCATGGAATGCTGGTAATGCTGGACGTGGTTGGCGGGATCGGAGGTTCCATCATAGATCCTCAACTTAGGGATCGAGAATCGCCGAGGAGGATCCACTTTTCCAATATCCTCCGAGATTTGAGATTCAGAATTTTGTGCATTTCCCAGGTACTTTGCTCTGGTTGGATTCTCCTGAGGGGACTTCTGGTTTGCTAACACCTTTTCTATGAGAGCTTGTACATCCTCCTCGTTAAGTGCTCATGGGGGTGCTTTCCTCCTTGGGCTTCGCTAACCACAATGGATCTTGTTCGGACTTCGGTTTCCTCTTGTCTTTGTAGTCGAGAGCTTGAAGTCCGATTCCCTTCATCTTCTGCTCTGGCCTTAGCTCGGATTCGCCAAGCTTTTGATTCAGAATGGTGACTTCTAGCCCTCTTATCTGGATGATTTAAAATGCTCATACACAGAATAGCAAGGATTAGCCTTATTTCAACATTTTTTTATGTTTCTTTTTTTTTTAAAGAGAATAACCACATTAAAACAGAAAACAAAGGATGAGGCCCAACACAAGAAACAAAATCATATATGGTTGCAGAAACTGGTAAAAAAGGCCTATGGCTTCCATTCTCAGAAATCCTCAGCAAGTCTCCATTAGTCCCCTCAGTAGACTGCTGATGGGCTTCAGTCATCTGAACGACATAGACTATATCTTCAGCTTGCAACTCCTTGACGTACCATGAACCCAAATTAATGTGATAAGGCTATCAATAAAACACCGTCTGAGTGTAGTTTTGCAATAAAAAAATAGTATCCGCCTCTATATTTTTAAGAGCCAAAAGCTCTATTTTTTATCTGCCCACTTTTGGAGCATTTGGATTTGGGAGGATTTGCCTCTAAATGTCTTAAACGAATAGAGGTCAGAATCTCGTGCAAAATGCTCTAATTTTCCAATTCTCTATCTATCTGATTTAGACATTTAGAGAAATAGAGGCTTGAAATAGAGATGTCAAACATGGACTAAGTATACAAATGGAGTAGAGAGTTCAATCTATTAACCAATTTATTGATGAGAAGTTGTTTGTCATTTGAAGTTTTGTAGTAGTACATTAAACAAGTTGCTTCATTGTGGGTATGGCTGGACTCAAATCCTACCATGGATTAAAAAACCGGCTGATACCGGTTCATATCGTCCGGTATGAACCGGTATCGGCCGGTCCCGATACGATATCGGGATGAGATATCGGTCTCGTTAAAATCATCAAAAAATCCGCAATATATCGGCCGATATCATTTAAAAAAGCATCAACCCTAATTTTTTTCGCATTCTTCATCTTCTTCCCCTCTCCTCTTATATCCAAACACCTTAGAGCAGCACCCGCACATTCACACATCCCTCTTGCATATTTTCTTCAAGAAAAAATTATTTAAGGTAAGAGAAAATCATCTTAAAGCATTTTCTTATGTATTTATGTGTTTTAATTATTTTTTTTAGATGAAGCATGGAAATCATGAGAATGTCACTTGTGTTGTGTTATTCCCTTAAAACTAAGTTAGATATATATACTTTCATGCTAGATCTACTACTCATACACATGATTTTGAGTTTTCGTTTCAATTTATTATTTTTGGATTTATTATGTATTTATGTGTTTTTTTTAAAATGAAGCATGGAAATCATGAGAATGTCACTTGTGTTGTGTTCTTCACTTAAAACTAAGTTAGATGTATATACTTTCATGCTAGATTTACTCATACACATGATTTTGTATTTTGTTTTCAATTTTTTTATTTTCAGATTTTTTAATATTTGAATAAAAATATATCATTTTTTTGAAATTTCATCACAAATATGTTGTTTTAATGATTCATGATCATTGTATGGTATGTAAATGATTGATCTACATACTTTTATGCTAGATCTATATATTTAGGATTTTAAAAATGATTTTATTAAATCTTTGTTTTTTCTAAATTGATCATGAGCATCAATAATGGTTGCATTATATGAAATACTGGAGAAAAAAGCGAACAGCGACACAAACATGACTCATAACTTAAGGTGACAGAGATTTTGATTTATTGTTGTTACTAATGAAAAAAAAATATTATTTTCCAGCATTTTCTAATATTCTGGATTTTTTGTATATTTTTGTGATTTTTCTTGGATTAAAAAAAAATTCACACCGCGGCGACCGCGACAGACTGATATCCGCGACGATATCCACAACGAGTTCTTTTTTCAGCCCGGCCGATACCGCGACCGCGACCGCGACCGAGACCGAGATTTTAAACCATGATTCCTACTGAAACTTTGGAAGAGCTGCTGTTTTTAGCCCTAGAACTTGCATTTTATACATCACAAAACCCTAAGTATGTTTGGTAAATGGTGAGAATTCTACAGATATTGAGGATTCCCCACTACCCTTAAAATAAGGATTCCTCACTAGAAATTTATTTACATAAGGATATCACATAAATACCGGTGCATATCAATGCATAGAGCTGAGAAAAGTTGGTTTCTTTAAGCAAAATCTGCGATTACGAGGATTTTCAAATCCTATTGGGATAGGTTGGATTTAAAAATCCTAAATATGAGGATTTCTTCCATTGATTCAAATTCTCAGATATTTACAATTGTCAACATGGGGTTTTCATGCTTTTGTGGAAATTATTAATCTTTTCCTTTGGGCATGATGTAAAGGACTGTGTCAACGATAGGCTTTACACTACACTGATTTCACAGAGTAAAATATAAAGCTGTAAATAGATCATTTTGACCTTGCATCTCATCAGCATTCAAAGTTTCTTTGTTATTTTTTTCTTAATGAATTCGTTATGAGCAAAAAAAATAATAATAATAAAAATTGTAACTTTAGTTAGAGCTTGGGTTAAGTATCCTTTAAAGAGTGCCAAAGTGGAGAATGGGTCCAAGAGTTTGCTTTGCCTATTTTATTGGATGGAGCTTTAATTTAATGATTTGAGTCTTTGACTTTACAAAGTGGAGAAGCAGTCAGCAGAGCAATGAAAAATGGGGGCTTATTGAAAGCTATATTCTATGGGCCATATGTACCTTATATCGGCTGATAATATTGCTATATGAAGCTTAATGAAGGGCTACTCTTTGTTGCCCATATCTATCGTATTGGCTGATATTTTATGATTGTGGTTGTGGGGCGTGACACTGCATCGAAGGAGCTGATGTTCATTGTGTATAACTTGCTTGACAAAATCCAATAATGTACAAAATAAGATTGGTTTCAATCAATGGCAATAGCTTGGATTGATTAAAAGTGGCCTCTTATGTGACAGCTTAAAAGGGAGCATGCATTTGACAAAATTATTGCAAAGTAGTGTGCCATTTTTTCAAAGTAAATGGGCCAAGAAAAAAAATAGAGAATAATTTTTATTGGTTAGGTAAGTACTCACACATCCACCCACACACTCACACAACTCATCACCGTTAGCGCTTTAGCCTGGGATTAATCCTTGTGTTTGTTTATGTGGAAGGCACTAGGAAGATACCTCATCAACTGAGCTTTATTTTTTTAATTAGACCATTAGTTAAGAGGAGTTTTAAGTAAAAACAGAAAATGCAAAGGCTTTCTCAAGGTTTGGAGAAAATGTGGAGGGCTTTTTTTTTTTTGCAAAGAACTCTCATTTATTTGGACAACTCATGCAAAGTACACAACCAAAGGGTCGAGATTAGTGGATTTGCCTCGTTGGCCAAAATGCAAGTGTACATTTCATAGTCAACAATCGTAAACATTACATCATGTTATAAATGAGATGTGGATGAATAAGGATGGTTGGGCCAGTTGCCTGTGACTGGGACATGAGTGACATTATTAATAATAACCCTCCGTCCGTGTACGTCTGCTACCATTTACTTGATTATATTCTACCAGGAGATGGTGACTTAGTAGAACTGGTGGTGCAATTGACTGGGTCGGACATCCAATTTAATATAATGGGCAATGGGCAGGCAGAGCTCGTATGGAAAATGATGCATTGCAGGTGCCATGTTATGACCCACATGTTGTCAATCCAAAATACAACTACTGAAGGTCTTGGGTTCAAATCATGCCTCCTCTCTTTTTATATATGTGAGTTGTGTTTTTTTTTCCTTGCATATATGAGTTTCCATCACTTTACATGTGTTAGTTGTGTGTACGTCTCTTGCATGCGAGAGTTTCATCCTTCTCGTATGTGTGAGTTGTGTCCGTCTCTCTTCTTATATGTGAGTTCCGATCACCTCACATATAAGTTGTGTCGTGAGTCTCAGCTATTAGATTGGATTGCCTCAAGCTTACACCATTCAAGTTCTAAACTTTACCTTCCATTTAAAAAAAAATCTAATCTTTAAACTTCTGCCCAACTCTGGAATGTTCTTGGCAATGGATCCCATTGGGCCAACTCAAGAGGCTAGAAGATTACATATTAATGGCTAGTTTTAGTCATCAGGAGTTTACAAGCCGTTTGAATTTTTTTATAGATGGACTCATGGACCTCACTGTGGATAAGACAGATGAACATTTTGATAATCTATTCAAATGTATGTTGGGACCAAGACTTGTTAGTTTCAGATCATGCCAAATCATATATGAGAGAAGCATTTATTTTGAGCTATTTTAAATTTAATGAGGCACCACTTTGGAGCTTCATGAGTGGGTCTGACAAGAAGATAAGGGCATGTTTGTTTGCATGGAACACACATGAATTTATGGCTGAAAGTTTGCGTTTAAATCTTAACAAAGGCTAAGGTCCCAAATCGGATCTCGTTATGGATTCCAATACAAATAAATTAATACTAGAAGTAATTAAACTAATCTAGCAACAAATCAATCACCCACAAAAGAAAAGTAGAAGATACACGATTTTTACGTGGAAACCCTACTTGGAAAAAACTATGGGTCTTACCATCTAAACCACATACAACCAACCACTATGTAAAGAAAGTTACAAGAATCCACGGAACCTTTCTCAGTTGCAGCTCAACTTAAGGACTACGACTACGATGGTCTTGCCGACGACTCGCCGTTCACCTTCAGAGTACTTGAATCAACCACTTTGAATGCCTCTTCAAGGTACTTCAAAGAGCAAGAACAAAAGATCAATCTTAAGCTCAACAACACTTAATTAAAGATCTCTCAAAGGAATTTTCAATTGTTTGAACGGGAGAGAGAAACAATTTAGGATTGCAAGAGTGTCTTTATATAGGCCAAAAAGTTGTATACGGATTTCTCATTTTGTGTGGAATAAGAATAGAGAAATTTAAGAGAACTCGAAAAGGATTTCTAATTCGCCCATGCAATTTACCGAGGGTCGCTCAAGCAAGCATAAGGTGCTTTTTTTTTTTTTTTTATGTAATGAAAGCTCTCTTGGTTTGGAGAAATAATTTGGTAGAGGAGTGGCTTCAGTCTTTTAACTAGAATTTTTGAAATATAATCTTGTATGCCACATTAAAAGAGACCGAGGGGCCTAAAACCCTTGGGCTTGGGCGCAAGACTACATTCACACTAATCAGACACCCCGCACCCCTAAATCATATATTCCTTTTCTGTGTAGGGGCGCTAGGCATTAGGCAAGCAAGACCCTAAACGCACCATTTTTTTGGACGGGCCGGAGAGAGAGACGCACCATTTTTTTGGACGGGCCGGAGAGAGAGAGAGAGAGAGAGAGAGAGGGAGGGAGGGAGGGAGGGAGGGAGCTAGATAGAATGAGAACGCAAGGCCGGCTTTACATAAGGCCAACAAAGCCATTACTTTAGGCCCCATGATAGCAGTTAATATCTTTTGAAATTCCAAAAAAAATAAACTTGCCAACTGTCATCCTTTTTTTCTCTCCCCAAAATATAAGGCCCCATGATAATTCTCTTTTTAAAAGATGCAACCATGATTTTCATGGGCACTTAAAGTGTCATATGGCCTATTATATTTTCAAATCTGCTCTTTATATTTCTATTGCTAGGAGTCAAATTGATTTTCATACACCATTATATATATCTAAATATATAGCAGTATCAAATCCCAACCATACATTCAGTCATGAACTTGCTTCACAAACTTTCTCATTATTTTTGTGTATCCTATTTCAATAGGGGTCCATTCATATTTGATCCATGATGTGGTTGTAATAGATCCATAGCTTTGGATTTCAGCCCTAATAATAGATCTTAGAATTTAAGATAAACAATTGGCCCTCGCCGGAATTTATTCACTTGCCCACCATGCATATGAGCACCGTACATCTGGAACATCCAATACGTGGGGCACAACTCTGAAGTCCATCTTGGATGGTCCTGACTCATGGTGCATATAAGCACCGTGCGCAGGCGAAAATGCTCTGAGCCCCACCAATGGCAGACTCAAGATTTTTATTTGCGAGGGGTGGAGTCAAATAGGTAGCTGGATTTTGTGACCCAAGATTTCTATGTGAGTTTTGGAGATGGGCCCAAAGTTTTAATGCTGGTTTTGAAGGTAGACTTAAGATAGGTTAGCAAAACTTGAATGAAAAAACTTAATTAATAATTTTACATGACAATAAAAACTTAAATCAAATACTTATAATAATATTAAATCATAGAAAATGCCTCATTTAGTAATTTCACTTAAGCATCATATTCTTTCGAGCCGGCCCTGTGAGAATGGAAGGAGGAGGAAGAGATGCGACCAGCTGGGACGAACAAGGCTACCGCAGTAGCATGTTGTAGGAGAGAGAGACCTAATCTCGCACCGTCTTCCGGACCGTCTTCGCCCCCTTTCCAAACCGTAATCCTAATGTCCTCGTTGTCACCTCCAGCGATGGCTCTCTCGCTCCCTACTCCATCTCCTCCTGCATCTCATCCTCTCAGGTCTCTCTCCTTTTCTGCTCAATCCAGAGTCCAGACCCTCCAATTTGCAGGCCACCGCCACCCCATAGTATGGCTCTGGAGTCTGGTCAACACGATTGGATCTTGGTGGGGCCCACTGTCAATGGGTCCTCCAGACCCATGGACTTTGTGCCACTTGTTCAACTTGAGCCCAGCTGGCCTACAGTCTACACAATGCAATGTACACACTGCACTTAAATAAAAAGGTAAAAAAATAAAAAATTTCCTAAACTACCCCTCGCCTAGGATGAAAATAGCGACTACGCCCGCAGCCAAACCGCTACGAAGCCTAAAATCTCTCCATCAAGAATCATCTTCCACTCAAAAGCCTAAAATCTCTCCATGAGATCCCTAAATAAGCCAACACACCGGATGTGCTAAATTTATATCAATCAATTCATGGGTCCCGGCCCGCATCATTTGATTTTATGGACGGTTAGAATAAAGATGGTGGACCCCATTCATCTGGGTCCCACTTAAAAATATTTGGTCAATTTGTTAGGTCTATGATCATTTGATCATTTGATCTTTCTTAATTAATTCATGGGTCCCATTCCGCATAATATGATTTTATGGACAGTTAGAATAGAGATGGTTAAAATAGAGTTGGTGGATAGAATAGAGATGGTTAAAATAGAGTTAGTGGACCCCATTCATCTGAGCGGTTCCACTTAAATATGTTTGGTTTGGTCAATTTTATGGACGGTTAGAATAAAGATGGTGGACCCCATTCATCTGGGTCCCACTTAAAAATATTTGGTCAATTTGTTAGGACTATGATCATTTGATCCTTTGATATTTCTTAATCAATTCATGGGTCCCATCCCGCATAATATGATTTTATGGGCGGTTAGAATAGAGATGGTTAAAATAAAGTTGGTGGACCCCATTCATCTGGGGATTTCCACTTAAATAGGTTAGGTTTGGTCAATTTGTGAGGTTTATGATCATTTGATCCTTTGACTTTTATCAAGCAATTCATGGGTCCCAGCCCGCATCATATGGTTTTATGAACGGTTAGAATATAGATGGAGGACTCCATTCATCTTTGGGGTCCCACTTAAATAAATTAGGTTTGGTCAATTTATGACGTCTATGATCATTTGAACTTTATCAATCAATTCATGGGTCCCGGCCCGCATCATATGATTTTATGGACGGTTAGAATAGAGATGGTGGACCCCATTCATCTGGGTCTCACTTAAACATATTTGATCAATTTGTTAGGTCTACGATCATTTGATCTTTTTAAATCAATTCATGGGTCCCATCCCGCATAATATGGTTTTATGGACGGTTAGAATAAAGATGGTGGACCCCATTCATCTGGGGGGATTCCACTTAAATAGGTTAGGTTTGGTCAATTTGTGAGGTCTATGATCATTTAATACTTTGATCATTATCAAGCAATTCATGGGTCCCAGCCCGCATCAGATTATTTCATGGACTGTTAGAATATAGATGGTGGACCCCATTCATCTTGGGGGTCCCACTTAAATAGGTCAGGTTTGGTCAATTTGAGAGGTCTATGATCATTTGATCATTTGATCTTTATCAATCAATTCATGGGTCCCGGCCCGCATCATTTGATTTTATGGACGGTTAGAATAAAGATGGTGGACCCCATTCATCTGGGTCTCACTTAAAAATACTTGGTCAATTTGTTAGGTCTGCGATCATTTGATCCTTTGATCTTTCTTAATCAATTCATGGGTTCCCATCCTGCATAATATGGTTTTATGGACGGTTAGAATAGAGATGGTGGACCCCATTCATCTGGGGGGTTCCACTTAAATAGGTTAGGTTTGATCAATTTGTGAGGTCTATGATCATTTGATCTTTATCAAGCAATTCATGGGTCCCAGCCCGCATCATATGATTTTATGGACGGTTAGAATATAGATGGTGGGCCCCATTAATCTTGGGGGACCCACTTAAATAGGCCAGGTTTGGTCAATTTGAGAGGTATATGATCATTTCATCATTTGATCTTTATCAATCAATTAATGGGTCCCGGCCCGCAACATTTGATTTTATTGACAGTTAGAATAAAGATGGTGGACCCATTCATCTGGGTCCCACTTAAATATATTAGGTCAATTTGTTAGGTCTACGATCATTTGATCCTTTAATCTTTCTTAATCAATTCATGGGTCCCATCCCGCATAATATAATTTTATGGGTGGTTAGAATATAGATGGTGGACCCCATTCATCTTGGGGGTCCCACTTAAATAGGTTAGGTTTGGTCAATTTGAGAGGTCTATGATCATTTGATCTTTATCAATCAATTAATGGGTCCCAGCCCGCATCATATGATTTTATGAATGGTTAGAATAGAGATGATGGACCCCATTCATCTTGGTCCCACTTAAATATATCAGGTCAATTTGTTAGGTCTATGATCATTTGATCTTTCTTAATCAATTCATGCCTCACCTAAAGAATAAAACATTTGGAAAAAAACATAAAGATCAAATTAGCAACAAAAAAAAGGACTCACAAGTTTACTAATTAATAAATTTATTAAAAATAATTCATATCAGCCTGTAGGATAGTTAGAGGGTGCCTTGGTTGCAACCATTGAAATCCATTTGGACACAAGGCTTGATCACTCATCATCATTATCAATGCCTTGTCTCAGCTGTGTTGGGGTCGGGTTTACAAATTCTATTCCTCCATTCCGATCTATTTTGAGCCAAATTCTCAGATAAGTTACACTTCCTCATATTCATTTTTACCACCTCCTCTTTGGCCTACCCCTTCCCCTTGGTGGGCCATCAACCTTCACAGCCAAACTTTTCCTTACAGGCGCCGTTACCAGCCAAAGTTGGACATGCCCAAACCATCTCAAACGAGTATCTCTAATTTTATCTTCTATTGTTGCTACCCCTAAATGCTCTTGAAAGCGATCATTTATATTTTTTTTCCTTTTTAGTTTTACCACACATCCACATCAACATTCTCATCTATGCTACATCCATTTTGTGTATTTGTTACTTCTTGATTGGCTAACATTTTGCTCCATAGGTCATAGCTGGTCTAATCGCTGTCCTGTAAAATTTTCCCTTAAATCCCGTGGGCATTCATTGGTTACAAAGAACTCCAGAAGCAAGTCTCCACTTCAACCATCCCGCTTTTATCCTATGTTCGACATCTTCATCAATCTCCCCAGCATTACTAATTATAGAGCTAAGGTAGCGGAAAGAATCACTTTGTGGCATCTCATGGTCTTCAATTCACACAGTAGTTTCAATTCTTTCTATATGACCACTGAAGTTACAAACCATATATTCCGTCTTTTTACGGCTTATTTTAAAGCCATTGGATTCTAAAGCCTCTTGCCATCTCTCAAGTTTTGCATTCACTGATTCATCTACCAACACAATATCATCTGCGAATAACATGCATCAAGGTACCTCTTCTTGAATATTGGTAGTTAACTCATCCATAATCAGTGCAAAGAGATAAGGGCTTAGGGCTGACCCCTGATGCAAACCTATGGTCACTATCCATATTAAATGTTGATTCTTTAATTTCTGGTTCAGAAAACATAGTTTTTGCGGAAGTTGAAAAAAACATAGAGGGAGGGAGGGAGGAGAGTGGGAGTGACTGAGTTTTCATAAGTTTTGAGTTTTTTGTTTTGTTTTTTTAAAGTGTTCTTTTTTTTAATGACTATTACTGTCATCCCTAGGAATTGTCACATTATCCTCCATTTATTGCTTAGGGTATTAACTTGTGATGAACTCCTATAAGCAATAATAAAGGTTTCACTCATTCTGTTGGGGTTTCTTTCATTTATAGCTTTTCCCTTTGGAATAGTGTGATTTTTGACCAGATAATGGTCTACACTTCAGGTTGTGTTACCTAGAGCTTGGCATAGGTTTGATTATTTGTATTTTTGAGGAGCTTTCAGCCTCTCAATCTTAAAAAATTGCATGCAGAGTTGAGGACTTCTTTTCTCCACCTTGGATATGATCTCCTTTTATTTGTCAAATGTCAAAATACTTCATATTTTAAGGGATTTTAGGAACGTCCACAAACAACATACATATTGTGTGGCCTTTATATTTTTTTGGGACATGTTTGTGCAACAAGAGGATTTTGCTTTCCACCAATTTCTGTTTCCATGGTAGAGGAATCCTGAATTCCCAACCCTCCCATAAGAAATTAAAAGTCTTCTCTTATGAGCAAAACCAGTTCATTTTTTCCCTTCTTCACGAGGAAAACATGTCACACCAAATAATGGTTCATATAACAGAATCTGTAATAAAACAAAAACTGCAGCAGAATAGAAATTATAACAGCATAGAATTTACAATAGGCAGAAACTAGAACAAAAAATGCACTGCAACAGAACAAAAACTATATAAGAATAGAAATTGTGAAAGAACGTTTACAATTTCTATAACAAATTGTTGGGCTTAGTAGGTCCAGACCAAGTGGGCTCATGGACATGGGTATTTTGGTAATTGTACCGAGACTTTCTTATTGACTAAGATAGGGTTTCTTAGGGAATAAGAAAGAGAACATTATATATATGATGTAATGTGTAACCCATGAGAGACAGATAGACAGAAGAGTGAACCTAAAGGAGTCCCGTGGACGTAGGCAAGATTGCCGAACCACGTAATTCTCTTGTGTGTGATTGTTTGTCTTGTGTGGTTGTTTGTTCGTTCAATCGTTGATTCACGTTTCCGCATACACGTGCACAACAAGTGGTATCAGAGCCTAGGGTTTACTAGGGTTGGTTTGTGCCGTGCTCGTGATCGACGGATCGGATCAAGGGTATCCGGATTTTCTGCGCGGGGTTCTTCGACGCAGAAAAGCTACCATGTTGAATCTCGCTAGCACCCGTTCAACATATTTCTCCCGTGACAACCACAGCTTCTTGTCATTCCTGTCACGACATATTTGCATTCCCAAAATTTGTCGTGCGGGACCCAAGTCTTTCATGTCAAAAGTTTTTGACATGTCCCTTTTCAATCTGCCAATCATCTCACTATCCTGTCCAACTATCAACATATCATTTACATATAAAAGAAGAATGATAAATTTGCCATTACCAAATTTACGAACATAAACGCAGTGATCTGCAGCTGTCCTCCGATACCCATGGCTCACCATGAATGAATCAAACTTCTTGTACCATTGTCTCGGTGCTTGTTTCAGCCCGTAGAAACTCTTTTTCAACCTGCAAACCAGCTGTTCTTTTCCTTCTACCTCAAACCCCTCCGGCTGAGTCATGTAGATCTCTTCTTTCAGATCACCGTGAAGAAATGCAGTCTTCACATCCATCTGCTCAAGTTCAAGGTCCATGCTGGCAATTAGACCCAAGATAACTCTGATAGAAGTCATCTTCACAACTGGAGATAAGATTTGATCGAAGTCAAGACCCTTCGTCTGCGTAAAGCCTTTAACCACTAGCTGTGCTTTGTGCTTTATCAGTTTTCCACTGTCATCTCTCTTCACCTTGAACACCCATTTGTTCTTCAGAACCTTCTTTCCTTTTGGGAGTTCCACCAGCTCATAAGTATTATTCTTTTTCAAAGAACTCATCTCATCCTGCATAGCCTGCATCCACTCATCTTTATTTGCATGAGTTTTTGCTTCTGGGTAGCTCTCTGGCTCCCCCTCATCAGTAAGCAAAATATAATCTGCTGCAGGATATCTTGTTGATGGTTGACGCTCTCGAGTAGACCTCCTAACCTGAGGTCCTGTGGTTTCTGACTGAGGAGACTGCTCCCCCTGCTCAACACCCTGTTCATCTGGCAACTCCTACGCCTCATCACGATCTAAATCGTTTTGTCCACCTTCTCCACCTGTAGTCTGCACTAGAGAAGGAGTCGGTGTGAGATCAACCACTCCATCAACAACTTCATTAGACTTTTCAGTCTTTTCAATATCTCTAAAGAATTGGTCTTCATGAAACACCACATCCCTACTTCTGATAATTTTTCTCTTCTCTGCATTCCATAACCTGTAGCCAAGCTCGGCACCACCATAGCCAAGAAAAATGCAACACACTGCCTTATCATCCAGCTTTGAACGCTGCTCTTTTGGTACATGTGCAAAAGCCTTGCACCCAAATACCTTCAAATGAGAATAGGAGACATCTTTACCTGTCCATACCCTCTCCGGAAGATCAAAATCCAAAGGAACTGAGGGAGACCTGTTAATCAGGTAAACGACAGTCATAATAGCTTCACCTCAAAATGGCTTGGGTAGCTGTGCCACTTTAATCATGCATCTCATCCTTTCAACAATAGTACGGTTCATTCTCTCTGCTACACCATTGTGCTGTGGAGTACCAGGAACTGTTCTTTCATGTCGAATACCATGCTTTGAGCAATAGCCTTTAAACTGGTTGGATGTGTACTCACCACCATTATCTGTGCGGAGACATTTCAAAAGCTTTCCCGTTTCTCTTTCAACCATGACATGAAACTGCTGAAATACTTGGAACACCTGATCCTTCGATTTCAACGCATAAACCCAGACTTTCCTGGAAGCATCATCAATAAATGTGACAAAAAACATATTGCCACCTAATGACTCCACCTCCGTGGGACCACAAACATCAGAATATACCAAATCTAACACATTAGATTTTATCGTTGATGTTTTAGAGAAAGAAACCCTATGCTGTTTACCAAACAAGCAATAATCACAAGGTTCAAGGGATGTACCTTTGGAGTAGTTAATCAGTTCTTTCTTTGCCAATAACTAGTCCTTTCTCACTCATATGTCCAAGTCTCTTGTGCCACAGATTTGGAGAGGATCTGTCTTCAACAGCATTCAACACACCTTTGCATAGCTTCACATGTGTCTTGTACAGCGTATTACACGCCTTCCCTCTCGCAAAAAAAAGAGACCCTTTAGTGAGTTTCCACCTGCTATTTCCGAAGTAACTTTCATAACCTGCACGGTCCAATGAAGTTCCGGAAATCAGATTCAACCGCAGATCAGGAATATGTCCCGCATCTTTCAGCGTCATTGTGCAACCAATATCGGTTTGAACGCAGACATCACCGATCCCAACAATATTCGAATGACTTGTGTTGCCCATCTTCACAGTGTCAAAGTCCCCTGCTTTGTACGTCGTGAACATCTCCTTAGAAGGAGTAGCATGGTAGGATGCTGCTGTGTCAACAACCAACTCAACCTGATTATCTGCAACACTCAAACACTCTTCAACTTCACTGGTCAGAATCACTACTTCATTATCCAAAGTAGCTGTAGTGTTAGTGTCATTCTTCTGCTCATTGTTGGTTTCTTTCTTTTCCTTCAAGGCAAAGCAATTCTTTCTAATGTGACCCTCCTTGCCACAATGAAAGCATTTTTCAGACTTTTTCTTAGTCTGTGATTCCTTGCCACCTCTGGACTTGCCACAACCCCCCTTTGGTCACCTACTCTTACTCCTCCCTCTATTCTCAGTAACAAAGGCCTGTGCATTATCTGTCCCTGCAGTTTTCCTTCTTGTTTCTTCATTTAACAAGCTGCTAGTAACCTGACTCATTAATAACACATCATCTAGAGTAGAGTTGCTCACGGAAACAACTAATGTCTCCCATGTATCTGGTAAAGAACTTAGAAGAAATAAAGCTTGCATCTCATCATCAAGGACCATCTTCGTTGTAGCCAGCTCATTCACAATGCATTGAAAATCATTTATGTGATCTTCAATTTTACCACCCTCCTTGAATTTCATATTCACAAGCTTTCTAATAAGAAAAGTTTTGTTTACGGCGGTTTTCTTCTCATATCTTTCTCCTAACTTCATCCAAAGGGTTCTCGCATTGGTTTCATTAGACACGTGATGAAATATGCTGTTATCCACCCACTGTCTGATGTGACAAATGGTCTTTCTATGCATCTTTTTCCAATCTGGATCAGACATCTCTTTTGGTCGGACACTACCCCTTCAATGGGATCATAGAGGTCTTTGCAATAGAGTATATCCTCCATCTTAGGTTTCCAAATCAACCAATTGGTATGGTTGAGTTTGATCATGGTAGTGTTCACAGTGTTGTTCTCCATCTCAATTAAATAATCAAGAAATATAAACAACTGTCACTAACCTCAATTTCTGCACCAATCTATACTTTATTGTATAAAAAATTGGTAGTAGCTGATTGTAGCCATCTCATATATCTATTTTATATTTGAACAATTGCTGTGATATTTTGCTCATAGAGCTTTTCTTTTTGTAGCACGTTGATGCCAAGCTTGGGATCATAAACCCAGCTTTCCACCTTCAGATTTGGAATGAATCAGATTTGTTTTAGTTTTTTGATCGTTTTGGAATGGGAATGGAAATGGATGTTGGGTGTGTAGTAGATTTTGTCTTCATCCCACACACTTGTTCAGACCATCCCAATTTCGAGAAATGGTGCCTTTTTTCACAACAGGAAGCATGGACAAGTTAATGCTTATTCCTAGCTAAATTCATTAAATCTAAATCATAAGCATCATGACCAAAGGATGGTAACTCTGTTCTCTCATTTCAAGTTAAACACCACTACCAAATAAAAATAAAAAAAAGTTAAAACACAAGACCAACAGCAACAGCACAGAGAGGAGAACAAACAACCTGTTTAAGTGTTAACTGCAGAAACCCATTCTTTCATCTAGTCTTTGAAAGAAAACTCTTTACTGTTCCAAAATTTTTTTATAAAGAAGGCTCTTTACTCTTACTCCAATCATAACAATCACTAGATGATTGCGCTGTATTACTAAATGAGAGAGAGCGCGAGCCTTGTATAGTATGCAACTATATAAAGAACCTTGTATGGATGACTCTGGCGAAAAAATAAATAAATAACTGAGATTAACATGTCTGCTTTACCACTGTCACCTTTTATCCAACAAATGAACATATTCCCATCATTAGATGTCACCAAAACTCTTCTCAAAGTTATTATGACAGAGGTGAAACATGCTTAGGTCCTATCCATAATCTCCATAGAAAGGAAGCATATAAATAATTCAGTCTAACTGTTCCAGTTTTTGGATCCTTTCTTAAACAAATGAGTCACGAGAGTGTGTGAACATTAAATATTATCACGATCAATCAAATCAACCTTCCTTAAAAACTAACAAAAGCATCCCTCGATGTGTAGCTACTGCTATTGACCACAACAGAAATTATGATATGGTAGTAAGAATCACTAGGTTTACAAAATAATCAAAATATTGATAATACATAGGGAGCACAAGCATAGATCTTTCTTGAGATCTATGCTGACAGCTGCTAATTACATAAAAAACAAATAATCGACATGCAGGGAGGGAAGACTGGATAAGGAAACGCCTGTATTACATGGTACGCCAAAATGATGCATACAGAGTCAACACTACCAATGCACAAATGGGACGGAGCAATGGGCCTTTGTGTGGACATTCACCATCCTTCCACCCATACAGATGAAGTTCCAGTTGCACCAGGCATGACTCCACTCCCATCATCAAATCTGAGGTGACCAACTCCGTTTCCCTAGAGTCCCAATTCCTTTTTCAATGGAGCAAGAGCAGCTTCAATCTCATCAATGTTCTCTTCAATGCTGCTCTTCTCCTTGCCAGCTTCATTTTGAATATAATTTTTGCTTGTCCATTGCCCAGTTTCTTCAATGCTGCTCTTCTCCTTGCCAGCTTCAATTTGAATATAATTTTTGCTTGTCCCTTGCCCAGTTTCTTCATGCGGTTTTGTCTTCCTACTTTGATTGTCTTTGTTTTCCATGGCTTCATTTGAATCATTGATATTGAGCTCCTTCTCTTTTGAATTCCTGTGACCATGAGAAAGGTCAAAGGAGCAATCATAATAGTTCATGATTCACAGTTCATGCAGTATTGCATGTTAAACAGGCCCAAAGCCCATTAGTAGTCAAATGCCTTATCTCACGTGGAATTGATTGGGTCAATATTGAGACAACTGTAGCTTTCCTAACTTAGAATAGCAATTGTTGTAATTAGTTGATTTCCTAACTTAGGTTGATGATTGATATAATTAGATTGTTTTCCTTTCTTAGAGCCTTAATTAAAGGCATGTAAATACCTATATAATGATGTACAATCTTCATAGAAAGATACACAGAATAATAGTTTCTCAAGAGTATTCAGAACTCTTTCAATCGTGAGTTTGTCATGGTGTCAGAGCCTGAGGTCTCGAGTTCGAAACCACGCAGGGCAGAAATGCTCCATGCCGCGTTGTGTGTTTGTGCGGGTGCAAAATGCGCAGGGCAAAAAGGCCCCATGCCACGTTATAGTCTTGTGCGGGCGTGTGCTTCGGATCCGGGCCGTGTCCCGCCCGAGGGGGGGTGTTAAGTAGTTGTTTGTACAGTTTCCTATCACCAATTGGTTTTGGGATTACTGGCTAGCAACTTTGACGATTGGAGTTTCATCCAAAGTCCATATGATCCTTCTATGTCCTTACATCGTGCTCCATCCGGGATCACCGTACTCCTTGTCTATGTGGATGACATCGTCATTACTGGTCCTAATGCAACCATGATTCAGGAGCTTCAAGCGTCTCTTCGTCAGACTTTTCACATGAAGGATCTCGGCCCCCTACACTATTTTCTCGGTCTTGAAGTTCATCAATCGACTCAAGGTATAGTTCTAAATCAACACAAATACACTGTTGATCTCATTGCCTTGGCTGGTCTTACTGCTTCAGCTCCTGTAGATACGCCGGTCGAATTGAATGTCAAACTCAGTCGCAAGGAGGGCGATCTTCTTTCCGATCCTACTGCCTATCGCCAATTAGTTGGCAGCTTGATCTACCTCACGATCACTCGTCCTGATATATCTTATGCAGTCAACCTGATGAGTCAGTTTATGACTGCTCCTCGTCACCTTCATCTAACTGCTGTTCGCCGCATCATTCGGTATCTTATCCGCACACCGACTCGTGGGTTGTTCTTTCCATCCAACAATCCTCTATCTCTCAAAGCTTATTCCGATGCTGATTGGGCTGGTTGTCCGGATACTCGCCGATCGACAACAGGATGGTGCATGTTTTTGGGTGATAGTCTCATTTCTTGGAAATGCAAGAAACATGAAAAAGTTTCCAAATCCTCTACCGAGGCCGAGTACCGAGCCATGTCTGCTGCCTGCTCCGAAATTCTTTGGCTCCGTGGTCTGCTCTCTGACATTGGTTTTCCAGCAGAAGGAGCTACCCCTCTCTATGCAGATAATACAAGTGCAATTCGGATTGCTGAAAATCCGATTTTTCATGAACGCACTAAACATATTGAGGTTGATTGTCACTTCATACGTGATGAGTTTAAACGTGATGTCATCAGCCTTCCGCATGTCTCCACTGAACTTCAAATTGCTGATATTCTTACCAAAGGTCTTCCACGACCACGCCATCAGTTCTTGGTTGACAAATTGATGCTTGTTGATTCTCCCGCATCAATTTGAGGGGGGGTGTTAAATAGGCCCAAAGCCCATTAGTAGTCAAATGCCTTATCTCACGTGGAATTGATTGGGTCAATATTGAGACAACTGTAGCTTTCCTAACTTAGAATAGCAATTGTTGTAATTAGTTGATTTCCTAACTTAGGTTGATGATTGATATAATTAGATTGTTTTCCTTTCTTAGAACCTTAATTAAAGGCATGTAAATACCTATATAATGATGTACAGTCTTCATAGAAAGATACACGGAATAATAGTTTCTCAAGAGTATTCAGAACTCTTTCAATCGTGAGTTTGTCATTGCAGACCAAGAAATTTAAGAACACCACTTCAATTTTCAAAAGATTGTTGTATAAAGCAACCATACACACAATGAGGTATCAACAGAAAGCCTTCACTTGATCGCTCCTTATTAGTTGTTTTACACCCAAATGACTCAATTCAACTTCAAATTAGTACTACTGAAAAGAATATCAAGTAAAAATGGCTTGAACTAACTTAGACAGTACCAAACTCCAAACTAGAGGTGTACATGGGTCGGGTTGGGTCGGATTTGGCTAAATACCTCATCCGACCCAAACTAGTATGGGTTAAACATTTATAACCCTTAACCGAACCTATACTAGTTTGGGTTGGGTCGGGTCGGGTTACTTGGGTTGGGTCGGGTAAGGTTGGGTTTAAATGGGTTGTACTTGTAGCTCATATCTCATCAAAGGGGTTCAAATCACAAGATATTATGAGTCTTACCAACTTGAATGAACTGTCTGATTCTAATATTGTATGGTAACTGTGGTCCTTATATTTGTAAATGTGGGGCCCAAATCTATTTGTAATTGTGGTCCTTATATTTGTAACTGTGAGTAAGAAAATTGATTGGGTAAAGGCTCATGCTATATGGGCAGCTCTAACCTATCTAACCTATGTTAGATGGGCTTTGGGTAAGGTGGATACCGTTTCCAAAGAGGCAAGAATTAAACATAATTTATTGGATAACTAGGGTTTGTATTATGTAGGGTTGGGTCGGGTACATATGGGTCGGATATGTACTAGATATATATCCGACCCGTTTATAAAATGGGTTACACATTTGGACCTGTACCCGACCCGTTGTGATGTGGGTTGGGGTCGGTTTTTGTCGGGTTGGGTCGGGTTGATGGGTTGGGTCGGATTGGATATGGGTTTTGTACACCCCTACTCCAAACTAGACCAACCATCAGGTAAATGTTGCAACTTCTTCAGCCCTTGCCTGAATGGCACTCTAGAGCTTGTTGGAAAGATAATTGAATAACTGATGCAATGTTCTAATTTCACATAATCAGGCCATTGTGCAGTAGAGTCAGGAAAAAAATTTTCACTACAAATTGTTGCATATGTGCATCTGACACCTGGACAGTGGATAATTTACAATATGCATCATATTGCATTTGATAGTTTATTTTTATGAGTAAAATCCACATCTGATCATATGCATGGCGGGTCACTTTGTTCTATCCATGTCATATTTAGGCATCAAATACGTCCATAAACACCACATTCACTTCAAATTTCACTAATGACGAATGCCATATACAAAATATGATGTAATTAAGAACATGCACATTTTTCTTAACTCGCAGCTATTTTGGTCAGCAATCATTGAGATGGATTAATTCAAGGGACCATGTGCCTAATAACATGCTAGATAATAAAATGAGAAAAATAATTGAGCATGCATGTTCACAATAACTGATAAAAAAAATAATAGAAAAAAAAGGATGCAAAAGAAAAGGATCTATTGGCTAATGAGAAAAGTACCTATACCCGGCTCTAACTTTGAATGAGTTTGCATTGGTTGAAATATTTGCTTTTCACCAGCGAGTTGGCCTCACAGACAAATTATCTGATGTTTAGTGCACTTCTCCTTCTCCCTCTTCTCTCCATCACTGCACCCCAGAAAAAAAAAAATTTTGCAGACAACCCATTGGTGGAATTCATGGAAAAAAGTATACCATGGATTCCCCCAACTCATGGAATCCACAATTGTTTCAAACGTACCCACCCATAAGGTGGGTTTTTGAAGGGCATTTAAAAATTTTACACAGCATCAAACAACTTAAGAATCTAATAAAAGATTCCATGATACAGGAGAGAAATGGAACCCCATTTGAATTAGATGTGATTTCTGTGAAATGGCAAAACAACACAAGGAGAACACCATTTGGGAGAAATCCAAATCCAGCTGATATCAAAGTTGCAGAGAAATTACAAATAAAACCCACAAATTCTCAAGAGATTTGAGAGAGTAATTACCAGAAAATGTAGGTGCTTAGGTGATTATTAGAGTTTGAATGAAACCCTGCTCTGTTTTTCTTGTGGTTTTCTTCTTGTTTTGGAAAGGGGAGATCTGCCAAGAGTCAGGGGCTCTGCGCTGCTGGTGCTGATGGTGCGGTCTGCGCGTGGAGGGGGGCTGCCTCTGAGATGGGTCTGCACAGGGGGTTACTAGATGGAGAGAGAGAGAGAGTGCCAAGATCGAGAGGGAGATGGACCGGTGTGAGAGAGATGGACGAGGTCGACCTGAATCGCTGCGATGGGGAGGGATCCGAGTGCAAGAGAGACAGAGAGATAGATGATGATGCTGATTCACGTCGGACGCCGAGGCACAGCGATGGGCAGGGTGGAGATTCACGTGAGAGAGAGATGAGCGAGGGACCGTCAGGCGACTGCGCGCGAGAGAGAGAGATAAGCGATTCTTGCGAATGGAGAGAGAGAGAGAAGAACCGGAGGAGAAGACTTTTTTAAATGAGTTTTCTGTTCCAGCGCTCGATTTCACCCATTTTTTCATTTTGGCGGGCTTTGAAAGGATGAAAACCCATTTTGTGCCACCTCAGCGCCACTTGGATTCCACGTGGAATCCGTCTACAATTCGGGCTTGCAAGTACGTCCATAGACTTATTGAATTAGAAATGAACCGACTCTTTAAACAATAAATAGAACACTACTATGACTCTTTAATAGAGATAATGACAATAAATAAATAGAACACTACTATGACTCTTTAATAGAAATAATGACAGGAAATTAATTCTACAGATTATCAACTTGGTTGACCCCACGTTGTAATTGACATGTGAAAATTAATTACGGGTCTCACTTCATGCTCATGCCCTGAGAAGAGTTGATGAGATCATAGGCTGTCCTTTTGGAACTCTTTCTATAGGTCTCAGGCGCATATGGGCTGAGGCTCAATGGATCCATTGGCCAGCCCATTTGATGCATGGGCTTAGGCCTGCATCATCCCTGTTCACTGATCTGCTACTACAAGAAAAAGAAATGAGGTTCGTACCCCTTAGAAATGCTATTTTGCTAGCCATGAAATCTACGCGCTATGGCTCGAATCCCTCAGTTTTGCCCAATGTCTGCACCCAATTGGATTTTGATAATAACAACTTAGTGTCATAATCAGTTGAAATTTAAGTTTTTGACTTCTTTTTCCCCTCAAATAGGCGGGTTCTATTTTCTCCGCTGTTGGCCATGCTTATGCTTATTGTTGGGATGTGGTAGATATTTTTCAAGGTAAATTAATATTTAATTATGTTTACCTATGGAGAACAGGTTTGAATTGTTATTTTTTCTCGAGAATTGGTCCATTTTGTTAATTGCTTGAATTTTATAATCTATTCTCCAACTGTTTTCTTCCCAATATGATTCATATTGTCATTTTCAGGAGACAAGTAAGATCAAAATGGTTTTTAGGGGTCATTCAGACTACTTGCATTGTATCGCTTCACGTAAATCAAGCAATCAGGTTAATCTCTCTCTTTTTTCCTGATGTTGAAGTTTATATTTTGAATGATGCCTCGACAAATTTTTATTATAGCAGGAAAATGAATTACAAAAGTATATACATTATAAGAGATATATACTGTAACGCAAAAGATGCACCCCGTTTCCTCCGTTAAGAAAAGGAAGGAAAAACACCCTTACCTTGCTAATGCGCCCAGTTAGCTCATTAATCAACAACTTCGGTAGCATTTCTCTTTGTACGTATGATGTGGATGACATCATGATGGACAGTGGATGAGTTAGCACTGGATTACATGGACCCATGTGACCAGTCCAATGGGTCAAAGCCTGTCAATCCCTATCTTCGTTTGGAGTTTACATATAGTTTCTTAATGTCTCTATTTAATCCAACTTCAAACTCACACTGGTCAGCAGGCATTTTGATTTCTCTATGAAATTTAGCTTCAAAATCTTTTGAGTTCACCAGTCATCGCTGCAGTAGCATCCTCACTTTGCTTGTGTGCTTTAGAAAAAATATAAAGTTAAAAAGTATGGGCCACCAACTTTACTTTTGTCCTCCAAATCCCAACACGGCTTCCCCCCTTCCCCCTTCTTTTTGATAGGAATTTATTACTTTGTTCTCGCTATACTTTTTTTAACCTTTAAAGTCTGAGCTAGTATGCTTTTTAAATCCCTTAATTCGTAGTTTTTTCTTTGTTTCTTTTTTTTGTTCATTCATGTATTTTATTTTTTCTGGTCATTAGATCATTTACCGGTTCGGAGGATGGAACAGCACGAGTATGGGGTGAGCAAAAGATTTTTATTTTTTCAATAGAATGTCTATTTTCTTAATTGTAGTTCATAAAGATGGTTCATTTTTAACTTCCTGACAGCGCTTTGCTCTCTATTCTCTAATGTTGTATTCATTGTTGGTATTCTTTGGATGGCATGTTCCGTCATCTGGCATTTAGCAAATATAGGCTAGTTAACTGTTTGTTTTCTCGAATTGATTGCATCTTCTAGGAAATATTAGTTGATTTCACTTTATTGTGCTCAAGAATAAAGTATTGCATGTCTTACCAATAATGCCATAAGTCAATATGCAAGTTCTTGTTCTCCATTTTTTGTGATTGCATCTGATCTGGTTAAAATTATACAGTTTCTGAAAGTAGATGAGTCATGAGTGTTTTGTATTCATGTTGTATATGTTCATCTTCTGCTATTCTTTTGTCCCTGTAGTCCGAACTTGGGTTTTATCGTTGCAATTGGAATCCTTTAAGCAAATTGGAAATTGTAAAGTGACCCAGAATATGGATGCAATGGGTCAGGGTTGGTACGGGTTGGGGCAAGCTTTTAAAAATCAGACTCAAGGGCCACTTGCCTCTAGTTAAATCAACTTGGTTGAGTCGGTTTGAGCAGCACCTTAGGCCCCAATAACATTTTAAAATATATGAAAATAAAAGAAAAAATCTAAAAAATAGAAAATATAGTTCTATGAATTTAGAATTTTATGATTAATTGTTTTTTATTTATTAATAATAAATTAGGGTGCGTTTGTGTGACTAGAGGATTCCACAATAGAAACGATGATTGTGATATTTTTTGTGCAGCCACCTATCTTGTGGCTTGGTGCGACACATTTTCCTTGTGGAAATAGAACATAAATTAACTAATTTTTGAGGATTTCGATTTCATAATGGAGGGGTGGGAATAGGGATGCAAATAGGCTGTTTTTGTGTCTGAACCATAATGTCCAACAAAATTGATTTTGGGCTGCAGTTTGTAACATTAAAGACTTGTATGCTAGGTCCCGGCTCCACGAGTCAGAACCTATATGGTTCTGGACCGAGACCCGTTTATGAATTGGAACTTAAAATAGGTTTTAAACCTGATATTTTATGGGTTGGAACCTCTGGATAATCAAAGGATCAGATACCTATTTGCATCCCTAGGTAGGAATGTAGGATTCCTCTCTCATGTGGAAAACAAAAATCCGCGGAGTGCAGAATCCTCTAGTTGCACAAATGGGTCCGTAAGTTGTAGCTATCCAAGTTAAATTTCATTCACTTGGATGAATGGTACTACTACTAGTACCGCTGATTTTCAAATTCTTGGATTTTAAAAAAAATATATGGTTTTGTTCTTTTAGAGTAGATAGAAAATGTCCATAAGAGCCTCCCACAACTTTTTCAAATTAGGAAAAAAAAGAAAGAAAAGAAATAAGAGATGAAGCTTGTGGCACAGTGGAAGTTGCTCACTGTAACAATCTTAAGGTTACGGCTTCAAGTCATGTTACCAATCACCAAAAAAAGAAAAGAGAAAAGAAAAGAAATAAATAAGTGTATTTACAGCCCAAAAGCCATTAGACTCAGCCAACTAGTTCACTTGCTAACTAGTTCACTTGAAGAGCTTGAAGCGGGAGGGGTTGACTATCCGTGTTGAATCGGCCAATTTCTAAAACCATGGGTTTGAGTGCATCCATACCCAAACCTGACTACCACCTTCCTTTCCATGCAGGATCCACACTATGTTGCATTTAGGATTTTTTATTTATAACAGTTAAATTTTATTCCACCAGAAAAGGAGAGAACAAACAAAACAGCCACCCAAATACAGGGAAAAACAAAAAAACTAATAAAAAGTATACATCAAATAAGATAGAAGGTTGAGAAACTCCTTCCCCTGCAAGACCATCCACCATTGAATTAGCTTCCCGTAAAATGTGACGAAAGGAAGCACCCATTTTTCTAGATATATCCTGCACCTCCACCCAATCCGTAATCTGCCAAGGATAATTAGCCTTCCCAGAGGCCTATTGAATAGCCAAAAGAGAATCTCCTTCAATAATAGGATGTGTCCCTCCTATCCTTTCCAACTCACGACACCCAATCAGAAGAGCATACACTTTAACTTCATTAGCATCCAGAGAGACCACAGGCCCAGAAAAGTTTTTAACAACCTCTTCATTCCAGTTTTTTATGACACCTCCAATACCTCCTTGATGAGTACTCCTTAAAAAACAACCATCGAAATTCAACTTTAAGGTTCCAAGAGGACGGCATATCCACTCAACTATATTCACCACTTTTGTACGCCAATGCCCTTTTAAAATAGAAGCCCAAGATTGATTAAGATCTGGCAAAGAGATTCCTCCAAACTCCTTTCTGTTACATGCCATCTCCGACGCATTCCAAACAATGGACCGAGTGATCTCCTAGACAGATTTACTGATATTTCTGAACACTCTTCTATTTCTTTTCAACCAAATCTTCCAAACTGTAGCATATAAAACTAATTTCCATTAAATTTTACCCCTCCCACCCTTACTTCCCAAACGCCATTGTAGAAAAAGATCTTCCACTGTCCTTAGCACCACCCATTTCATATCAAAGCAATTAAGCACAAAATACCAAACTTTACAAGCAAATTAACAATGGATAAACAAATGATGTACAGTTTCCTCATCTTTTAAGCACATAGGGTAGCCATTAACTATATAACACAATTTCTTTTCCTCAACTTATCAATGGTCAAAATTTTATGGTTCTTTGCCACCCAACAAAAAGCTAATACTCTAGGCGGAACTAAGGGATCCCAAAAAGAATTACAACCATCCATTGGTCCAATCCTGTCATTTAAAACATTATAGAAAAACTTAACTGAAAACTGCCCTTTGGCATCTGGCTTCCGGAGTCTTACATCAGATTTATCAACTGACAAATAAATCTTATTGAGCATACCCAACAAGGAAGCAAAATCAGAGATTTCAATATCTGTCAAATTTCTTCGGAAAGAAAAGTCCCAAACAACACGTCCACCCTCAGTAGAAAAATTGCAGAACAAAACCTTCTTTTGTATGATCCAACAAAAAAAGTTTTGGGAATTTCGGAATAAGATAAACCATACCCACCCTATTAGAAAATTCCAACTCTGTACCTGAACCTGACTACCACCTTCTAGCTGAAAAAAAGTCAATGGCATTATTTTTCTGGTTTCTCTGAACTGGTGATGTAATGCCAGAAAATAGCCTTTTGTGCTTATCTTAAAAATTTGGGATAATTGTTTTCTGTTTAGCAAAATCTTTTAATTATTTCCTTAGCTGCTGGCGGAATATCCCATGGGCCTCTTGTATCTGTTTTTGCCTTTCGGTTTATTATCAATATTTAGCCATCATCTATATTGATTAGCACTGATATGGAATAATTATAGGGGAGTTCTATTGGCACCACAAATTTTGCTATCCCCACCACACTAGAAGACAAAAAATGTATTTTTTCCTAAACTACCCTTCCCCCCTCTCTCCTCCTCCTCCTCCCTCTCCCACCCTCTTCCCTCATCATCCCCCACCCCCCCCAGTCTCCGGCGGGGAGGCAACCCCGGCCACCAGCCCTCGGTGGAGGCCCGGCCGGCTGGCCGGTCTCCCTTTCCCTCTTTCTTCCTCCCTCTCCTTTCATTTTCTTTCCCTCTTCTCCCTCTCTCCCTTCCTCTTCTTCCCTCTCCTTCCCTCCCCTACTCTTCTTCTCCCTCCCCCTCCTCCTCCCCCTCCCAGTCGCCGGCGGGGAGGAGATCGGGCTGCAGCAGAACGTCCTTCCCCTCCCAGTCGCCGGCGGGGAGGAGATCAGGCTGCAGCAGAAGAGAGGGAAGATCTTTTCCTCCTTGATAAACAGATTTGTTATGTATTTCTAGGAATTTAGTAGCAACTTGCAAAATGTGCCACAAGGCCTGTTTGTCCATTCGCTTATTCGCTGTTGATTTCCTAAGAAATGTGCTTCTATCATAGTGTTAAGAGTGTTTGTCTGTAGGGTCAAAAGTGGACTCTACCAAAGTATCCCCACCTAATGGGAAATGACCGCCCACCCTTCACTACATGAATTTCCCAGGAGTTTGATGGATTCTTGATCCCCACCCTTTGACCCCTCTTTCCACCCTTTGATAAATCATTAAAGCAGCTCTCTTATGAATTCTTAGGAATTCGATATGAGTTAGGATGGCACGCTTGGCTGTACTGACATAGAAGAATCCTTGATTTGTTTTGTGCAACTTGAATAAGTGCATTTCTATTGTTCATATGACTTTGGTATAATGGTTCAGGTGATCGCAGTTGGAGGATATGGAGGACTGGTCGATGTGATATCAGAGTTTGGGAGCCATTTATGCACATTCTGCTGCAAGGGTTTATGAGTAGGATTCATGTTTGTCCTTTCAAGCAGCTAACTATTGCCATTTGCTTGAAAAATTTGACTTTTGGGTGTTAGTCCCTCATGTATTTCTTGATTAGTTTAGATATCTATTGTTTGAATATGGAAAATGTATTACCCACCACCAACTGTGGTGTCTTATATATAGCTGGTGGTTGAGCTTTATAATGTAGGAGGAACAGAACTGTATGAAGAATGAACTAGACAGTGTATGAAGAAATAAACTAAATAGACTGTTGTATGTTTTTCGCATTCCCTTCATTTCATGTCTGAATGCTTGTTCACTCAGAAAAATAGCTAAATTCTTCTGATGGATTATTGTTCTGCAATTTGTATTGCTCAATAAAAGTCAGCAGAGTAGAAAAGCTAATGAATAGCAATTGATATGGAGATAATGGATCAGGTAAATTTTCATAAACACCAAAAGTAGTGGTGTTCATGGGCTAGTCCGGTCCGGGCTGTGGCATATCCGGGTCCGGCCCATCTTCAGAAACATAAAATGGGCCAAGCCTAACATTGCTATTTTGAATTGTAAGTAGTGTGGGGTGGTTTTTTGTTCTCTCTTTTACCGATAGTGTTGTGGTGGAGTTATGATGGGGTATTGACTCATGTGGCAATTTTTAATAACCCTTTTGTATCATATTTTCTTTAAATGAAAGCTAACTTATTATTAAAAATAAAAACAAAATCTAAACTATCACTTCTACCCACAAAGACCAATGTGCTTGATTCCCTGGATCCACATGTATGTTTCATATGTTGACGACTGCTTCACCTCCTTTGAACTACTTCCAACGATAATTTAGACCTCTACACAAGTTGCACCAAATCATTATGGGACAATTGATCTTTAATAGTAATTCATGAGGAGGAAGTCCGCTTTGTGTTATGCTGTTTAAGAATTTTTCTTGCGGAAGCTGCTCTGTATCATCTATTGTCGAATCAAGGTTTTAATACTTGAGATGAGAACCAAGAAAATGCTTTATAAGCAAATCGTTGATTTCATCAACAAATTCAATTCTTGGAGTTAGTATTGCAGGACTTGCTATAAAACCTGACATCTAGCTTTGGAAATGTAGCATCTACCAAATCGGCCCTTGATGTTATCTCATCTTTGTGAGGAATGACTATGCCATTTGGGATTCTTATTTTGTCATTATTTATGAAATTTTCTATCCCATTTCCAACCCATAATAGGAATTTAAAAAATAATGGGTCAAGTTTTGCTCTCATGGTCTTAGTCAATTTGATTTTTTGTAATGTGGGCCACAATTTTGATGCAACCGGACTTGCTTCAATTGCTTCATGTCTATTTGTTCTTGGGACAATAGGAAGGACCAGCTGAAAATCTCCTTCCAAATACAACTACTTTTCCTCCAAACGAACATCTTGCAACATTTGATGTTCAGTTGTTCCTTTCTTTGCCATTGATGCCTCATCCCATATAATGAGTTTAGGATCTTACATTTTGGGTAGCTTTTGGGGATTTTTTTTTTGCCCATCTCCAATCTACACCTAAAAAAAATGTCCATAACGACCATTGTTTGTATTTAAATTGAAGGAAACTTAACTACCATTTGAATACATGTGTTTTTGAACAAAGCATTGTTCCTTTATCAACATGAGTTTATTAAATAAAATAATCATAGTAGCCTTTTTGCCCTTTTATCTCATATTTATTGTTCTGGCATAATAAGACAATTTTTAATCTCCTATTTTCTATTTAATTTTTTAAAATAAGGGTAAAGGATTTTTTTTTTTTTTATAAAATGAGGGTATGTCTACGGGCATTACGCAGTGTTGTCCACTATGACAAGATTAGATTATTTGAGTAAGATTCTTATTACATTACCTAATAGTCATTTGATTTCATTTTTTTCTTCATCTCTACAATTTGGTTCCATCGCCATGACCGTCATTAATGTTATAGACAGAAAATGAAAACAAATCCAAATAAGCAATCACTGAATCTTTTGTCAAATGAGCTGTACACCAAATTAGTCTAGATTATAGGATCAATTACAGGATCAGATTGATCCTCTGTTTATAGTGTTTCCTAGAATAGTTTTTCCATTCTCTATATAAACCAATGTATTGCTACATGATTAAGGATCAATCAATATATTTTTCAACCCATTTTCTACATGGTATCAAAGCTAGCATATCTTCATTAAAGGTCTACTTTCTTCCATTCAGGAAGTTGAAGTGGGCCGTCGCAGAAAACAAAGATCACAGAGATCAATTCCGATCTCTGCTGGGCCACACGGATCGAGTTTCTGCAGGAAACTCGAAACAGAGAAGAGACTCCGCCTTCACCTCCGCCAACACTTCTCGGTCCCCTCATCCTCGGCGCCGAGAACTGCCATTGATTTCCATTTTCTTCCTGTTTGAGGGGGACTGCCAGTTCAGGCGATCACACCCAGAACAGAGGCTCAATCGGCAAAGTGTAGAGCTTCTCGGCGATTCGATCTCGCCGCATCTGGAACTGCTCTGGCCAATCTGATGCTGCGACTAAAAATCGCATGCTCAATCACCTCAAAGATATCCGATTTGGCACTGCGAAAGTAATCTCGCCAGTGATTGAGTTCGCCAGATTTGTTAACAGCCCATCAACAATCGCCCCAAACTCCTTCTCCGACGCCGTCCGATTCCCGCCGCACTGCAGACCGTCAACCGCCATCGTCGTCTGGTTGAAGAAATCATCACTTTCATATCGCAGATACACGATCCACCCATCCCGGATCCAATCAGCCCACCCACAAGGTCAATCTCGGGCGCAAGATCGGGTTGCTCTTGCCGTCCCGCGCGTCGCTGACCAGTGGGCTGCCTGCGCGCATCCATCCTGCGCGCTGCTGCCTGCGTGCATCTGCCGTTGCCGCCCGCCGGTTCCCGCCGCTGCTTCTGGTCGCCGGAGCTCTTCCGCCGCTGGTCCGCTGACGCCGTGCCGCTCGACGCCGCTGCATCGCCGGAGAGGAAGCGGTCACAGGCGCTTGGTTCATTTTTTGCTGCAGAACCAGAACAGATCGAAGGAGGAAGAAGGTGGGTTGGTTCGGGTCAGTTGGGTCGGTTCTGACCTGACTCGTGAAGCCCAGCCCACTTCCCAGCCAAGTCCAGGTGGGTTGGTTCGGGTCAGTTGGGTCGGTTCTGACCTGACTCGTGAAGCCCAGCCCACTTCCCAGCCAAGTCCAGGTTGGATTTGGGTCGGGTCGAACTGACCCGTTTGCAGAAATTGAGCCATCATCATGGCAAGTGAAGACTCCAGCAAATCTGATTCAACCACCCAGATTGTCACCATCCAAGGAGATAATTCCAACTTTCTCAACTGGAATAAAATTGGATGAACATAATTATTCTCTATGGCATCAAGTCATGGAGATGAAGATTGCCGGACGAGAGAAACATGGTTACTTGACCGGTGATATGACCCAACCTGCGGTCACAGACCAGACATACAACAAATGGCGTGCATCGGATTGTCAAGTCAAGAGTTGGTTATTCGATGACATGAAACCCGATCAGATGAAGCGGTTTTATCCGTTATGACACAACCAAACAAGTCTGGGATGCAATCAAGAAAACATACTCTGATGGTTCAGATGAGGCAAAGATCTATGATCTACACAGAAGGTCATTCACAATGAAACAAAATGGAGCACCGGTTGCCAATTACTATAGTGAGCTCACTGAGATCTTTCAAGAGCTTGATCAATTAAGTCCAAGTAACATGAAGGATCCAGCAGATATTGAAACTAGACGCAAGGAGGTTGACCGTCTTCGCGTTTATATCTTTCTTGCAGGTTTGGACAATATTTTTGACCAAATCCGAGGAGAGATTTTGAGGATGGAGCCTAAACCTGAACTTGAGGCAGCATATGCACATATTAAAAGAGAGAGTAACCGACAGGGAACCATGTCTGAGGCTGGTGTCTCATCCGATGCCACAGTTTTGGTCGCTGCGAGGTTCAAGCAATCTCGGTTACCCACTCAGAACACAGACTCTACTCGTAACCGGCCTCCAATGAAGTGTACCAAGTGTGGTTTAGAAAACCATACAATTAAGGGCTGTTATGAGATCATTGGTTATCCGGAAGGATGGGTTCACAAAGGCCGAAAGAGGGATTCACAGCAGAGCCTCATTCGCATCATCTGAGTCATCCCAAGAGATTATATCAGAATCTCCATCAGGTACATCTGGCTCCAAGGCCTTGGCCACCTCAGGTACTTCCTCATGCACATCTTCACTTACTTATAATAGATCATGGATTATTGACACTGGTGCTACTGATCACATGACCTCTAGTTTTACTTGGATTACATTCTACCATACCATCAAGCCAAAAACATATTACCAGTGCCAATGGAACCACCTCCCCAGTTCTGGGAGAAGGGTCCCTATCTCTTACATCATCATTAAGTCTAGATCATGTCTTGGTTGTCCCTTCACTCGACTATGATCTGTTATCTGTTCCTCAAATCATTGATTCCCTCAATTGTACTGTGTGTTTTTGGTTATTATATTGTCTGTTTCAGGATCTTCTCACCAGGGCCGTGATTGGATGTGGTACTAGGAAGGGAAAGCTGTATTATCTGGACTTGACAGATGACTGCTGTAAGAAACTGAGTAAAGCACATCATGTGAGAGGGGACGAGTCCATCAGGATGAAAAAGATTTGGTTGTGGCATAGACGATTAGGACATGTTTCTTTTGGATATTTGAAACTTTTATTTCCTGATTTGTTTTTCCAGTTTGCTACATCAGACTTTCATTGTGAAACCTGTGTTTTGGCGAAAAGCCATCGTATTTCTTATCCATTAAGATTGAATAAAAGTTCTATGCCTTTCATGATTATCCATTCAGATGTCTGGGGTCCGTCAAGAGTTCTTACTATTCGTGGTTTTAAATGGTTTGTGACATTTATAGATGATTGCACTAGGATGACTTGGGTTTTTCCCATGAAGCAGAAAAGCGAAGTCACCGTCAAATTCAAGCAATTTCACCAATATATTGCTACTCAATTTGACAAGAAAATCATAACATTGAGGTCGGACAATGGAGGAGAGTACGTCAACAACGACCTGCATACTTTTTTAAGCCAAAATGGTATTGTTCATCAAACCACATGTGCCTATACACCACAATAGAATGGTGTAGCAGAACGTAAGAATCGTCAGCTCCTGGAAGTTGTCCGTGCCTCTTTATTTGAGGCCCATATGCCTCATCATTTTTGGGGGGAGGCCCTTTGTTCAGCTGCCTACCTCATCAATAGAACACCATCAAGTACTCTCCAGTATCAGACTCCAATGCAGACATTGACCACTCTCCTCACCATGCCATCCACACCAAATCTCGAACCATGTGTATTTGGATGTGTTGCTTATATCCAGGTATATCCACACCAGCGTGGTAAACTTGATCCATGTGCTCTACGCTGTGTCTTTGTGGGGTATTCCGACACTCAAAAAGGCTATAAGTGTTTCCATTCTCCTACTCAGACCTTGCATGTTACAGCCGATGTTACTTTCCACGAGAGTGAGTTCTATTACTCAGGGGGAGATTCCGAGCATCCCCTGCAGGGGGAGAGCTCTATCTTTGCAGAAGATACTCAGAATCAGATCATTCAAGTTCCACAGAATGTTCTAGATCAGCTTATGTCAGAGCAGCCGCGGACAACACCTGAGGATGTAGTGACTACTGAGTCACCAACTCCACAGGTACAGCAAGAGCAAGAGCTACAAGAACTAGAGACTCCAGATAGTATTTCAGATACAGTTCTTCCTACAGTACCACCACCACTCATCCAATCAGGTCCTGATATCCCTCCACAGGTAACCGAACACTCAAACTCACACTCTAGCCCTTTACCTGAGTCAAGTCATACAGGAAACACAGGTTATCAGTTACCTCCTCGTACGAATAGAGGGATTGCTAAACAACAATATGATCCTGACCCTAAAGCAAATGTTAAATACCCTATTGCTAATCATGTGTCTCTACATAGGCTATCTCCGTCATGTGCATCATTTGTATGTCAATTATCCACTGTATCTATTCCAAGTAATGTGCAGGAAGCTCTGAAAGATCCCATGTGGACTCAAGCAAGAGGCTCTCCAGAAGAATTCCACTTGGGAGATGACTACCCTTCCTAAAGGGAAGAGAACAGTAGGTTGCAGATGGATATATACGATAAAGTTCAAAGAAAATGGCACCATTGAACGATACAAAGCAAGACTAGTGGCAAAAGGTTACACTCATACTTATGGGATTGACTATGGGGAGACCTTTGCTCCTGTAGCCAAGATCAACACAATTCGGGTGCTTCTTTCTCTGGCAGCAAATCTGGACTGGCCATTACATCAGTTTGATGTAAAAAATGCCTTCCTGCATGGAGACCTAGAAGAAGAAGTCTATATGGATCCTCCACCAGGATGCAAGATGGGGTCTAGTCAAAACAACATGGTGTGTAAACTAAGAAAGTCTCTCTATGGATTGAAGCAATCACCCAGAGCATGGTTTGGAAGGTTCAGCAAATCAATGAAGAATTTCGGCTACAAGCAAAGTAACTCAGATCATACTCTTTTCTTGAAACATAGGAAAGGTAAGATCACTGCCCTTATTGTGTATGTTGATGACATGGTGGTTACTGGAAATGACCCGGAGGAAAAAGCAGCATTACAACGTTATTTATCCAGTGAATTTGAGATGAAAGATCTTGGTGCTCTGAAGTATTTTTTGGGTATTGAAGTGGCTCGTTCAGAACAAGGAATATTTCTATCTCAACGGAAATACATCCTCGACATTTTGACCGAAACTGGAATGTTAGCTTGCCAGCCAGCTGATACCCCGATGGAGGTGAATCATAAACTTGGTGAATATCTTGACCAGGTACCCACCAACAAAGGAAGATATCAACGTCTTGTTGGTAAGTTGATATATCTATCACTTACTAGACCTGATATCGCATATGCAGTAAGTGTGGTGAGTCAGTTCATGCATGCACCAAGTGAAGGACACATGGATGCTGTAAATCGGATTCTAAAATATTTGAAGTCAGCTCCTGGAAAAGGATTGATGTTCTCAAAGCATGGTCATCTAGATGTTCAAGGGTACACTGATGCAGATTGGGCTGGGTCTGTTACTGATAGGCGGTCAACATCTGGATACTTTACTTTTGTGGGAGGCAATTTAGTCTCTTGGCGCAGTAAGAAACAAAAAGTGGTGTCCCGATCGAGTGCTGAAGCTGAATATCGGGGTATGGCACATGGAATATGTGAGCTACTCTGGATACGGAATTTGTTGGGGGATTTGGGATTCAAACCCAAACGTACCATGCAACTGCATTGTGATAACAAGGCCTCAATAGACATCGCACATAATCCAGTGCAACATGATAGGACTAAGCATGTTGAAGTTGACAGACATTTCATCAAAGAGAAACTCGAGGCCAAGATCATTGAGGTACAATTTGTTAAATCCGAAGATCAACTTGCAGATATCCTCACCAAAGCAGTCACCGGCAGAATTTTTCACAGCTCACTTAGCAAGTTGGGCATTGATGACATATATGCCCCAACTTGAGGGGGAGTGTCAAATGAGCTGTACACCAAATTAGTCTAGATTATAGGATCAATTACAGGATCAGATTGATCCTCTGTTTATAGTGTTTCCTAGAATAGTTTTTCCATTCTCTATATAAACCAATGTATTGCTACATGATTAAGGATCAATCAATATATTTTTCAACCCATTTTCTACATCTTTAAGATTTGAAGCTAGAGTACAAGAGATTTTAGGGCTTTTAAAGTTTAGAAAAAGAGAAAAGCGAATAATACCCACTTACAAATGAAGTCACGAACGATTAAAGAAGTGATCTTTAAATGAAAAAACAAGAAAAAAAGATCATTAGATTAAAGAAAAATAAAGAAACCAGAAGAAAGGAGGGAATAATAAAAATAAAAACTCCAATCAATCAAGATACAAGGAAGAGATGGAAAGGGCTTGCTTGAAAAAACCCGAAGATGGGTTTCTTGATAATGATAGGCCAATGCTTGGGGAACAGATTTTCTGAACTTCAAGATATGAAATCAATCTACTCCGTTATAAGATGAAGACACCCAGAGTTCCACCACAAAGCTTTCGAATTCAAGAATTCTGAAACCTACAATGCTTGTTGGGTATTTGGTAATGATACAATTTCCAAAATCTCAAAAATTCTCCTAAAAGTTTACTCTCAAAATTAAGAAATTCCTGCGTAGTCGGAACTTATGTTAGAAATTCTAATAAAGAAACACAGCCCAAGTTTTTGAGCTCCATATTAAATGTTAGGTTTATTTTTTTTTACAGTGGTATTTTTCTCACCCCTAATGCTCAATGTCTCCTTCACATAAATGCAAGTTGGGCCCGCATTGAAAGGAGGCACTTTTAGAAAGTGTGCTTAGGTTGCTAAAAGAACACTGCCCCATATCAATCTATTTCCTGATATCTTGCTCCAAAATTAGATGTTAGAATTATATTCTTAGAGTGATAATTCGATCCCTTACCCTCTAATACCACCTTCACCTACACCCTACTTTATGAATGCAATGAGTCCCACTGTCTCATGTTAGCTAAAATAAAAGGGAAGGGGTTGAATTGGGCACACCCCACACTTAAGTCAATATATTTAGCAACTTCATTGTCAGTCAAAACTCTATTTCTTACTTTGTCAAAGCATTGAAATTGAGCTACACATGGAGTGGATTTTTTTTTTCCTTCTCAGGAGGCACATGGCTTTATCTATCCAACCTCATGTGCAAGCTGATAGAGAGGTCCATAAGAAATGTGCAAATAATGATTTGATGTGTGCTGCCTACTACACACATCCTTCATTTGCACTTCTTTAATCATAGGCCAATTGAAAACGCAGGGTATTTGTTGTATACCTATTTTTTTCTTTTTACAGGAAATAAAAAGTACAGTGACCAAAGGAAAAGATATCTATCAAACAGGGATCAAATACTTCTGATGATCTATAAAAACAAATGAGAAGCCCCGTTAGGCACCTATCACTGACAACACAAATTGTCCATAGAAAATCGTTTGAATATAAGTGTTTCTACTTTTAGACAAACTTGAAACTAAATGATGCATCCCCAACCCTTAGATTTGTAATACATCTATTCAATTGGATTACCCATTAGCTTTCATGTACTAAAAACTCTGTTCCATCCTGCAGGCATAAATTACTTTGTCGCATATCCTGACCTTAGAACGAGAAAGGGAGCTTCTAGTTGTGAATCTGATTATGTGGAGAATCCCTATGTTTAACAGATACACTTAATGAATTGAGGTTCAAACACCCAAAATGTATTGGCCCCAACTCACTCAACTTGGCATTAAGGGTGTTGAATTAAACAAGTTTGACCAAGTCTGCCAAAACCCCGGGTCATACTCGCTTAAGTTACTCTGCTCAAATCTCTCTGAGTCTCTCTGGCTAACAGATTTCTAAACTGAAAGATGAATTACTCAACCCTATTACGACTTGGAAGCACTAACAAACTAAAATTAGGCTTTGACTTGCCATGCTATTGATGGTCACCGATCCCATTACTTTGCATGAAGCAGGCTTAATTCAACTAATAGAATCAGAATGCACCCTCTTAAATCAAATTTGCTCAAAAATATGAAAAACCAACGAGGGTCACTAATGTTTCGTTCAAGTTTGGTCCAATGCCTAGACCAAAAGAGTGTTTTTGAGAAGTTAAAAAAATATTTCCCCCTCGGATCTGCTCATGTTAGCAGTTTTTCTCTTCATTTCCACCTTTAGGCGTTTAATCAAACAACTACTATGCATTTTTTAAATGTAGCTGAAAATTCATGAAATTACTATTGCTCATCAAGGCAAAAAATCCCGAATCATTGATTAAAGAGAGAGAGGGAGAAACATAGCAAAAAATAACACCAAAAGGGGTTTTATTACATCCAAAAGACATCAATAAATTTTTTTTTTTTTAAATAGAACAATGTTTAGTGAGCATTTTGAAAGGATCCATGAAAGCAAGGATAGAAAATACCTCAAAGAGTAATTCAGACAAAAAAACGTTAAACCTCTCTTCTTCTTGGTCACCAAAGAGCTTTGTTGTGGAAGAATTGTCTTTTCCCATTTTTAAAAGTGAGGAGAAGAAGATGACACTTGTTTCCCTTACCAGCTGAGCAAAATGCCACATCATGCATCTTTGAAGCATGAGCTGTTATGCCATCTTGCATCTGATTGGGCCCCACCACAAAGGTGTTGATTTATAGATAATGAAGCATGTGGCCCACCACAAAGGTGTAGTGAAGCAAGCATGTCAACTTCCTCTCTTTTATATAAGGGGTATAGATATATGAAAACAAGGGTTGCTCACTTGGCAACTCGCATGTCACACTCACCGGCTAGTGGCGGACCCAGGATTTTCATTTGGGTGGGGCTTAAATCTTGCTAGACTTAACATTTGAAAAATTAAAATAAAAATTCTAGACTTTGCTAGACCTTTTCACATTACCAAATAGCACCTACAAGTTGTTCTTTAGAAAATGTGCAACTTGTGGAACTCAACTATATGGATGATGATTATTGAAGATTAGGCAATGAAGAGGTTAGGAATTAGGATGTTAATAATAAGTACCAAAAGCATTAGATGGATAAAAAAAAAGATTCTAACCTTAATTTTAGATTCTCAAACTCACATGATCATGTTTAACTAAATCTATATGTCAAAATTAATGTCCAATGAAGATCGCTGCAAGTTCAAGGTGAGTGGGTGTGTAAGAAAAAACTGAATACAAGAACATTTTGAGGACACACATCCTTTCTCTTTTCACTTTCTCAAGCATCCAATCTTTGGATAATGAGAGTGGAATTCTATCTTTGAATCACATTAGGGTAAGAAGAGATGATGACAGGAGTAAATTTGGTCATACACTCGAATTTGATGGTTTAGGGCTTAGGTTTTGGATTAGGATTTGTGGATTCAAGATTTGGATTAGGATTTGGAGAATAAGTGTTCAGATTTAGGTATAATGATTAAGAAAGATTGTATTAGATATGTTTCGCAAATGAAGATGCAATAGTCTATACAGTACACAGGGATTGATGATGAAGAGCACGATCGACAATCGGTGCAAAGGGACTTCGAAAGAAGAGGTTGAAGAAGAGGGAGTTGTGTATTGCTGATACGTTTTTTGATCCTTTATTTTATTTTTTTACCAACGAAGCTTTACATATGTAGGGCTATCTTTAGACATATATAAAGCAACAAGTGTAGACATGTGGGGCATGCTCCAAGGCTCATTCAACTCTGGGGATTTCAATTCCGACCTGGGACAACCGCCCAGATCGCTCAAACTTAAGTCCACCACTACTCCAAGGGCCTATTCAAACTCCATGGTTATAAAAAATAAATAAATAAATAAAAGATCTAGACTTGGGCGACCACCCCATGTCCTTCTAACCTAGGTTCGCCCCTGTCACCGGCTAACTAGGGTTTGATTCCCAGGCATGCCACTCTTTCCACTTTGTAGGCTCTCTTTCCAATTGTGCGGGCTATCTTGAGTCCCACCTCCCACCAAAAAAAATAATAAAAATTGTTACATATATCAAGTGTAATAATTCAAGAAATCAAGGATCACGACACCAATAGTGTATCACATGAAATGCAAAAAAAGAAAAGAAAAGAAAAAACATAACCACTCACTTTCATTTGAGATCTTTTCATTATCATAGATATTGTTGGTCTCATCTACATTGCAATTTTCAAAAATAAGAATAAAAATCATTCCAACTTGTTGAATATTAGATGGAGATGATTGATCTCTGGAATGTGAAGTAGCAAGAGGTTGGCTTGATATGGCAAACTAAAACTGATGATTCCTTAAAACGAGAGCACCAAAACGTACACCTTTGGTCACGTAATTTTAACGGTGAATTAGAATTTTTTTTCCTCTTGTTGTCTGACATTATGTTTTATAAAATCACTAGAAATTTCCCGTGCCTGAAAGCACGATGCACCACCGGACCTAGATATGCCTCAGACCGACCGAACCCAGGTTCCATGCGTCTCGAAAGCAAGTCCATCCATAAAATGGATTCCATACAAAAAATCCAATTGATTACCAAATGATATAATTCAATTCATTCATTTTATTCTTCTTAACAAAAAATCCAATTGATTGCCAAATGATATAATTCAATTCATTCATTTATTCTTCTTAACAAAACTGAATCATGAAATCTTTCACCCAATTTGCTCATCTCATCTTCTTATATTGGTCCCATCTCATCATCAATGAAATAGTGATTTTTTTTAAATGAAAAAGGAATGGCAATATACATGTCAATAACTCAAACTTGCTGACCCTTTTTTGCTTTTAATGAGGATGGCAAAAACTTGTAAATTTCTAAAACTTTTAGCCCCTTTTCTTTTAAATGAAAAAGAGATGGCAATACCTCTATAAATAATTCTAATTTGCTGCCCCTTTTTATATTCCCCTCTTAAATCCAATGGTCCAACATATCCCTTAAATTTATATATATAAATCCAAGGCTTAAAATATCCCAGATTTTTATAAGTTCCCAAATTGGAGAGCACACGAGTACACGTTAAAACCGCACCGACCCATCCGAAGGCAAGTCCCAATGCTCAAGGAATCCCAACCCCTTATTTGGGCCTCTCCTATGTGTATCTCATTTTTGTTCCGTTGCCCTTCTCCTTCCATTTGTAATCGTATCGTATACTAAAAATAAGAAGCGCGGGAATATGTCAGAGCCCAAAGGAGGAGAGAAGGAAACTCGGTTTTCCTAACTCGATGGAAGGGTATTCTTTTGATACAAGCTGAAATTGGAGGTCGTCTCGTCTTCTTCACTGGTAGGCGTGGCTTTGCTTTTCCACTGCAAGTGCAATCTCTTCGCAGGTAATTTTCAGTTTGGGTAATTTCCATTGCTCTCTTCGTTTCTTTTTAATGAAAAACCCGCTTTACAGCATGTCATCTAGACGGGCACTGAGTTGGGCAAACATTTCCATAAGCTTAGCTTGGTCCATGGTGGGTTCATGAGTCTAGCCTCCCCTCATCTGCCCTAACCCCGGATCCACTTCATCTCCTTCATAACAACCCCCACGCCTAATCCCAGATCCACTTCATCTCCTTCATAACAAACCCCACGCAGATCCACCATCCCACACGCACGACCTCTCTCACCCCACCTCTCCTTCGCGATCTCAGCAGTCTCTCACGCCATCTCACGATCCTGGGAGCAGATCGGACCTCTCTCTACCGACAGATCGGACCTCTCTCTACCGAACACGCCCAGAGGAGGAGGCCCCCTCCATGTGCAGAATTCATCCCATTCACAGCACCCTGCGCAGCTCTTCGTCATTCACCCACGTCGCCGCCCTTCTCCCTCTCGCACGCGGTCTCCACGCAGCACCCTCGCAACGCCGCCACATCTGCCTCCCCGTCGCCATCTCCGCCAGGTATCCTCTCCCCTTCTTCCTCTGCATTCACTCACCTGCGCACTTCTCTTCTCTCTCTCTCTCTCTCTCTCCCTGTTTTCCCCTCTTCCCTCTTCCCTCTCCCTCCTCTCCCTGTCTCCTTGCGCCTGCTGCAGCGCCTACCTGGTAGTTTGTGATGATGCCAAAAATAGATTCGGACACCACCCGTCAAGGTATTAATGAAAGTATTAAATGCGGTAATAAAATGAGAGAGAGAGAGTTATAGTGGTTCGGTCAAGAGTGACCTACGTCCACTTCAAAATGGAGATCTTGATTATGGTGAGAGGTTACAGGTATGAGAAAGGCAGTAAAGGCATGTAATCATCCGCCCTCAAGTGATGAGGAGACCCTGAATTTATATCCCTTCCCCAACAGATGGGATGCAAAATTAAAGCAACGTCTCTCTGGAGCCTGGAGCCTCAGACGTGTCCTCGCGGAACGAGCAAGGTGGAGGGCCTGGAGCCTCAGACGTGTCCTCGAGGAACGAGCAAGGTGGAGGGCAGGTGAGAGTTTCTTCGCGAGATTTGGTAAGAGCGGGTGAGGGGAGGACTTCGTCGTGATGACTCGGAGGCCTTGACGTGACAAGGCTTCCTTCAACGAGTTTCGAATATCAACTGAGCCAACCTGGCCTGACCCATGACCTTGGACGGACCGGGTTGTCTGGACCTGACTCTTTACCACAATCCGGGTTGGGCCTGACCCATCATTTGCCGCTCAAAGTCCTGCGTTCAATAATTATTTGAAAGTGGGGCTTTCTGTGCATCCAACTCTTCCACAAGCTTCCAACAATTAGGCCCCCTTTTTCTGCTCAGTTTTGAAATTTTTAGAGTTCGAAAGAATCCTTCTATATGGGGACTCTTTCTTCCCAAATCTATAAAACTTTGGAAATCCTGAACCAGACTCATTCCAAAATAGAAGAGAGCGTCTCTGGAGACCAAGGGGAAATCTGTAAGCAATGACGGATACAGTAGAGAAAAAACAGACGGAGACCGTTGTTGAGCGGACTGCAGCAATCGCGCAAGGGGCGCTAGGCGAGGTTGAAGGAGAGGATGGCGTGGCTGATGGCGCTGGCGGGCGGAGCCCGGGCTTCCAGCCCGTGGGCGTCGCGGCAGAGGGAGGCACGGCGGCGCTGGGCGCCGCAAGGGGCGCCCAGCCCGTGGGCATCGCGGCAGCGGGAAGCACGGCGGCGGGCGCCCAGCCCGTGGGCGAGCGGCAGCAGCAAGCACGGCGGCGCCCAGCCCGTGGGCGTCGCGGAGGGAGGCGCCCAGCCCGTGGGCATCGCGGCGGGAGGCGCCCAGCCTGTGGGCGTCGCGGAGGGCGGCGCCCAGCCCGTGGGCGTCGCGGCAGCAGCAAGAACGGCGGCGCTGGGCGCCGCCAGGGGCGCCCAGCCCGTGGGCGTCGCGGAGGGAGGCGCCCAGCCTGTGGGCGTCGCGGAGGGAGGCGCCCAGCCCGTGGGCGTCGCGGCAGCAGCAAGCACGGCGGCGCCGCCCCAGCCCGTGGGCGTCGCGGAGGGAGGCGCCCAGCTCGTGGACGTCGCGGAGGGAGGCGCCCAGCCCGTGGGCGTCGCGGAGGGAGGCGCCCAGCCCGTGGGCGTCGCGGAGGGAGGCGCCCAGCCCGGGGACGGCGCCACAGCAGCCAGCGATGCAGGGGAAGAAGAAGCAGCAGCAGCGCTGGGCGCCCAATCCTTTGGCATTGTGGTAGGAAGGGAAAAAACGAGAAATTGCTTTAGCGCCGCAGGGGGCGCATGTGGTTTTGCGGCTATTCGAGGCTTAGGCGGTTTCGCAGCAGCTGGCGCCTCAGGTGGCGCCCAGTCCTTTGGCATCTCGGCTAGGGAAGAAACAATAGTAGGGGGCGGTCATGCCGAGGGCAGTCCTTCTTCAGACACGTTGGGCAACGTTGCGTCCGCGTTCAAAAAATGCTAAAGGAAAAATGGTAATTGATGATGACAGATCCAAGGTGAGTACCATTTATACCACAGTCAGCAATGATGATGATATGTCCAGGATCATCACTTTATATCATATTCCTTTCACCGTGATTTGTCGCCGGGCCGAAATTGATGAGCCAGCCTGTGATGACACATTGGGTGACATTGTTATTTACGAGGATATGCTCGAGGCTGGGCTGAGATTCCCTATGCCCCCCTCCGTCTGTCGAATTCTTCATTACTTCTCCCTGACTCCGGGGAGATTAGTACCCAATGGATGGAGAATCATGCTGGGTTTTCTCGAGCTCTGGAGGAGAACACATAATGAGGAGGCATCTCCTATGGAACTCCATGCTGCTTATAGTTTATTCGAATCTCCGGCTCCTAACAGGGGATGGTATTATTTCACCCCCAAGGGCGGCAGACTGCTCACGGGATTGCGCTCTAACTGTCACAGCTGGAAATTTCGTTTCTTCTTTGTTGGTGGCGAGTGGGCCTCAGAGGCAGACAGGGCTCTGGTGCCCAAACAGTGGACCGACGCCAAAAGACGTGGTACGCCACTCATTATCATCTCCTCATTATTCATTTGCATACATATGCTCATCATTTTATTTGTTCCTTCTTCTTTTTTTTTTTTTATATATAGAGTCACCAGTGCTCTCCGCGGATATAAAACGGAAACTGCAGGCCGTAAGAGATCATCCGGATAAAGATTTGGGTATTCTCCTTTCTAAAGAGAGTGACAGCAATTGTGGACCCTCTGTTGACCATTCTCCTCGTAGGACGGGTGAGCCTTCCCGGGCATCAACTAAGAGAAAATGTAAGGAGCTTTCAGTGGCTTAGGTGTACCTTTTCCTGATATTCTGTCTCTAACCATTCATTTTGCTTCCGCAGTGGTGGTCAATAGGGAGTTGGTCGAGGCCAAGGAGGCAATTGAAGATCGTCGTACAAGTGCTAACACCCATCTTGCCAAGATAGCGAGGGTAGGTATTGCTCCGAGAAGGGATTCTCCTCGTGTGATGATTGGTGATCTTCCTGTAACCACTCATCTAGTGGAGCCGCAGACGAGTTCTCCTGTCACTACCCAAGTAGTGGCCCCCGCGGCTGTGCCTCATCAACCTATAACTCCTCTGGTTTCTGCCGCCACATCTGTACCTCCTGCCCCTCCGTCTGGTCCCAAGCCGCTGACTCCTTTAGAGAAGTTTTGGAGATTCCCAGCTCGTGACGTGATTACTCGGGTCAGCGCCCTTAGCACAGAGGGGATGATAGATGCTTATCTAGAAGGTTTATCTCAGGTAAAAGGTTGTCTGAATTTTAATTTTCTTCAGGTTTTCCTTTTGTATATGCATTCTCATTTCCCTTGATTTCTTCTTGCTCCAGATGTCTGCATCATCCATATGTTTATTTTCGAAGGCTCAGTTGATCAGTAAGCTGAAACAGGAGAATGCAGGTATTCATAGGGATCTCTCCGCAAGTCAGGGAAAAATTGCTGAACTAGAAGCCGCCAGGAAGACTTATGATGCTGATCTTCTAGCAGCTCGGGAGAGAGCAACCAGGCTTGAGATTGAGCTCTCAACGGCTCACATGAGGGCGAC